>JARQOD010000001.1:470801281-470880672 GCA_033576555.1 Oophaga sylvatica
GGGAAATGTCATTTTAACATTTTACAACCTTATCTGGCCATGTGGTGTGTGACACATCATCAGACACATCCTGTTTTATTTATGAATGAGGGACTCAAAGTCACAAAGCCTATTTTTATAAGGCCATCAGGCGGCCTTTACTATTCTTAGAGATCCATCAGCCGACTATGCTTTGTTGTTCCCATTATTAAACAGTGGGTCTCCTATACTGCTATTGCATATGCAGTGAGTGGCAAGGCTGCCCAAAATTTGGAAGCACCTCAATACCCCTTTGAAGAGACTTACAGGAGGGCCTACTGAAAACAATGTTCTAATTGTAAGCAATTGGGTCTCGCATACTGTTTGCCTATGCAATGAATGCAAGGGCTGACAAAAGTTTGGAGGCACTCCAATGCCCCTTTGAAGAGACGTAGAGGAGGGCCTCATGAAAAAATGTTCCCATTATTCAGAAGTAGGTCTCCCATAGTGTTTGCCCATACAGTGAATGCAAGGGCTGCCAAAAATTTGGCCTCATAACAAAAATGTTCCCATTAGAAAGGAGCAGGTCTCCTATACTTGTAATGCCCATGCACTAAGTGTATGGGCTGACAAACATTTACCCCTGGGGGTATACATTAACATACTGTATAACAAATTTTTTTTTTACGGGTGTCACAAACACCCTTTAAAAAAAATTTATGTAAGTGTTGCATCACGGACCATGGTCACCCTGTTGATATGGTGGTGGAGGATGAGGATGAGGAGGACAGCAGCAAACAGCCAAAATCAGGACGCGTATACCCATCTGTGGGTGTGAAGAGGTCCAGGGAATAGACCTCCCAAAAAAAGATACTGGATTTGAGTTTATGTTACTATCATTCGGTGGTGTTGAGAAGTCTGGCCCAATCCAGCCCTTGTTCATTTTTATAAGAGTCAGCCTGTCAGCTTTTTGAGTTGACAGGCGGATGAGCTTATCAGTTATAACTCCACCAGATGCACTAAAAGCCCGCTCTGACAAAACGCTAGCGACAGGACAGGCCAGGACCTCCAAGGCGTATAGAGCCAGTTTATGCCACGTGTTCAGCTTGGATACCCAATAATTATAAGGCACAGTGGAATCACAGAGGACGTTGGTACGGTGAGCAAGGTACTCCCTCAGGATCTTAACAAATTTTGCACTCCTTGTGAAAGTACCCCACGCCTCAGGCCCTGTGCGATGGGAGGGTCTGAGAAACCTCTCCCAGAACTTTGACAGTGTTCCCCTACCTCTGCTGGATTGGAGTTGTGTCTCTCTCGCCTGTACTCCTTGGCTGTCCAATGAACTGTGACCTCTGCCACCAACCACTAATGACTGTCATCCAAAATTTAGAGAACGAGAGGGTCACGGGAAAGGAAATGTAACAAACTCAGCCATGCGTATCAGACTGCTAACATGCAAGACTTCCATGTCCTCACCAAGAGAACGACTGACCATGCTCTCCTTCCCCTCCCTGTCCTCAGGCCATCCACGCTGAACAGACGGTATGACAGTTGTGCAGGTAGTACCGTCTACAGCACATGAAACTAGCTCCTGTTCTACCTCCTCCTCCTCTTCCTCTTTGTCACCCAATCCATGTTGGGATGAGATGAGGCTGGGCTGTGTGTAATCACCCTGTATGGTTCCTTGCTCCATCTCATCGTGCTCCATCTGCAATGCATCCTCTTTGATTGTGAGCAGAGAGCGTTTCAGAACACAGAAGCAGAATGGTGACGCTAATTATGGCGTCATCGCCGCTCAACATCTTGGTGGAGTCCTCAAAGTTTTGGAGGATGGTACATATGTCTGACATCCATGTCGACTCCTGAGGTCTTATGTGTGGAGTCTGAACTGAATACCGATGGCCTTGTTGATGCTGGTAGTCAACAACTGCCCTCTTTTGCTCACAAATCCTTCCCAACATCTGCAGTGTAGAGCTCCAACACGAAATCACACACCAGTCGGTGAGCCAGAAGCTGCAAATGCTGCTGAAGCACAGCAAGGGTGTCGTAAGCTGTAGCTGACTTTTTAAAATAGTCACACAGGCAGCATACTTTGACAAGCAGATCCGGAAGCTCCGGGTAGGTTTTGAGAAACCGCTGAACCACGAGGTTAAGCACATGGGCCAGGCATGGTAGGTATGTGAACTCGCCTCAGAGCCGCCACCAGGTTCCGGCCATTGTCACACATGACCATCCTGGCTCTAGGCTCAGCGGTGTCAGCCACAGATCTGCCTGCTCTTTCAGAGCTGTCCACAACTCTTCAGCATTGTGCGGTTTGTCACCTAAGCATATTAGCTTCAGCACAGCCTGTTGCCGCTTGGCTGAGGCAGTGCTTCCAGCTTGTGACTGATATGGTCATTTTGGAGAGGAGGCTGAAGAGGAGAAAGAGGTGCAGGAGCTGTAGACTGTGGGGCAACCCTGATTGATCTAGGGCCCGCAATCCTCGGCGTCGGGAGGACGTGTTCCATCCCAAGGTTCGACTGGGTCCCGGCTTCCACTATGTTAACCCAGGCCGTCAGCGAGTTGTACCGTCCTTGCCCACAAGCACTTGTCCACGTGTCTGTGGTTAGGTGGACTTTCCCAGTAACTGCATTGTTGAGGGCACGGCTAATGTTGCGGGACACGTGCTTGCGTAATGCGGGGACCGCACACTGGGAGAAATAATGGCGGCTGGGTATCAAGTACTGAGGAACGGCAGTCACCATCAAGTTGCGGAAAGCTTCCGTCTCCACGAGCCTAAAAGGCAACATTTCGAGCGCAAGCAGTCGCGAAATGTGGGAACTTAGTAGTGTGGCCTGTGGGGCATTGGGTGCGTATTTGCGCTTGCGTTCCAAGGACTGGGGTATGGACAACTGAACGCTGCGCTGGGACAAGGACGTGGATGTGCTTGCTGATGGTGCTAGTTGAGTGTGTGCAACAAAAGTTGCAGGGCAAGAGGCATCTTCGTATGAACATGGACAACAGGGGATTGGCTTGCACACACAACAGAGGAAGAAACAGTGGTGTCACCCGCAGAAACTGTTCCTGGACCCTGGGGTTCGGCCCACAAAGTTGGGTGCTTTGCTGCCATGTGCCTTATCATGCCGGTGGTGGTCAGGCTGGTAATTTTGCTACCCCTGCTGATGCTGTCCTGGCAGGTGGTGCTAATGGCCTTTTTGGGGTTATCGGTAGAGTCTTTATAAAACAACCAGACTCGGGAAGACCTAAAGGCACTGTCACACTTAGCGATCGCACTAGCGATCACGACAACGACACGACCTGGCGAGATCGCTAGTGCGATCGCTATGTGATCGCTAGTTAGCTTCCAAACACAAAGATCTCATCAGAGATCAGCGATCTATATAACGACCTCTGCGGTCGTTGGGAAAACCTAGTCCCACCTGCGACACTGGTAAAGTCGTTCATAAAGGGTATCACACTCAGCGATTCAGGCTCACCAGCGGGACACCAACGACCAAAAAACTGCTCAGAACCTTCATAAGCGATCAACGACATCTCAGCAGGGGCCACATCGCTGCTACATGTCACACACAGCTGCGTCGCTAACGAGATCGCTACTGCGTCATAAAATCGGTGACTCGTTAGCGATCTCGCTTAGTGTGACAGTACCTTAACAGTAGTACTGGCAACTTCTGTCGTCTTGGCGTTACAGGGAACGGTTGCCTGCCTTCTGTCTGCGGCCACCACACTGCTTCTTCCTGCCTGTTGGGGTGCTACGCCTCCCTCGCCCTGTGTGCTGCTGTCCTCGCTCTGCATGTCCTCCTGCCAGGTTGGGCCAGTTACTATATTATATACCACCTCATCTTCCAATTCTGCACTCTGGTCCTCCTGACTTTCTGGCAATTGTGTAATCATCGTCCACCTCCTGTGACAAGTTCCCACCGTCGCCTTCATGTCACCGTGGCTGCTCAAATATTTGGGCATCGCTACATGCAATCTCCTCTTTCCCCACTTCAAGTGGATCGGGTGAGAGACCCGATTCTATAAATGGAAAAGTGAACAGCTCTTCGGAGTGTCCAAGTGTTGGATCAGTTGTCTCAAGGCACTCGGCACGGTGGGTTGAAGGAGGATCAGGGTGAGGAATATGCGTTCCAGACTCACAGCTACTGAATTTGACAGTGTGGAAGACATGGGGGTGGTGGCGGCAAAGTGACTGGAGGCATTATCCGCTATCCATCCAATAACCTTTTGACACTGCTCTGGGTTCAAGAGTGGTGTGCTGCGGTCCCCCAGTATTTGGGATAGGAAGGTCGGGCGAGAAAATGTTGGTTTTTTTGTGGCACTATTTCAGCTTGTCCACGGCCTCGGCATGCACCATCAGCATTACGTCGAGTTCCTCATCCCTTGCCATGCGCCTTGCCCATTTTAAATGGAGGACAATATTTTCCATGTCCACTACAAATGGCTGAATTTGGAGCGAACTTATATGTGATCCATGTGATGGAAAAAATAGCTGGCCTATAGGTAACTATTTTTTAACAGCAAACTGGTGTCAATAACTTCACTAACACTGCAACAATATTTAAATGGAGGCCAGAAATGGCAGAATTTTGAGCACAGTTATATGTGATCCGTGTGACGGACAAACCACAGTTTTAAATAGATGGATTTTTAGTGCTGTAATATAGAAAGAATCTGGCTGTATTCTGCAGTGCCAACAAGCAAATGGAGCAGAAAAACTGTTTTCTGGATTGCTTTTTAAGCAAATAATCAGGATTAAGATAAAAAAAAAAAATTATTCCTGGCTAGTGTTGAGCGATACTTTCCGATATCGGGAAATATCGGATCGAATTGGATTGGACAGATACCCAAAAAGTATCGGATATCGCCGATTTCAATACCGGAAACCAATGCAAGTCAATGGGACAGAAATATCGGAATTAAAATAAACCCTTTCTTTCCTGTCTGTCAACACTAATTGTAAAAAAAAAATGTAAACAAAAAACAAATTATATATATATATATATATATATATATATATATATATATTTATATATATAGGTCATACACTTCTACATAGTATAATAGCCGCTAATTCAATTGCTGGCTTTTGTGAAATTACAGACCCGACATGAAGTGACACATGGTTTACATACAGTCAACCATGTCATTTCATGTAGTTTGATATATGTTTTTCACTAACCATTACATGAGTATGTGTGCAAAATTTCATACAGCTAGGGGTTAATTAAAGGTGTAAATTCATTGAAAAAAAAATACGTGTGCTCCTGCGTTGTGTTATTTTCTCCACCAGATAGGGAAAGCCAGTGAGTGAGGGCAGATAATAATAGCCTAGGGAGGGTGCATTTATTTATATAAAAAAGCAACATTATTCTTACCTATCCGGTGCTCTGTCAGGTCCCACGCTGTAATCCTTCACAAAGGGTTAACTGGCTTACAGCAAGCAGCGCAGCTAATGCTGGCAGCTCAGCTGTAAGCCCCTGAATGAATGAGTTCCTCTCCCGGCCGACAGGAGAGGAAGCAATTAGTGTGGGAAGCTTAATCGATTGCTTCCCAGGCTAATCAGTTCAGGTCAGCCGGGGACACCGCACAGCATCAGTGACGTCAGTGGGAGTCCCGGCTGACCAGAAATGAACTGATTAGCCTGGGAAGAAATCAATTAAGCTTCCCAGCTAATCACTTCCTCTCCTGTCAGCCGGGAGAGGAACTCCACTCGGGGGCTTACAGCTGAGCTGGCAGCATTAGCTGCACTGATTGCTGTAAGCCAGTTAACCCTTTGTGAAGGATTACAGCATGGGACCTGACAGAGCACTGGATAGGTAAGAATAATGTTGCTTTTTTATTTTATTTTTATTACAGGAGAACAAGGGCTTCGCAAGAAGTACCTGTAAAATAAAAGATGGTAAAAAACTGTGATTATTTCAGTAAAATGATTTTTAATTAAAGTGTGTGTTTTATTTTTATTTCATACAATAGGATTAATAATTGGTAGTTGTCTAATTGACAACTCTCAATTATTAACCTGGCTTAAAGTCACCTTCCAATAGCAAGGTGGCTTTAACCCATTAGCCACCACTACAGGGCAATGGGAATAGAAGGGCTAAGTGCCAGAAAGGTTTGGGGTGAGCTGGACCGCTCACCGCTTCAATTTTGAATAAATCCCCAACAGTGTCACCAGTAAAGCACCCCCACACCATCACACCACCTCCTCCATGCTTCACGGTGGGAACCAGGCATGTAGAGTCCATCCGTTCACCTATTCTGCGTGCAAAGCAGTAATCAAAGCAAAAGGTCGCTACTTTGAAGAATCTAGAATATAAGAAATATTTTCAGTTGTTTCACACTTTTTTGTAAAGTGTAATGTATAATTCCACATGTGTTAATTCATAGTTTTGATGCCTTCAGTGTGATTCTACAATTTTCATAGTCATGAAAATACAGAAAAATCTTTGAATGAGAAGGTGTGTTCAAACTTTTGGTCTGTACTGTGTATATATATATATATATATATATATATATATATATATATATATATATATAATACTATTACATAATATATATATATATATACATACATACATACATATTTATAGTTCATACACTTCTACTCACAGCATTATTGGAACTTCCGATTCCGGAATTCGATATGCAAAAAGTATCGGAACTCGGTATCGAAATTCCGATAACGCGAATATCGGCAAATACCCGATATTTGCAGTATCGGAATGCTCAACACTATTCCTGGCCCCTGATATTTGTAGACATGGCCCCGGGTATCTGTAAAAGCAGTAGACAAAACTGTAATGGACCCTCTTGCTATATGCACTGCAGTCTGCCACATACACTGCCTGCCTAGCACTGATCTATGCAGCTGGATTAGTCCTCAGAAGGACTGTTAGTTGAGATGGATATGTGTATAATATATTGTAGTATATCTACACCAACTACAAAACAAGCAAATCTCTTCCTAGCTCAGCAGCACCTCTTCCTACACTGCCTTATTCCGGAGTAGACTGTGACGAGCAACTGTGCGGCCAACCAAACATTGTAATGTCACAACCAACATGGCTGCAGCATTACAGTGTGTGGCAGACAATCTCTGCATGTTCATTGACTCTCTAAAGAGCGCCAAACATGCAGGGAGGGGACTCGAGTTCCCCCCGAGCAACCCCGGGGAAATACCCGGCGAGCTCTGAGCATCTCAAGCAGTGAGATGCTCAGGCGAGTACCGAGTATTGACGAGCATGCTCGCTCATCACTAATGAGCCATGCATACAAGGATAGGGATGAGGAACCATGCATACCATGATGTGGATTCGGTGACAATGCATACCCGGCTTATACTCGAGTCAATAATTTCCTCAGTTTTTTGTGCAAAATTAGGTGCCTCGGCTTATACTAGGGTCGACTTATACACAAGTATATGAGGTAATTACAAAAATCAATGCTACTTCCCTGTAGGTGCCATGAGCAGAACCGAAATTGTACAAGTGGTGCAGAATGTGTTAGCGCTATATAAATAAAAATTATTATTATTATTATTAACATTATTGGCAGCAGCTTATATTCTGTGAATAGACAACTATCGAAGAGTATCCCAAAGTGCAGACAGGACAAACATCTTAATCTTACAGGCAAGTGTAAAGTCACTCACCCAATACCCCTGAAGATGCTTATCTCAGGGCAAAAACATTTTGGTAGGCTTTGCTTATCATTTTAAAGGTTAT
Organism: Oophaga sylvatica; assembly: GCA_033576555.1. Lineage (NCBI taxonomy): Eukaryota > Metazoa > Chordata > Amphibia > Anura > Dendrobatidae > Oophaga > Oophaga sylvatica. The sequence continues at coordinate 470,808,967 of JARQOD010000001.1, forward strand.
ATCCTAGATGCAACATTAACTCATTTACTAGACTTCATTAAACATTTTCAACCCTTTTGCTGCTGCAGAGTGTTGGGAAGTCCTTTATCTTGTGCTGTGCCTTTACAAAAATGTTCCAAATCTATTTCAGCTCCTGGTTATGATAGCTCCTCCTCCCTCCTGTGTAATCTTACCTCCCTTCTGTCAGTGCTAGGCATAGTGTCAGGAAGAGGGATGTGATTGAATATAGAACTCTATAGCATGGAGAGGGGAGAAAGTATCTATAGACCCAGGGAAAGCAGAGAAAACAGATAATAGAAAAGAAGGAAATAATAGAGGTTGTGTTTACACTATGTGCTACTCAAATCACAGCACCCTGGATACAAAAAGACCTCACATCTAGTCTATATTACTATGAGGGGAAAATATGAAGCCTCGTTCAGTTGGCAAACTGAATATAAGTGTGGTAATGGTGCTGGGGGGCTGAAAATGAATAAACAAATGAAAATTGCAGACAGAAACTTGATACAATTTACTAACAAAAAGTAACCACTAACAAATGTAAAAATCATTTTTCCAAGTCAAAGAATTTGCCTGTCAAGGGTCAACTTGGCTATTTCTTTGTACTAGTGTCAAATTGCTCATTGTAAAAAAATAAATAAATAAAACAATAGTCAAAGATTGGAGAAATTCAGTGAATGAGGCAACACTACAGTTCCCTGCACTGCACGGGAAGAAAATGTGTTAATTAAGGTTAATATAGCCACTTCATTCTGAGGATCAATGGAGCTTCCTATCATTTATAATCAGCAAGATTGCATATTATGGTAATTTTCTATAGTGTGAAAACTTTTGAGATTGCCTTAAGTTTTAGTTCCATATTGCCAATTCTACAAAACCCAACAGAAACTGGAGAAAACAGTAAACTACATAATCTTGCCTTAAAACACTGACAATAGATGCATTTCTCCATCTGTGAGTTGGATGACATTTTTCATGTTTTTTGACCTTGCCAGAATTGCTTTTATTTATGCACGTTATGGTCACCACCTGATTTTATTACTACTATTATAAATTATTGATTACTTTTTATTTACTATTATATTACAGACAAAGGTCCATAAAAACACGTCTTCATTTCTGAAGTGTTGATCCAGAGGAAAAGTAAAACACAAGTATGATGTGGTTGCCAACTGACTCATTTTGCAATTTCCAAAATGATATTAGAAGTAAATCAATTTAAAAAAAAAAAAAAATGCCACCACATAAAAAATAAATAATTCACAATATAAGTTTATTTTTGTTCCCTTAAAAAAAGTTAATTTAATTGAAAAATTTAAAGGTCTGGAGCTTACTCTACTCTTGACATCTTTAAGTTTTGGCAGGATTTCCAGCCCAAATCCATCTGCTTGTCCTCTTGTCCGGTTGCCTCCATTCATATAGTTTCCGAAGGCAAGAATTAAGCCCATGATGTCTTTTACAGCAGCCACTTCCAACAAGATCTGAAAATTAAGCATAGCAATGTACTAAAGTCCACACTGATTCCCCACATTCACCAGATTAGGGATCCCCAAGCCCCAAGTTCATGTTTATCGTTCAACTGTAGTGTAAATTAGATTACATAGCGCAATGGTTAAAACATCTGTGCTTGTTTTCCACTCAAAGTCTATTGCGTTTATGGAGACAACCAAGTACTCTACACTTCAGTTTCCATCAACTTCATAGATTTTAAATCTATGGAACAAGTGCAAAAAAAACCCAAACGCTCCATCCAACCTCTACTTACAACTTAAATCTTTGTCCCAAAAATTTAGGTTTAAAACCGAAGAAAGCCGTAAAATCTTACATGACTTGGATCTGCATTACACCATAAGTTTTGCTGGCAAAAATACAATTTTATGAGCAAGAACATTTTCAGTTGACAAAGATTTTAAGATAATTTTGAGAATACGACAGTAAAGCTATTATATAAAAGAGTTATTCCGAAAATAATGATTCACTACTTCATAGGATAGGGGGATCTGACAACTATCAATTTCAAAACCAGGGCTCTGTTCGGCTTTCTCCAGTAGATCCATAAACCAGAAATGAAGTTGAGGTTGAGCACCTGCACTTCCTATTTAAGAAGGGGATCATTGGAGCCTTCTTCCAAAGTGCAATTCTCAGGATCATTGGAAGGACATTCAGTAAACACTTACCGTGCAGATCTGGGTGACTATGTCTATTTTCCTATGAACTGACCCAATTCCTTCAGCAAAGACTGACTGGAAAATTATACACTTTGCTCGCTGTGTAAAATTTGGGATCTGCGATAACTCGTACAAAAACCTAGATAAAAAAAATAAAAAACTTTTTTGAAATCGATGAGCCATATGAGCAAAAGAAAACATGTAATGAAATACATATTACAAAACAATTAGTTTGGGCAGAAAGCTAGGCGGATCCAACATGACGAGCCATCACCCAAACTTGGCATTCACATAATTAGTTTATATTAGGATCGTCCATCTAACGATATATACAGAGTTCAGTGACTTTATTAACCACAATACTATAAAACCTAAAAGAGCAGATGTCATGGTTCTTACTGTTCGGGTTTGTCTAACAGCTTCACATTTTCTGCAGTGGAGGTCTCATAATGCTTTTTGATAGTTTTCCAGCTCATCTTTTTGAGCCCTCTAAATAATATAGAAAAGGAAAAATAATTTATGTGTATGTATTTGATAGTTACACAATTTTTATATACACTATAGAACTTAAAGTAAAAAAGTAATATCTTGGCTCAACTACTTTTTGATCATTTCTATGCTAGAAAAACATACAAAGATTTTATCAATATAATATATTGCTCAGAAACATATGGACATTACTGCAGTCAAGACATCACTGATGCTTGACAATTTATTCATGATGGATGAAAGTGGAAGAAATCAGATTGTCTAGACCAGGGTTCCCCAACTTTAGTCCTCAAGGCCCACGAACAGGTCATGTTTTCAGGATTTCCTTAGTATTGCACAGGTGATGCAATTATCACCTGGGCAATACTAAGGAAATCCTGAAATCATGACCCGTTGGTGGGCCTTGAGGACTGGAGTTGGGGAACCTTGGTCTATAGTGTCCACCTAAAGTCTTGTTCAATGACAAAAAATTGAGACTGTTTATGTGAAAGGTAAACTTTATTAAGGTTACAAAAACCACCTAACCGCCTTATAAGCAAAAACTGTCACATCAGCAAACAAATATAAAAATGGTAGTGCTAGATGATGTAAAATTTAGACAATTAAAATCTGCTTACATTTTCATACAAAGCTTCTAATGTTTCCAGATCCACAACTGAATCATCTACATTTAAGATAGCTGTGGAAATAAAAATCACACATTATTGAGAGACCAAAAATATCTACATGCTTCAATATACAAATTCTCTGGTTGTTGACGAAGAATTTGTATTAGGATAAAACGGCTAAAACTAGACTGGAAACACACAAATCTGAGTAATGCATGTAACGCAGTCAACAAAACCAGTGAAATTTATGGTTGATTTTTTTAGCACCTTTTTCCTTACAATAATCACAGACTTGTGGCTAGGGAAGACCCAACCAACCATTCCATTTAAGAGGCTGTAGCTGATGGGCTGTGTATCCTTATCCACCGGTTTGTCATCTAACCTCACCAAGGTAAAAAAGGAGTAAGAAAGGAAACAAAGAATCAAATGTCTATGAACAATGTGTTTTAGGGTCAAAATGAAATTAAGTGGTTGAAATTTACCCAAAAAGCACAGCCCAAATAAATAGTAATGTCTGGACGCAATTCTTTTTTTTTGGCAGAACCATAGGGTTTAGGGTTTTTGCTTCTATTAGGAGTTGTTATTCCAAGTACAGGGGCATTAGGATACGTGTATATACACACGTGGTCAAAATTGTTGCTACCCTCGTTTAATGACAGAAAAACCCACAATGGATCACAGAAATAACTTGCATCTGACAAAAGTAATAATAAATCAAAAATCTATGAAAGTCAGAAATAGGCCTGGACAGAAATGATAGTACACTTAATATTTTGTTGAACAACTTTTGAGGCAATCACTGCATCAAACGATTCCTGTAACTGTCAATGACACTTCTGCACCTCACGACAGTTATTTTGCCCACTCCTCAAGAGCAAACTGCTCCAGTTGTCTTGTGTTTGAAGGTTGACTTTTCCAGACGGCATCTTTCAGCTCTTTCCAAAGATGCTCAATAGGATTTAGGTCAGGGCTCATAGAAGGCCACTTCAGAATAGTCCAATGTTTTCCTCTTAGCCATTCTTGGGTGTTTTTAGCTATGTGTTTTGGATCATTATACTATTGCAAGACCCATGACCTGTGACTGAAACCAAGCTTTCTGACACTGGGCAGCACATTTCTCTCTAGAATCCCTTGATAGTCTTGATATTTCATTGTACTCAGCACAGATTCTGACACCCTGTGCCAGATGCAACAAAGCAGCCCCAGAACATAACAGAGCCTCCTTCATGTTTCACAGTAGGGACAGTGTTATTTTCTTGATATGCTTCATTTTTCATTTTTTTGCCTTGCCAAAAGGTTCCATTTTTGTCTCATCTGTCCACAGGACATTCTCCCAGGAGCTTTGTAACTTGTCAACATATAGTTTGGAAATTCCAGTCTGACTTTTTAATGATTTTCTTTTCAAGAATGGTATCTTCCTTGGTCGTCTTCCATGAAGTCCACTTTGACTCATACAACGACGGATGATGCGATCTGACACTCATGTTCCTTGAGTTTGAAGTTCACCTTTTATCGGTTTAGAAGTTTTTCTGGGCTCTTTTGTTACCATTCGTATTATCCGTCTCTTTGATTTGTCATCAATTTTCCTCCTGCAGCCATGTCCAGGGAGGTTGGCTACAATCTCATGGAGCTTAAATTTCTGAATAATATATGCAACTGTAGTCACAGGAACATCAAGCTGCTTGGAGATGGTCTTATAACTTTTACCTTTAACATGTTTGTCTATAATTTTCTTTCTAATCTCCTGAGACAACTCTTTCCTTCTCTTCATCTGGTTCATGTTGAGTTTGATACACACCATGTCACCAAACAGCACAGTGAGTATCTGTAGCCCTCTATACAGGTTGAAAAGCAATGTCTGACTTTCATTTGTTCATTTTCATAGATTTTTTATTTATTATTACTTTTGTCACATTCAAGTTATTTCTGTGACTATTGTGGGTTTTTCTGTCATTAAACGAGGGGCACCAACAATTTTGACCACGTGTTCATACAGCCACAGTCCATTCTGTATATAGATTTTATTACGCTATAAAGCACCGCGCCAAATTTGCTTGTATGTACAAATTCCTTCCAAGCATTTTCCATTAATCAGACATTAATCAGATTCTTCTTATACATTTAATCAAGTATCTCCTTAACCAGAAAATTTTAGACAACAGTTTCCTAACATCTTCTAACTGCAAGAGGATTGTGTGTCAGCAATTTTGGATTTCTTATTCACTAAATGGTACTTAAAAAATTATACCCAAACAGCCTGTTGGAAGTGCACCGTTACAGATGGTTCTTTTAATCTGTCAAATTGCTGACAATTGTCCTAATAGTAAGAAGTAAAGTTTCATCACAGTGATGACCTTAAGGCTAGGGTCAAACAGCCATAGATTCTCTCATCCGAGAACATCTGACCGATTATGCTAAATGCATTCTGATCAGATTCTCTTGGATGAGAAGAAGATGGATAACAAAATTTCTCCATCTTCTCCCTTGTGTCAGTGTGATCCAAACATTGGATTAAACTCTGACAGTGATTTTTTCCCTTAGACCTCTTTCACACATCCGGTGTGCGCCTGACGGCGCCCCAGCATTTAGCCGCAGCGCCGCATCAGAAAACCTGATGCGCCGCTTGCGCCGCATGCGTTTTTTTGCCGGATGGTTTCTCATGCCCGGAGACATCAGGGGAATCCGGCAAAAAAAAAAAACGTTACATGCTGCGTTTTGTCCGGCCGCCGGAATGTACATTTCCGCCACATCCGGACAAAATCGCATACGATGCATTGACATGCTGCGCCATCCGGCGCTAATGCAAGTCAATGCAAAAAAACCCGCAAGCGGCGCATCAGGTTTTCTGATGCGGCGCTGCGGCTAAATGCCGGGGCGCCGTCAGGCGCACACCGGATGTGTGAAAGAGGCCTTAGACTGTCGCCGTCCGAGGATAAAAAAAATCGACTAACAATGCGATCCAATGTTTTGTCAGTACATGTACGGCGGATGTCGTAAAGAGTAAACTTGCATGAAGTCAGGGAATTTTAAAGATTATAGTCAGGTGTATGAGTAGCAAATTATACTGAACAGGTGCTGAGCCTGCAGCCTACTTGGCATATGCTAGCTGTGTTCATGTACTTTCACATTGTGTTCAGGCACTCATTCAGAGGCTCTGTTGGGACTTATGTTCAAAACTCCTGCAAAGCTGAATTCGAACGCATGCACCGACAGGGCCATAGACTATAATGATGCTGGCAGAGGGTAGTAGACCGAGTTTGGGGGCCCACCTCCAGTAGGCGTATATGCCCGAAAATGATGCATGTCAGAGAGTACGTCCGCTCTATCGGCACCATTATATTCTATGGCCCTGTCTGCGCGTACATCCGAATCCTGTTTTGTGGGGGTTCCAGGCATAAGCCTCGACTGAGCCACTAAACAAATACGTGCTTAAAAGCAATATAAAAGCACCCTATCACAGCAAACATATTCCTGCAATATTAGTAAACCAAGCTTGCTTCAGTTGCTGCTGTTTAACCATCTAATTGCTGTTGTTAATCACCAAGAGTCAGGGGGCATAACTACAATAGGCACAGGGGATGCAATCACACCCAGGATATGGAGCTGAAGGGGTCCAATTAATCCTTTAGGTCTATATGAAAAAACAATACTATTAAAGAATTGCAAAAATTGTGGGCCCCATTGGAGCTCTTGCTTTGGGAACCATGAGCTTCAAGTTACACCGCTGCTAAGAGTAGCATTCAAATAGTGTGATTGCCAGTGGGCTTGTACAACAGCTCTCATTGACCCCCTCAAGATTCAATCGTGGGGTGCAGACTGAAGGCTCCCATTGCTGCCATGCTGGGCTTCACAGGAAGATGTCAATTTAATTATATTATTTCAATACTACAGTAAACTATAAGAGCAAATATCGCAGATTCAAGTACCCAAAAATAATGTAGAAAAGTAAATAGTTTTAAAGAAAAAAACAAAACAAAATAAGTTAAATTCCTCATGTACTACTAAGTTTAAAAATAAAAAGCAACATTAAAAAACTGGTTTGCAATCAAACTATATGCAAAAATCAGATAAACAATACAAATTTAAACCATATGTTAAAAGAAAAAAAAAACATTTAAAAATTTTTTAAAAACCCCCCATTAGATTTGCAATTTTTCAGCCTTCACGCTTTTCAAACAAGTCAATAAAAATCAGCTGGTCTACAAAAAAAAAAAGGTTTTAAAAACCTCCAATCGACAAATAAAGTTATGGGTCTCCGAAAACAAAAAAAAAAAATACAAGTTTGGTCATAATCACTTTTACAAATAGATGCAGCAAAACATTAGTGAAATTGCATTTTTTTAAATATTTCACCAGCTTTACAATTTTTTTTAACAATTTTTAGTACATTGCATGGTAAAATGAATGGTGGTAGTCAAAACTACAACTCAACCGGTAAAAAATACTCATGTATGGAAATAAAAAAAAGTTACGGCTCATGGAAAAGGTTAAGGAAAAAAAAAGTCAAAGCACAAAAATCAGCAGGTTGTGAAGGGGTTATGTAGCGTCTTGAAGTTTTTCACCCAAAGCATACAATGGCTTAAAAAAAAAAAAGTTAATACACCCCTTTTGGATCTCACCTATCGCTCCCTGGGTTTCCTTATATTCTGGCCTGTGGCAATGAGGTTTTGATATGGACCATAGTTCAGTCATATGCCATTGTCAGAACATCACTGGAAGTCTGGATACAGAATCCAGTGAGAACGAGTAAAAAGTTCTGATTAGTGTGCTAGTTTTGGCCATTGTAAGCTATTGATTAACCCCTTCACCCCCAAGGGTGGTTTGCACGTTAATGACCGGGCCAATTTTTACAATTCTGACCACTGTCTCTTTATGAGGTTATAACTCTGGAACGCTTCAACGGATCTTCGCGATTCTGAGATTGTTTTCTCGTGACATATTGTACTTCATGATAGTGGTAAAATTTCTTCCATATAACTTGCATTTATTTATGAAAAAAACGCAAATATGGCAAAAATTTTGAAAATTTTGCAATTTTCAAACTTTGAATTTTTATTCCCTTAAAACAGAGAAATATGTCACACAAAATAGTTAAGAAATAACATTTCCCACATGTCTACTTTACATCAGTACAATTTTGGAAACAAAATTTTTTTTTGTTAGGAAATTATAAGGGTTAAAAGTTGACCAGCGATTTCTCATTTTTGCAACAAAATTTACAAAGCCATTTTTTTTCGGGACCACCTCATATTTGAAGTCACTTTGAGGGGTCTATATAGCAGAAAATACCCAAAAGTGACACCATTCTAAAAACTACACCCCTCAAGGTACTCAAAACCACATTCAAGAAGTTTATTAACCCTTCAGGTGTTCACAGGAGCTGAAGCAACATGGAAGGAAAAAATTAACATTTTAATTTTTAGTCACAAAAATGATCTTTTACAAACACTTTTTTTTATTTTCACAAGGGAAAAAGGAGAAAAAGGACTGATAAAGTTGTTGTGCAATTTCTCCTGAGTACGCCGATACCCCATATGTGAGGGAAAACCACTGTTTGGGCACACGGCAGAGCTCGGAATGGAAGGAGCGCAGTTTGACTTTTCCAAACCAAAATTGGCTGGAATTGAGAACGGACGCCATGTCGCGTTTGGAGAGGCCCCGATGTGCCTAAACAGTGGAAACCCCCCACATGTGACCCCATTTTGGAAACTAGACCCCCTAAGGAAGTTATCTAGATGTGTGGTGAGTAGTTTGAACCCTCAAGTGCTTCACGCAAGTTTGTAATGTAGAGCCGTGAAGAAAAAAAATCATATTTTTTCCACAAGCATGATGTTTTAGTCCCCAAATTTTTATTTTCCCAAGGGTAAGAGGAGAAATTGAACCACAAAAGTTGTTGTCCAACTTATCCTGAGTACGCTGATACCCCATATGTGGGGGGGAACCACTGTTTGGGCGCACGGCATGGCTTGAAAGGGAAGGAGCGCCGTTTGACTTTTCCAAACCAAAATTGGCTGGAATTGCGAACGGACGCCATGTCGCATTTGGAGGGCCCCTGATGTGCCTAAACAGTGGAAACCCCCACATGTGACCCCATTTTGGAAACTAGACCCCCTAAGGAACTTATCTAGATGTGTGGTGAGCACTTTGAACCCTCAAGTGCTTCACGCAAGTTTGTAATGTAGAGCCGTGAAGAAAAAAAATCATATTTTTTCCACAACATGATGTTTTAGTCCCCAAATTTTTATTTTCCCAAGGGTAAGAGGAGAAATTGGACCATAAAAGTTGTTGTCCAATATGTCCCGAGTACGTGATACCCCATATGTGGGGGGGAACCACTGTTTGGGCGCACGGCAGGGCTTGAAAGGGAAGGAGCGCCGTTTGACTTTTCCAAACCAAAATTGGCTGGAATTGCGAACGGACGCCATGTTGCGTTTGGAGGGCCCCTGATGTGCCTAAACAGTGGAAACCCCCCACATGTGACCCCATTTTGGAAACTAGACCCCTAAGGAACTTATCTAGATGTGTGGTGAGCACTTTGAACCCTCAAGTGCTTCACGCAAGTTTGTAATGTAGAGCCGTGAAGAAAAAAAATCATTTTTTCCACAAACATGATGTTTTAGTCCCCAAATTTTTATTTTCTCAAGGGTAAGAGGAGAAATTGGACCACAAAAGTTGTTGTCCAACATGTCCGAGTACGCTGATACCCATATGTGGGGGGGAACTACTGTTTGGGCGCACGGCAGGGCTTGAAAGGGAAGGAGCGCCGTTTGACTTTTCCAAACCAAAATTGGCTGGAATTGCGAACGGACGCCATGTGCATTTGGAGGGCCCCTGATGTGCCTAAACAGTGGAAACCCCCACATGTGACACCATTTTGGAAACTAGACCCCCTAAGGAACTTATCTAGATGTGTGGTGAGCACTTTGAACCCTCAAGTGCTTCACGCAAGTTTGTAATGTAGAGCCGTGAAGAAAAAAAAAATCATTTTTTCCACAAACATGATGTTTTATTCCCCAAATTTTTATTTTCTCAAGGGTAAGAGGAGAAATTGGACCACAAAAGTTGTTGTCCAACATGTCCTGAGTACGCTGATACCCCATATGTGGGGGGGAACCACTGTTTGGGCGCACGGCAGGGCTTGAAAGGGAAGGAGCGCCGTTTGACTTTTCCAAACCAAAATTGGCTGGAATTGCGAACGGACGCCATGTCGCGTTTGGAGGGCCCCTGATGTGCCTAAACAGTGGAAACCCCCCACATGTGACCCATTTTGGAAACTAGACCCCTAAGGAACTTATCTAGATGTGTGGTGAGCACTTTGAACCCTCAAGTGCTTCACGCAAGTTTGTAATGTAGAGCCGTGAAGAAAAAAAAAATCATATTTTTTCCACAAAGCATGATGTTTTAGTCCCCAATTTTTATTTTCCCAGGGTAAGAGGAGAAATTGGACCACAAAAGTTGTTGTCCAACATGTCCTGAGTACGCTGATACCCCATATGTGGGGGGGAACCACTGTTTGGACGCACGGCAGGGCTTGAAAGGGAAGGAGCGCCGTTTGACTTTTCCAAACCAAAATTGGCTGGAATTGCGAACGGACGCCATGTCGCGTTTGGAGGGCCCCTGATGTGCCTAAACAGTGGAAACCCCCCACATGTGACCCCATTTTGGAAACTAGACCCCTAAGGAACTTATCTAGGTGTGTGGTGAGCACTTTGAACCCCAAAGTGTTTCACTAACGTTTATAATGCCCTGGCGTGAATAAAAAAAAAAAAAAAATTTCCACAAATATGATGTTTTAGTCCCCAATTTTTTATTTTCCCAAGGGTAACAGGAGAAATTGGACCACAAAAGTTGTTGTCCAATTTGTCCTGAGTACGCTGATACCCCATATGTTGGGGGGAACCACTGTTTGGGCGCATGGCAGGGCGCAGAAGGGAAGCAGTGACGTTTTGGAATGCAGACTTTGATGGAATGGTCTGCGGGCGTCATGTTCCGTTAGCAGAGCCCCTCATGTGCCTAAACAGTGGAAACGCCCACAAGTGACCCCATTTTGTAAACTAGACCCCCTAAGGAACTTACCTAGGTGTGTGGTGAGCATTTTGAACCCCCAAGTGTTTCACTAAAGTTTATAATGCCCAGGTGTAAAAATAAAAAATCCTACTTTTATCCTCACAAAAATGATGTTTTAGTCCCCAATTTTTATTTTCCCAAGGGTAAGAGGAGAAATTGGACACCAAAAATTGTTGTCCAATTTGTCCTGAGTACACTGGTGCCCCATATGTGGGAAAAAAAACTGTTTGGGCACAAGTCGGGGCTCAGAAGGGAAGTCGTGACGTTTTGGAATGCAGACTGATGGAATGGTCTGCGGGCGTCATGTTCCGTTTGCAGAGCTCCTGATGTGCCTAAACAGTAAAAAAAAACCACAAGTGACATAATTTTGGAAAGTAGACTCCCAGGGGAACTTTTCTAAATGTGCCCCCTTCTGGAACTAATCTTTCCTGTAAAGTAAATTAGTAGTGCATTGAGGTGTGGTACAATTTGAAACAATCCTTCATACACAGGCCAGGTTTTTCGGGGCAGGTGTCGCATTGGTAAGTGGTGTCCTTGCGTATTCCCTTTTGTAACACACTCGGCACCTTTTTTGCGGCTTACCTTTGCTTCCAGTTGGCGGGACCACCCCCGGGAAATGCTGACCTGGTATGATACGAGCACCTTCAGTTCCAGAAGTACTGGGGCCCGCTGTTTCCTGAGCGCCAAACATCAGGGCCTTAACCACTACCTCCTGGAACTGAAGGTACGTCGTATCGCTGTTGCGTGCACATCGTGACAGCAGGAAAGCGTTGAGCATTGCCATTTGGACGATGTGCACGGACAGCTTCTTGTACCACACCTTGGCCTTTCTCAAAGCACTGTACGGTTGGAGGAGTTGATCAGAGAGATCAACACCCCCCATGTATTTATTGTACCCCAGTACACAGTCCGGTTTGCGGACCTGTGTAGAGGTACCCCGTACAGTGCTGAGGGCGCTGCCATCACCATGTATGGTGGTCAAGAGAAGGACATCCCTCTTGTCCTTGTACTTGACCACCAACAGGTGGTCGCTACATTGGGCTCTGCTCTCACCCTTTCTGAGCATCTGCCCAAGTAGCGTCTTCGGGAGGCCTCTCTGATTTTTGCGGACGGTACCGCAAGCTGCGGTACCTCGCGCAGAGAGGGATTTGTAGAGTGGGACGCTGGAATAAAAGTTATCGGTGTAAAGGTGATAACCTTTATCCAGCAGTGGGTGCACCAAATCCCACACAATTTTCCCACTCACTCCCAGGACGGGGGGACACTCAGGGGGTTCAATCCTGGTGTCCTTTCCTTCGTAAACTCTAAAGTTGTGCGTGTACCCTGAGGTACTCTCGCACAGCTTGTAGAGTTTAATTCCGTACCTTGCCCTCTTGCTGGGCAGGTACTGGTGGAATCTGAGCCGTCCCTTAAAATGAACCAAGGACTCATCCACGCAGATGTCCCTTTGGGGCACGTACACTTCAGCAAACTTTTTGCTGAAGTGTTCGATGACCGGCCGAACTTTGAACAGACGGTCAAAGTTGGGGTCATTTTGTGGGGGACACTGTGCATTATCATTATAATGCAGGAATTTGTGGATGGCCTCAAAACGCGTCCGAGCCATGACCATTCGGAACAGTGGAGTGTTGTATAAAATATCAACACTCCAATATTGCCGAAGTTCTGGCTTCTTCAGGATCCCCATATGGAGGACCAGGCCCCAAAACTGCATCATTTCACCTGCGTCTACAGGAGACCAGTTGGAAAATGATGACACTGGGTTTTGCGCCAAAAATTGCCGAGCGTACAAATTAGTTTGCTCCACCACGAGGTTAATAAAATCCTCAGAGAAAAAGACTTTGAAAAAGTCTATTTCTCTGAGGCCCGTGGTGTCAAACTTGATTCCTGATTCTGCCACAAAATCAGGAATCAGTGGCTCGTAATTTTCGGGGGGCGGGGTCCATATGGGGTCCGAAGAGGGGTGTGCTGGTTCATTTTCAGGGGTGGGCGCTGCCTCATCTTCTGTCCTGGGGCGTCTGCGTGGCGGTTCCGCAGGACCCGAGGAGGAAGATGAGGAAGAGGAGGAAGAAGAAGAAGAGGATGAAGAATCTGAAAAGTAAAGAAATGTGGGATCCTCTCCCTCGCTATCAGTGTCGGAGGCAAGGAAAGCGTATGCCTCTTCCACTGAATAGCGCTGTTGGGAAGAACGTGACGAGCGGGACATTTTTTTTGTGAATGTGGTGCTTTGTGTGAACTTTATTTATAACTGTGTGTGTGTGTGTGTGGGGGGATAGTGGTTGGTGCAAACTATGCTGAAAGGAAAAAGCTAAAAGAAAAGAAAGAGAATAGGGAAAAAAATGCCTGTGAAAAAAAGTCTAAACCAGCAGGCACGAGCTCTGATAAGTGACCGGTGTCACTTATCAAAGTTCCGCGGCTGCCGGATGTGCGCACAGGAGTGGCGGAAAGGGAAGTGAAAAAAAAAAAAAATGGCAGGAACGAGCTCTGATAAGTGACCGGTGTCACTTATCAAAGTTCCGCGGCTGCCGGATATGCGCACAGGAGTGGCGGAAAGGGAAGTGAAAATAAAAAAAAAAACGGCAGGAACGAGCTCTGATAAGTGACCGGTGTCACTTATCAAAGTTCCGCGGCTGCCGGATGTGCGCACAGGAGTGGCGGAAAGGGAAGTGAAAAAAAAAAAAAAAACGGCAGGAACGAGCTCTGATAAGTGACCGGTGTCACTTATCAAAGTTCCGCGGCTGCTAGATGTGCGCACGGGAGTGGCGGAAAGTGGGGTGAAAAAAAAAAAAAACTGCAGGAACGAGCTCTGATAAGTGACTGGTGTCACTTATCAAAGTTCCGCGGCTGCTGGATGTGCGCACAGGAGTGGCAGAAAGGGGAGTGAAAAAAAAAAAAAACTGCAGGAACGAGCTCTGATAAGTGACTGGTGTCACTTATCAAAGTTCCGCGGCTGCTGGAAGTGCGCACAGGAGTGGCGGAAAGGGGAGTGAAAAAAAAAAAACAAAAACGGCAGGAACGAGCTCTGATAAGTGACCGGTGTCACTTATCAAAGTTCCGCGTCTGCTAGATGTGCGCACGGGAGTGGCGGAAAGTGGTGTGAAAAAAAAAAACTGCAGGAACGAGCTCTGATAAGTGACTGGTGTCACTTATCAAAGTTCCGCGGCTGCTAGATGTGCGCACGGGAGTGGCGGAAAGTGGGGTGAAAAAAAAAAAAAACCTGCAGGAACGAGCTCTGATAAGTGACTGGTGTCACTTATCAAAGTTCCACGGCTGCTGGAAGTGCGCACAGGAGTGGCGGAAAGGGGAGTGAAAAAAAAAAAAACTGCAGGAACGAGCTCTGATAAGTGACTGGTGTCACTTATCAAAGCTCCGCGGCTGCTGGAAGTGCGCACGGAGGGGGGGTGCAAAAGAAAAACGAGCACGAGTGTTGATCGGTGAACTGCGTCACCAATCAACGCTCGGCGGCTGCTAAATGTGTGCAAAGGGGGGGTAAAAAGAGGGGGAAAGGGAAGGGGGGAGGGGGGAATGGGGGGGATCGGGCAGGGATCGGGGCTCAAAAACTCACGTTTGTAGTCTCTCTTTCTTTCTTCTTCTCTTTTTTTCTTCTCTTCTTCTTCTTCTTTCTTCTCTCTTCTTTCTTCAGCAGGAGTTGTGGTGTCACAGGCTACTGTGGCACCACAAGGCCCAGCACAGGAGGAGATCTGGCTTGTGACCGCACTGCAGGAATCCTCAGCAAGTGTGAGGACCCCTGCAGTGCGGTCAGACAGGTCAGATCCAGTTTGCAGACAGGTCACAGAGCGGTCACATCGCTGCTGTGACCTGTCATTGGTGGGATCGATGATCACATCGATCCCACCAATCAGAGGAGACCCTTGTTTTGCCGGTTGCTAGGCACCGGCCTAGTAATCGGAGCTCACTGCTCCGATTCCTAGGCAGGTCACCGGCAGGTCAGGAAGCAGGGCACAGAGCGGTCACACCGCTACTGTGCCCTGTGATTGGCGCGATCGTCGATGACATCGATCGCGCCAATCAGCAGCTGCAGGCCCTACTGGGCCTGTCCTAGGCTCCGGCCTAGGATCGGTGCTATTACTGCACCATCCAGGCAGGTACAGGCAGGGCACAGCGCGGATACACCGCGGCTGTGCCCTGCGATTGGCGCGATCGATGTGATCGGCGATCGCGCCAATCCAGGGGGGTCTGCTCCTTTCTATGCCCAGGCCTAGGATCGAGTACATCGGTACTCGATTCTAGCCTGGGATCTCACTGTTTCAGCCCATCGGATTGGCTGAAACAGTGAGAAAGGCTGCGATTGGCTGTTCAGAATTGAACAGCCAATCACAGCGATCGGAGTGAGGGTGGGCGGTGACAGACCCCGGGATGCCGGCGCCATCTCTCCTGAGGTAAGATGGCGTCGGAATTTTAATGCGATCATTGCGACTTAAGTCGCAATGTCGCATTAAAGGGCTGGACGTACTATCCCGTCCCCGGTCATACGGGCCCAGGTACCATGGACGGGATAGTACGTCCGATGGCAGTAAGGGGTTAAAGAGAAAAAAAATCTAACTGCCAGAAAATGTAATTTTAAAGCATAACCATTGTTTTAATTTTTATTTCATAAATCAATAATACATGTGAAAATAAGCAACTATGTAATAGATCTCATCAGAGAAATTTGCTTTTTTCTATGCCAGAATTGAGATAGAAGATGGCAGCTGGTATGGATAAGATTCTATGTACATAAAAGGGAGGAGGAGCTCTGCCTTTAGCTCCTCCCTCCTCCATCTACATAGAATTGTATTTGTAGCAACTGACATTTCCTATCTCAGTAACGGGAAAGTCTCTCTTCACTGAATAAAGATTGACTGATCAATTCTTGCAGAAAAAGAAGCAAATGTTTCTGATGAGATGGTCACTCTTCAATCATAGTGTGAAAAATTTAGTGCATAAGATTATGGCATAAGTGATGTACCGCACAACACACTGGTTGTCGTCTTATGTTACAATCCACAAAATCAATTTACCCATATCAAACTAAACAAAAAGATCTCACAGACGCAGAACACCTTCATTGCTGTCTCTGTGCGCCATCTCATAAGTGCAGTACATAAGAAGCAAATCCCAAAAGGTGACAACTAAATTAGGAGCAAAAGTAAAATCCTTAACTAATGATCAGAACATATTGATACTTATTACATAAATCTCACACTAAATATTTCTTCATGAGTTTTGCTTAGAATTGAGTAATTCCTTATATCTTTGGCACCTCAGATTTGATTTTTTTTTCTAATTGTACAGTTGTATCTGTCTTTGGAGAAGACCACCTCTGATCTAGACCAGATATTATTGCAATGGATTTTCAGTTTCCGTATATGCCATGCATTATGGCCCTCATCTTTTTAAAGACCACCCTTGTACAAGACTTTTTGTCAATGCAATTGTGGGTGATGGTTAACGTTTTACTAGCAAGACTTTTTAAAAAGTCGCAATTGATTAATCAAACCAAAACATCTGGAATTGCTAGACTCTGCCCACAAAGCGGAACCCCCCCCCCCAAAAAAAAAAATAATAGTCAGGTGAGCATATAAACTAGACTTAAAAATTGTGCAAATTAAAGAATAAATTGGATAGAAGCAAGAAAATATGCAAAACACACCCAACTAAACAAAGATAAGGCTCAAAGGCAATGAAGAATTGGAGCCAATGATTGAAGCATTTTCTGGTTCTTTGAAAATATATGTCCAATTTTTTCACACTAGAGAAAAACGATTCTAGTTTTATCAGTGATTTTTTTTTCTGCGTTTTGTTTGTCGTCAGAGTCTTACCAACTTTTCTTGGATGAAAGAAAGAAAAAAAAGAAAAAGTTGTTCTACCTTCCATCTAGTTAACTATGAAAAATGGTCAGCACTCAGATGCCATCAAATTTGTGCCATACACTTAAGTAGGAAGAAAGGATCATCCCCGCGCTGCTGCAAAAAGAATTCCAAAAATTGTAGAGGCTTCAACGTGCTTTATTCTACGCGTTTCGTGATTCATGTGGCATGTCCTGATGAAGGGTCACCTGAACACCGAAACGCGTAGAATAAACCACGTCGAAACCTCTACAATATTAGGAATTCTTTTTGCGGCAGTGCGGGGATGATCCTTTCTTCCTACCTAAGTGTATGTTTTAATCAGGTCTTGCATTGACCTGTGGATCTGCAGCAGCCGTCATTCATATAAGTCCTTCCTTCACTCTCACCAGGTGAGTAGTTCTCTTGGTGGGCAACTCTGTGTAATGTTTGATAAGACCCTATTTGCGCTTTTGTGTCTCCCTCTTTTCTCTATCAAATTTGTGCCGACACTTTGATCAACATCAGACATGTCTCCGTGATTTTGCAGGGACCACTTAATCAGCAAAAAAAATCAGCTATGTGAAGAGTTCTATAGACTATACTAGGTACAAGTTCTATCCTTTAAAAACACTAATGGAACACATGCAAAAAACAAATGCTATCTTTCACAAGCACAAGGAAGAAGATAACAAAACTCAATTTTGCAGACAAGTGCAACCGGAAAGAGTCGCCTGATACAATAAACCAATGTGAACTCACTGAGGCCAAGTACAGTCCAGTAAAATCCTATTAAAATGTTTCTGCAGAAAAGAATTACTACCAAACACTGAAGCATGGTGTAAGTTCCCTGCAGGATTGTGCTTTTTGTTGTAAATGGTTTAATATTAATAAACTTTTCAAATAACTTTTTAATGCATTACTTTAGAAGTTTTGAGGCAAAAGAATTCTGCCCAATTTCATATATGAAACCCTTTTTCCAATTATTTTTAAAGGATATTATGAGTTTATAAATTTAGGAGCCATCTTTTGTTGTATTATTGCAAGCGTTATTTTCTCTGAACCTCTACAAATATAACTTGTGTTCTGTCTACTCTTCTAATATCCATACAGGGTGTTCTACTTATCGTTTCCTGCTATTCCTGTCATAACTACTTTTCTTTCCTCATAAAAGTTTTCTTCTACTTTAAATAAATTTGACCAACCTAGTGTGCCAGAATAGTATTTAGTTTACAGAATCATGTTGCCAGGACATATTTTCCCATTGTAAACTTCCAGTTTGAAGAGAGAAGTAAGCCTTTTAAAATTTACTTGTTTTTCTTCCTTTGTAAGGATCATTTTCTTTCTGTTTTCACTTATGTTTGACTGGCTTTTGGACTTTGAATCTAATTTTTCAACAGCCGTTGACTATGCCATTTAACTTAAAAGGAACCTGTCACCAGGTTTGGCCGATATGAGATACGGCCACCACCTTTCAGAGCTGATATACAGCATTCTATAATGCTGTACATAAGCCCCCAACCCGACCTAAAAGAGAAGAAAAAGAGCATTTATTATACTCAACTGCTGGGCAGCTCGTCCGAGGGATGTCGCCGGCCCTGGTTGGCCCTTCCCTTCTTCTGATCGCCGCCCTCCTTCTTGATTGTGTGGATGACACGTCCCTACGTCATCCACAAAGTCTTTTTGGCTTCGCACTCCTGCACAGGCATACACTTTTTTGCCCTATCGAGGGCGAAGTAAAGTACTGCAATGCGCAGGTGCAAGGAAAGATCAAAAAGCTCCGGCGCATGCGCTCTGCAGTACTTTACTCTGCCCTAGTCAGGGCAGAGAAGTATGCCTATGCAGGAGTGCAATGCTGGAAGACTATGTAAAAAATTTGTAGACGATGCAAAGATAGGAGGGATAACTAACATTAGAGAAGACAGAGAAAGGATTCTGGGGATTTTAGATAAGCTTGAACAATAGACAGTGATTAATACAATGGTATTTAACTGGGAGAAATAAAAGATTTTACAACTAGGCAAGAAAAGCGAAAATTACACCAACAGAATGGTTGGAATATAACTGAGCAACAGCACGTGTGAATACTTGGGTATATTAATAGATCACAGACTACATGAGTCAACAATGTGATGCAGCAGCAGAAAGAACAAATAATTTGAGGATGTATTAAGAGAAGCAAAGAGCCATGTGAAGTAATTATCCCACTCTACTCCTCCTTGGTCAGGCCTCATCTGGAATACAGTGTCCAGTTCTTGGAAACACATTTAAAAAAGACATTGAAAAACTGGAGCAAGTTCAGAGAAGAGCTACCGGGATGGTGAGCAGACTGCAGAATATGTCCTACAAGGAATGGTAAAAAGATCTGGGAATGTTCAGCTTGCAAAAAAGAAGGCTAAGTAAGAAGAGATGTAATAGCTGTCTACAAATATCTGAAGGGATGTCACAGTGTAGAAGGATCATCATTCTCATTTGCACATGGAAACACGAGAAGCAATGGAATGAAACTGAAAGGGAGAAGTTACAGACTAGATATTAGAAAAAACTTTTTGACAGTAAGGGTGATGAATGAGTGGAACAGGCTGCCACAAGAGGTGGCAACTACTCCTTCAATGGAAGTCTTCAAACAGAAGGCTGGACAGACATCTATGAGATGGGTTAGGGAATCCTGCGCTGAACTGAGCAGGGGGTTGGACATGATAACCCTTGAGGTGCCTTCAAACTCTAACATTCTATGATGATGTAGGGACGCTTCATTTACATGAAGAAAGAAAGAAGGAGGGAGATGATCTTAAGAAGAGGAGAACACTGGACCAAAAACACCGACACCCATCAGATAGAACTGCCCTGCAGGTGAGTATAACAACAGAGCGGGCTTTTTCTTCTCTTTCAGATAAAGTTTTAGTTAAAGTCTGTTTTACAACATTTTAATCTACTGTATGTGTTACAGATAACAACGGTCATCTCTCAAACTTTTACAAAGTGGTCAAACATGAGCTCCATCTATTTTCATAAACCAGTTCATTTTCATTTCTATGATCCTGTACTTAAAATGGAGCCTCAAATTCCAAGACACCTCCAGTGATAAACAAATTTAGATAGGAAAAAAACGGTAATATTCCCTAATTTTTACAAAAAAAAATCTTTCCAAGATCTTGTTAAGAGTATACAGTGGCATGTAAAAGTTTGAGCACCCCTGGACAAAATTATTTTTATGGTGAACAGTTAAGCAAGTTTATCATGAAATGATCTCTAAAAGACCTAAAAAAAAGAGGACATTTCCTGTGTGTTTTAGGCAAAAATATATATATACATATATGTTCATCTTTTACAGTTTAAAAATTACTAAGAGAAAATGGGCCCATAAAAAAGTTTGGTCACCCTGCAAGGTTAATACCCAGTAGCACCCCCTTTTGAAAGTATCAGCTTGTAAATGCTCTTTGTAGCCAGCCAAAAGTCTTTCTTGTTTGATAGATTTTCATCCTTTCTTTCCTGGAAAATTCTTCTAGTTCTGTGAGATTCCTGGGTTGTCTTGCATGCATTGCAATTTTGAGGTCTAGCCACAGATTTTCAATGATGTTCACATCAGGGGACTGAGGGCCATTGTAAAACCTTAAGTTTGCGCCTTTTGAGGTAGTTTGCAGGTTTTGACGTGTGTTTAGGATCATTATCCATTTGTTGAAGCCATCCTCTTTTCAGCTTCAGATTTTTTACAGATGGTGTTATCTTTGCATCAAGAATTTTTTGAAATTTCATGGAATCCATTCTTCTCTCTATCCGTGAAATGCTCCCCCGTAACATTGGCTGTAACACAACCCCAAACCATGGTTGATCTACCTCCATGCTTTATGGTTGGCAAGATGTTTTTTTTCCTGAAATTCTGTGCCCTTATTTCTCAACACATAACTTTGATCATTATGGCCAAAGAGTTCTATTTTAACCTCATCGGTCCACAGGACTTTATTCCAAAATGCATCAGGCTTGTTTATATATTTTTTATGGTGAATTTTATGGTGAGGAGGCAGGAGGTTTTCTTCTGATGACTCTTACATGAAGGCCATATTTGTGCAGGTATCTCTGAACAGTAGAACAATGTACCACAACTCCAGAATCTGCTGAATCTTTCTGAAGGTCTTTTGCAGTCAAGTGGGGGTTCTGATTTGTTTCTCTAAAAATCCTACGAGCAGCTCTTCCTGAAATTTTGCTTGATCTTCCAGACCTTATCTTGACCTCCACTGTTCCTGTTAACTGCTATTTCTTAATTACATTTTGAACTAAGGAAAGGGCAACTTGAAATCCGCTTTACAATATTCTTGTAGCCTTCTCCTGCTATGTGGGCCTCCACCATTTTCAGAGTGCTAGGCAGATGCTTAGAAGAACCTATGTATGGTATTTTTTGCCACAAGGTTATAGGGGGCTGGGTATTTATAAAGGTGGGAAATTTGCATCACTTGGCCTTTCCTAACGATGATAGTGAGCAAGTCATAACCCCGACAGGCTAATTAAGGTCTGAAACCTTGGTCAAAACTATTTGAGCACACAAATCTCCAAGGGTACCCTCCTATCTCAATAGAAGAAATCCATATGAAATTAAAGAATGAGGATGGTTTGAGAAGAGTGGAGAGAGTTTTCTAGAATATCTTTATTCCTTTAATAATAACACATTTTAAGGCAAGTATCAACAAATTTGGCATAGTTGTTGAACAAGTTCTGTGTCAACATATTTGAGCACAGAGTGTAATTCATCACCAAATCCGGAAAAACCAACTCACTTTGCTGCATTTGTTCTGCTACCAGGTTTTTTATGAAAACATTTTAAGTGAGCTCACATGAAGGATTTTGCAGAGTTCATGGTGCAGAAACTCTCCAACACCATGACGATTTAAAAAACCACAAGTTTTGATTGGAGAGCTCACTACTTCATATATAGTTACTGGACTAAAAAATGGCAGCAACAAAGATGTTACAACTAAGTTATCAAAAAAGACTCTTCAGGTAAGATACCACAAGCAGATTTCTGAAATGTCTTCCTATAGCAAAAACTCAAGCGGTACACCAACATTTACAAGATGCCATGTACTCATACCCTCAGGCTGTAGTCAGAGGATTTGATGCAGTTTTTTCAGCCAACAGGAGTGAATACAGAAGACAGAAGCATCAGTTTGCTGTCCTTTTTGAGTTCCATTTCTGCTTTGAAAATCTTCATCAAAACCTCCACAGACATTCATCTGTGCAAGAACAACGTTCAAAAGACAACTCTATTCACAAAGAACCAAAGAGTTTGAGTTGAAGTTCAAGTCAATTCATTTCAAAAGTAAAATCAAAATTTGTTGATGTATTAATGCATTTAGTGGCCAAGTGAGACACAGAATACTTAAAATAATGTTTCAATGTATAACGTTTCGATCCTTCAAGACCTGGTTCAGACAGGTATTCTGAATCAAACAGAATAGAAGGATGTAAAGGAAGTTACGACTCCTTAAATTTGGTGTTACAGGCCTGTGACTTTACATCCTCCTGTTTTATCAGCTAATGCAGCTGATTTCTTTAAATCAGAATTATGTAGACACGGATCTATGATAATTAGAATGATTTATTATGGTTTTCCAATGTATCTGTGTTAACTAGGCAGCGAGTGTGGATCTCTTGGGTCATATATCCATAGAAACGATCTATGTACCAGTACGGACACTTAGAGACTTCATCAGCTTATCTCGACTGCAGAGGCACGTATGAAGATTCCAGAAGGTGGTTTGTTTTCAAGCTGAATTATTTTAGTTCTGCACAATTATAGTAGGTAGAAAAAAAAACATTCTGAACCAGATTTGTGTAAAGAGATGATACTCACACAACTATGGCTGACAACTAGTGATGGGTGAGCACTAAAATGCTCGGGTGCTCGTTGCTCGGTCGACAAATTGGAATACTCAGGTACTCGGGCAGAACAACGAGCCCAATGTACGTCTATGGGAGACCCGAGCATTTTTACAGTGATTTCCCGGGTTCCTTTTAAGGTCTAAAAACGTCTGAAAATGATGGAAACACTGTTCAAATGACACGGGAACATCAAGGCAACTGCCCCTGGAAGAATTTCTGACTCCTAAGTCACAGCTCTAAATAATGTTGTCAGAGTTTCACGCCCTTTTTACAGGCGCAACAAAACCCACAAAAACGAAACTAAAATGGATTTTCTTGGGAAATATGTTAAGGAACATCATTTCGAGGTTAATGGCTTTTATCTAAGCCAAAATAATTAACCCAAAACAAAAACGTTCCTCCACCACTTGGGCTATGTTCACACACAGCGTTTTTGAGGCGTTATGCAACTTTAGCATTTCTTTCAACCAATACAAATGCATTCACTGTGAAATGTCATTGTAACATTTAACAGCCCTAGCTGGCCATGTGGTGTGTGACACATAAGCAGACATCTTGTTTCATTTATGAAGGAGGGACTCAAAGTGACAGAGCCTATGTTTACAGGGGCATCAGGCAGCATTAATCTTCTTAAAGGGCCATTATTAAACAATGGGTCTCCTATGCTGTTATTGCCTATGCAGTGAGTGGATGGGCTGCCAAGAACTACGACGCACACCAATACCCCTTACATGAGAGGTACAGGAGGGCTTCCTGAAAAAATGTTGCACTGAATGCAAGGCCTGGCTTGCCCCAAAGTTACATGCACCCCAATAAGCTTTTCAAGCCACGCACTGGATGGCCAACAGAAAATTCACTTCACATTATTCATTTCGTACTCCCAAACTCTTTTCTTATGCATTGATTGCAAGACCTGCCCTGGTACCAAGTCATATGCACCCCAATAAGCCTTTGAACCCAGGTACTGGATGGGCACAGGAAAATCCACTTCACATTATTCATTTTGTACTCCCATTCTGTTTTCTTATGCATTGACTGCAAGGCCTGCCCTGCTACCAAGTCATATGCATCCCAATAACCCCAATCCCCCCTTGGAAGAAACATGGAAGAGGGCCTCATAAAAAAGTCCCATTAAAAAGGAGCGGGTCTCCTAGACTTGGAATGCCCATACACTAAGTGTATGGGCTGACAAACATTTTCACTATGGGTTACACCTCAACCTTTGCCATAACAAGTATTTTACGCCAAGCATAACCACCCACCCTTGTTAGTAATTCGACACTGGCTGTAGCAGCACGGAACACGTCAACCCTGGTGATCTAGTGGGGGTGGATGATGAGCCGTGGAAGAAGGCCTGATTAAAAACTATGCCCAATCTAAAGGAGCGGGTCTCCTAGACTTGGAATGCCGGGCTGGGAAAAATTTCCCCTTGGGGGTGTACATATTTTTTCTATTTTGGTGACGGGCATCATAACACCCTTGCCAAAACAGAGTGGTCGGAGCATGACTGAATACGTTCACCCTGGTGTTCAAGTGGTGGAGGACGGTGAGGATGAGGAGAAGGAGGAGGTGGACACCAACTAGCCAAAATCAGGAAGCGTATATCCATGTTTGGTTGTGAAGAGGTGCATGGGAATAACCTCCCAAAAAAACACTACACTGGAGCTTAGGCTTCGCTGTCATCCTTTGGTGGTATCGAGAAATCAGGCCCAATCCATCCCTTGTTCATTTTTATAAGAGTCAGTCTGTCTGCATTCTCCGTAGAAAGGCGAATGCGCTTATCTGTGATAATGCACCAGCAGCACTAAAAACCGGCTCGGACAAAACACTAGCGGCAGGGCAGGCCAGGACCTTGAAAGAGTAGAGAGCCAGCTCATGCCAGGTGTCCAGCTTGGATACCCAATAATTAAAAGGCACAGAGGAATCACGGAGGAAGCTGGTACGGTCAGCAAGGTACTCCCTCAGCATCTTAGAAAACATTGCATTCCTTGTGAGATTACCCCGCGCCTCAGTGCATTTTCGATGGGAGGGTCTTAGAAAACTGTCCCAGAACTTTGCCAGTGTTCCCCTGCCTCTGTTGGAGTGGACTTGTGTCTGTCTCGCCTGTCCTGCTTGGTTGGCCAACGAACTGTTATCTCTGCTGCCAGCGTTTAGAGATGGGAATTTTTTTTAATAATTCTGCAACAATGGCCCAATGGTATTGCATCATTTTGGTACAACTGTCTGCCTTTGGAACAAGAGATTGAAAGTTATCCTTATATTGTGGGTCTAAAAGTGTCGCTAGCCAGTAATGACTGGTACCCAATATGTTGACAATACGAGGGCCACGGGAAAGGCAGCGCAATATAAAGTCAGCCATGCGTGCCAGACTGGTAGCAGGCAAGCCTTCTGTGTACTCACCAACAGGACGACTGATCAAGGTGTCCTCCTCTTCCTCTTCTTTCCTGTCCTCAGGCCATCCACGCTGAACAGACAGTATGACAGTTGTGGTTGTAGTCCAGTCTATAGCGCATGAAAATGGCTCCTTTTCTTCCCCCTCCTCCTCTTCCTCATTGTCAACCAATCCACGTTGGGATGACACGAGGCTGGGCTGTGTGTAATAACCTTGTATGGTTCCTTGATCCATGTCCTCGTGCTCCGCCTGCAATGCCTCCTCTTTCATTGTGAGCAGAGAGCTTTTCAGAATGCAGATGCGTCAACACCGCTCACCATCTTGGTGGACTCCTCAAAGGTTTGGAGGATGCTACATATGTCTAACATCCATGTCCACTCATGAGGTTGTGGAGCCCAGCTGTGCTGAGATTCCCACATCTCCTGGAAGGGTGTACTGAAGGATTTAACCACTAGAGGTTCCAATGCATACAAACATTTTCACGCATCCCTAAGACCACCAGAGGGAGCTGTATAGACATATAAAAGTTGGGTGAAGACAGGAAAGTGAGTTCAGTCAGATTGAGATGCAGATTGCGATTAGAGTTCTGCTGAGTGCAGTGTGCAGTGCAGAAGGCTGCAGTCTGCAGCAGAGAGACGGCAGAACAGTTAAGTTCAATAGAGTGGAGTCTAGTAGAGTGGAGTCTAATCCATTCCAGTCTAGTCAGAGCTGAGACAAGTGAGTAGTCTGCAGACAGAGCAGACGAGTGGTGTTTGCAGCGAGGGACTCCAGAGCTCAAGTTGAGAGCCAGGAGCGTGACGACGCTCAGAGAGCGGCGAAGAGGCAGCCCACCAACTGCCAGTGTGTGTAATCGTGTGGGGGTCCGAGTAGGCCGAAGGCAAGTGGAGAAGAGTAAAAGGAGGCAGAGGAGCCTTTCCGGGCTCAACTCAACGAGTATTACCGGACGCCGGGATCCGAGTCTATAGGGATCTTCAAGACCCATAGGAGAACACCGGAGTTCCTAGAGAACTACAGGTCCCAGGAGCACCACAGAGCTGATACGTAACAGGGGCCAGAAGGACGGAGTTCAGGCGAGCAGGGCCCTGCAAGCAGGGACACTGTACTTCAAGAAAAGGTCCAACCACAAGGTCAGCCAGGACGGAGACTAAGTTAGGCCCAGCTTCATGCAGGCCAGGACTTTATTACAGTAAGGCAAGGAACAGGAGGCCACACACCTACTCAGTGGGAGAATCTGGATGTGCACCCTTGACCCTACAGTGCTCCGGGGAGTGCCTGCAACATCTTCAGTAAAGGTACCAAAGTGACTTGTGTGTGTGTCCATCTTCTTACTCCTAACTGCCGGGTCTTCCCCTCATCCTGCTTCCATATATATCTACCAACCCTGAAGGACTTAGCCTCACCTGTGGGAGGCCTAACATCTAGCTGCACAACACCAACCCTTCAGTGGATCTGCACAGCAGCGCTGGTCACCCTGACAGGTACTACAGGTGGCGTCACGAATCCCCATACCAACATTCAATTCCCCTGTAAATATCCCACATTAGGGGTGAGCACCCAGGGCCACGGACAGAGCTGTGTTGCCGTGACATCCCCCATAGAAGTTAATAGGCTCGGATCCGAGTACCCCACTGCTCTGGGAGGGCGGCTCAAGGTCTTATGTGTGGAGTCAAACCTGACAAACGACGGCCTTGTTGATGCTGGTATTCAACTGCCCGCTTCTGCTCACAAATCCTTTCTAATATATGTAGTGTCGAATTCCAACGCGTGGGTACATCACACACTAGTCGGTGAGCCGGAATCTGCAATCGCTGCTTAATCACGGCACGGGCGGCTGAAGCTGTAGCTGACTTTCTAAAATGTGCACACAGTCAGCGTACTTTAACCAGCAGATCCGGCAGCTCCGGATAGCTTTTTAGAAAATGTTGAACAACGAGGTTCAGCACATGGGCCAGTCATGGTACGTGTGTCAGTTCGCCTCGCCTCAAAGCTGCCACCAGGTGCATGCCATTGTCACACACAACCATGCCTCGCTGGAGATTCAGCAGTGTCAGCCACACATCTGCCTGCTCTTTCAGAGCTGTCAACAACTCTTCAGCATTGTACGGTTTGTCACCTAAGCAAATTAGTTTCAGCACAGCCTGTTGCCGCTTTCCTTTGGCAGTGCTGCAGTGTTTCCAGCTTGTGAATGAT
Organism: Oophaga sylvatica; assembly: GCA_033576555.1. Classification (NCBI taxonomy): domain Eukaryota; kingdom Metazoa; phylum Chordata; class Amphibia; order Anura; family Dendrobatidae; genus Oophaga; species Oophaga sylvatica. Next base: position 470,836,586 of record JARQOD010000001.1, read on the forward strand.
GTGCTCATTTTGGACATGGAGGCTGAAGAGGAGGAGGAGGAGGAAGAGGAGGTGCAGGAGCTGTTCACAGTGGGGGGGCAATCCTGATTGACATAGGTCCCGCAATCCTTGGTGTCGGGAGGACATGTTCCATCCCAAGGTCTGACTGGGTCCCGGCTTCCACTATGCTAGGTCAGTGTGCCGTCAGCGAGATTTACCGTCCCTGGCCACAAGCACTTGTCAACGTGTCCATGGTTAGGTGTACTTTCCCAGTAACTGCATTGTTAAGGGCATGGGTAATGTTGTGGGACACGTGCTTGTGTAATGTCGGGACTGCACAGTGGGAGAAATAGTGGCAGCTGGGGACAGAGTACTGTGGCCTGTGGTGTGTTGGCTGCCTTTTTCCGCTTTCGTTCCAGTGACTGGGGTAAGGACAACTGAAGGCTGCGCTGGGACAAGGACGTGGACGTGCTTGATGATGGTGCTATTTGACTGCGGGCAACGGCAGGTGCAGGGCAGGAGGCATCTTCGCATGCACAATGGACAGGGGATTGGCTCGCACGCACAACACTGGAAGAAGCTGTGGTGTCACACACAGACACTGTTCCTGCAGCATGGGGTTGGGCCCAAAAAGTCAGGTGGTTTGCTGCCATGTGCCTGATCATGCTGGTGGTAGTAAGGCTGGTAGTTTTGTTACCCATGCTGATGCTGACATGGCAGGTGTTGCAAATGGCCTGTTTGGGGTTATCAGCAGAGTCTTTAAAAAATAACCAGATTCGGGAAGACCTAAAGGCACTGTCACACTTAGCGATCGCACTAGCGATCACGACAACGACACGACCTGGCGAGATCGCTAGTCTCGGGAAGACCTGACAGTTGGACTGGCAACTTTCCTCAGGTTGGTGTTACGGGGAACGGTTGCAGCCATCACATTGCTTCTTCCTGCCTGAAATGGTGCCACGCCTACCTCCCCCTGTGTGCTGCTGTCCTCGCTCTGCATGTCCTCCTGCCAGGTTGGGTCTGTTACTACATCATCCACCACCTCATCTTCCACTTCCCCACCCTGGTCCTCCTCCTGACTCTCCGGCAATTGTGTCTCATCATCACCACCTGTTGTGACCGTGGCTGCTCAAAGATTTGTGCATCGCTACATGGAATATCATCTTGACTTGCTTCAAGTAGACCGGGCGAGAGGCACGAATATCCAAATGGAAAACTGAACAGCTCTTCGGAGTGTCCGAGTGTGGATCAGTTGTCTCAGGGCACTCAGCATGGTGGGAGGAAGGAGGATCAGGGTAAAGAATATGCGGCCCAGAATCATGGCTAATGTGACTTGACCGTGTTGAAGACAGGGTGCTGGTGGTGGTGGATAAGTAACTGGAAGCGTTATCCGCTATCCAACCAACAACCTTTTCACACTGCTCGGGCTTCAATAGGGCTGTCTTGCCGCGGTCCCCTAGGACTTCGGACACTAAGGTCCAGCGAGAAGATGTGGGTGTTTTGATGGGCCAATTTCAGCTTGCCCACGGCCTCTGCCTGCATCACGTCCACTTTCCCGTCCCTTGCCTCGCGCCTTGCCCATTGTAAATGGACTAGACTATTATACATGTTCACTACAAAAGGGTGATTTGGGAGGCAACTTGTATGCGATACGTGTGCTGGAAAAACAAAATTTTACCTATCTGGACTTTAGGTAAAAATGTGTTTTGCCTTATCAGATTTAATAAGTATGTTAACAGACTGCAAAACAAATACAATGTGTAGGCCTAAAATGGCCAAATTTTTGACAATGATAAATGAGGCCTGTTAGGGAGATACCACAACAACAAATGTGAGGCCTGTTTTTTTTTTTTGGGCTAACTAGTGCTGTATATAAGTACTGTGAAACCCATGACAAACAAAGGAAAACTGGCCTAAACTGGACAAACTTTGAGCACGCACAGATATCAGCTGGCACGGAGATACCACTACGACAAATGTGTGGCCTGTCCTTTTTTCAATTTATTGGCTAAATACTGCTGTATATAAGTACAGTGACACCCAGGACAAAAAGAAGAAAACCACCGTAAACTGGCCAAACTTTGAGCACGCACAGATATGAGCTGGTACAGAGATACCACTACGACAAATGAGTGTTTTTTTTTTGGTTAACTACTGATGTATATACAGTTATATGAAAAAGTTTGGGCACCCCTATTAATCTTAAGCTTAATGTTGTATAAAAATTGGTGTTTTTGCAACAGCTATTTCAGTTTGATATATCAAATAACTATTGGACACAGTAATGTTTCTGCCTTGAAATGAGGTTTATTGTACTAACAGAAAATGTGCAATCTGCATCCAAACAAAATTTGACAGGTGCATAAGTATGGGCACCTCACCAGAAAAGTGACATTAATATTTAGTAGATCCTCCTTTTGCAAAAATAACAGCCTCTAGTCGCTTCTTGTAGCTTTTAATGAGTTCCTGGATCCTGGATGAAGGTATTTTTGACCATTCCTCTTTACAAAACAATTCCAGTTCAGTTAAGTTTGATGGTCGCCGAGCATGGACAGCCCTCTTCAAATGATCCCACAGATTGTCAGTGATTTTCAGGTCTGGGGACTGGGATGGTCATTCCAGAACATTGTAATTGTTCCTCTGCATGAATGCCTGAGTAGATTTGGAGCGGTGTTTTGGATCATTGTCTTGCTGAAAGATCCATCCCCTGCGTAACTTCAACTTTGTCACTGATTCTTGAACATTATTGTCAAGAATCTGCTGATACTGAGTGGAATCCATGCGTCCCTCAACTTTAACAAGATTCCCGGTGCCGGCATTGGCCACACAGCCCCAAAGCATGATGGAACCTCCACCAAATTTTACTGCGGGTAGCAAGTGTTTTTCTTGGAATGCTGTGTTTTTTTGACGCCATGCATAACGCCTTTTTGTATGACCAAACAACTCAATCTTGGTTTCATCAGTCCACAGGACTTCTTCCAAAAAGAAATTGGCTTCTCCAAATGTGCTTTTGCATACCTCAGCCGACTCTGTTTGTGGCGTGCTTGCAGAAACAGTTTCTTTCGCATCACTCTCCCATACAGCTTCTCCTTGTGCAAAGTGCGTTGTATAGTTGACGGATGCACAGTGACACCATCTGCAGCGAGTTGATGCTGCAGCTCTCTGGAGGTGGTCTGAGGATTGTCCTTGACTGATCTCACCATTCTTCTTCTCTGTCTTTCTGATGTTTTTTCTTGGCCTGCACTTCTGGCCTTAACAAGAACTGTCCCTGTGTTCTTCCATTTCCTTACTATGTTCCTCACAGTGGAAACTGACAGGTTAAATCTCTGAGACAGCTTTTTGTATCCTTCCTCTGAACAACTATGTTTAATAATCTTTGTTTTCAGATCATTTGACAGATGTTTTGAGGACCCATGATGCCACTCTTCAGAAGAGATTCAAACAGGAGAACAACTTGCAAGTGGCCACTTTAAGTAGCTTTTCTCATGATTGCATACACCTGGCTATGAAGTTCAAAGCTCAATGAGGTTACAAAACCAAAAAAAGTGCTTTAGTAGGTCAGTAAAAAGTAGGTAGGAGTATTTAAAACAAGAAAATGATAAGGGTGCCCATACTTATGCACCTGTCAAATTTTGTTTGGATGCAGATTGCACATTTTCTGTTAGTACAATAAACCTCATTTCAAGGCAGAAACATTACTGTGTCCAATAGTTATTAGATATATCAAACTGAAATAGCTGTTGCAAAAACACCAATTTTTATAAAACATTAAGCTTAAGATTAATAGGGGTGCCCAAACTTTTTCATATAACTGTAAGTACAGTGACACCAGGACAAAAAAAAGAAAAGCGCCGTAAACTGACCAAACTTTCAGCATGCACAGATATTAGCTGGCACGGAGATACCACACCGAAAAATGTGTGGCCTTTTTTTTTTGCTAAATACTGCTGTATATAACTACAGTGACACCCAGGACAAAGAAAGAAAACCACCGTTAACTGGCCCAAACTTTGAGCACGCACAGATATCAGCTGGTATGGAGATACCACTACGACAAATGTGTGGCTTTTTTTAGCTAAATATTGCTGTATATAAGTACAGTACCAGACAGCAAAAACAATTGTTTTAGGGCTAAAAAGACCAAAATTTTTAGCAGATGGATGGATGAGGCGTGTCACAGATATATCACACTGTTAAATATGGGGCCTGTATGTTTTTTTTGGGGGCGTTCAGCAAAATAGTGTCAAGAAATTGTGTAAGACACTAAAAAAACTCAACCATACCACATAAAAATTAAATATTTCTCTGCGCACTCAAAAGGGATGTTTGGGACCCCTTTAAAATTGATGGATTTTCACGCTGTGCTAGGAAAAGGATCTGGCTGTATTGTGCACTGTCAAAAAGCAAATAGAGGAAAAAAAAGGCTCTGGATTGCTTTGCAATAAAAAAAAAAGCTCTATTAGCGCTGGCAAAAAAAAATTTCAAAGCCACTTACACCTGGGGCTTGGTATATACGGCCAATATATCATACAAGTAGCAGCAGCACCAGAACACAGGAAGGGAATGGACCCTCTTGATGTATGCAATGATCTATATCCACACATACAGTGCCTGCAGGCCTTGCACTGATGTGTATAGAGAGAAGTACACTACCCTGCCTACCTAACACTGGAACCTATATACTTCGGAATTAGTCCTTAGAAGGACTGTTGGTTTATCTGGATTTGAGTAGTTTATGATGGTAGACCCCACACTGACTAATAAATCCCCAAATCTGACCCTATCTCGGCAGCAGCCCTCCCTATACTATCTAAATCCAGAGATGAATGCACCGAGCAGGGCGGCGTCCGGTCTCTTATACCCTGATGATGCTGTGCGGCCAGCCAATCACTGCACGACCACAACAAAGATGGCGTTTCATTGCCTGGCAGACAATCCCTGCATTGTGATTGTGTTGTGAATGTGTTAGAAATGAATTCTGAGCAGAAGCTCCCTCTGGTGGTTACAAACAGTACTGAACTATTCAATGAAGATTGTGAAGATTGGCAATCAGGTGTTACAGACTGGTCTTATATAAGGGAGGTTCTCTCCCATCAGGGTTGCCGGTGATCAATTGTTCTTGTCTCAACTTTGGATCCTGGTTCACTTGGAAGCCTGCTGTGTCTTGCCTGCATCTTCTGCTAACAGATAAGATTTTTTCTGCTTTTATTTTTGTGCTTGCTTTTTGCATTTTTTCCTGCTCTTCTGTGGAGGTCAGCCAGGTCCCCTCCGGGGGCTTGTGCTCCTCTCAGTTTATCTGAGCCACTGTTATTTGTTCATTTGCCTTTTCCAGTTTTTTCAGTGGCTGCTGCTTAGTTTTGTTACACCAGAGAACTAATTTAGGTGGTAGAGGTCGTGTGATCTCAGGTGTTTTTGCAATTAGTGAGTTGGTATTTTTTTAGGGTTTTTTGGATTGCAGTAAGTGTCCTTCCTATCTTTTTCTTTCTAGGAAGATTGGGCCCCAACGTTTGCTCATACTATTTTCTGTCTGTGTCTGTATTTCCTCTTGTCTAACCGCCATTACATGTTTGGGGGCTTCCTATGTTCTTTGGGGATCTGCTCCGGGGCAGATAGTTTTCCTCTTTCTATCTTTAGGTGTAGTTAGCTTCTCAGGCTGTGACGAGGCGTCTAGGACCACGGCTGCCTTTAGTTGTGGTGGTTAGTCAGGGTACTGCAATCCAGTAGATTCCAACCTCTCTGGTGTATTGCCTTTTTTTCCTGCTCTCTCAGCTACCAAATCATAACAGTATCACCGGCCAAACTGAAAATTATATGGTACTCAACAGAAGGGAAAAATAGTAAAAGAAAAAAGGAAGTTGTCAGAATTTTTTTTTTTCTCTGTTTGTTGCATTTCCCTCTTTTTCTCTGGGTGCTGAGGAGGATTTTTTTTTTCTCTCAATGGAGTTTGCACAGTTGTCTGGCCGTGTGGATCAGCTTACCACTGAAGTTCGGAGTATTGCTACCTATCTTGCAGGGTTGCCGGTTGTGGAACCTAGGATCCCCATGCCAGATTTGTTTTTAGGGGATTGAGCTAAATTTCTGAATTTCAAAAATAACTAAGTTGTTTTTGCATTAAAACCTAAGTCCTCAGGGAACGCAGCACATCAGGTTCAACTTGTCATCACTCTCCTGCGCGGCGATCCTCAGGATTGGGCTTTTTCCCTGACACCTGGGGATCCTGTTTTGAGTAATGTTGATGCATTTTTTCTGGCTCTGGGGTTATTGTACGATGAACCTAATGTCACTGCTCAAGCTGAAAAAGCCTTGTTGGCATTAAATCAGGGGCTTGAGGACGCTGAGTTATACTGTCAGAGATTCCGAAGGTGGGCATCCTGACCAAATGGAATGATGATGCTTTGGCAGCCCTTTTTCGGAAGGGTCTGTCAGAGAATGTAAAAGATGTTATGGTGGGTTTCCCTGCTCCTCTGGTCTCAATGATTCTATGTCATTAGCGATTCAAATTGACAGACGTTTGCGTGAGCGTAGAGGTATGCGTGGAATAGTGTTGCCTTGTGAACCAGCTTCTGAACCCATGCAGTGTGATAGAGTGGCTTCTGGGGCACAGCGTCATGAGTTTCGAAAACGCAATGGGTTATGTTTCTACTGTGGTGACGCCTCCCATGCTATTTCAGTCTGCCCTAAGCGGGGAAGACGTTTTGCACGCTCAGTTGTCTTGGGTAGTGTTCAGACTAAATTTCTGTTGACTGTTACCCTGATTTGCTCCCTGTCCACATTTTCTGCTCAGGCTTTTGTTGATTCGGGAGCAGCTATTAACCTGATGGATTTTGATTTTGCTAAACGTTGTGGGTTTCCCTTGATACCCCTACGGAAGTCTATTCCCCTACTGGGGATTGATTCCACCCCTTTGGCTGAGAATAAACCCCAGTTCTCTACTCAGGTGATAATGAGGGTTGAACCTGATCATCAGGAGAGTTGCAAATTTTTGGTGCTGTATAATCTGCATGACATTGTTGTACTGGGTTTCCCTTGGTTACAGTCTCATAATCCTGTTTTGGATTGGAAATCTGTGTCTGTAACCAGTTGGGGCTGCCAATGTGTTAATGCCAACACTCCTGTTTTTTCTGCTTCTCCCCAGGCTCAGGATGTTCCTGACTTTTGACTGATTTTTCTGATGTGTTTAGCGAAAGTAAATCTGCATCCTTGCCTCCCCATAGGAGCTATGACTGCGCTATTGAATTAGTGCCTGGTAGTAAATTCCCTAAAGGTCGCCTTTTTAACTTGTCTGTACCTGAACATGACGCTATGCGGTCTTATATCAAGGAGTCATTGGAGAAGGGTCATATCAGACCATCCTCTTCACCCGTGGATGCCAGTTTTTTCTTTGTGGCCAAAAAGGATGGTTTATTAAGGCCGTGTATTGATTATCGTCTCTTGAACAATATCACTGTGAAATATCAATATCCGTTACCCTTGATTTCTGACCTGTTTTCCAGGGTGAAAAGTGCTAATTGGTTTACCAAGCTTGACCTCAGGGGGGCGTATAACCTTATTGCATTAAGCACGGGGATGAATGGAAGACGGCATTTAATACCCCAGAGGGGCATTTTGAGTACCTAGTGATGCCCCTTGGGCTCACTAATGCTCCTTCCGTCTTCCAGTCCTTCATGAATGACATTTTCAGGGATTTTGTGGATAAATTTCTGATTGTTTATTTGGATGATATCTTGATTTTTTCCAATGACTGGGACTCTCATGTGAAACATGTTCGGACTGTGTTCCAGATTTTGAGAGAGAATGCTCTGTATGTGAAGGGATCAAAGTGTCTTTTTGGCGTACAGAGGATCTCATTTCTGGGATTCATTTTGTCCCCATCTGTTATTGAAATGGACCCGGTCAAGGTTCAGGCCATCTGTGATAGGGTCCAACCTACTTCATTAAAGGATCTTCAGAGATTCTTGGGTTTTGCCAATTTTTATCGTAAATTTATTGGTAATTTCTCTGTTATTGTTAAACCATTGACTGATTTGACCAAGAAGGGTTCTGATGTGGTAAATTGGCCTCCTGAGGCAGTCTCTGCGTTTCAGGAACTTAAGCAGAGATTCACTTCTGCTCCTGTTCTACGGCAGCCTGATGTTTCTCTGCCATTTCAGGTGGAGGTTGATGCCTCTGAAATTGGGGCAGGTGCCGTTTTGTCCCAAAGAGATCCAGAGACCTCTAAAAGTAACCCTTGTGCCTTTTTCTCTCGAAAATTTTCTCCAACTGAACGTAATTATGACGTGGGTAATCGGGAGTTATTGGCCATGAAGTGGGCTTTTGAAGAGTGGAGACATTGGCTGGAGGGAGCCAAACATCAGGTGGTGGTCCTCACGGACCATAATAATCTGGTTTATCTGGAATCAGCCAAGCGACTTAATCCTAGACAGGCCAGGTGGGCCTTGTTTTTCACACGTTTTAATTTTGTGGTTTCCTTTCTTCCTGGCACTAAGAATGTTAAAGCGGATGCCCTCTCGAGGAGTTTCCTTGCGGACTCTCCTGAGTTATCTGATCCTGCTGTTATTTTGAAAGAGGGTGTAGTTCTTTCCGCCATCTCGCCCAATTTGAGACTGGCTCTGGAAGGGTGTCAGGAGGATAAACCCGAGCGCTGCCCTATTGGGAAATTGTTTGTCCCAGACCGGTGGAAAAAGAGTGTGATGTCTGAGATTCATTGTTCCGCGTTGGCCGGTCATCCTGGAATTTTTGGTACCAGAGACTTGGTTAGTCGGTCCTTTTGGTGGCCTACTTTGTCTCGTGAGTCAGGGAATTTGTGCAGTCCTGCGGGACTTGCTCTCGCTCCAAGCCTTGCTCTCCTCTAGTGGTTTGTTGATGCCATTGCCTGTGCCCAAGAGACCATGGACCCATATCTCTATAGATTTCATTTCCGACCTCCCTGTTTCTCAGAGAATGACCGTTATCTGGGTGATTTGTGATAGGTTTTCCAAAATGATACATCTTGTGCCCTTACCTAAGTTGCCTTCCTCCTCCGAATTGGTGCCTTTGTTCCTTCAGCACGTGGTTCGGTTACACGGCATTCCTGAGAACATTGTGTCTGACAGAGGAGTCCAGTTTGTTTCCAGATTTTGGAGGACTTTTTGTTCTAAACTTGGTGTTCAATTGTCTTTCTCCTCGGCTTTTCATCCTCAGACCAATGGACAAACTGAGAGAACAAACCAGACATTGGAGACTTATCTGAGATGCTTTGTGTCTGCTGATCAGGATGACTGGGTCTCTTTTTTGCCTTTGGCTGAGTTTGCTCTTAATAGGGCTAGCTCTGCCACTTTGATGTCTCCATTTTTCTGCAATTTTGGGTTTCACCCTCGATTTTCTTCGGGACAGACGGAGGCTTCTGTCTGTCCAGGTGTTGACTCTGTTGTGGAGCGTATGCAGCAGATTTGGGACCAGGTAGTGGAGAGGTTGTCCCTCTCTCAGGAGAGGGCCCAGCGGTTTGCCAACCGCATAGGACTGAAGGTCCTCGGTTTGAAGTGGGGGATTTGGTCTGGTTGTCCTCAAGAAATATCCCTATGAGAGTTGCATCTACTAAGTTTAAGCCTAGGTTCATTGGACCTTATAAGATCATGGAGATTCTTAATCCGGTTTCCTTCCCTTTACTTCTTCCAGGGACATTTAAGATCCATAACGTGTTCCACAAGTCCTTATTGAAGAGGTTTGTCGAGCCAGTGGTTCCTATAGCTGCGCCTCCTGACCCTGTTTTGGTTGAGGGCAATCTGGAGTATGTGGTTGAGAAAATATTGGATTCTCGTTTTTCTAGACGGAAACTCCAGTATTTGGTTAAGTGGAGAGGTTATGGTCAGGAGGACAATTCTTGGGTGTTTGCTTCGGACATCCATGCTAGGAGACTGATCCGTGCGTATCACAGAGCTCATCCTGACCGACCTGGTTGCCCAAATGAGGGTTCGGTGACCCCTCCTCAAGGGGGGGGTACTGTTGTGAATGTGTTAGAAATGAATTCTGAGCAGAAGCTCCCTCTGGTGGTTACAAACAGTACTGAACTATTCAATGAAGATTGTGAAGATTGGCAATCAGGTGTTACAGACTGGTCTTATATAAGGGAGGTTCCCTCCCATCAGGGTTGCCGGTGATCAATTGTTCTTGTCTCAACTTTGGTTCCTGGTTCACTTGGAAGCCTGCTGTGTCTTGCCTGCATCTTCTGCTAACAGATAAGATTTTTTCTGCTTTTATTTTTGTGCTTGCTTTTTGCATTTTTTCCTGCTCTTCTGTGGAGGTCAGCCAGGTCCCCTCCGGGGGCTTGTGCTCCCTCAGTTTATCTGAGCCACTGTTATTTGTTCATTTGCCTTTTCCAGTTTTTTCAGTGGCTGCTGCTTAGTTTTGTTACACCAGAGAACTAATTTAGGTGGTAGAGGTCGTGTGATCTCAGGTGTTTTTGCAATTAGTGAGTTGGTATTTTTTTAGGGTTTTTTGGATTGCATTAAGTGTCCTTCCTATCCTTTTCTTTCTAGGAAGATTGGGCCCCAACGTTTGCTCATACTATTTTCTGTCTGTGTCTGTATTTCCTCTTGTCTAACCGCCATTACATGTTTGGGGGCTTCCTATGTTCTTTGGCGATCTGCTCCGGGGCAGATAGTTTTCCTCTTTCTATCTTTAGGTGTAGTTAGCTTCTCAGGCTGTGACGAGGCGTCTAGGACCAACGTAGGTACGCTCCACTGCTGCCTTTAGTTGTGGTGGTTAGTCAGGGTACTTCAATCCAGTAGATTCCAACCTCTCTGGTGTATTGCCTTTTTTTCCTGCTCTCTCAGCTACCAAATCATAACAGATTGGGTCTGTTAATCTGCCAAAAAAGCTGGGTAGATACCGGAGTTCCCGCTGAGTAATCCCGGAAATGCTCGGTGCTCGCCGTGTACACAGAGTACCGTGATACTCGGGCGAGTAACGAGTAGTGGCGAGCACGTTCGCTCATCACTACTGACAACACAAACCCAGAAGGAAGAAGAGAGGGGTTACTGACATCAGAGCTGTGGAGACAGATGGGGAGAGAGACAGGAGAAACACATAAAAAGAGTAACAGTAGAATGACAATACAATACTGTATGAGTCCCAAGTCGTGAGACATTGGGGCAGTGAAAAATATAGTCCGCCCATGATTTCGTAATAAGCCAAGCAGAAAAAAATTCAGTGGGTTTCAGTTGAATAGGTGACTATAAATAATTACGGCAGGTTGCAGGATTAGGGACTGCATCCAAGGTTAACTTCAGTCTAAAGGAAGCCATAGAGCAGAAGAAAGCGGCTAACTATTGTTTATGGTATTGTAGATGACAAAGAACAGATGACACCACTTTACATTCTCATAAGTGATAAAACCGTCTACATTTTACACCAGTTTTATGGCAGCTGTACATTATTAAGCAATGTACTGTTGTCTCATTTACCAGCCAGCAGGAGCAGTGTCACAAGGCTCACACCTCTAACAGTCTGAAAAGTGCTAATGTTATGAAGCTTGTCTGCATGAAGCTTGCCCTGTAATGCAAATTAAGACTCATTAAAGCCACTCTTTCCTGGTGGGTTTTCACTTCCCTCCTACACACTGTCAACCTCCTGAATATCTCACCTACACCTACCAATAAGTCCAAAAGGAAGCAGACGCATGCTGTGCAAGGCTGGTAATTTTATTGGGTTCCTCAACCTTTAAAAATCTGTTACAAGCCTGGTCTGGTTTCTGAATTCCTTTTTTGCAGGGAAATTAAGGCAAACATTTTTATGTGGTCCTACAGTGTCTGCTCACTGCAAAAAGAATTTATACTTAGGAGCGTCATTAGAGCAAACCTGCTCCCATTAGAAAATAATAGCCGTCAGATGGGACATAGAGCAGAGTAGAACCCAGATCCCAGCCAGGCGCTCATAAAAATAAAAAAATAAAAACTCGCCGGCTACATTTCACACGCTCCTGCTATTGAATTGTTTTAAGTAGAAACTTTCCTTTGGGTCCTGTGCTTTTGCTTTGACATGCTAAATCCAAAATGATTATACAATTCTCGCCTCTGAACACCTCAGGGCTGCAGATGCCACCAGGAGGATGTTTTACAATATCTATGAGGATACACGAATCCTGTGACCTCCTAAATATTATCCCAGGAGCTTACGGAAATTCCAAATAAAATAGCACTCAGAGAGACACAGGATTGCAATATAAGAGTTAGAGGAAAGATGTTATCATTCGTAAGGCGCCAATGCATCGCACAGGACAGTCCACAGTGAGCGCAATTAAAATTACATGTGTCACCCGATGTTACAGTAAGCAGCGAGCCCGCTCCTGTACAGACTATACACTAAATTCTGCAACATATTCTCCTCTGATTAGACCTTAAATTATGTTAAGCAAAATAATGTTAAATGGACATTTTATCCAAATCCAAACAGTTTACACACTGTGTATAGAGATGAACCGGACTTCCTAAATAAGACTTATGATTATAATGGAATAAATGAGACTTCTAGGATTGCAATTGAATCTTGCCCTTTCAAGTTTAAGGAATTGTCAGATTTTGGAAAACCCACAATTTATGTCTGCAGATTGTTTAAAATAAATGAAAATAAATAAAAATGTTCTTTACGCTCCCTCTTTGGGTCTAGTGCAGAGTCTGACGATACTCCCGATGTCTGTTGCGTTGACATCACGTCAACATCTCTGCTGCCAATCGATGAGCTCAGCAGCTCTGAGCGGGTTGTCTTAATTCCACAAGAGTCACTGTGCTCAGTGTTGCATGAATGGTGAAGACTCTGGGAGCAGACTCCCCACTGAACCTGGGGAGAGTGAGTAAAGTACTTTTTCTTATTTATTTTCTTTTTTAAATAAACTGCAGCTGTGGGGCAAGGTTATTCTGAAACATCAAAATCTCTTAAGACAATAACTAAAATTTTAAAATATTTTGGAATGATTTCCATTCTTGGGGTCATGAGATTCTCCCCATCCACAATCACTTTGCCGAAAAGTTCATATCCAGCATATAGATCCACAGATTTTCTAATCAGACGTGCACGGCTGTGCGTTTGCTCATGTATGAGTCGGGTGGTTTGAGTGATCGGTGGGGATATTCAGACCTGGACACTCTCCCTTCTATGGGAAATTTAGGAAGCTCCAACATTTCAAAAATCTTATAGAAGTTTACACATTACAGGGGTTATTAGGTTTAAAAACAAATTTTTATAGAATTCAAAATTACAAGACGGGGTCCATGTTGAGGAACATTATCAGTTAGCAGATGAGGAGTACCTAAAAAGCGCATTTCTCTCACTAGAGATAGCAGCCATTTGTAGAGTACACATATAGCCCCTATCTATTTCAATGGGCACAGTGTTCACCCCTGTACTGGTGCTTCAATGGCATTTAACACCTGATTTTAAGTTCCATCACTCATTGCTAGGATTATTGGGAGTAGATGTGCACAGTGCAAAGATAAGTTCAGGGTACACAACAAGAATATCTCATTTTTATTGTTAATATAAGACAATCCTGTGTTTTCAAGGCTAAATTATCTTTTTGGATTGAGGGTCCTGGAAAAAAAATAAGCCTTCAGTAGTTTTGCCAATGATTTGCAGGAAACATTCATTGGATAAGATTAAGCATAATTGAGATAAATGAACAACTCAAGGGGACGGACGGTCTTGAAGAAAATGTATTGGCGTTGCCAAATGAGCTTTAAGAGGCCTACAGAGATTGCAACATTTGCAGAAGCCAGAAGTCAATCCCTGGAAGCAAGTTTCTGAATTCTGGGGAAAAATAAAACTTCAAAGAACAGTTTTATACCAACAGCATTTGTAGGCACTCTCCTCTGGCCAAATTAAAAACTCATACAAGAGTCATGTTCAATTAGTGTAACAAGTAGAGAATGCAAATAACGGCACATTCCCAACCAATAGAGTAAATAAAGAAATGCAATCTCTCTACATGAGCGCAGCGAAACGTCTAAATCACCGTTCATCCAAGCAATCTGTATTTATCCCAGCAATTCAGGGTTTCAACAGCTTTAAATGTCAGGGAGAAAAAGCCTTCCGGAAGTATCAATCCTAAGTATTTACAAAGCCAATCTAAAGCAAATCAGGGGGCTAAAAGTATTCATCTAAGGTGACAGCAGCTCCCCTCACTTTACAGGGAGAATGCTAAATATATTCACCATATTGTAAAATCTGTTTTCATCTACAAATTCCATAGAGTTATTATGCTTTCAAATACAAAGTATTGTGCCAAGAATGTACACATCTTGATGCTCGTCCTATTGATCTGAGTACGCATTAAACAACACATTTCTCTTGCCATCGACTTAACACGTACACTGAAATTTTTGCATTTATTGATTTGGACTGAAGAAAATTCAGGTCTTAAGTAATTACAGAGATGTACATAGTATTGTTTTTCTTTGTATGGCAAGGGCACAAACCTGTACTAAGAATTTCCACCGCTACCTATTGCCTATATTTAAGTATATACTGTAGGCTTTGGAAAGTTAGTACACGGGTCTCTATGAGGGCATGTTCACATGTGCAGAAAAAAAATGCAAATAAGGTTTCAACAGATCTTATTAGCATGTTGTGGAAAATGTTCATGCCAAAATTAACACGTGGTGAAGATATTTTGTTTCAATCTCCAACTTTCCTCGCTCTCCTTTAGCCCACGTTCACAAGTTCAGTATTTGGTCAGTATTTTACATCAGCATTTGTAAGTCAAAACCAGGAGTGGGTGCTAAATACAGAAGTGGTGCAACTTTTTCTATTATACTTTACCTCTGTTTCACTCCTGATTTTGGGTTACACATATGACCATATACTGAATGTGTGAATGTGGCCCTAAACTCTGTTTTCTCACCCTACATCCCAATTCGACCCTCCCCTCTCCCTCACACTCTTCGGCTCTCCTCTCTGTTTAACTTACTTGCGTCTATTTAACCCATTTCACTGTAACCCTCCAACACCGCCCTCTCTCTCCAACACTCTTCATTCTCACCCAACAATCCTCTTTTTCTTATCCTCCAACCTGCTTCTATTTCTTGCCTTCCAATCCTCTTCTCCAGGGGTGTAACTACAACAGGTGTAGAGGTTGCAATTGCACCTAGGCCCTGGAGCCTAAGGGGCCCAATTAGTCCCTTTAGCCTATATGAAAAGACAAAAACTGTTTAAGAATTGCAATAACTGGGGCCCCGTCGGCGCTTCTGCATTAGGGCCCATGAGCTTCACCACTGCTCCTCACTCTACCACTTTTCTTCCTTTTGATTGCTCTTTTTTCTCACTCACCAATGCTCCTTTGTTGTTCCTACTGTTAAACACTCCTTTCTCTCCAACCCTCTTCATTTCTAACCAATCACCCCTCTTTCTTCCCCTCCAATCTCCTTCTTGCTCTCCACCACTCTTCTGCTTTTCCAATGCTTTTCTTTCTCACTCATCAAGGATCCCTTTTTCTTTTCCGCACCGTTGAACACTCCTCTCCCTCACTCTCAGAGAACTGCATTATTGAATATGATTTTCAGAAGAGTACTTTATATTTTTATATTTTGGGACTGGTGGGATCAAGCATCACTAGTCTGATTAGGCTCAATTGGGTACATAATTATTAGGCACAGTTTGGCAATCATCATAGAAAGCAGTGACTCCTCACAGTCATTTCTGCAAGTAAAGTGTGTCTTTGGGTCTTAGCCCTTATAAGGCAGATGAAAAGGAAATAAATCAGTGACTGGAAATCCTCTTTCTTGCAAATGTAAGTTTGGAAAACTAAAACAGTGTCATACAGGAGGCAGGGAAGAGTAATGAACCTTCAGACTTGTTTAACAGTCTCCTGTGAACTTGACTTTTTAGACACTTCTCTCCTTGACTGTGTCTATGAGAGGCATGGTGATTTATGAGGTGAGGAACATGGAAGATCTTATGTGGGATCAGGAGATTCCCTTGTTATGTAAAGTCGCCAGCACAAAATCTCTGGAAACAGGAATATACTGACCGCATCTAGGCTGGTCCTTCCAGAAGTTGTGCTGGGGCAGACTGCAGTCCTATAATGCGTTATTCATTAGTTTGTGCTGTAGAAAGCCTTCATAAACATAAATATACTGCATAATCTTGTAAAGGGAACAAACCTAAACAATACAGTATAACGTTCTGCATATGAATTGTCTTACTATTCTTCTTGAGCGTTCTTTATGTATTTATCTGAATAATATCCTTATATTATATATTAAATATTTGCTATAGGTTCTGACTTTATCAATAGTAGTCTTAAGGCTGGGTCTCACATAACGATACACCAGCGATCCCGACAACGATATGCACTTGTCAGGATCGCTGGTGTATCGCTACATGATCGCTGCTGAGCTGCCAAACAGGCAGTTCAGCAGCGATCTGGGACAGCGACACTGTGGGTAACATCACTTAGTTACCCGCAGTGTACCTTGGATACCAGCGCCCTGATGCAGGGAGCTGGTATCCAAGGTACACAGCGGGTTTCCAAGCGCTGCGCAGTGCCTGGAAACCCGCTGTGTACCTTGGATACCAGCTCCCTGCATCAGGGCGCTGGTATCCAAGGTACACAGCGGGTTTCTAGGCACAGCCCCGCGCCTGGAAACCCGCTGTGTACCTTGGTTACCAGCGGATCGCTGGTCTCCCGCCTGTCACACGCAGCGATGCGTGCCTGTCAGCGGGAAACCAGCGATCAAAAAAAGGTCCTGACATTTCAGCGACGATCAGCGATACCCGGCAGGGGGGCTGATCGTCACTGAATGTCACACACAGCGATATCGCTGGTGAGCTCGCTGCTGCGTCACAAAACTAGTGACTCAGCAGCGATCTCGGTAGCGATATCGCTATGTGAGACGGGCCCTTTAGGATTTGAACACAAAAAAAGTAACTGATCTGCAGATATATACACAGCCTCAAAAAAATAAAGGGAACACTTAAACAACAGAATAAAACTCCAAGTAAATCAAACTTCTGTGAAATCAAACTGTCCACTTAGGAAGCAACACTGATTGACAATCAATTTCACATGCTGTTGTGCAAATGGAATAGACAACAAATGGAAATTATTGGCAATTATCAAGACACACTCAATAAAGGCGTGGTTCTGCAGGTGGGGACCACAGACCACATCTCAATACCAATGCTTTCTGGCTGATGTTTTGGTCACTTTTGAAAGTTGGTTGTACTTTCACACTCGTGATAGCATGAGACAGACTCTACAACCCACACAAGTGGCTCAGGTAGTGCAGCTCATCCAGGATGGCACATTAATGCGAGCTGTGGCAAGAAGGTTTGCTGTGTCTGTCAGCATAGTGTCCAGAGGCTGGTGTCAGGAGTCGAACCCAGTACCTCTTGTCCACCGGCCAGCAGCTCTACCATCTGAGCTATTCTGCTGGCTGCAAAGTTCCTTGCTGAACCCAGATACCATTGACTGTTCTTCCTGATTGGCTACACCTAGTGCTCTCTTGATTGGGCCTCTGATTGCCAATTACACACCCTATATAAACCTGGCCCTGTGGTGTGTCATTGCGAGATTATTGTGCTCCAAGCCTTTAGTCAAGCGTTTCCTGCTGATCCATTGCTACAAACACTGCTCTCCTGTGAACCGACCTCGGCCTGCCTTCTGACTACGCTCTCCGCCTGATCCATTGCTACAAACACTGCTCTCCTGTGAACTGACCTCGGCCTGCCTTCTGACTACGCTCTCCGCCTGATCCATTGCTACAAACACCGCTCTCTTACACCTCCGGCTGCCTGAACTACGCCTCCGCTCTGCTCCACCTGACTACGCTACCTGCCTCTGCTTCCCCTAGTGTTTGCAGTAACATCGGCTCCAACCCAGACGGGATCTTGACAGAATAATCTCGCGCCAAAATGGAGTCCGCTGTGAACACCCTGAGGCGGCAAGTTACGGAGCTTCAAAGTTTTTGTACTGACTCTCAAGGAAAATATGCCAAGTTACAAACTGATTTCACGGCGATATAACAGGAAGTAATTGAGCTACAAAAACAACTTCTGGACGTGCGCAATTCAGGGTCCGAATCAAACGCGCGGCTGCCGCTGCCTGCAAAGTTCAGTGGGGATCGCAAGCAGTACCGAGGATTCCTCAATCAATGCCGCATATACTTCCAGATGCAACCTGCTCCCTTTACCAGTGAGAGGAAGAAAGTTTTTTTCATGATAAATCTCCAGACGGATGAAGCTCTTGCTTGGGCTTCACCTTATGTAGAAAAGGACTATGACCTCCTTAATGACCTGGAAGCTTTCATCGCAGCTATGAATCAAGTTTTTGATGACCCAAACCGCTGTGCGACAGCAGAAACCAAATTACATAATTTGCGCCAAGGACGTCGCTCTGTTGCGGAATATACATCTGAGTTCCGTCGCTGGGTGGCCGATACCACCTGGAATCCAGCGGCCCAGAGAAGTCAATTTCGACGAGGGTTATCAGAACCAGTGAAAGACGAGCTTGCCAGGGTTGAGACCCCTGACCAGTTGGAGGACTTTATTCAACTATGTATCCGGATTGACCAGAGACTTACTGAAAGGAGAAAGGAGAGACTGCGAGCACTTGGGAATAGCCCTGGCTTCTCATTTTCAGCATCGGACCACCAAGAAAAGACGCAAGGCGTGTCTGAACCGATGCAGATCGACGTCATCCGAAGACCACTCTCTGCACAGGAGAAGGAGAGGCGACGTGCAGAACATCTCTGCCTCTATTGTGGGGACCCTGGACACTATGCCATCAACTGTCCTAACAAAAGGACTATAGCCTTTACCAACAACAGGTCTGCCAGCAATATGGACCTTTCTCAGCAGTCGGATTCCATCTTGCAGACTATCTCATCAGTAACGCCAGAAATAGACAAAATACATACTACATCATCTCATTTTGTAATCCCCATTCAGGTTGTAATGGGCACCCAAAAAATACAATGCTCTGCCCTGTTGGATTCGGGAGCAGGAGGAAATTTTATGGACTTAAAATTTACATGTGATAATAATATTTCCAGTAGGACCAAATCCACACCAATTGAAATGGAAACTGTGGATGGATCACCCTTGTCTTCTGGACCTGTCACGCATGAGACAATCGAACTGGAGATTTGTATCGAACCGGATCATCATGAAGCTGTCAGTTTCCACCTTATTTCATCTCCGAAATTTCCGGTTATTCTAGGGATCCCCTGGTTTTCAGTCCATAACCCTTCTATCAACTGGGCATCAAGGACCATCACCTTTCCATCTGACTACTGTAAGAATAATTGTCATAAGGAACCCCCTGTTCTCCAACAAGTCCAAATCTCTGAGATTTCGCATGAGAAGGAAGAGAAACTACCACCTCAATATCAGCAGTTCTCTGATGTCTGCAGTAAGAAGAAAGCAGATCAATTACCTCCTCACCATCCTTACGACTGTCCCATTGAATTGCTGCCAGGAGCAACCATTCCATTTGGACGGATTTACAATCTTTCCGAACCTGAATTGAAGGTATTAAGAAAGTTACTGGATGAAAATTTAGAGAAAGGCTTTATTCGACCTTCCACATCTCCAGCTGGGGCACCCCTGTTCTTTGTTGAAAAGAAAGACTCCACTCTGCGGCCATGTATTGACTACAGAGAGATGAATAATATCACTGTCAAGAATCGCTACCCGCTACCCTTGATTCCTGAACTATTTGAGAGACTCCGTTCTGCGAAAATCTTTACGAAGCTGGATCTTAGAGGGCTTACAACCTCATACGGATTCGCCCAGGAGATGAGTGGAAGACCGCCTTCAGAATGAGATATGGACATTTTGAATCTCTGGTTATGACCTTTGGTCTTAGCAATGCCCCAGCCACCTTTCAACATTTTATTAATGATGTATTTCGAGATTTCTTGGACCAATTCGTTGTGGCTTATCTCAATGACATTCTTATATTTTCAGACACCTTGGAAGAGCATCGCAGGCACGTCCAGTTAGTCTTGGAACGACTACAGGAGAACCATCTTTACATTAAACTTGAAAAATGTGAGTTTGAACAAACCAGTATCCAATTTCTGGGATATATCATCTCCCCAGAAGGTCTGAGCATGGATCCCGGCAAAATCAATGCTGTAGTGGACTGGCCTGTTCCAAGAAATTTAAAAGACGTCCAGCGTTTCATAGGATTTGCAAATTTTTACTGAAAATTTATAAAGAACTTTTCACGGATCATAATACCAATTACTACACTAACAAAAAAGACCAAAGCATTTTTCTGGTCTCCGGAGGCACAGGAGGCTTTTGACAAATTGAAAACTCTTTTTACGTCTGCTCCATTGTTAGTACACCCAAATCCTGAATTGCCATTTACTGTCGAAGTGGACGCCTCGGACTCTGCAGTGGGAGCCATTCTGTCTCAGCGAGTTGGGGACAAAATGCAACTTCACCCATGTGCGTTTCTTTCCCACACCATGTCATCTGCAGAAAAGAACTACGACATCGGTAATAAAGAACTGTTAGCCATTAAAGTTGCCTTCTCCGAATGGAGACATCTTTTGGAAGGTGCCAATCACCCTGTGACTGTCCTCACGGACCACAAGAATCTTGAATTCCTCCGTACAGCAAAAAGATTGTCTGCAAGACAAGCACGATGGGCCTTATTTTTCTCAAGATTCAATTTTATAATTTCTTACCGGCCTGGTTCAAGAAATGGCAAGGCTGACGCCCTGTCCAGGATGTGTTCGGAACCTCAGGAGAGGTCTAGTAATGACGATACAATTCTAGGCCCTAAAAATTTTTTGGGAATATTGCACTCTAGAGGACTATGTAATAGAATTAAAGATGGATATCAAGAGGACTCTTTTCTTAACCATCCTTCGGAAGACGTCGATCTTTCATTCAAAGAGGGGTTTTGGATGCAGAAACACAAAATATATGTACCTGAATCTTCTCGCCTTGAAGTCCTCAAAAGTGTCCATGATTCTAAACTGGCAGGACATCCTGGAGTTGCAAAAACACAAGACTTACTACTTCGTTTCTTTTGGTGGCCTAATTGTAGGAAGGACGTGAGGAAATATGTTTCAACCTGTTTAACATGCGCACGAAACAAGACCCCACGATCGTCTCCTCTAGGACTCTTGCAACCACTTCCAGTTCCATCCAGGCCTTGGGGATCTATTTCCATGGATTTTATTGTGGAACTACCCCCTTCCAAACAGATGACCGTCATCCTTGTCATAGTGGACCGACTCACAAAAATGGCCAACTTTATTCCAACTGAAGGAATTCCTACTGCTGAAAAAACTGCAGAACTGATAATCAAAGAGGTATTCAGGTTACATGGAATTCCTGACAGCGTGGTGTCTGACAGAGGCGTTCAGTTTACGTCAAAATTTTGGAAGAGTTTCTGTACAGCCTTGGGAGTCACGGTGAATCTTTCTACCGCTTTCCATCCTCAGTCCAATGGCCAGACGAAGAGAACGAACCAGACTTTGGAGCAATACCTCCGTTGCTTCATTTCCTATCTTCAGGATGACTGGGTGGACTATTTACCAACAGCAGAGTTTGCCTACAACAACTCCATACATAGCGCTACATCTCAAACCCCATTTTTTGCTATTATGGAGTACATCCAGTATTTATCCCTAATCTGCCAGTGAACACTCCCATTCCTGCTGTAAATGACAGGCTTGCAAAATTACAGGAATCCCAGAAGGAACTATCAGAGATATTACTCAAGACCCAGGAAGTATATAAGGAAGCAACAGATAAACATCGGAGAGTGCCCCCTGCTCTTCAGGTTGGAGACAAAGTTTGGCTGTCCACTAAAAACCTTAAGACACATGTGCCATCCTCCAAATTGGGTCAGAAATTCATTGGACCTTTTCAAATTTCTGCAAAAATTAACCAGGTTGCTTTTCGTTTAAAACTTCCCAACAATCTAAAGATTCATCCAGTATTTCACATATCCTTGCTCAAACCCTTCTGTGATAACCCGTTTCCAGGAAGAATTCAGCCACCTCCTCCACCAGAAAGGATCTGTGGTGAAGAAGAATACATTGTGGATAAGATTCTGGACTCCCGAAAATTCAGAGGTAAACTGCAGTATCTGGTGCAGTGGAAGGGTTACGGACCAGAGGAAAATTCATGGGAACCAAGGGACAACGTCCATGCTCCTAGACTAACAAGAGCCTTTCATCAGAGGTACCCGGATAAGCCAGCTCCTGAGATGTCCAGAGGCCATCCTGGAAGGAGGGGAGTACTGTCAGGAGTCGAACCCAGTACCTCTTGTCCACCGGCCAGCAGCTCTACCATCTGAGCTATTCTGCTGGCTGCAAAGTTCCTTGCTGAACCCAGATACCATTGACTGTTCTTCCTGATTGGCTACACCTAGTGCTCTCTTGATTGGGCCTCTGATTGCCAATTACACACCCTATATAAACCTGGCCCTGTGGGTGTGTCATTGCGAGATTATTGTGCTCTAAGCCTTTAGTCAAGCGTTTCCTGCTGATCCATTGCTACAAACACTGCTCTCCTGTGAACCGACCTCGGCCTGCCTTCTGACTACGCTCTCCGCCTGATCCATTGCTACAAACACTGCTCTCCTGTGAACTGACCTCGGCCTGCCTTCTGACTACGCTCTCCGCCTGATCCATTGCTACAAACACCGCTCTCCTGTGTACCGACCTCCGGCTGCCACCTGACTACGCTACCTGCCTCTGCTTCCCCTAGTGTTTGCAGTAACATCGGCTCCAACCCAGACGGGATCTTGACAGCTGGAGATGCTACCAGGAGACAGGCCAGTACACCAGGAGACGTGGAGGGGGCCGTAGGAGTGCAACAACCCAGCAGCAGGACCGCTACCTCCGCCTTTGTGCAAGGAGGAACAGGAGGAGCACTGCCAGAGCCCTGCAAAATGACCTCCAGCAGGCCACAAATGTGCATGTTTCTGCACAAACGGTTAGAAACCGATTGCATGAGGATGGTTTAAGTGCCCGACGTCCACAGATGGGGGTTGTGCTCACAGCCCAACACAGTGCAGTACACTTGGCATTTGCCACAGAACACCAGGATTGGCAAATTCGCCACTGGTGCCCTGTGCTCTTCACAGATGAAAGCAGGTTCACACTGAGCACATGTGACAGATGTGACAGTCTGGAGACAGGTTGGAGAGCGATCTGCTGCCTGCGTCATCCTTCAGCATGACCGGTTTGGCAGTGGGTCAGTAATGGTGTGGGGTGGCATTTCTTTGGTGGGCCGCACAGCCCTCCATGTGCTCGCCAGAGGTAGCCTGACTGCCAGTAGGTACCGAGATGAGATCCTCAGACCCCTTGTGAGACCATATGCTGGTGCGGTTGGCCCTGGGTTCCTCCTAATGCAGGACAATGCCAGACCTCATGTGGCTGGAGTGTGTCAGCAGTTCCTGCAAGATGAAGGCACTGAAGCTATGGACTGGCATACCCGTTCTCCAGACCTGAATCCGATTGAGCACATCTGGGACAGCATGTCTACCTCCATCCACCGTCACATTCCACTACAGACTGTCCAGGATGCTTTAGTCTAGGTCTGGGAGGAGATCCCTCAGGAGACCATCCGCCGCCTCATCAGGAGCATGCCCAGGCATTGTAGGGAGGTCATACAGGCACAGGGAGGTCAGACAGGCACGTGGAGGCCACACACACTACTGAGCATCATTCTGACTTGTTTTAAGGACATTACATTCCACTTTAATTTTGTGGGTGACTCCAAATCCAGGCCTCCATTGGTTAATAAATTTGATTTTCGTTGATGATTTTTGTGTGATTTTGTTGTCAGCACATTCAACTTTGTACAGAACAAAGTATTTAATGAGGATATTTCATTCATTCAGATCTAGGATGTGCTATTTGAGTGTTCCTTTTATTTTTTTGAGCAGTGTATATCTCAATGCATGTCTGAAGAGGTTCTCAGAATCAAACCAAAGTACACCCTCTTCCCTGTCTGAACGGTCTGCTAAAAAGGGAATAATAAATTGATAGCGCTTTTCTGGGATTTTTCCATTGATGACTTCTCTTAAGCATTTGATGAGTAGGATACAGCCTCTTGAATACCTTCAATAAAAATAATAATGACGCCACTCTTGGTCCCTTATGATCATCCATTTGAGCAATGACGTCAAGTACAGCAGCTTGTCACCATCCCCACTGCTTAATTGATAAAACCATTAAACTTATGTATTTTTGTTCTCTGAACTAAACGCTCTTAAACTGTTCACTTTATTTTTCCTTTTTTTGTTATTTTTCACGGTTATACAGTTCAAGAGGTATGGGCTTGTTACTTAATGCCAATTTTTACGGTCTTTAACAATGGAGCATTGCCCGAAGGATGAGGGCATGTCTGCAGGATGCTCAAAAATTACCCTAGAAGCAACAGTAATGACCTGAAAAATGAGGCTCAAATAAAAATTCTCTGGAACCTGCTTGTGGATTTAAAGAAAAAAAATACCTAGGGGGAAGCAGGTATAAAATAAAAACAAAACTGCCAAGTCCTGGCAATTCTAAGTTCTTTCTAAAAAGCGCTAGCAACTAGGTGTCTCTTTTGTGTAATGTCAACTGCCTTTTGTCAACTGTAATGCATCCAAAGGACTTTTTGTTCCTGTCTATGCAACCACCATAATTTTTGCTAGTTTTTAATGGATTAAAAATAAAGAAAGAACTGTTTTATCAGATGCTGGAACAAGTCCTTTTTTTTTTCCTTGAGTATATAATCTGGTGTGGATCCACCTGGTTCCGTGCAAGCTGGACTTCAAGTACTAGGTGAGCTGGCTTTCTCTTTACCATATGTGAACTGTAATGCAAATCCAGCACCAGCAGATTGCAGGAAGCAGCTCCTGCTCTCCTGTCTGTTAAACAGCAGACAGGAATAGGAGAGATGCAGGCTTTCAGTTCAGGGTAGGTAAACTATTGAATAATGGCATGCATGATGCAGGTAGGGAATAAGTGGAATGACATCCAGCTCCTAAAGTGTTGACAGATTTCAGATGAAGAGGATCTGTCCACTCAAAAAGTGGATGGCAAGTTACAGAGCATGAGGACAGTTCCTGAACATATTAGTACTGCTGTTGGTGCACATCCCTGTAACTTATTGTGAAGGAAGAGAAAAGAAAGACCTTGCCCTTCTACTTGTCCTTTGTATGAAAGGAAAGGTACACTTTGAAAAAAAAATCAAATACTTGTTTAACAGCAAATGCATTGCTATCCAAAATTGCTTTAAAAAGTCCAACACCAAAACATAAGCAAAAAGGCCCCCTAATGTTGCAGTTGACTACATTCATTTACGGTACTTTGCATGGAATATACTTTGATTGTTTGTCCGCATGCATTTGTGTAACAGAGCACATTTGGCGTTCTACTTCAGCCACAACAGGAATGTGCAATTATTGTGATATACAGTATAAAGGTTAATGTGCTTGATTCATCAATTTCAAGAAGATCCTGGACAAAATGTCAAGACAGTCACGTCAGAAGCTTAAACTGCAGCCTTTACTCTTTGCATTAGCCACGCTAAGAATCATTTTCAAAGGAACAACAAATCATGTGATTATAATTCTGCTCTGGAGATCAAAGCTCTGTCCTCTTCCTTGACCTTCAAGATGTCTTTCTAATACAGGTCCAAACCGTGTATAACCCAAAATTTAGACTGGCTATGCATCATAAGACTGCAAAGGCACTAATGAATACAAAGGTCATATATTTGTTATGTTGATGTTATAGGGGTCCATGATCAAAAGAGTTCTGTTAGCTATACTGTGGGAGTCAGCCAAGTTGTATTACTAATTTCTACTAAACAATCTGAAAATTAAGAAGGCAGTACAGTTGCTGGACTGTCATATGTACACCACGGAAGTGTCATTTTAGGCAAACAGGGTGTGGGCAGAGAAAGGTTTCTTAAATTTTGGATACAAGTCTAAAACTTGGAATAGGAGATGGTTGTTGGCATTGCAGGAGAGAACATCCAGCAATCACTCCATTAGCCAAACTCAAAGTGGATGTTTAGGAGTCAGGAGGAATAACTGTCAGCCAAATGGACAGCCATCTCAAGTGTATGGCTAGCATTAGGGTATGATCACGTTGGAAGGAAAGAATTGTTGACAATTCTAAACAAAATCCATTCATTTAAAGAGGTCCTTTCACAAGTTTGAGCATGTTAAACTGCTCATATCATGGAATTATGGCTATCAAGCTTAGTAAAACGTAATTTTTATTTTTAAATTTCTTATCCCCTTTGTGGAGAGATTACCTTGTAAAGTTTACTTTCTAATTTATGCGAAGAACAAGTGGGCAATAAAGATGAATGATGAATTAAAGCCTGGTCCGACATTCTCAAGGGGTGTATTTTTTGTCCCCTTTTGATGCCTCCTGGTTACGATTGGTCCACATCACACAGGAGAAAAAAAGTAACCACACCCAGGGAAGTATCTGTTAGCACCCCCTGAGTCTTCGCATAAATTAAAACTTTACAATCCAATATCTCTGCAATGGAGATGAAAAATTACAAAATAAAGGTCACAAATTATTCAGTTCTGCATCCACTTTTCCATGATGTGGCCAGTTTTACATTGTAAAGAAGCACTCTCAAAGTTTATATCTTCTTAATATATTTCAAACATAATATATAGCATTATGTACGTACAATTGCTCATTTTGCCTGTGTACCTACGTTAAGTCTCCTCTTTCCTGTCAACTAGGAAAAAATAGGAAGTCTTTTACCTGCATGAGTGATCCTCCTCACCAACTCCTGACATAGCTGCGCAGCTCCTGTCCCCACCAGGCACTTTGCAGGGAGTACAATTGTAGTTCCAATGATGACTCATGCAGGCAAAATAGACCCCTTGTTTCTACATAGAGCTTAGAAGGATTCAGCTATTCTGCTTTTAATCACATGATGTCATATACCTAATGGAAATGAGAAGAATTATCTGAGTAGAGGGGCAAAATGAGCAATTGTAAGTACACAGCGCTATATAACATGAAGACTGCAATACATTAAGAGAATAAAAACTTTGATAGAAGTCCTTAATTAAAATCGAAGGGTCCGATTTAACATACAAATTTTCAGTGGCATTCACTTCTAATTTCATCTGTTTCCATTGAAAGATGTCATAAATCAAATTAAAAAAAAACACCACAGGTCTATTTGTGTGGGACAATTCTGCAGCATGTGAATGGTGCTGTTGTAAGGGGTTGCAGAAATGGTTTAAATGCCCTTAACAGTACCCGTCTAATTTCTTACTTGTACATGTGTTATGTTCTTTATGCTGCTAAATGTATATACTTATTGTGTTATATAATATGAATAGGGAAAGCATAGTTTTAAAGTTTGGCCACTAAATGGGGGTACAATAGCAGATAAGAAAGAGGGTTTTCCTTTTCCAAGTTAGTAGGACCATAGAGCCTGGAAAGGGTGGTTAACTCCGTAACGTTGGGAAGTGAGAAGCCCAGCCATCCAGGGCCATTGGGCCAGAAGTGCAGCAGTACCTACATGCAGGTCGCTCTAAGATGTGGCAGCTTACTACATGGGCAGATGCTATCATGTGTGGGGCGAAACCGACAAGGGAACTCCTAAATGTGGTAAAGCTGAACAGGGAGAACGCTGCGGTACCGAATGGGTCGGTACATCCTGGGGACACCCTGGGAGGAAAGAGTAATGACACAGGGAAAGTGAAGGATGTGGACTGTGCAGAACTCTGTGTTGAAGCTGTAACTGATGTGGACGTGCTGCAGTTGAAAACAAGTAAAGTTCTACGTTTAAAGTTGGAATTGGACTCTGTTTCTTTATGCGCCAGTTCAAAGGAAGAAGAGTCTTTGCGACTAAGAGGGAGGCCTCTGAGAACCAGGCAAGTGAGACAGCAAAACTGTGTGTGTGTGACGCGGCCAGGGTGCGCTAAAGCAGACAACTTTGTGGGCCATGACTACGGCCCTGGCTGTCGCTCACACTGTAGTCAGATGAAGATTTTTCTCTTGCAAATCTAATATTTATATTATGTTCAGATATACAATTAGGATTGTTAATACGCTTAACACCAATAACTTTGTATATTTTGACAGTTGTCATTTACAGTAAAGGCCTCACGGAAGGGAATTGCACTGTATTTTGTCAGACATTTTAATGTCACACAGATTAACAGTTTATGGTTGACAAAAAAAATATGTGCAGTCTATACTTAACAGGTTAGATCATCACTCGTCAATTTCCTTTAAAAATCTCCTTGAAGGTACATAAACTTCCAAGAGGAACTATAAATTGACACAGTACCATGGAAATTTATGTTTTGGGACAACTTGTTTAATAATATTTAGAAAGTCAGCACTTGAGATTATTGTGAATGCATAGCTGGTGTCCCAGCACAGTGATGGGATCAAGACACCTTTGAACTTTATAAACTGTGATAAATATTGTGCTTCAGACACAGACAGTAAATTTTATTATGTTCATTTGTGCATGGAACTTTTAGAAACATAGCTAATACTTATTGCTAGAAGCCTCTGCTTTGCACAAACAATTTTAGTGCTGAATGCAGACTGAGAAATATATTTAGCCGTACATGACATTTCTCTAGCTCATAAATAAAAATGTACAAAATTACATTTCCATTGTTCATGTTTTTTTTTTTTTAAAAGGAATATATCTGATTTAGTAATAGTTAGGTGGTTATCAGTGGAGTAACTAAAGTACGATGGACCGGGGCAAAATTTGGACCTGGGCCATCACCTGCATGTTTGTCAAATGTATAGGCCCTTGTAGCATTCCAGATCCTGTGAAGACATGTGCTCACCCTCATGTAATAATATCCCCGAACCTGGCTCTATCCTGTAATAATGTCCTCAACTTGACCCCTTCTTGCAATATATGTCTCCCATCCAGGTATAATGTGCCCCATCCTTGGCTTTTTCCAGTAATTATGTAGTTGTTCTGCAGCTCTTTTCCCCAAAAAAAAAAATAACAATTCTACTCACCTTCCTCCACTCCAACGATCTGCGGTGTACTTTTCCATAGCTGACGCAGAAGCAGGCAGCTGACTTAAGCGAGCAGGGAAGAGCAGCACATGATGTCACTGCCATACACAGCCAGTAACTTGCATGCAGGCATCAGATGCCCGCTTCAGATTGACTGGCAATGTGTATAGCAGTGTAGAGACCAGGAGGGTCTCTGCGCAGCAATACATGTCAGCTGAATGTGCATCAGAGGACGCACATTCAGCTAAAATATCTGCTGAAATCAGCGGGCCCCCCTCCCGCACGTGACTGGTCGTTTACACGCTCTCTGCTACAATGATAATGTAGCTGGTGTTTATGTTCACTGTTAAGCATGTCAGTCCCTAAAACGATGTCTCAATATTTTAATTTTTTATTTTTGCAATGCTATTCATAAATTTGTGATCCTTGTGCCTATGAGGCATACAGTGTGAGCCATTGCTTAATTTTGAGGATGCTATAAATACTTTTGAGCGGTTTATTTTATTATTATTATTTCATTCCTAAATGCAAAAACAAGCATGTTCTTAAATGGTCATTAAAAAAATGTTCTATTATTTTTAACTTGTACAGTCTGTGCAACTCCTTTGCCTAGCTGGCTGAGCTGTTGCTTCTTACACAGATCTAACAGTACATTGCTCCTGGCTGTGTTAGGTATTCTTGCTTCTCTTCCTTCTCTCAGTGTTCAACACAGCAGCAAGGAGAGAATAGTGAGATGTATATGTCATAGGTTGTGTTTTGGAAAAAAAGCATACATTTATTTAGGGAGGAAAGAGAGCACATACTATACAGTATAGTAAAGTATAAAAAGCAGAAAAACACATTGGGCTGATGATGAGCATTGCTGGTGAAGAAGTCAATTCCAAGGACGTGATATAAAATTAATTTACTGGCTGGCAATGCATTTTGGCATCACATTGAAGCCTTTATTAGGTCAGTATAGTATGGTACACCAGCCTGATGAAGGCATTAGTTGAATGCTGAAATGTTTTATTTCACATCCTTGGACTAGACATCTTCACCAGCACCGCTCATCAACCGCTTATATTTTTCATCTCTTTGAAACAACTCTTAACTCTGACATATTTAAAATGTGTCAAAAGGTGTGCATGGCCTTTAAAGGGGTCCTAAATAATTTTATGTTTCTATGTAGGTTAAATTTAATTTAATAGACAAATGCAATTTTTCCCTACTAAAATTTGTAGCAAGAACATCACACAAAACTGTAATTACTGATGTAAATACAAGTGTAAAATAGTCACACAAAATGCAAATTTCACTAAGCAAATTCTTTCTTCTTACTCAGATCTGGCCAATACAGTATTTATAAATTCAACACTTGACAAATGAGAGGCTCAGCATGCTCCCTTATGGCCCCATAAGTTTCAGTCTCAATCAGAGCCATCATGTGGAAACTCACCAAAGTGTTAAACTGATTAAAAAGTAGCTAAAGCCTTAATAATGATCAGCAAGAGGGCAAGGGGCAGGGGAGCTGGGAGTGCTAATTCCTGGAGCAACTGGAGGGAAAAACTGTGTAAAATACAGCGAAGCCCCTGTAATACTTCCATCTAAGTGGCCCTTGAACTAAGGAGTATTGTACTTCAAAGACGGAGGTCATTTCTGTTGTAATGGGATACAGATGGTTCAGAATCCACTAGGTGAGCCGCTCAACACACACCTTCCCCTTGTCACATGCAGCTAAAAAGCTGAATATTACATCAAACTATAGTAGAAAATCTCAAAACTGTTATCCAAATGATCTGATATAATCAAATGCAGATCACACTTTAGTAATACACATTGGTAAAGATTAGTGATGATCGAACATGCTCGGATAAGGTAATCATGTGTTGCGAATGTCGAACAACTGCGATACATGCAGGCGTGGGGACTCAAACACAGTATTCAAGCACGCTGAAGACACTTGGTTAGCACCTGAGCATGCTCGGGTAACACCTTAACACCTCAATACCAGGAGCTCTCTCGCACCACTCCCAACACTTTAAACCCCTAAATGCTGCGATCGAACTCGATTGCAGCATTTCGGGAGCAGGCAGAGGGAAAGACAGCACTTCTGCCTTTGGATCGTTGCCAACGTAACCAAACCTCATGACCAGCTCTAGAAAAGTTGCTACATCATGCTCAGAGCATGATCAGCAACTTTGTCTATCAGTGCAGCGCTGACAGTATGCATAGCATAGGGATGCTGCATCCCAATGCTATACAAGCTATCAGACTGCAAAAATTGTCCCACTAGTTAACCCCTTTAGTGATCATAAAAAAACATAAAAAAAACCCCAATGCTTTATCATGCCGACGAACAAAAACTGAAAAAAAACACGATCAAAAAGACGAATATAAATGAATATGGTACCACTGAAAACGTCATTTTATCCCGCAAAAAATAAGCCATCATATAGCTCTATCGGCGGAAAAAAAATAAAAATAAATAGCTCAGAATAAAACAATGCAAAAATATTTTTTTCTATAAAATAGTTTAGTGTGTAAAAGTGCCAAAACATAAAAGATATAAATGTGGTATCGCTGTAATCGTACTGACCCGAAGAATAAAGCTACCTTATCAATTTTACCACAAGTTGAACATAAACCACCTACCCCCCTCCAAAAAAAAGAATTCCTGAACTGATGGTTATTGTTAATTCTGCCTCCGAAGAATCAGAATAGAAAGTGATCAAAAAAGATCATGTGTCTGAAAATGGTACCAATAAAAACGTCAACCTGTCCCGTAAAATACAAGCCCTCACATGACTCTGTGGCCCAAAATATGGAAAAATTCTAGCTCTCAAAATATGGTGATGCAATATGAAGTGTTTTTTTTTGTGTAAAAAAACTATATAAATCTGGTATCTTTGTAATCGCACTGAACAGAAGAATAAAGTCTCTTAATCACTTACACTGCTTGAGGAACGGCTTAAAAAATAAATAAAACCAATTCTTCACCTGTTGTTTTGTTCAGTTTGCCTCTCAAAGATCGCAGTAAGGCTTGACGCACATTTATCCTGGGCACTGCGTTGAGCACCAACACTGGGGTTTCCATGTAAATCTATGAAATATGTGATTCAGACGGAACCCCTGGAAGAAGATTCCCTATAATGAGACAGATGGAGGCACTGTGGTGCGATAGGACCTGTGATCTGGTGGTGTCAGTATTTTTAGGATTGCATGAAAGTGCTGTCGGCCACAGTTTTATGCACTTCTGAAATGAAGAACAAAGTTTAACAGAGGCCAGTGGAGTCCAGAGTAACTCTGCTGCCTCATTATAGTGAATGGATCCCTCAGGGATTTCATCTGAATCACGTCACTCCGATATTTAGATTGAAGGCCGAATATAGGTGCTCAGCGTTGAACGCTGGGTAAATGGGATCCTAAACATTATGTAAAATGTTCCCAATAGATGCTTCAACTCTATCTACAAAAAAAGCAAGTCCCCACTCAGGTCCGTCATCTGTTAATGGAAACATAGGTGGCTTCCACGTTACTGGTACCACAAAGGCTCTGGGAAAAGCAAAATGGCTCCTCGCTCCTCAAAAGAAATTCAGCAAATTTTGCGCTCCCTAATCCAAATGCTCCCTTGTGAGCCCCACATTGTACCTAAACCACATATAGAGTCCACATGGTTATAATTTCTGAAGCGATGAAAGCCCGCCTAACTTATGGATGCATGTCTCCAGAAGCAATAACTGAGCATAACATACTGATCACTACAATGCCGGTTTGCCATTTTCACTCTTCAACATTCATTGCTGCTTGTTTCTGGAAAACATCCATGGAGTCAAAACTGTCACAACATCTGTAGATAAATTCCCAAAGGGGTAGAATTTCCAAAATGGGGTCACCTGAGGGAGGGTTCTGCTCTTCAAGCTCTTAAGGGCTCTGTATATGGAGTCTGCAAACAATTCTACGAAAATCTGCGCTCCAGGAGGCAAATAGTGTTCCGTCCCTCCGTATGGCTAAGCAGTACTGTACGGCCACATGTGGGGTATTGCCACGTTCAGTAGAAATAATGGACAAATAATGGTACCATTTTACCCACTTCTTGTGTGAAAATGTAAAATCTGGGACTGAAACAAAATTTTGATTGCAAAAATGTAGTTTTTTCTTCATTGCCCAATAGTATAAAATTCTGTGACACACCCGGGGTGCCAATATGATCACTGCACTTTTAGATTAATTCATTTAGAGGTGTAGTTTGTAAAATGGGGTCACTAATGAGGGTTCTGCTGTTCTGGCAACTCAGGGGCTTTCCCAGTGGGTCATGGCACCCGCAAACCATAAAAGCAAAATCTGAACTATAGTATCCTTGCTGAGTTCCTTCCCTTCTGAGCTTTGCAATGTGCCTGAAAAATATTTCGCGATTACACGTAGGGTACTGGAGCTCAGTTTGTTGTAAAAAAAAATTCCTATTAACCCATGGAAAAATTAAAAACTTGGGGCTAAAAACATTTTAGTGGTAAAAATTTAATTTATTCTTTCTTCACTGCTCAATGGTATAAACTTCAGTGAGGCACATGTGGTGTCAAAATGATCACTGCACCCCTACATGAATTCATTAGGGAGTGTAGTTTGTAGTTGACATATGGGGGGTTTCTATTGTTCTGGCACCTCAGGGGCTCTGTCAATGTGACATGGCACCCTTAAACTATTCCAACAAAATCCAAACTCCAATATGGCACGTCTTCCGTTCTGAGGTTTGCACTGTGCCTCAAAAGTAGTATTCCTCCAAATTCGGGATATCGGCATACTCAGGAGAAATTGCACAACAAATTGTATGATGCAATTTGTCCTGCTACCCTTGTGAAAATAAAAAAATTGGGGCCAGAATAACATTTTTATGGGGAAAATGTGATATTTTTTTTAAACTTTTTCCTCAACGTTATAAACGTCTGTAAAGCACCTGAGGGTTTAAGGTGCTCACCACATATCTAAATACATTAATTGAGGGTCTAGTTTAAAAAATGTGGTCAGTTGTGGGGTATTTCCACTGTTTAGGCACATCAGGCGCTCTCCAAATGGGACATGACATCTGCTAATGTTTCCAGGAAATTTTACATTCAAAAAGTCAAATGGCGCTCCTTCCCTTCCGAGCCGTCGTGCGCCTAAACAGTAGTTTTCTCACTCATATGGGATATCCGCATACTCAGGAGAAATTGCACTACAAATTGTATGGTGCAATTTCTCCTGTTACCCTTATAAAAAAAAATTGGGGCCAAAACATTTTGAGGACAAATTTTATTTTTTTATTTTCACGGCTCAACGTTATAAACTTCTATAAAGCTCCTGGGGGTTTAAGGTACCCATCTTCATAAATTCCTTTAGGGTCTAGTTTCCAAAATGGGGTCACTTGTGGGGGGTTTTCATTGTTTAGGCACATCAGGGGCTTTTCCAGGGGCGTTCGCTACTTGTGCTAGCAAATTTTGATAAAATGTCAAATGGCACTCCTTCCCTTTCGAGCTGTCTCATGCGCCCAAACAGTTTTTTCCCCCACATATGGGGTATAGACATGCTCAGAAGAAATTGCACAATAAATTCTGGTGTTTATTTTTTTGCAGTTACCCTGGTCAAAATAAAAAAAATTGGGTCTAAAGTAAATTTTTTGTGAAATATTTTTTCCCACATTCCAAAAATTCCCATTAAGCACCTGAAGGATTAATAAACTTCTTGAATATGGTTTTGAACACTTTGAGGGGTGCAGTTTTCAGAATGGTGTCACTTTTGGGTATTTTCTATCATATATGGTAAACCCCTCAAAATCATTTCAAATGTGAGGTGGTCCCTAAAAAATGGTTTTGTAAATGTTGCTGGAAACAGGATTAATTGCTGATCAACTTTTAACCCTTCTAATTTCCTAACAAAAAAAAAATTTGTTTCAAAAATTGTACTGATGTAAAGTAGACTTGTGGGAAATGTTATTTATTAACTATTTTGTGTGCTATGACTCTCTGATTTAATGGCATAAGAATTTAAAGTTTGAAAATTGCAAAATTTTTCAAATTTTTGCCAAATTTCCATTGTTTTTTCACAATTAAACGCAAGTTATAGTGAAGATATTTTACCATTATCATGAAGTACAATATGTCATGAAAAAAAATCTCAGAATCAGTGGGATCCATTGAAGTGTTCCAGAGTTATTACCTCAAAGAAACACTGGTCAGAATTGTAAAAATTGGCCTTGTCATTAATGTGCAAATCACCTTGGGGGGTGAAGGGATTAACCAAAAGTCTTTCTAAAAGTAGTGTAATTTCAACTATCTAGCAAAGAGAGGAGGTGTGTTTTTGTTGCATAAAATCCTAAAATTAATCTCATACAGCCCCAGCTCAAGAATATGTAAGAACTGTATAGTAAATGGATATTCCCAGAATTGAAAATTCTCCGATGCATAGGAAAGAGGAACTTACATGGTGGCTTGAGGAAGGAGCAATTTAAAGACCAAGGCTCTGGATCTTGAGAATGCTTTTTTTTTTACTGAGCCCAATCTTGAATGGAGGTGTCCAAGCTTATCCTCCACTCCATTTATTGTCTAATGGACAGCTGAAGAAAGCCAAGTGCATCACTCAGCAAAACAGTGTAATATATGTCCAATTGCATGTTTCTTTTATATATATATATATACATATATATATATATTAATATTATAATTACTAGTTTAGTCTCTTGTCAAAAGAAGAATTCTTAAACCTCTGTTAAAGAGGCATCAAGACAATATACATGTTCATATGATGAGGAGTCAAGAGATGCAGTCAACAGATATTGAAGAAAAAGTAGGACTACAAAGCTCAGTACAATTTACTGGCTGAATCATTTTAGGAGTCCAGACGTAAATCACAAAAACTACTAGTGCCATTTTAAGATGCTGCAGGCTGATGCAATGCCAATGACGTGCCCACCAGAGGATTTTCCGTTCTTCCGGTGGATTAGTCAAACATTGCATGTGGAAAGGGTTTTCAGAATCTTATCCAAAAGTATTTTTCTGCAGATTAATACACCTCAAATGCCGAACATCTGAACATAGTCTTAAACGTGTTGTGGCAGAAGCAACCAAGGGCAAGTACAACTATATTTATCCATGATCATAGCATCAATTCAATGAAACCCTATAAGGTTACCCATCTATTTCTTAAATTATCCGTACTGAGTGTAAAGACATACGATATGAGCATTTATGTATATTTGACTCCATTCTTTATCTTTAACAATGAAAACCAGAATTTTTACTATTTATTTGTGCAGCTTTTTCTTAACACATTCCCATATGACCTCATTCTCATGGGTAAGACAGACATTGATACTTTGGGGAAACATTGGCATACCAAGAGCAGTTATTAGAGATGATCTTTGACTTTCGATGACGCCGACTTTGCCAAAGTTTCCCTCAAATTGAAGTCACCATAAATAAAACTGCACGAATCTCAATACTGTAACTAATTGGAAAATACATGTGGGGATGAGGAGAGAGAGCGCGAGTGAACAAAAGAGAAAAACGCTGCTAACCATAAGAAATTACACTCTACAGGCAAGAGAGAAAGAGGACCTGAAGAGCTTACATTATACAGAAGAGAGATTTAGGCCGGGTTCAGAATGACATATTTCACAGTCCATATACAGACTGTAATGCCCGGACTGACCTCAGATATCCTGACTCAAATCTACACTCTCAGACAGAAGCAAAATAATTAGAGAAATTAGGGAAAGCCTCTCCTAAAAGCATGAGGAAAAAAAAAAAAAAAGAAAATGGAATCTGAAAGGCTTCTTTATTGATACAAAAAGTTGAAAAAGATTATATATAAAATATAGACAAACAGTTGGTAATAGGAGAAAAAAGGAACCACAAGCAACAAGTCCTAGAGGTGGATAAATATAGGAGGGGAAAACTGAGACAAATGAACGTACGAACCATTGTGGTATTTATCACCCCTCAAAACAATATCCAACCAAAAGTCATAAATTTGGCCCAAAGCTGCCAATTCTTACCCATTTTGCAATTTTGCAGAAGTGGTCCCAGAAAGCACCTATAAGAAATTCTCAAACCGCGATTCACTTGTTAAATCATTGCTTTATCAACCAGGAGAGTTAAACAATCATTTAACAAGAGAAATGCGTGTTTGGGATTTCCTTCAAACTCCATTTTCATCTCCTTTATTTACAAAATGATATTAGCCTGCACTCTGATGCTTTAGCAATGCGTGAAATGGTGCAGGGTAAGTTGTTTATTTTACAATCTACAAATTGAATCTCAAAATATTCAAATTGTGTGAAACTGCGAATTTCAGGAAATCGGACAAACTTGATTCTTTGTGGATTGATCCACGAATTACTAACAGTTATGTCTTTACTTACACTACAATGAGGGCCAAGAATACCAGAAAAACTAGGATTTCATCAAAAACCACCTACCTTGCTGAATGTCCTTCATGTCAAGGTGTAAACTGGATATTAAAATTCCTACAGCCTGTGATCTCTTTCCATCCAGCAGTTTTATAATCTGTAATTAAGAGCGAAGTGTTTATTGTAAGAAACAGTCAAGCAGACATTCTAGATGTATACCAAACCTCTATAATCCAATCTACAGAACAAGCAAAGTCAGCAAAAAATATATTAATAAAAATGCAAACCTAATATATCTATATCTATCTATCTATCTATCTATCTATATCTCTATCTATATAGATATACATTATATACATATATACTTATTAGGTACAGGCAACAACATCTGAGTGTTTCTTTTCCACATGACATGGACAAGATCTGATTGCATTATTCAGTAAAAACATGGGGGAAAAGTCAGTGCAGATATATATATGATGCAGTTATTGGAACTGCAAGAATAGAGTACATGTCCCTCTTCATGTTAACAGTGGCACTGAGGTGACTGAGCTTGGTACTCCAATTCTTATTCATGGAGGGAAAACTAGTTTCAAACTTGTACCCGATGAAGGAGTTAGACCAACTCAAAAGCAGTACCATATTTTGTTTTACAGATTCTTTGATCATTATCACCTGGATTTTGGCACTATCCAAAGACAAAATCATAAACAGTGCCCTGTAGGCAATACTTTATTGATTAAAATACCTGAATCGGTAACACCAAATTACCGATTCAGGTATTTTAATCAATAAAGTAATGCCTACAGGGCACTGTTTATGATTTTGATTTGAAGCCCTATGGATCTTTGAATATTATTCACTATCCAAAGACCACACATTTACCCTTCTTGAGCCACAATCTTCATTTGAGTCTGGAGATTCAGGTTTGGTGAGTTAATCAGCAACTACATCCAATGGATAATACACTTATGCACTTACCTACTCTACGCAGTGTTGTGCCTGTCCATGCACAACCTCTCCAGGTGAATGAGTTTATCCACAATCCCACCCCTTCATCCACACCGATTCACACTATGGAGCGTATCACCCCTTCATCAATGCATCTTTAGATCTTATTAGAAACCTAGAAACGCCCACGGCACTCCATAAAAATGCATTTTCAAGCTGAAAATTCTTTAGTGCATATGTAATCCAATTTGATATACATGACATTTCGGTCTAAGACCTTTAATCAGACAAAATGTATTGCACCAAATAGAATAATATCACAGAAGGGAAACCACAAAATAGCACTGTACTGTGAGGTAAGTAACACCTGAGCACATTCTTCTCCAGAAACTGGTGTCTCTTACCTTGTAGTACAGTTTGTGGACTAGAGTGGTTTCGTACCTATGCACCTTCAGACACATACATAGAGTGCAGGGCATCTCCTAAGTTTAATACTTAGTAGAGCCTCTTTGGCTGTTCTGACCTTCCACAAATGTGATGCATGTCCAGACACTAGCTTCTGCCTACATTTCAAAGGAATTTTAACCCATTCCGCATGGGTAAAAACTTCTAGTTAGTTATTATTCTTGGGTTTGCATGCTGAAATTGCCTTCTCCAAATCCCACCAAAGTTATTCTTTTGGGCTCAAGTCAAACATCTGTTATGGCCACTCCGGGATTTCATTCTGAAACCAAACCATGGTAAATTCTGAGGTATGCTTGTGGTAATTATCCTGTTTTAAAGTCCAATGATGCCAAATCTTCAGATTTCTCACAACAGAATAAGTTTTCACCTAGGATTTCCTGATACTTGATGAAATCCTTCTTGCCATCCACATGCCGCAGGTTTCCAGTGTCCGAGAAGGCAAACCAGCCACAGATCATAACTAAGCCACTGGCATGCTTCACTGTAGGCTTCACAGAGCCTCCGCCGTATGTCACTGTTATCAGAGTGTTCTTTTTATTGCTTCATATGCTTCAATCTTCCTCCTCCAAATATACTAAATTTTAAAATTTCTTTACCTTATTTATAATATTGAAGCATAATAGTGCCAAGCTTTCGTGTTCTTTTGGGTCAGCAGAGGTGTATGTCTTGGTTGCCACATTCAGGTATTGTAGCCAGTGTTCCTTTAAACGTTGAACTTAAGTATGCTTAAACTGTATTTCTAGGAAAATTCAATGCCTTTGCTGTATTTTTGCATTATTTTGCTCATTTTTGTAAGGAGCTTTTTGGATTGCTTTCTTGACTGAGCCATATTTCTGTCATGCAATGAAACATCACAAGCAACAAACCCCTGTCTAGTCCAAGTATTTGATGTATTTTATCTCAAGATTATTCTAATGCTGATCCTCCTGTGAGCCAGTGCCGGGAGAAAAGTTACAACCGCTGCTCTCTATGCACAGATCGATGACTGAACCTGTGCTGAAAGTTCATTTCCTCCCAGGAGCAGGGATCTAGGTGCAGGGGGTCACGCAGGTTCAGAATGTTATTATCCTGGAACCTAACCCCTTTGCTGCAGGTTAATAGCATTTTTCATTTCCCTTTAAGAGTATGATGTGGGATGTTTTGTACTTTCTGATATGAATCATCTTGTCTTAATAGGCAGCTATACCATCGGTCTAGGAGCAGTAAGGCCAGACATTGCTGGACCATTGAATAATACAAGCTATATATTGTAATGTGGTGTATCACTTTACTTGTCAATAAGCAAGACTAATCTTACATGCATCTGTGACCAATTTATCACTCGGAAAATACAACTGGAGAGAATATTGGAAGTGTTTCCTCCAGTTTTATAATGGGACACAATGTTTGTGGTCACTCAAATGTTGGGGAAGAATGTGGTTGTCTATATCTGGCTTTTCCTGGGCCACACTGTATTAGAAGTGGCAGATACAGTGAAGCGATTGATTACAGGGCTGGAGTCTTTCAGACACCGCATTCTTTTTCTTGGCTATTTTTCTATCACAGGACTCAACCTTTTGATTAACATTACTTAAATAATAGAAGTACAGTAACTGTTAAACATATGTGTATAGAACTTTATGGGATGACAGGGAGTACAAGGCATAGCTACTCTTACATGTAAATAATAAAGGGAGCGTGACACAGTGGCCATTATCTTAAAAAGTATGTCCTATTTGAGTATTTAGTATTGATCATGAGTGCCTGTCATGTGTGCATCGCCACGAAGATCGTCGCGGTTGCACATTCTGACTTCTCACAGCTGAGTTGCTGTTTCTTTGTGTTTGGCAGTTAGGGAGTTAATTCTGTCTGTGCTCAGTTCTGGGACTGGGTGCAGTTTCTCCCGGCTGCAATTAATTATTTGTTGATTGGTTTCCTTTAAATCTCTGGTTGTCTGTGTTGGGAGTTGCCAGTGAAATTCTTCATGCAGACCACAGATAGGATTGTATCTGTATAGACTTAAGTTAAAGAGCTCCTTAGTTGTTTTAAGCTCACCTTGCTTAGAGTTTAATATCCCAGATCATTTATGTTCCTTCTGTGTTTGAGTGTGTATGCAAGTCTGTGTTTTCTCCAGTCTGTCTTATATGTCTAATCTGTGTATTTAGCAGAGATCAGCCCATATCCCTTTGGTGGTAATCAGAATCCTTCTTAGGACTGATTACAGGGTTCAGGGACTGATAGGAGACAGGGTTAGGCTGGAGACTTGGACCTCTGAACCATTATCAGTACCTCCAAGGTGAGGGATTAGATAGGACCCCAGTTTAGGGTCAGGTTAGACCCCCGGTCCTCCTCTTTCCTGTGACAGTGTATCAAGTCCTCAAGATTAATCCTGAGTTCAACGGATATCGTGTCAGGTAAATCTATTCTATATTTACATGCTGATGTTGCTAATCTATATGTTGTATAGAGTGTTGTTCTTTTAAGAATAGTTTACTGACATAGTACACATATCATAAGACCGCGTGACAGTGCCACATGCAGAAATCCCAGCATATGCAAATTGCCTCTTAAGAGAGGAAGAGGACTAGACCTCTAGTGCAACCTATTGGAAGTATTAACCCTAAAACTCAGTATCAACCCTTTAATGAGCCTTGCCACATATCTTAGGATAAAAGCTGAACCAGAATCTCAATTTGCAGACACTGTTTTGGGGTGCTGCCCCTCATTAGCACAAAGTGTGCGATCTGGATTTGCTAGGTGAGAGATTTCTGATAGAGATCCAAGGGTAAAGTTTCTCTTGAGGTGAGTGACATGCCTAGCCTGGCATGCCAATGTAAGAAGGCTTATAAGCTTTGCAATGCTCCTCTGGGAAATTAAATATGCAAACTGCCTTTTCAGAGAGGAACTAGAACTCTAGTGCAATTTATTGGAAGTAGCAATCCCCGCACTTAAACACCTTGGTTGTTATGATATTATTATTAGTCTAAAGAATGCTCTGCCACACTGAATGCATTTGTAGTTTCCAGACCAATCTCCAACTATCATTGTATCAAAAACAAAAGTGAGACTCGTTGTTGAAGAGCCTAGACCACCATTGCAATCTTGCTCTGCAGCCTGATAGACTTAAGAGAGGAGGCTTGAGGTCAATGGAACAACTTCACAAGCAATCTTTATACTGGTCCTACTCACGTGATTAAGGTATGGGGTGGTATAACATACCATAACCGGGCCCTCTAGTTTTAATTTTAGGTATACTAACAGTTCAGTGCTACATTGATTTGGAACCAGTATGGCCATTTATTCAAACTGTCTCAGGAGCGGTTTTTCAACATATCATCATCAGAAGGCATGCTGCTCATGCAGTGAACAGCCTGCATAGTCTAAACATGCTACAATGACCTAAAGCGTCTCCAGACTTGTCTTTAATAGAGCACATCTGGGACATCATTGGTCGACAATTGCAAAGGGAACAGTCAGCAGCTGATCTTGACGATTTGCTCAAGTGCATGCAACGTGGCAGAACATTCCTCAGACAACCATTAATAAATAATAATGCTAAGGCACCCAAGTGTGTGTATTTTTGAGTGGTGAATCATGCTCCATACTGAATAAATCAAGAGGTTTAAAAAAGTTAGCATTTTTTTCATAATTTGCATATCATTAACATGTCGATCCATCCTTTGATCTTCTTAATTCCACAACTTTACCTACTAAGTGGAAGCATGTACGTGTTTTTGTATGCACATATATTATTATTATTATTTATTTCTATAGCACCATTGATTCCATGGTGCTGTACATGAGAAGAGGTTACATACAAATTACAGGTATCACTTACAGTAAACAAACTAACAATGACAGACAGATACAGAGGGGAGAGGACCCTGCCCTTTCGGGCTTACATTCTACAGCATGGTGGGGAAGGAGACAGCAGGTTGGTGGGTCGCAGCAGTTCCGGTGTTGGTTGAGGCGATATCTCCGGTAGTGGTGAGGAGGTAGCAGGGTCATTGCAGGCTGTAAGCTTTCCTGAAAAGGTGAGTTTTCAGGTTCCGTCTGAAGGATCCAACTGTGGTTGATAGTCGGACGTGTTGGGGCAAAGAATTCCAGAGGATGGGGGATATTCGGGAGAAGTCTTGGAGGCGGTTGGGTGAGGAGCGAATAAGTGTGGAGGAGAGAAGGAGGTCTTGAGAGGATCGGAGATTATGTGAGGGAAGATATCGGGAGATTAGTTCAGAGATATATGGAGGAGACAAGTTATAGATGGCCTTGTAGATCAGTATTAGTAATTTGAACTGGATGCGCTGAGGGAATGGGAGCCAGTGAAGAGATTTGCAGAGGGGAGAAGCGGAGGAGTAGCGAGGAGAGAGATGAATTATATCTACACCATGTTCCAAATTATTATGCAAATGATATTTTTCTCTGATTTGCCTAAGTGGTTGGTGCAAATGACAGTCAGTCTAATAAAAGTCATCACTCGTTAGAGTATACATCGAATTTTATTGAAGAAACCGCCCAATGATAACAGTATAATCTCCAAAAGGAATGAAAACTCAAAATGTACCGTTCCAAATTATTAGGCACAGTAGAATTTCTGAACATTTGATCTGTTTTAAAGAACTGAAAATGCAAATTTGTGGAATTTGCAGCATTAGGAGGTCACATTTACTGAACAAAAAAGCTACTTAACTCCAAAACATCCTAACAGGCCAAGTTATATGTTAACACAGGAACCCTTCTTTGTTATCACCTTCACAATTCTTGCATCTATTGAACTTGTGAGTTTTTGGAGAGTTTCTGCTTGTATTTCTTTGCATGAAGTCAGAATAGCCTCCCAGAGCTGCGGTTTTGATGTGAACTGCCTCCCACCCTCATAGATCTTTTGCTTGATGATACTCCAAAGGTTCTCTATAGGGTTGAGGTCAGGGGAAGATGGTGGCCACACAATGAGCTTATCTCCTTTTATGCCCATAGCAGCCAATGACTCAGAGGTATTCTTTGCAGCATGAGATGGTGCATTGTCATGCATGAAGATGATTTTGCTCCTGAAGGCACGTTTCTGCCTTTTATACCATGGAAGAAAGTTGTCAGTCAGAAACTCTATATACTTTGCAGAGATAATTTTCACACCTTCAGGAACCTTAAAGGGCCCTACCAGCTGTTTCCTCATGATTCCGGCCCGAAACATGACTCCACCTACTTGCTGACATCGCAGCCTTGTTGGCACATGGTGGCCATCCACCAACCATCCACTACTCCATCCATCTGGACCATCCAGGGTTGCTCGACACTCATCAGTAAACAAGACTGTTTGAAAATTAGTCTTCATATATGTATGGGCCCACTGCAACCGTTTCTGCTTGTGAGCACTGTTTAGGGTGGCC
>JARQOD010000001.1:470880772-470951524 GCA_033576555.1 Oophaga sylvatica
CCTTCATGGTAAAATAGCTGCTAGGAAACCACTGCTAAGGACAGACAACAAGCAGAAGAGACTTGTTTGGGCTAAAGAACACAAAGAATGGACATTAGACCAGTGGAAATCTGTGCTTTAGTCTGATGAGTCCAAATTTGAGATCTTTGGTTCCAACCACCGTGTCTTTGTGCGACGCAGAAAAGGTGAATGGATGGACTCTACATGCCTGGTTCCCACTGTGAAGCATGGAGGAGGAGGTGTGATGGTGTGGGGGTGCTTTGCTGGTGACACTGTTGGGGATTTATTCAAAACTGAAGGCATACTGAACCAGCATGGCTAACACAGCATCTTGCAGCGGCATGCTATTCCATCCAGTTTGCGTTTAGTTGGACCACCATTTAATTTTCAACAGGACCATAACCCAAACACACCTTCAGGCTGTGTAAGGGCTATTTGGCCAAGAAGGAGAGTGATGGGGTGCTAAGCCAGATGACCTGGCTTCCACAGTCACCAGACCTGAACCCAATCGAGATGGTTTGGGGTGAGCTGGACCACAGAGTGAACGCAAAAGGGCCAACAAGTGCTAAGCATCTCTGGGAACTCCTTCAAGATTGTTGGAAGAACATTTCCGGTGACTACCTCTTGAAGCTCATCTAGAGAATGC
Source organism: Oophaga sylvatica (assembly GCA_033576555.1). NCBI lineage: Eukaryota > Metazoa > Chordata > Amphibia > Anura > Dendrobatidae > Oophaga > Oophaga sylvatica. Next base: position 470,881,419 of record JARQOD010000001.1, read on the forward strand.
CAAGATGTGCAAAGCAGTCATCAATCAAAAGGTGGCAACTTTGAAGAACCTAGAATATAAGACATATTTTCAGTTGTTTCACACTTTTTTGTTAAGTATATAATTCCACATGTGTTAATTCATAGTTTTGATGCCTTCAGTGTGAATGTACAATTTTCAGTCATGAAAATACAGAAAAATCTTTAAATGAGAAGGTGTGTCCAAACTTTTGGTCTGTACTGTATATACATATATACATTTACATACATACACATATAAACTAGCTTGGCCCGTGCAAAATCACACATTGGTCTTCGGGGGCGCAGGCAATTTCAGAAAAAGCAAGCTGGTCAAATGTAAAAGTATTTCAAGAGATCATGAACACAGACAGATATTTATATATGTAGCTTGGTAATACAATAAATTGGTTTGAGAAGTAGAAGCCAAAAAATGTCTTCCAGTTGAGGTGCCACCTGCAGGTCATTGTTTCTTTCTGTAGGTTTATGAAAATGAATGCTTAAACTGTCTTTAGAGATAAAATGGTGAATGTGTGGTTTGTTTGGCTCTTTTCTTGCTGAAGGGAGCAAGTTTACCTTTCAAATGGTGTATCATTTGTGTGTGTGGGGCGAAGTAATCAGTGAAAAAGCAGTGCATGTTTACAAATGTGTTTGCATATGTGACTAACCTGCAGTGAAGCGTGCAATCCTCTGTAAGCAGCTTTGTGGTAGTGTACTTTGGGGTAGTGTTGCTGCCATGTGCAGGTCATTTGACCTTTCAAATGGTGTATCATTTGTTTGTGTGGGTGTAGTATGAACAGAGCAAGTGTGCAATTCAGTAGGAAGTGCATGTTTACAAATGTGTTTGCATATGTGACTCTCCTGCAGTGAAGTGCCAATCCTCCAATTTGGCTGAAATAGGCTGGGCAAGCTGGAAAGCCCCCAAGGCAAATGTTTGGATTTGTTTGTGATGTCTGTAAGCAGCTTTGTGGTAGTGTGCTTTGGGGTAGTGAGGTGCCACCTGCAGGTCATTTTTCCTTACTGCATGTTTCTGAAAATTAATGTTTAAACTGTATTTTGTGATCATATCGTGGATGTGTGGTTTGTTTGGCTATTTTCTTGCTGAAGGGGCAAGTTTACCTTTCAAATGGTGTATCATTTGTGTGTGTGGGTGCACTATGAACAGAGATAAAAAGTAATCACTGAAAAACCGTGTTTAGAAATAATAGAATAACCCATTCTCCAGACCTGAACCCATTGAAAACCTCTGGAATGTGATCAAGAGGATGATGGATAGCCACAAGCCATCAAACAAAGAAGAACTGCCTAAATTTTTGCGCCAAAAGCAGTGTGAAAGACTGGTGGAAAGCATGCCAAGATGCATGAAAGCTGTTTTTAAAAATCATGGTTATTCCACAAAACATTGATTACAGAACTCTTCCAGAGTTAAAACATTAGTATTGTTGTTTCTAAATGATTATGAACTTGTTTTCTTTGCATTATTTGAGGTCTGAAAGCACTGGTTTTTTTTTTTTGTTTTGACCACTTTTCTTTGTCAGAAAAAAAATACAAAATTTATTGCTTGGAAATTCGGTGACGTTGTCAGAAGTTAATAGACTAAAAGAACAATTTACATTTTACGCAAAAATATACCTATAAAGAGAAAAATCAGCAAACTATAAAAATTTTGCAGTGGTCTCTTAATTTTTGCCAGAGCTGCATATATACATATGTATACACACACACATACACGGCAGAGCTAGGCATGGAGCAAGGTAAATAGTGCACCTTGCCTTTTCAGATGTGTTTTTCTGTAAATGTTTTTGGAAGATTTAAGCAATGTGGCTCCCAGGGTGACTGCATTACCTCTTTGGCTCTGCAGATGAAATTTAATGCATTTCTCACATCCATATGAACAGTATGTTTTTGGAGAGTAACATTACCCTCAAGTGGAGATAACCAGTACTGCACCCTACTGAGTGCTTCACGTATCAAAATAATCTTCATTTTAATTACTACTACTACTGCAATGGGAAAATGAAAGCCGGTTAATTTCTACATGTTGGTTCAGGTGCACAAGGCCTACGGTATCTACATTAGTCTACACTCGTTATGTTGGAAAAAAATGTATGTAACATAACAGCAATAAATACTCCTATACCCACAATTAAGCCAAAAAGCAGATTTGTAAACAAATCCCTAAGGAAGCAATAGTTTTATTTATAGCTAAAAAGCCTAGATTCTTTAGGGATTTGTTTTAACACATAGCCCAAAAAATAAATAAATAAAAAGTGCGCCCGGTAGATTCCCAGAAGAGGGCTCATCATTACCTTTAGACTTTCCAGCTCCTCCTTGTGCTTCCTCTTCTGATGCATGATTTCAGCTTGGAATTCTGTAAAGAAAATAATAATTAAAAGTGTTACATCCAAACTAATCCCATTAAAACTGGATAACTAATCGTTGTATATGTGGTGGCAAAAAAGAAAAAAAAAATTTATGGAAAGCATTAGCAGTTCAACGGTGCTGACAATGCCATTAACTATTTTATGTTGCTCATATTCACTCTGACTGAAAAAGTGAATAATTATACTGATAAAGGAAAATAAGGGAACAGCACAATTTATAAAAGAAACCGATGTAAAACTGAATGAAGCTCATTGGACATTTCCTTTGGCATTGATCACACATATTGCTTGGTACAATTGTCACCAGTTCAAAAGCATCTTTGTTCTCAATTTAATACCCATTACTCCAGAGGATTCTTTTTCTATCTGCTATATGGTTCCAGAGATCTGGGCCCTTTTATTTGGTGCTAATTTTTATGATCTTTAATAATGGGGCATTACTCACAGGGTTCTCTAGGGGCGTGTATTTAGGTTGCTCTGCATCATTACCCTGTGAGCCATGCCCCCTTGTTAAAGATCATAAAAATTAGCACTAAATAAAAACACCCATATTGCTTGAACCGTATGAACTAAAAAACAAAAAGGAAAATAAATCAAGGGAACAATGAGAATGAAACAAAAGCAAAATTTGGCCACTTTTCTTGCTGAGGACAGGTTCACTTTAATATGTAGATTTAGATGCATTTCCAGCGCATACACTAAACTGACCTATAGACTCAACAGGTGCCAATATTTATTACATGGCTACAGGATGTATCCTATTCACGCACTTTTAAGAATATATTCATTTTTTTACATAGTTTTTAGTAAAATGAAACACCAAAATCCACAAACACTGGAGTACAAATGGTGTGAGTAGTCATTTTTTAATGTGCCGTATTCAGTATTTAATTTGTGCGGTTTTAAGTTAATTTTACTTTGTTTGGTCTTTTATTGTTTTGTTAGGCATTATCGGTGTGGCTTTAGTTATCGAGTTGTTTTAGCCCAATTCCTCATTGGCGACTTGATATATCACAAAAAATAATAATTGCCCAATAAAACGGTAATACCCTTGAGGTGTACAAAAGTTGCAAATTTAAAAGCTTGTTAAAAGGACTGTGTATTTTTTTTACTTTGGGTTTGCACCCAATTCATAAAATTCATAAAATATTATGCAACCATTTTGATGAGCAAAAAGAAAGACAAGACAAAAAAAAAAAATTACGTAAACCAGCAAATTATGAATTTGGGCCGTGAAGTATGATGAGCATAAGCCTCAAATAGATTTTCATTTTTGGGAAGGACAGACAGAAGAGAAGGAGGGACAGAAGGGAACGACAGACGGAGGACCAAAGGACAGACGGACGGAGGGAGGGACCGAAGGACGGAGGGAGGGACCGAAGGATGGACGGATTGACCGAAGGACAGACGGACGGATTGACCGAAGGACAGACGGACGATTGACCAAGGACAGACGGACGGATTGACCGAAGGACAGACGGAAGGAGGGACCGAAGGACAGACAGACGGAGGGACCGAAGGACAGACAGACGGAGGGACCGAAGGACAGACAGACGGAGGGACCGAAGGACAGACAGCGGAGGGACCGAAGGACAGACAGACGGAGGGACCGAAGGACAGACAGACGGAGGGACCGAAGGACAGACAGACGGAGGGACCGAAGGACAGACAGACGGAGGGACCGAAGGACAGACAGACGGAGGGACCGAAGGACAGACAGACGGAGGGACCGAAGGACAGACAGACGGAGGGACCAAGACAGACAGACGGAGGACCGAAGGACAGACAGACGGAGGGACCGAAGGACAGACAGACGGAGGGACCGAAGGACAGACAGACGAGGCGAAGGACAGACAGACGGAGGACGAGGAACAGACGGAGGGACCGAAGGACAGACAGACGGAGGGACCGAAGGACAGACAGACGGAGGGACCGAAGGACAGACAGACGGAGGGACCGAAGGACAGAGACGAGGGACCGAAGACAGACAGACGGAGGACCGAAGGACAGACAGACGGAGGGACCGAAGGACAGACAGACGGAGGACCGAAGGAAGCACGGACGGCAAAGGACGAAGACGGATGGAGGGACCAAAGGATGGACGGACGGACAAAAGGACGGACAGAAGGGCGGAAGGACCGACTGAAGGATAGACGAAGGACCGAAGGATGGATGGACCAAAGGACGGATGGACCGAAGGACGGACGGACAGACAGAGGGACCGAAGGAAGGACGAACCGAAGGACGGACGGAAGAGTGGAGGGACCGAAAAATGGGATGAGGGACAGACGGACGGAAGGACCGATGGACGGAAGGGCGGAGGGACCGATGGATGGAAGGGTGGAGGGACCAAAGATGAAGGAATGAAAGAATGAATGAATGAAAGATGGAACAGTCACTGAATCCAGAGAACATAGCTCAAAACGAAAAACATTACCATAAAATAGTTTTATCAGTATGGAGATGGCTGGTCCAGAAAGTGAAGACAATAATGGAACTCTCTCAGTAATATCAAGCCCCACAAGCTGCATATGTGGGCATGTAGGACTTTGAAATGTAAATCCATCAACAACTGTATAATTAATGTTTTCATTATTATGCACATGAGGCTGTATTTGCTGTGTGCAAGTCATATCACTTAAAGAGCCCCTGCCTTTGTCTGACTGACAGCTTGCTGTCTGATTTCCTTGCCATGTGCCCCACATAACATAGATTGTGAACCATCAATCTAGATAAAGAGGCGGGTGCTGTGCCACACCCAAAGCTCTTAACACCACATGTGCATGTAAATGAAAATGCTAATTATTTGGCAATGTTGAAATAGATAGAAAATATAAAGGTGTCAATGGATATACATTTCAAAGAACTACATTGTAGATATGCTTTTTAGGGGACCATGGGCTTTCAGATTTGAACTCTACTGTCTCTTATGTGAGACACCAGAAGTGTGAAACTAGAATAAGTACAAGATTTTACTCCCAGTCAAAAATTCCATTGATGAATATACACAACAATATGCCGCTCCCTTTCCTAAAATGGAAAATTACAAAGGACAAGAGTGTGTCATCTCTATACGCTATGCTGTTGTATGGTTGTCTATTTTGAGGTGTTAACCAAATAGAGCTTAGAATGATTACGAAAATGATTTGCAATCTATGCACTACAAATCCTGGGTGTAAAACACTGCAGAGAAAACCTGAAATCAGGAGATTAGGCCATTAAAAGCTGGTGGTAAACGTCTTATTTCATATGCAATCAAGAAAATAGGGATCTAATGAGTAAATGAACAAAGAAATGATACTGCACCAGTTTGTTGTTGTACTCTAAAGGCATGTTCACACATGACAATTTTGCATGTTTTTTGCTGCGTTTCTGCTATGTAAAGTGCCCAGCATAATCAATGAAATTTCTGAAATCTCATGCACAACTTGGGTTTTCTTTTCACGCATATTTTGAGCCCTTCTGCGTTTTTTACAAGAAGCATGTCAATTGTTTTCTCCTTCGCCTCATTGGGGGACACAAGACTGTGGGTGTATGCTACTGCCGCTAGGAGGCTGACACTAAGTAAACATAATAAAAGGTTAGCTCCTCCGCCGTATACACCTCAGCACTGGCCGCAGGCAAACCCAGTTCATGCTTAGTGTCTGATGGAGGCACACGTCTGGTTTTTTCCAGACCATTTTTTTTTTGTCTTTCCCACGAAGACGAGATAGGGGCGACGGACCCTTTTGAAGGGGTCTGATCTCCCCAAACCATCAACGGGCGAGCACGTGGAGTGTCGCCTCCACGTATCCTTTCCCGCAACGTGGGACATGAATGCCGGACTCAGCCCTGACCACCCTAGAGTATTGAAACCCTAGGCTGTACAGTGGCAGGAGATAGTCCGTGCGGCCCCCACTGCACCACCAATGCTAGACTGCGGTGCTGCAAGGAGGCGGACGGTCCCTCTCCTCATCCCCTGAAGGGGTGATGGAGTTAGGGTGCCTGCACCGTCCCTCTTTTTTTCCGCAAGCCCCCCTCTAATCTCCCCCTGGAGAGCGCCGCGAGGCTGTATGTGAAAATCCTCTGCAAAGAAAACCCACCTTAAAACCAGGTCGTGGAGGGGGGCCGGAAAGGTTGCTGGTAGCTGGGAGCCGGCGTCTGAGAAGATGGTCGTTTCAGCCTGGCTTCAGCCAGAAACAGGCGAGTCCCCGGCTTGAGCCCCGCCCCCTAGGGTGCATCATCTTCCGGCGGCCCGCCCCCCGACTCCTGGGCGGCCGCCGCCTAAAATTTAGCCCCCGGCTTCGGCCGGCGCTAGGCCTCAAATGGAAATTTAGTCCCCGGCTCCGGCCGGAGACCAGGCCGCGGCAGTAATTTAGCGCCCGGCTTAGGCCGGAAGGTAGGCCGCGGTCTTAAGCCCCGCCGCCGGCAGCGTCAACTTCCGGCGGGCCCGCCCCCCGACTCTCGGGCTGCCACCGCCGAAAATTTAGGCCGCGGCTTCGGCCGGCGCTAGGAAGCGGCCGCAAATTTAGTCCCCGGCTTCGGCCGGAGACTAGGCCGAGGCCGGAAGTTGTGTCCCCGGTTTTGGCCGGCGCTGGGCTGCGCCTCTCGACCCCTCCCCCTGAGGCTCGGCTATATGAGGCACGCCTCCCTGATAGAGGAGCGCTTTTTTTGAAAGTCTGGAGCCTCGGTCGTTTCTTTTGCGCCACTACACGCTATTTAAGGACGTCCGGGGATACAGGACTGGGGTAAGTGCTACTACCTCCAGCCTGGTTGCTCCGCTTCGCTGCGCTCCTCTGCGCTCCGCTCCACCGCACCCCGCACCGCCACATCCAAATCATTGCGGCAGGAAAGGCTCTGTGACAGATCCAGTATGTCCAGAAGAACTAAAGCTCACACGGTGCTGTATACCGCATGCATTGCCTGTAGGTCCCCTTTTCCGCACGCCCAGACTAATCGGGTCTGCGAAGCCTGTGACTCCGAACGGGCTCAGGAGCCCTCACCTATAGCCGAGCCCAGTGCGTCAGGTCCCCCGGAATGGGCCCTGTCTCTGTCTCAATCTGTGGCGTCATTAACAAGAGCAATCGAGTCCCTTCAAGCTTCCGATAGGAGCAGGGACAGTGGTTCACCCGTCTTGGCCACGTCTCAGGAACCTCCGGCCTGCAGGGGCCGTGCTCTCACCAGGCAGACGAAGGGGAAGCGAACCCACACTGCGTCGCCTATGCCGTCCAGGGCCTCGGCATCTTTCAGTTCCGTTTCTCGCTCTCCCTCACCTTTTTAGGCAAGTGATCAATATTCGGATTCCGATTCTGAAGGGTCCCTCAATTTAGAGGCACCGAATTGTCAGGAGACAATTGACAGTCTGATTGAAGCTGTCAATCAATCCCTGGGGGTAGACGATGAATCCACCTTGGCCTCTGGTCATAAGGTGTCCTTCAAACGAGCCAGGCAAACTCAAAGGTTTTTGGTGCTCATCCTGAGTTTGAGAAACTAGTGCAGCGCCACCGGGAAAAGCCGGACAGGCGCTTCGCAGGACAAAGGGCCCTTAATACCAGATATCCTTTTGCTCCTGAACTTCTGAAGAGGTGGGCGGAATCTCCTGCGGTGGACCCTCCTGTGTCGCGTTTGGCGTCTAAGACGCTCCTCTCCCTTCCCAACGGTTCCTCGATCAAGGATCCAACGGATCGTCTGATTGAAAGCTTGGCTCGCTCGGTGTTTGAGGCATCAGGCTCTGCTCTCTCTCCTTCTTTTGCAGCGACTTGGGTTGCTAAGGCATGATATCCTGGTCGGAGTCTCTAAATAGAGCTCTTCACGGTATAGAGGTGCCGTCTGAGGTAACAGATCTCTAATCAGATAGCTCTTGCAGGAGACTTTTTAATTAATGCTTCCATGTATGCGGCAAATTGCGCAGCTCTAGCTGCAGCTAATGCGATTGCTATCAGGAGATCCTTGTGGTTGAGAACTTGGCGAGCGGACTCAACCTCAAAAAAATCACTTACGTCCTTACCATATCAGAGCGGCCGGTTGTTTGGCGAGAAGCTGGATCAGCTCATATCTGATGCGACAGGAGGGAAAAGCAGTTTCCTTCCTCAGCAGAAAATTAGACAGCCCTTTCGCCGACAGCTTCAGCCTCAGTTTAGGGCTTTTCGCAACCCAGGTTGGGCCGCGGCAGCCACCTCCAGCGGCTCAGGTCGACCTAATCAGGCCAGAGATCGCCAGGTCTCCTACAAGACCAACCCTTTGGGAAGAATGCGATCTCAACAGCCAAGATCTAGAGGGTCTAAACCCCAAAGATATTCGGACAAATGACTGGAGGCAGAATCCGGTCAATTTATCCAGAGTAGGCGGCCGCTTACTCTGGTTTCGCCCCACTTGGCTATCGATTACTCACGACGAGTGGGTCAGGGAGTTAGTCTCCTCAGGGTACAAGATAGAATTTATCAGCCTTCCGTCAAATCATTTTTTTCCCTCGCGTCTTCCCAATAAAGAATCCGGGTTCACGCCTTATTCAAGGCGGTCAATCTCTTCGGCGCAGCGGGGTCATTGTTCCTGTATCAGAGGTCGAAAGAGGTCAAGGGTTCTATTCCAATCTGTTCATAGTACCCAAGAAGGACGGCACTGTAAGGCCCATTTTGGACCTAAAACGTCTGAACCGATTTGTCAGAATTCGACATTTCCGAATGGAGTCTCTCCGCTCGGTCATTGCAGCCATGGAAAAGGGGGAATTTCTAGCGTCAATAGACATTCAGGATGCCCATCTTCACATCCCCATATTCCCTCCTCATCAAAGGTTTCTTCGGTTTGCCATCGGCAACCTTCACTTTCAGTTCGCAGCCTTGCCCTTCGGGCTAGCCACAGCCCCCAGGGTGTTCACAAAGGTTATGGCTGCTGTTGTGTCCATTCTGCACTCCCGGGGGATAGTCATCTTGCCATACTTAGACAATCTCCTCATCAAGGGTCCGTCTTTTCAAGCCTGCGAGGAAAGTGTCAGCATTACGCTAGACACCCTTGCTCGCCTAGGGTGGTTGGTGAATCTGAAAAAATCATCTCCCGTGCCATCTCGGAAGATCACCTTTTTAGGGATGATTTTCGACATCGCTCAGGGGTTGATAATTCTTCCTCGGGACAAGGCCCTAGTTCTCCTCAGGAGGTACGGATCCTTCGCCAACCGATCCCTCACACCATCCGGTTTTGCATGAGGGTCCTAGGAAGGATGGTGGCAGCAATCGAGGCCATTCCATTTGCTCAGTTTCATCTCCGCTCCCTTCAGCATGCACTCTTGGCAGTATGGGACGGGAGCCCTTACTCGCTCAATCTTCGGTGCCGTCTGTCCCTGCAGGTCAGACAGACACTTACGTGGTGGACAAAGAGCACCAAGGACGATATTTTCCTCCAGTCCATTGGCTGATAGTCACAACGGACGCCAGCCTTCTCGGATGGGGAGCAGTGTTTCGTCACTACACAGCCCAGGGGACTTGATGTCGGCAGGAATCGACCCTCCCGATCAATATTTTAGAGATTCGAGCTGTTCGGCTGGCTCTGAGGCATTTTCACCATCATCTGGCTGGCCGCCCTGTCCGAATACAATCGGACAATGCCACGGCGGTGGCATACATAAATCATCAGGGGGGTACCCGCAGCAGGGCGGCCATGCACGAGGTAAAACATATTCTGACTTGGGCAGAAAGAAATCACTCTGTGATATCAGCGGTCCACATTCCAGGCGAGGAGAACTGGGCAGCGGATTTCCTCAGCCGTCAGGGTATAGCGTCAGGGGAATGGTCGCTACATCCCGAGGTCTTTCAGCAAATATGCCTACGCTGGGGAACTCCAGATGTGGACCTGATGGCCTCCAGGATAAATGCCAAGGTACCCAACTTCGTCTCCCGGTACCGGGATCCGCAGGCGATTGCAGTGGACGCCCTGGTTCTACCGTGGAATCGGTTTCATCTTCCATACTTGTTTCCACCGATAGCTCTGCTCCCAAGGGTGATCAGAAAGATCAGGTTAGAGGGGGTTCCAGCGATATTAATCGCTCCGGACTGGCCGCGTCGTTCATGGTACGCAGAGCTGGTACAGTTGCTCGCCGACGCACCCTGGCGTCTGCCAGAACGCGCGGAGCTTCTCTCCCAGGGCCCAGTTTACCACCAGAACTCAGCGGTCCTGTGTTTGACGGCCTGGCCGTTGAATCTTGGATCCTGACCAGGGCTGGATTCTCCAAAAAGGTCGCCGCTACAATGGCTAGCGCCCGGAAACCCCCTCGGCTCGTATCTACCACTGTACTTGGAAGGTCTTTTTTACATGGTGCAGGGAACATGGTTATTCCCCACTTCAGTTTTCAATTCCCAACATTCTGTCTTTTCTCCAAGCGGGCCTAGATTCAGGCCTAGCTCCAAGTACTCTTAGACGTCAGATATCAGCCTTGTCGGTTCTTTTTCAGCGAAAAATCGCGTCTAATTTACAGGTTAAGACCTTTATTCAAGGGGTTGTCCACATAGTGCCCCCTCTACAGGGCTCCCTTAGATGTTTGGGATCTCAATCTGGTTCTGGGAGTTCTGCAGGAATCTACATTTGAGCCTCTTCAGGAGGTTTCCCTGACATACCTTTCCTGGAAGGTGGTGTTTTTGGTAGCCATAACATCCATAAGGCGGGTTTCGGAGCTGGCAGCACTATCTTGCCGAGCTCCGTCCTTACTTTTCCATCAGGATAAGGTAGTGCTCAGGCCAACACCACCTTTTTTGCCTAAAGTCGTGTCCTCATTTCATATCAATGAGGACATTGTTTTGCCCTCATTTTGTCCAGCTCCGACGCACCGGGTGGAGAAGGCTCTCCATAAGCTGGATCTGGTGAGAGCACTCAGGAGATATGTATCTCGGACGGCATCCTTTCAGCAGACGGACACGCTGTTTATCCTCCCCGAAGGTCGCAGGAAGGGACTCGCTGCCTCTAGGTCAACTTTGGCTAGATGGATACGGTTAACCATTCAGGAGGCTACCGCATCAGAGGCGCGGTGGTTCCCGCAGGAATCAGGGCTCACTCCACCAGAGCGGTGGGTGCCTCCTGGGCTCTTCGGCATCAGGCTTCGGCGGAACAGGTTTGTAAGGCGGCAACCTGGTCCAGTCTGCATACCTTTTCCAAACATTATAATGTCCATACTCAGGCCTCAGCGGATACAAGTCTGGGTAGAAGGATTCTTCAGGGCGCGGTAGCGCACCTATAAGCAATGCCTGATTCTAAATTACACTGTGGAGTCGGTTTCCCACCCAAGGGCTGCTTTGGGACGTCCCACAGTCTTGTGTCCCCCAATGAGGCGAAGGAGAAATACGGATTTTTGTGTTTACTCACCGTAAAATCCTTTTCTCCGAGACGCTCATTGGGGGACACAGCACCCTCCCTAATAGCCGGATGGCTTCGTTTTGAGTTAACTATATTTTTTTGGGTCTGTATCAGTAGATTTTCTTCTGGATATATTGTACCTGCGTTAACACTGATTTATTTTTTAGCCTCCTACTGCTTTTTGCACTAAACTGGGTTTGCCTGCGGCCAGTGCTGAGGTGTATACGGCGGAGGAGGAGCTAACCTTTTTTTATGTTTACTTAGTGTCAGCCTCCTAGCGGCAGTAGCATACACCCACAGTCTTGTGTCCCCCAATGAGCGTCTCGGAGAAAAGGATTTTACGGTGAGTAACACAAAAATCCGTATTTTTTTGCAACACTTTTCATCTATTCAAATGAATGGATGAAAAACACAAGTAATAATGCATGTAAAAATGTGTTCAAATTGCGTATATTCTACGCAGCACTTGAATATCGCTGTGCAGGGAAAAAAAAAACACTGCAAAATGCAAGACATGAACATAGCCTTAGGGTATGTTCCCACAATGAGTTTTTGATGATTTTCTGCACAATGTCTGCACCCATTAAGTAAAATAGGTTACTTGCCTTTTTTTTTCGAAAGTATGCAACGTAAAAAAATTCACCAAAATCTGAAAAAGGTTGAGGTGTACCCCACAGGGGAAATATTTGCCAGCCCATACACTAAGTGTATGGGCATTCCATGTCTAGGAGACACGCTACTAAAATTGGGCCTGTTTTTTAATCAGGCCTTCCTCCACCGCCACTAGATCAAAAGGGTTTACGTGTTCTGTGCAGCTACAGCCAGTGTCGCATTATTAACAAGGGTGAGTGGTTAGGCTGTGTGTGTGACTCGTTCTGAAAAAGGTTGAGGTGTACCCCACAGGGGAAATTCCAAGTCTAGGAGACCCGCTCCTTTTTAATGGGACATTTTTTGGTAAGAGGCCCTCCTCCCTGTTTCTTCCAAGGGGGGATTGGAATTATTGTGGCGCATATGACTTGGTAAGCAGGGCAGGCCTTGCAGTCAATGCATAAGAAAACAGAATGGGAGTACAAAATGAATAATGTGAAGTGGATTTTCCTGGGCCCATCCAGTATGCGGGATCAAAGGCTTATTAGGGTGCATATGACTTGGTAGCAGGGCAGACCTTGCATTCAATGCAACATTTTTTATGGAAGCATCCTGGACATTTGTGAAAGGGGTATTGCGGTGCATAGTAATTCTTGGCAGCCCATCCACTCACTGCATAGGCAATAACAGTTTCAGACACCCACTGTTTAATAATGGCCCTTTAAGTAGATTAATGCTGCCTGATGCCCCTGTAAAAATAGGCTCTGTGACTTTAAGAGCCCCTCCTTCATAAATGAAACAAGATGTGTCTGCTTATGTGTCACACACCACATGGCCAGCTAGGGTTTGTAAATGTTACAATGGCATTTCCCAGTAATGCATTTGTTTTGGTTGAAAGCAATGTTTAAGTTGAAAAACGCTTCAAAAATGCTGCGTCTGAACATAGCCCAAGTGGTGGAGGAACATTTTGGTCGGGGTTATTTATTTTGCATTATATGATGTCCCTGTGTCATTTGAGCAGTGTTTCCATAATTTTCAGACTTTTTAGATTTTAAAAGGACCCCCGGGGGGATCGCGGTAAAAATATTCGGGTCTCCCATAGACTTACATTGGGCTCGTTCTGTCAGAGTACCCGAGTATTCCAATTTGCTCGACCCGAACAACCAAGCATTTTAGTGCTCGCCCATCACTAATAGTACAGCATTATTTTAAGTACAGATAGTTTCCTATGCAGAAGAACTATATTTAATATTTTGATAGTTTTCTATTGGTAGTAAAGTATATTTAGATGTATATTTATAAAGATAGTAGTTATTTGTAACGTTTTAGAAAAAATGCCTCCCATAAAGGGAAGAGGAGTTAAATGTTTACATACTTAACCTGTTGTAATGCATTACAGAAAATTTTGTATGTCTTAACGTGTATTTTGCTCTGTTCCAGACAGAGGACGTACGGTGTTTAACAGGGGGGTATGTGGCACCCCTGAGGGTTCAGTCGCCACAGAGGTACTGCACCTCAACCAGGGGTGTGGTACTCCGCTCTCAGGTAAGGAAGGGGCACTGCCAGGACACACGCACTTACACCCAACAGTCTACCGGGGGGCTGAAGCTGTGAGGAGCTTGCCCCAGACGACAGAGAGAGAGAGAGAGAAGTGAAGAACGAGAGAGAGAAGTTGCAGAGGAGGAGAGGAAGAAGAGGTCCTAGGGGCACGGGTAGTGAGGAATCCACTTGTGGGGCCCGTATACAAGCTGACCATAGTCAGGTGGGGGGACCAGTCGCAGTTAGGGGACCGGCCCCAAAACTAGTGGAGAAACTAAGGACTCAGCTACGAAACTGGAGGCTGTAGTATCTGCAAGTGCTACAGCCACATCCAACACATACGCAGAAAAAGCAGACATATAGGATCCAGTGGCCTGACCAACGTCGCCAAACAAGCTCCGAGTCTGCTGGCTCGGAACACTGTGTGTGAAGATGCAGGGCAGGAGAAGTGGTAGCCTGCATAGTGAGATGGCCAGGAAAGGAACATCTAAGGGAGCCCTGGCAACATGCACCCCAAGCTACCTGAAAGCTGTCTGGACCACTTCCCTGAGGACACAGCACCCCGGCTGGGGATTGTAACATCAGAACTGTGAGTAAAACCTGTGAAGACTGCACACTGCTGTGTCCTCTTGTTTGTTTGCTGCGTCACCTCAGCCCTGCACTACAATCATCATCATTTTACACTACAGCAGTCCTAGGACCTAGCTGTACCTGTGGAGAGCTCTAACAACTCTGCTGCATCACCATCAGCCTCAGCGGACTCTGAAGCAGCGTCAGCTAACACCCTTATTGCCGAATACCACAGGTGGCATCACAAACTCTCTTTCATAAACTTTATCATCCCCTTATCATTTTCATTGGACACCCTGGGCCATGGATGGTGTTCACTGCTGCCGTGACACATCCCTTAAGAACTGGCCCAATACCGAGTACCCCATGGCCCTTGGGGGCGCTCCACATACTTAAACATTATCAGCATATTCAGGATGCAAGTATTGTTAACAGCTGTCATGGAGCCAGCGGCAGGCCGCAGAGTACTTTGTGGCTTGCTGGCAGACAGCATCATGCAGGGGATGTTGGCACAATTATGTCACTGCATTGAACCACTCACTACCACTGCCAGACTAGATAGAAGACTGTGGCTGTGAAGTCTGGATTAGGCGAGTATGGCTATGTTTCCACGTTAAGGAAACTCTGCGGAGAGGACGCAGCTCCGCCCAAAGCACTGCCCCCTTTTTTATGCGTGGTGATTCCGCATGTGTTCATAGAACACATGCGAAATTACCGCATCCTATACATAGGACGGTGTTATTTATCTTGTGGATACGGAGCATCTCCACAAGATTAATAGACATGCTGCGGTGTAGAAAGACGCGCCGCATTTCCGGTTACGCAGGTCTGCCACCTGCGTGTTTGCACGCATAGAGGAGATGGGATTTCATAAAATCCCCTCCACTATGCTGTAACATCTGGATGCTGCGGCAGTACGCAGCGTCAAATCCTCAGCGTTTCCTGAACGTGGAAACATACCCTAAGAATTTTTTTGTGGATGTGGTGATAATCATACTATATTGGGGCTGTGAGGGGGACCATAATACTATGAGTGGACCTGGGGGGTACCATCATACTGTTCGTGGGTGATCATCTTTCTGTATTGGGTGTACAGGGGACCATCATTGTGCGAGGGGGAACATCATACTGTATCGGGACCGGGGGGGAACAATAACACTGTGGAAACCATCATGCTGTGGGTGAACCATCATACCATGGGGGGGTATAGTGGTGACCACCATACTGTGTGGGGTTTGTGGGGCCATCATGCTGTGTAAGTGAAAGAATGAGGAAACATTCTGTGTGGGGGCATTTTTGGGGAATCATACTCTATAGGGACCATGGAAGGGGTAATATAGCAGTGGAGAACTCCAAGGGACTTAAGTAGGGGCAAAATAACTAAAGTGCCACAGTATATATTCCTCTCTGTGTCTTAAAAAGCTGTAAGGCATGTCATTCTGTGACTGCGCCTGGCACCATGGTAGGATTTTTGATATGGTGTTCCCTGATTTCTATGTACTTGTCTGCTCAGGGGCATTATTATAAGGAGGCAAACTGGGTATCATCATTATAGGTAGAATAAAGGGGGCATGATTATTATTTTTATTATAATAAAGCACATAGGGGTTGTATGATTATAAAGTGTCAAGGGAAATTATTATAAGGCGGAACATGGGGAATTATTATAAAGTGCTGTATAACAGAAAGGATGTACAGGGGAGTATTATTACTATGAGGAGGTACAAAGGGAACGTTATTATTGTGTAGGGGCATGGTTATTCTATGGGACACAAATGAAGGGTATCATTCCTGTGTAGGGCACAGAACGGCCAATACTGTCTAGGGCTCTGGTTTGTATAGCGGTGGTGGTATATGTGAGGAAAGCAGTTAGTCAAAGATGTCTCGGTGTCACACTTTGCAGTGATGAGTTATAGTTGGAATAAGAGGTCATGGAGGTCAGGGCCAAATAGAAAAGAATGAAAAATTAATTACTTCCATCATTGAGAATATCACTGGGCAGAACCTGATAAGTACACACATTTTGTCTGCACATCAAAAAACTAATATTTCTATTTCATGGTCAAGTATGGTGACAATATGTTAAGACTGGTATATGCTGGTAATATGTTGCTATGGTCTGGTGGTATTTGTCCATTATATTGCCATATTATTTCAGTATTAATAAATCTTATGTAGCGATATTATTGGAAATATAGGTTGTGTAGTAAATAGTGTTGAGCGATACGATAATGCAAATATCGGCTATCGGCCGATATTAGCTTATCGGCCTTTCGATAATTCGTTTCGATATTTTTGTCTTATCGAATACCGGAATCGGATTTGTCACTGTCACTTGAGTGTCCGTCGGTCGGGTCTGTCAGGAGTCAGCGGCACTTACCTGGCAGAAGATCTCCGGCGGTCACGTCCTGGACTGCTTGATGGCCGCCATTATCTTCTCCCTGGCGGTCACATGCAGTTTTTCGCGATAACTGCAGTGACTGCAGGGTAATCCCGGCCGTAAAGCAGTCAGTCCGATGACGTCACCGCCGGGGAAGCAGGTAATCGAGCTGTGCTGCGCCGGGATGACAGGCTCTGCCTGTCATTCTGATGTAGCAGAGCTGGATCGTCGTGGGACACTCGTTACTATGGACTGCATCGGTCAGGTGGTATACTTTTTTTTTTTTTTTTTTTTACAGGAGATCGATGGCGTCGCAGCAGGATGAGACAGTAATAAAAGAAATGAAAACTGTGTTTTTTTTTTTTTTATTAAATTAAAAAAATTTTTTTGGAACATTCACCCGTCCGGGTACATAAACAATTTAACTATTTATTTACATACAGGGACCCTGTCCGGGTTATTTAGACTTCTTTGGCTGGCCTCTTCCAGGTACCACCTGGTACTCTTCTGGTGCTTGCCAAACATCCGAGGCACCAAGGACACCAGGACCTGATGATGTCGTGTGGCCTGTACAGTCAAGTCGTGACCCGCTATCTGGGTCTGTGTGGCCACCTCTTTCATCTCTCTCCGGGTCTGGAGCCCTATGTCACGGACTGTACGAACCCCAGGGGCCTAACAGGCGCCGGGTACGGGCCAGCTATACTTATCATGTCCATAGCTGGGGCTGCTGAGGAGACCACTGAGGGAGGCTGGGAGATTTACGGCGTGGGGTGGGCACTTTTGCAGAGGCCTGGATGTGGGAGGCTGAAGGCTTTGAGGGTCTCACAGGTTCCTGACACACTGGGGAGTAGGGGTCGCACCTGGTAACATTTAGGGCGTACCACCCATTGTAACCCCAGTGTCGGGTGTAAGTCACCAAGTCTCCTGGCAACAGGTCCCTCCCCGGGTGTCCTTCTGGGAGGTGAGCCTCCACGTCCCGCCGGGTCACAAAGACTTCTAAATAAAGTCCAGGCTCCTTGATGAAGCCCCACCCACCTTTCAATTTAAAGCTCCGTACTGCACCCTTACGCCGCGGCTCACTCAGGGTTCCTTTGTCCTTTCTCATCCGGTCCTTATCTGCCCGGTCCTTCTCCAGGTGACGTTGGCGAAGTTTTAGGGTTTCTCGCTGCTCCCTTTGTCGCTCTGCTTCCCGCTCCCAACGTCTCCACTCTTCCTCCTGAGCCGGTTATAATTCTCCTCCACCAGTTGCTCCATGTCTCCACCATCAAACTGCAGCTTACAGTGTCCGGTTTGCGGCAGCTCTCCTGTCGCCCCCCAGTCCTGGCGGCGCTCCCCTGCGGAGGAAGCAGACGGCTCTAAATCAGATGACAGTCGGGGCTCCGGTACAGGCAGGTAGTGCTCTGGTGCCTGCGCGGCCTCCTCCATGAGGACGGGTGTCGCTTCTTCTGTCTCAGCGACCGGGGCAGACAGCGGGATTTGGGGTGCTGCTGACGGTGCTGCGGTTTTTGCAGGAACGGGTGCCTCCACTGCGACAACGTCAACCGGATCACATTGCAAGGGCTCCTCTACTATAACGGGTGCCTCACCTTCCGGTACAGACACTTCAGGTAAGAGGGATTGGCGCCGCTCCAAGTTTATTTTTAGGGCACGCCAGCTGGCTTCCATCCTGGCGACCTCCTCCCGGTGCCGGGCCAGGCCTCTCAGGGTATCCTCCGCTTCTTGCAGCGTAGGAGGGTTTACAGGCCGGGTGCCCAACGGTGGTTCCGTGGCGATCGGGTCGCTTCCGTGGGGGAGAGCTCTGACTGCTCCATCCCTTCACACTTCTGCTCGTCGTGTCCATTAGCCATCTCTGCCAAGTCACATGTGTCATATCTGGAGAGGGCCCCTCTTTTGTAGGGAGGCGGGACCTTCTCACACTGAGGAGGATGAGGAGGCGGAACTCCAGAGCTGTGGGGCACGATGTTACATTGCAGTAACATTTACAGTGGGCGGCCATCGTTTTCACGCCACTGAGTGAGTGACACCCACGAAGAGCACGCCCTTCTTCTTCACCAGTGCCTCGTCGTGACGCAGATATGGCGGAAAAATGGCAAATACATTCTCTGATGATTTTAGCAATTCTCAAGCACAAAACCAGTGCAATTCAGGCACACAGGACTCGCTTATAGCGAGCTACAGAATCCTGTTGTGACGCCCAAGTTGAGTCGCACAGAGCCAGAGGTTTTCGGGGTACTCGGCACCGAGCCCGTCGACTTCTATGGGGTATGTCACGTCTTTACCCGGCAATTGAATTAGAGTCGATTTTACTATGTAGAAGTGTATAAACTATAAATATATGTATATATATATGTCACAATGACATGTATATTATATATATATATATTAAAAATATTATATGTATATGGTATATTTTGTGTTTACAACGAAAGAAAGGGTTTTTTTTGTTGCGATATTTTGTTCCCATAGACTTACATGGGACTTCCGGTATCGAAATCGATATCGACGATATTTAGTGCTATCGGCGATACAATTTCGATACGATATTTTTAGATATCGAGCAATATCGCTCAACACTAGTAGTAAATCTTGACATCCTGCACGCATGGTAATATTAGTAATACAGACCCCCAATCTAGTAAAGTGGACAGAGCCGGTATTGGCTTGTGTGATTTCAAATGCCAGGGCTAGATTTTAGTCCCAGTCCGTCACTGCCTTCCATTATTACAGATGACAAAACTGCAGTGTGGAGTTGAGCTTCCACATATGACGATCATCTCGTGCATGATCATGTTTGCAGAAGGAGTTGCTACAAACATCGCAGGGTGTCAGCCCAAACAGAGCTCTACTACTCCCATCTTATCTAAGTTATAAGTGGAAGCTTTATCATCTCTTTCATCTACTTATTCCACAATTTATAATAAGTGAAAGTGTCAGAATGGGGCACCACTGACTACAATTTGATAAATTGCCAGTATACGCTTTAGAGGATATCAGAACAAATCAAGGTAGTTAAATGAGTACATTTGCCATATCAGGCCGAGAGGCAATACACATTGGATACAAATGGACCAATGAACGAATGGTGACTGGTTGAGTGATCATTCAATCAGAATGGTTCCCACCTCTCTCCATTATACCAGGCAATGGCGTTGTTACATGCAGCTAATTGCAATTTTGGCTGAAAAAAAATCTAACATGCCTGACCGAGGATTTTAAGGATTACGAACGTCCATGGGTTGCCTTGTACAATCATTCATTCTATCAATCCAGCTGATGATTGTTCGTTACATTCAAAACTAGACTTCTATGGGCTCGTGCAGGGAACCGTATTTCATGTTATTGTATGGGGCAGTGCACATATCCAATGTTTTCCAGGACAGTGTCAGCAAAAAAAAATAAATTCACAGCATACCCAAGTTGTATCCCATTATTGTATCGGCCATACAAGTCAATGAGTCTGTGTAAAAAATTGGACTGCACTCAGATGACATCTGAGTGCAGTCTGATTTTCACGCATTGACACAATGGAGAAAATTTACTATTTTTTAGGTTTACTTTTATTTGTCTGGTTTTATAAACGTTTAGGATTATTTGCACTTTTTTTTGTCTGTGTTAGAAGGAATGTAAGAAATGCTTTGCGCTTCAAACATTTTATGGAGTTTTAGTCTAGTTTTTAATTTTGCTATATTTTGAACTGCAATTTTGGAAGTTCTATAGGAAAAATTACCAACTAAAACAAATCTTTTGATAAAAACACCACTTGCCACAAAACTAGTAAAACAATGCCAAAAACAAACTCTAGTTATAAAAACCATTTCGAAATTTCACAGCAAGATTTTGCAGGTTTGCATCTACAAGAACGCATTTTATCTACCAGTTCTGCATTTTGTCTTTGAGTACATTGTATCCACATAGGTCTATGTTCTCATGAGGCATTTCTGCTGCAGACCTATTGCATTCTTAAGTTCCACTGTGGATAATATAAAAGGGGTAAAACCCACTGTATCATTTGCAGCATAAATTAGCATTATCTAAAACTTGATTCCAGCTCACCCAGTTGCTCCATGCTCATCCACCTCTCATATACCAGTCTCGCCCTAACAAGGACAATAGAAAAAATTGGAGTCCGGCTCAACAGGACTGGATTTTTCCTTTTTATATTTTATTTTTATTTTTCAAAAGAAAATATAGTGCGTACAAAAGAAAATTTTCATGGTCGACATGACCCAGTTGACGCGTTTCGACTGCACAAAGCAGTCTTACTCATGACTGTGTATCTGGATCGATGAGCTGACCTCCCAGATAAAATTTAGTTATGAGTAAGACTGCTTAGTGCAGTTGAAATGCGTTGAGTGGGTCATGTCGACCATGAAAATTTTCTTTTGTACGCACTATATTTTCTTTTAAAAAAGAAAAAAGAAAATTCCAGTCCTGTTGACTCCAATTTTTTCTATGTCATAAATTGGCATGCTGCATATTTCAGCAAAGGACACTTAATGCTTTGGATATCCTCCACAGCGTGTGCATAAGATTGCTAAAAATACATTGCTCATCCATACCACTGGCACTAAAAAATTCATAATGAATTCATAATGAAAATATGGATAGAAAATATTTTCATAACACCAAGCATTATGTCACTGTTGCATATCCAGATGTCACGATCAGAGTATGCACTATAATGCACAGAATGTCTGTGGGTGTACTAGCACAAACTTTACAGTCTCATAGTGATATAGTTCTTGTGTAAATGCAGCATAAGAAAATTGAAGGGTATCATTTCTAAAAAAAAAAAATAGTGCAAACAAAAATTAGGGGTTCTACACAGTAGCAACTGATCACTAACACGATCAAATACTTTTCAAACCAGCTAAAAATCTGAAAGTTTGCTATTAACCCCTTAACGACCAAGCCATTTTGTAGGTTAAAGACCAGGCCAATTTTTACATTTCTGACCACTGTCTCTTTATGAGGTTATAACTCTAGAACGCTTTAACGGATTTTTGGCGATTCTGAGATTTTTTTCTCGAGACATATTGTACTTCATGATAGTGGTAAAATTTCTTCAATATAACTTGCGTTTATTTATGAAAAAAACGGAAATATGGCAAAAATTTTGAAAATTTTGCAATTTTCAAACTTTTAATTTTTATGCCATTAAATCAGAGAGATATGTCACAAAAATTAGTTAATAAATAACATTTCCCACATGTCTACTTTACATCAGCACAATTTTGGAACCAAAATTTTTTTTTGTTAGGAAGTTATAAGTGTTAAAAGTTGACCAGCAATTTATCATTTTTCCAACAAAATTTACAAAATCATTTTTTTTAGGGGCCACCTCACATTTGAAGTGAATTTGAGGGGTCAATATGACAGAAAATACCCAAAAGTGACACCATTCTAAAAACTGCACCCCTCAACGTGTTCAAAGCCACATTCAAGAAGTTTATTAACCCTTTAGGTACTTCACAAGAATTGAAGCAATGTGGAAGAAAAAAATTAACATTTAACTTTTTTTCCCAAAATTTTTCTTTCGACACAATTTTTTAAAATTTTGTCAAGGGTATCAGTAGAAAATGAACCACAATATTTGTTGTACAATTTCTCCTGAGTACATCGATACCCCATGTGTGGGGTAAACCACTATTTGGGCGCATGGCAGAGCTCGGAAGGGAAGCAGCGCCATTTGACTTTTTTGGCTGGAATTGAGATTGGACGCCATGTCGCATTTGGAGAGTCCCTGTGTGCCTAAACAGTGGAAACCCCCCACAAGTGACCCCATTTTGGAAACTAGACCCCCCAAGGAACTTATCTAGATGTGTGTGAAAGCTTTGAACCCCCCAAGGGCTTCACAGAAGGTTATAACGTAGAGCCGTAAAATTAAAAAATCATGTTTTTTCCACAAAAATGATCTTTTCAGCCCAATTTTTATTTTCCAAAGGATAAAAGGACCCCAAAAGTTATTGTGCAATTAGTCCTGAGTACGCTGATACCCCATATGTGAGGGTAAACCACTATTTGGGTGCATGGCAGAGCTCGGAAGGGAAGCAGCGCCATTTGACTTTTTTGGCTGGAATTGAGATTGGACGCCATGTTGTATTTGGAGAGCCCCTGTGTGCCTAAACAGTGGATACCCCCCACAAGTAACCCCATTTTGGAAACTATACCCCCAAGGAACTTATCTAGATGTGTGGTGAGAGCTTTGAACCCCCAAGGGCTTCACAAAAGGTTATAACGTAGAGCTGTAAAATTAAAAAATCATATCTTTTCCACTAAAATGATCTTTCCACCCCCAATTTTTATTTCCCCAAAGGGTAAAAGGACCCCAAAAGTTATTGTGCAATTTGTCCTGAGTACGCTGATACCCCATATGTGGGGGTAAACCACTATTTGGGCGCATGGCAGAGCTTGGAAGGGAAGCAGCGCCATTTGACTTTTTGGCTGGAATTGAGATTGGACGCCATGTCGCATTTGGAGAGTCCCTGTGTGCCTAAACAGTGGAAACCCCCCACAAGTGACCCCATTTTGGAAACTAGACCCCCAAGGAACTTATCTAGATGTGTGGTGAAAGCTTTGAACCCCCAAGGGCTTCACAGAAGGTTATAACGTAGAGCAGTAAAATTAAAAAATCATATCTTTTCCACTAAAATGATCTTTCCACCCCAATTGTTATTTTCCAAAGGGTAACAGGACCCCAAAAGTTATTGTGCAATTTGTCCTGAGTATGCTGATACCCCATATGTGGGGGTAAACCACTATTTTGACGCATGGCAGAGCTGGAAAGGGAAGGAGCGCCTTTTTCAAATGCAGATTTTGATATAATGGTCTGCGGGTGTCATGTCACGTTTGGAGAGCCCCTGATGTGCCTAAACAGTAGAAACCCCCCACAAGTGACTCCCATTTTGGAAACTAGACCCCCCAAGGAACTTATCTAGATGTGTGGTGAGCACTTTGAACCCCCAAGTGCTTCACAGAAGTTTATAACGTAGAGCAGTGAAAATAAAAATATCATTTTTTTTCCACAAAAATATCTTTTTGCCCCCAAATTTTTATTTTTTTAAGGGTAACAGGAGAAATAGGACCCCAAAAGCTATTGTGCAATTTGTCCTGAGTACGCTGATATCCCATATGTGGGGGGGAACCACTATTTTGACGCATGGCAGAGCTCGGAAGGGAAGGAGCACCGTTTTTAAATGCAGACTTTGATGGAATGGTCTGCGGGTGTCATGTCGCGCTTGGAGAGCCCCTGATGTGCCTAAACAGTAGAAACCCCCACAAATGACCCCATTTTGCAAACTAGACCCCCCAAGGAACTTATCTAGATGTGTGGTCAGCACTTTGAACCCCCAAGGGCTTCACAGAAGTTTATAATGTAGAGCCGTGAAATAAAAAAAATCATATTTTTTTCCACAAAAATTACCTTTTTGCCCCAAATTTTTATTTTTCTAAGGGTAACAGGAGAAATAGGACCCCAAAAGCTATTGTGCAATTTGTCCTGAGTACGCTGATATCCCATATGTGGGGGGAACCACTGTGATCGCCTTACTGCGATCTTTGGGAGGCACAATGAACAAATCCACAAAAGGTGAAGAATTGGTTTTCTTTTTTACGCCGTTCCTCGTGCGGTATTAGTGTTTAGGAGACTTTATTCCTTGGGTCGGTGCGATTACAGCAATACCAGATTTACACCCTTTTTTCATGTTTAGCTTCTGTCACACACTAAAAGATGCTTTTTCTTGGAATAATTTTTTGTAAGAAATTTTTGCATCGCCGTATTTTGAGAGCTATAATTTTTCCATATTTCGGCCGACAGAGTTATCTGTGGGCTTATTTTTTGCGGGACGAGCTGACGTTTTTATTGGTACCATATTCAGGCACATAACGTTTTTTGATCGTTTCCTATTCCAATTTTTGTGGAATCAGAATGAACAAAAACCAGCAATTCAGGAATTGTTTTTTTTTTTTTTTTTCCCTCCGTTCCGTGTGTGGTAAAATTTAAAAAGCAGCTTTATTCTTCGGGTCACTACGGTTACGGCGATTCCTCATTTATATATTTTTTTTATGTTTTGGCGTTTTTTACACAATAAAAAATTTTATAGAAAAAATAATTATTTTTGCATCAGTTTATTCCGCGAGCTATAACTTTTTTATTTTTTTGTTGATGATGTTGTATAGCGGCTTGTTTTTTGCGGGACAAGATGACGTTTTCAGCGGTACCATGATTATTTATATCTGACTTTTTGGTCGCGTGTTATTGCACTTTTTCCAAGCGGTATAATGATACCGCTTGGAAAAAGTATAATTTACTACTTTTTTGTGTTTTTTTTACGGCTTTCACTGAAGGGGTTAACTAGGGTTACGCTTTTATAGATGGGATTTTTACGGACGTGGCGATACCTAACATGTGTATGTTTTTTGTTTTTTATTTTTTTTATTACATAAAAATGTGTATTTTTTAGGGGATTTTTTTAAAATTATTTTTTAATATTTTTTTTACAATTGTTTTAACTTGTCCCTTTATGGGACTTTCACTTTTTTTACTTTTTATTGCAGTTACAATGCATTGCAATGCTCTGGCATTGCAATGCATTGCAACTATAGTGGAAGCTGCTGTGACAATGATCACAGCAGCTTCCCGTAGCTAAATGACCCGGAGGTTGTCATGACAACCCGGGTCATCAAGGCAGAGATTGCCCTGCAAATACATTGCAGGGTGCGATCTGAGCAAGGAGCTCCGACCCCTGCTCCCCCTGACTTCGATCGCGCTCGACGCAGCAGTCGGGTTAACAGCAGGGCGGGGGGCTCCGCTCCTGCTGCAGTGCAGGAAGCCTGGCCACTGCACGCGGCTCCTGCACTGATCGCGCTGGAGAAGCTGAAATTCAGCTTCTCCTGCACGATCGTGCTGTGTTGGTCATCAGATTGACTGACCAAGCACAGCGCTGTAGGTGCGGACGACGGCAAGGTCCCCGCACCGCTTGCGTGCTGTCAGCTGTCTGTGACAGCTGTGGGCATGATCTACCACTGCGGTTACACCAGTGTAGATCAAGCCATGACGTGCAGAGTCCGTCCTGGTGCCGGAACTGGCACCTTGCCATGACGGACTCTGCACGTCAGTGGACATTAAGGGGTTAATATC
Source organism: Oophaga sylvatica (assembly GCA_033576555.1). Lineage (NCBI taxonomy): Eukaryota > Metazoa > Chordata > Amphibia > Anura > Dendrobatidae > Oophaga > Oophaga sylvatica. The sequence goes on from JARQOD010000001.1 coordinate 470,907,330, forward strand.
ACCTAATTCCCCAATTCTCTTCTCCATCAGGAATCCACCATTTCAAACATCATTTACTTAGTTAAAAAAAAAAAAAAGTGGTGAAGCTTTGGGGAAAGTTGTCAAGTAGTAGAGTTCCACAATAATGCCTACAGCGGCTTGCAAAAGTATTTCCCACCCTTGAGCATTTTTCATGTTTTGCTTTGTCACAGCCTGGAATTTCCCTTTTTTTTTTTTTTTTTGAGCGTTTGTATCAGCTCATGTAAAGAGCATGCCTACAACTGCGAACATTTGATTTTCTTTTTATTGTGAAGCAAAAAACAAGACAAAATAACTGAAAACGTCAGTATGCATTCATCCGCCTAAAGTCAGTACTTTGTAGAGCCTACTTTTGCGTCAATTACAGCTGCAAGTCACTTTGGATGAACTTTCCACATCTTATGACTGGAATTTCAACCCATTGCTCAAAGCAAAACTTTTCCAGCTCCTTTACGTTAGATAGTTTCCTCTGGTGATCAATAACCTTCAAGTCTAACTACAGATTCTCAATTGTATTAAGGTCTGATTTTTGACTAGGCCACTGCAAAACATTTACAAGTGTTCCCTTAAACCACTGAGTGTCGCTTTAGCAGTATGCTTTGGGTCATTGTCTTGTTTGAAGGTGAACCTCTGTTCCAGTCTCAAATCACTGACAGACTGAAAAAGGTGTTATTCAAGAAATCCATGTATTTTGCACTATCCATCTTCCCCTCGACTTGTAGCATTTTCCCTGTACCTGCTGCTGAAAAACATCCCCACAGCAAAATGCTGCCACCACTATATTTCACTGTGGGGATGGTGTTTTTTGGGTGATGAGCCATGTTCATTTGGTGCCAGACATGACATTTACCTTGGTGGCCAAAAAGTTAAATTTTGGTCTTCTCTTGTTAAGTGTCCGAAAGCAGTAGTCGCGACTGAACTGCTGTCCTGCTCTGGCACTTTACAGGAAAACTGCATGGGACCTGGCTGGGTGCTGAGGATTGTGTTGTGAGGGCCTTGTGTCTGTGCAAGCCACCTTTACTCGATGGTATTGGTTGGCCAGGACCACGACTTCCACAGATCAATGACGGAGACTTCTGTGCAAACATGGGAACTTAACTTTGTAGTAAGGGTTATGTACAAAGAATAGCGAGTACACAGTCTTTGGGCTCTATCACACGTCAGTGTTATCAGTACATGTGGTGACAGTTTTCACACATACCAGAGACATTTACACATGTAGAATGGGTCTGTGCACATGTCAGTGTGTTTCCACTGACCTTGTGTCCGTGGGCAAAACACGCTGACATGTCCATTTTTTTAACAGCAGCCCAGTCTGCAAAACATCCTGCACAAATGCACCATTACACACAGGTGACATCTGTGTGTCATGTACTGGTGCCAGGGAATCAGTGATACTGTTTGCGCTGTACGCCGGCGCCTGGTGCCAAAGGCAGCTCACAGCACTGTCCCCTGCTCGCTCTGCGATCAGCGCTAGCAGGGGCCAATGTTGAGAGTTGTATTCAGCTGATAACAGCGAGAGCAAATGGTGACTGATGAGCGTATTCTTCAGTCGCTGCCTGCGCTATAAATCATTTTAAAAAAATGACTCAGGGTTCCCTGGATTTTTGATTACCAGCCAGGCAAAATTGACAGCTGAGGGCTGCAACCCTCAGCGTTCAGATTTAGCAAGGTTGGTTATCAGGAAAAAAGGGGTCCCCACTAGTCTTGAGCGATACTGCTCGATATCTAAAAATATCGGATCGGAATGGTATCGCCGATATCACTAAATATCGGCGATATCCGATTCCGATACGAAGTCCAATGTAAGTCTATGGGAACAAAATATCGCAACTAAAAAAAACCTTTATTTCCTTGTAAACACTAAATATACACACATAGATACAATATATATATATATAAAATATATAAAATATATATATATACAACACATGTCATTGTGACATATATATATATATATACACATATATGTATAGTTTATACACTTCTACATAGTAAAATATCCTCTGATTCAATTGCCGGGTAAAGCCGGCTTCTGTGAAAAGACAGAAGCACCCGACATGAAATGACACTTGGTGTACATAGGGTTAACCATGTCTTTTCATGTCGTTTGCAATCTGATTTGCACAAACAATTACATCAGTCTATGTGTGCAAAATTTCACACCTGTAGGGGTTAATTAAAGGTGTAAATTCGTTGTAAAAAAACGGACTTTTTTGCTACGATTTTACACCTTTAATTAACCCCTACAGGTGTGAAATTTTGCACACATAGACTGATGTAATTGTTTGTGCAAATCAGATAGCAAAGGACATGAAAAGACATGGTTAACCCTATGTACACCAAGTGTCATTTCATGTCGGGTTCTGCATTTTCACAAAAGCCGTCAATTGAATTAGCGGCTATTATACTATGTAGAAGTGTATGAACTATAAATATAAATATATATATATATGTGTCACAAATTCAATGACATATATTATATATATATATATATATATATATATATATATATATATGGGGTGTAAAATTGTTTAAAAAAATGCGTGGGCTCCCGCCCTATTTTCGCAACTAGACAGACAAAGCCAGCGAATGGGGGCAGATAATAATAGCTCAGAGAGGGACCATTATTTTTGGCCCCCCTGGCTACTAACATCTGCCCCCAGACACCCCAGAAAAGACAAATCTATAATTAGATTCGCCCTTTCTGGCACTTTGCCCGTCTATTCCCATTGCCCTGTAGCGGTGGCGAATGGGTTAATATGGGGTTAAAGCCACATTGCAATTGAAAGGTGACCTTAAGCCAGGTTAATAATTGAGAGCTGTCAATTAGACAACTATCAATTATTAATCCTATTGCATGAAATAAAAATAAAACACACACACTTTAATTAAAAATCATTTTAATGAAATAATCACACATGTTTTTGACCATCTTTTATTTGACTGCAAAAACCATTTCCTGTAATAAAAATAAAATAAAAAAGCAAAATTATTCTTACCTATCCCATGCACAGTCAGGTCCCACGGTGTAATCCTTCAGAAAGGGTTAATGTTTACTGCAGGGACCGCAGCTAATGCTGCAGCCTCACAGTAAACCCCCAAATGAATGAGTTCCTCTCCTGGCTGACAGGAGAGGAAGTGGAAAGCTTAATTGATTGCTTTCCACTTTCACTTCAGGTCAGCCAGGGACACAATCAGTGACGTCAGAGGGAACTGATTAACAAAAATAGGGGTTCCCTTCGAATAAAAAATGGCGTCGGGTCCCCCCTATTTTTGTTAACCAGCCAGATGAAGCAGACCGCTGAGGCCTGGATTTTCAGGCTGTTAAGGAGCCAAGATCCATGGACCTTGCAAGCCTGATAATACCAGGCCACAGCAGTCTGCTTAGCTTGGCTGGTTAACAAAAATAGGGGATCCCCTCGAAAAAAAAAACGGCGTAGGGGTCCCCCTATTTTTGTTAACCAGCCAAGTAAAATGCAGACTGCTGCGGCCTGGTATTAAAAGACTGTCAAGGCCCATGGATTTTGGCCCTCAACAGCCTGATAATACCAGGCTACAGCAGCCCCACATTTGGCGCATCAAAAGATGTGCCAATTGTGGCACTTTACCCGGCTCTTCCCACTGCCCTGTAGCGGTGGCAAGTGGGGTAATAAGGGGTTAATGTCACCGTTCATTGCACGGTGACAATAAGCCCGGTTAATAATGGAGAGGTCTGTACTTTCAGAATGTATCAACCTCAGGGTTTCTTGTGACACATCGTCTTATCCAAGGGCCCCTTTAAAGTGGAAAAAGCCATTTTGTCTCTTATGTCAGTTCCAGTCTCCTATCTGTGGATCACCCAATGTAAAATATCTCTATACACTAAGCCTATTACACTTAAGATTTATCCTATACTATCACATCCTTAAAGGCTGGATCAGGATCGCTGGTGTATCGCTACATTATCGCTGCTGAGCTGCCAAACAGGCAGCGATCAGTACAAGCGACACTGCGGGTAACATCGCTTAGTTACCCGCAGTGTACCTTGGATACCAGCGCCCTGATGCAGTGAGCTGGTAACCAAGGTACACAGCGGGTTTCTAGGCACAGCCCCGCGCCTGGAAACCCGCTGTGTACCTTGGTTACCAGCTCCCTGCTTAGGGAGCTGGTATCCAAGGTACACAGCGGGTTTCTAGGCACAGCCCCGCGCCTGGAAACCCGCTGTGTACCTTGGTTACCAGCTGATCGCTGGTCTCCCGCCTGCCACACGCAGCGATGCGTGCCTGTCAGCGGGAGACCAGCGATCAAAAAAATGTCCTGACATTTCAGCGACACCACCAGCAGGGGGGCTGATCGTCGCTGAATGTCACACACAGCGATATCGCTGGTGAGCTCGCTGCTGCGTCACAAAACTAGTGACTCAGCAGCGATCTCGGTAGCGATATCGCTATGTGAGACGGGCCCTTTACTGTACATTGTGACATTACAACATACATTACATAGGCAAACATTTTACACTTCACATGACACAAGATGCAAGATATTATTCAGATAACACATCACATCATTACCAGAGATGAGCAAGCACTAAAATGCTTGGGTGCTTGTTGCTCGAACCGAGTAATTCCTAATACTCGCATGCTCGTTTCAAGTAACGAGTATAATGGAAGTCAATGGTAAAGCCAAGCATTTTTCCGGCAGACCCTACAAAAAGGTCTGGGGGACCATGAAAATGTTGAAATGGATGGAAAAAGTACTGAATGGAAGGAGAACAACATGGGGAAGACCGCAGGAAGCATCTCTTACTCCCAGATTGCTGTTGAGAACAATGGTGTCACACTATTACTCCACTTTAAGGCGTGACAATAAAACATGCAAAACTGACGAGAAATTGCATTTCACAGGCAAAAAAATGTGAAGAAACATTTTTTCCTGTATAATGACTTATAAATAAAGGCAAAATTTAAAAAGTATTTAAAAAAAAAAAAACGCACCAAATCTGCAACGTGTGTACACAACCTAAAATTTTTACCACTTTCTTTCAGGCTTCTATAGCAACAAAAGCTACTCAAGAATATGTAAAACTCCATGGATCAACAATATAATACCAATTAATTTTGAACAAGTTTCTTGAGGGTTATACACCAACGAAATGTACTCCAGACCACGGAATAGTCTACAGGTGAGCAATATAATACCGATAAATTTTGAACAAGTTTTTTGAAGCTTATATAGCAACGAACTGTACGGCTGAGAAATGTAAGCCAGTAACATTTTTTAAATTATTTTTATTGTTATACATCACAAAAATGTACCCCAGAAGCCGTAAAAGTGTATGAGTGAGAAATGTGAACAAGCAAAACTTTACAATTTTTTTTTGTACTCATGTATACCACCAAAATGTGACAGAAAGGACATAATACACTATGGATGAGTAATTAATGTTGAAATATTTTTCTACGCTCTTTGTAAGTTTTACATACCACCGTAATGCAACAATAACCATGTTCACTATGTTATGGATTCAAAGACTCATCCAGTTTAATGAAAATATTTTGAAAACCTAGTTAATGTACTTTTACAGTCAAAGGATTTGCAGGACGTGTAAAGCCACACAAATTAGGAAGTGGGTCATCCATACATCCCTGAAAGGCAAAAACTGGTGGGACTCATTAAAATATTGAATATTACAAACACTTTATGTGCTGCTGTCATCTGGTGATGTAAAAAGTGTGGGCTAATCCGGGCTTTGTTCAGTTTTCTGAGAGTGAACCTGTCTGACACTCTATTATGACCCACTCGGGGACATTAAAAACCAGCTCAGATAAGACGCTAGCGACAGGGCAGTACAACACCTCCAAGGCATAGAGGGACAGATCATGCCAGATGTCCAGCTTTGAGACCCAATAGTTGGAAGTTGCAGAGGAATTAGGGAGAATGCTGGTTTGATCCACCAGGCATTGCTTGACCATCTTTAACCCCTTACTGCCATCGGACGTACTATCCCGTCCATGGTACCTGGGCCCGTATGACCGGGGACGGGATAGTACGTCTCGTGCGATTGGACGCGCTCCCGGGGGGAGCGCAGCCGATCGCGGCCGGGTGTCAGCTGATTATCACAGCTGACACCCATGACTGTGTGTCAGGAGCGGTCACGGACCGCTCCCGGCACATTAACCCCTTGCACACCACGATCAAACATGATCGCGGTGTACTGGGGGCACAGGGGAGGATCGCGCAGGGTGGGGGCTCCCTGCGCGCCCCCCTGAGACCCTCAGAGCAGCGCGATGTGATCGCGCTGTTCTGAGGGCTTCCTCCCTCCCAGGACCCGGATCCAAGATGGCGCCGGGGTCCTGGAGGGAGGCGGCTACCTCAGTGCCTGCCGAGAGCAGGCACTGAGAAGCCTGCTGCACTGCCTGAGCGATCGCTGGTGTGACAGAGTGCTGTGCACACTGTTACACCAGCGATCTGATAAAATACAGTGATGTCCCACCCTGGGACAAAGTAAAAAAGTTAAAAAAATAAAAATAAACATGTTTTAAAAAAAAATCCAAAATAAATAAAAAAAATATATATATATTCCCCAATAAATTCATTCTTCCTGTAAATAAAAAAAACAAAGCAATAAAAGTACACATATTTGGTATCGCCGCGTCCGTAACGAGCCCCCTATAAAATTGTCCCACTAGTTAACCCCTTTAGTGAACCCCTTAAAAAAAAAAAAAAAAAACGAAGCAAAAAATCAATGCTTTATCATCATACCGCCGAACAAAAAGTGGAATTACACGCGATCAAAAAGACCGATATAAAAAAACATGGTACCGCTGAAAACGTCATCTTGTCCCGCAAAAAACGAGCCATCATACAGCATCATCAGCGAAAAAATAAAAAAGTTATAGCTCGCAGAATAAAGCGATGCAAAATAATTATTTTTTATATAAAATTGTTTTTATTCTATAAAAGCGCCAAAACATGAAAAAATGATATAAATGAGGTATCGCCATAATCATACTGACCCGAAGAATAAAACTGCTTTATCAATTTTACCACACGCGGAACGGTATAAACGCCTCCCCCAAAAGAAATTCATGAATTGCTGATTTTTGTTCATTCTAACCTCCCAAAAATCGAAATAAAAAGCGATCAAAAACGTCACGTGCTCAAAAATGGTACCAATAAAAACGTCAACTCGTCCCGCAAAAAATAAGACCTCACATGACTCTGTGGGCCAAAATATGCAAAAATTATAGCTCTCAAAATGTGATGATGCAAAAACTATTTTTGCAATAAAAAGCGTCTTTTAGCGTGACAGCTGCCAATCATAAAAACCCGCTATAAATAGTAAATCAAACCCCCCTTTATCACCCCCTTAGTTAGGGAAAAATAATAAAATAAAAAAAATGTATTTATTTCCATTTTCCCATTAGGGTTAGGGTTAGGGTTGCGGCTAAAGTTAGGGTTAGGGTTGGCGCTAAAGTTAGGATTAGGGTTAGGGTTGGGATTAGGGGTGTGTTAGGGTTAGGTTTGTGGTTAGGGTTGGGACTAGGGTTAGGGGTGTGTTGGGGTTAGGGTTGGAGTTAGAATTGGGGGGTTTCCGCTGTTTAGGCACATCAGGGGCTCTCCAAATGTGACATGGCGTCTGATCTCAATTCCAGCCAATTCTGCGTTGAAAAAGTCAAACGGTGCTCCTTCACTTCTCAGCTCTGCCATGCGTCCAAACAGTAGTTTATCCCCACATATGGGGTATCAGCGTACTCTGGACCCCAAGAGTTATTGTGCATTTTGTCCTATTTCTTCTGTTACCCTTGGGAAAATAAAAAACTGGGGGCGAAAATATCATTTTTGTACAAAAAAAATTATTTTTTTGTTTTTAACGGCTGTACATTATAAACTTCTGTGAAGCACTTGGGGCTTCATAGCGCTCACACACATCTAGATAAGTTCCTTGTGGGGTCTATTTTCCAAATGGGGTCACTTGTTGGGATTCCACTGTTTAGGCCATCAGGGGCTCTCCAAATGCGACATGACGCCCCCAGACCATTCCATCAAAGTCTGCAATCCAAACGTCACTACTTCCCTTCCGAGCCCCAACGTGTACCCATACAGTAGTTTCTCCCACATATTGGATATCAGCGTACTCAGGACAATTGGACAACAACTTTTGGGGTCCAATTTCTCCTGTTACCTTGTAAAAATAAAATATTGGGGCGAAAAAATCATTTTTGTAAAAAAAAAAAAGATTTTTTATTTTACGGCTGTACGTATAAACTTCTGTGAAGCACTTCGGGATTCAAAGTGCTCACCACACATCTAGATAAGTTCCTTGTGGGTCTATTGCCAAAATGGGGTCACTTGTGGGGGTTTCCACTGTATAGGTGCATCAGGGGCTCTCCAAATGTGACATGACGCCCCCAGACCATTCCATCAAAGTCTGCAATCCAAAACGTCACTACTTCCCTTCCGAGCCCTGACGTGCGCCCATACAGTAGTTTTCTCCCACATATTGGGTATCAGCGTACTCAGGACAAATTGGACAACAACTTTTGGGTTCCAATTTCTTCTGTTACCCTTGTGAAAATAAAATATTGGGGGCGAAAAAATCATTTTTGTAAAAAAAAAAAAAAAGATTTTTTATTTTACGGCTGTACGTTATAAACTTTAGTGAAACACCTGTGGGTTAAAAGTTCTCACCACACATCTAGATAAGTTCCTTGAGGGGTCTAGTTTCCAAAATGGTGTCATTTATAGGGGCTTCCACTGTTTAAGCAGATCAGGAGCTCTCCAAACACGACATGGCGTCCAGCCAATTCTGCGTTGAAAAAGTCAGACGGCGCTCCTTCCCTTCCAAACTCTGCCATGCACCCAAACAGTGGTTTACCCCCACATATGGGGTATCAGCGCACTCAGGACAAATTGCACAATAACTTTTGGAGTCTTGTTACCCTTGGAAAAATAAAAATTGGGGTGAAAAGATCATTTTTGTGGAAAAAATATGATTTTTAAATTTTACGGCTCTACGTTATAAACTTGTGTGAAGCACTTGGGGGTTCAAATTGCTCACCAAAGATCTAGAAAAGTTCCTTAGGGGGTCTAGTTTCCCAAATGGGGTCATTTGTGGGGGGTTTCCACTGTTTAGGCACATCAGGGGCTCTCCAAATGCAACATGGCATCCAATCTCAATTCCAGCCAATTTTGGTTGGAAAAAGTCAAATGGTGCTCCTTCGATTCCGAGCTCTGCCGTGCGCCCAAACAGTGGTTCCCCCCCACATATGGGGTATCAGCGTACTCAGGATAAATTGGACAACAACTTATGTGGTCCAATTTCTCCTGTTACCCTTGGGAAAATAAAAAATTAGTGACTAAAAGATAATTTTTGTGGGAAAAAAATAGGATTTTTTATTTTCATGCCCGGGCATTATAAACTTGTGTGAAGCACTTGGGGGTTCAAAGTGCTCACCAAAGATCTAGATAAGTTCCTTAGGGGGTCTAGTTTCCAAAATGGGGTCACTTGTGGGGGGTTTCCACTGTTTAGGCTCATCTGGGGCACTGCAAACGGAACATGACCCCCATCAACGTCTGCATTCCAAAACGTTACTACTTCCTTTCCAAGCCCTGCCGTGCACCCAAACAGTTCCCCCCCCCCACATATGGGGTATCAGCGTACTCAGGACAAATTGGACAACAACTTTTGGGGTCCAATTTCCTTGGGAAAATTCAAAAATTTGGGACTAAAAAATCATTTTGGTGGAAAATTGTTTTTTTTTTTTTCACACCCAGGCATTATAAGCTTTTGTGAAACACTTGGGGGTTCAAAGTGCTCACAACAGATCTAGATAAGTACCTTAGGGGGTCTAGTTTCCAAAATGGTGTCACTTGTGGGGGTTTCCACTGTTTAGGCGCATCAGGGGCTCTCCAAACACGACATGGCGTCCAATCTCAATTCCCGCCAATTTTAGTTTGAAAAAGTCAAACGGCGCTCCTTCCCTTACGAGCTCTGCCGTGTGCCCAAACAGTGGTTTTCCCCCACATATTGGGTATTGGCGTACTCAGGAGAAATTGCATAACAACCTTATCTGTCCATTTTCTCCTTTTACCCTTGTGAAAAAAAAAAAAAGTTTGTAAAAGATCATTTTTGTGGCTAAAAAGTTAAATATTCATTTTTTCCTTCCACGTTGCTTTAGTTCCTGTGAAGCACCTGAAGGGTTAATAATCTTCTTGAATGTGGTTTTGAGTACCTTGAGGGGTGCAGTTTTTAGAATGGTGTCACTTTTGGGTATTTTCTGCTATATAGACCCCTCAAAGTGACTGGCTTTGTAAATTTTGTTGTAAAAATGAGAAATCGCTGGTCAACTTTTAACCCTTATAACTTCCTAACAAAATAAATTTTGGTTCCAAAATTGTGCTGATGTAAAGTAGACATGTGGGAAATGTTATTTCTTAACTATTTTGTGTGATATATTTCTCTGTTTTAAGAGAATAAAAATTCAAAGTTTGAAAATTGCAAAATTTTAAAAATTTTCGCCATATTTGCGTTTTTTTCAAAAATAAACGCAAGTTATATCAAAGAAATTTTACTTCTAACGTGAAGTACAATATGTCACGAGAAAACAATCTCAGAATTGCGAAGATCCGTTGAAGCGTTCCAGAGTTATAACCTCATAAAGAGACAGTGGTCAGAATTGTAAAAATTGGCCCGGTCATTAACGTGCAAACCACCCTTGGGGGTGAAGGGGTTAAAAAAAATGTCCCTCCTTGTCATCAAATACCTGATCATCAGGCCCTGGGAGCTGGGCTAGAGTCATGAAATTGGCCCACGCTTTCGACAGTTTACCCCTGCCTCTGTTTCATCTCCCTGGCCTCTCCTCCTTGGTTGGGCAATGAAGCTTGCCTACTGCTGCCAGCCTTGTCTAATGGGAATTTTTTGAATATATTTTCCACAATGGCCTTCTGATATAGCACCATTTTAGAAGACCTCTCCACCTCAGGAAGAAGAGATGCAAAGTTCACCTTGTAGCGTGGGTCTAGCTGGGTGAAAAAACAGTATTCTTTAGGCCAAAATGAATGTAACGCGAGGGTCACAGGAAAGCCGGCCATATGTGCCAAGCTCCATACAGCCAACAACTCCCTGTCTCCACCATGATGACGACTCTTCATCTCTTCCTCCCTTTCTTCCTCCTCACTTCTTATCCTCAGCCCATCCATATAGGAGAGATGGAACGAAGGTGGTGTGGCTACTAGCCTCTGTTGCGCTTGCCACCAGCTCCAATTGTGAGTATGTGAAGTGTGTTCACATACCATGTGACACTGTATGGCTGACAAATAGAAGCCTACATTTTTTAAAATCTTTTTCTCAGTTTTAGAAATCACAGACATGTACTCCACGTTAAGGAACAGTGTATGGCTGAGAAATTTATCTCAGGAAATGTTTCAATGATTTTTGGGTGTGTTATAGAACACAAAAAAGACCTCAAAACACGTAATACTTGATGGATCAAAATATATTACATTTTTTCAGCCCTCACAAAAAAGGTGCAGCTTTATACACTGCCTTGCGAAAGTATTCGGCCCCCTGGAAGTTTTAAAACTTTTCCCACATATCATGCTAAATGTAAAGATACTAAATGTAAATTTTTGGTGAAGAATCAACAACAAGTGGGACACAATTGTGAAGTTGAACAAAATTTACTGGTTATTTTAAATTTTTGTGGAAATATAGAAACTGAAAAGTGGGGCATGCAATATTATTCGGCCCCTTTAACTTAATACTTTGTTGCGCCACCTTATGCTGTGGTTACAGCTGCAAGTCGCTTGGGGTATGTCTCTCAGTTTTGTACATTGAGAGACTGAAATTCTTGCCCATTCTTCCTTGGCAAGCAGCTCAAGCTCAGTGAGGTTGAATGGAGATCGTTTGTGAACAGCAGTTTTCAGCTCTTTCCACATATTCTCGATTGGATTCAGGTCTGGACTTTGACTTGGCCATTCCAAAACCTGGATACGTTTATTTGTGAACCATTCCATTGTAGATTTTGCTTTATGTTTGGGATCATTGTCTTGTTGGAAGACAAATCTCTGTCCCAGTCTCAGGTCTTTTGCAGACTCCAACAGGTTTTCTTCAAGAATGGTCCAGTATTTGGCTCCATCCATCTTCCCATCAATTTTAACCATCCCATTCCCTGTCCCTGCTGAAGAAAAGCAGGCCCAAACCATGATGCTGCCACCACCATGACTGACAGTGGGGATGGTGTGTTCAGGGTGATGAGCTGTGTTGCCTTTACACCAAACATATCGTTTGGCATTGTTGCCAAAAAGTTCGATTTTGGTTTCATCCGACCAGAGCACCTTCTTCCACATGTTTGGTGTGTCTCCCAGGTGGCTTTTTGCAAACTTTAAACAACACTTTTTATGGATATCTTTGAGAAATGGCTTTCTTCTTGCCACTCTTCCATAAAGGCCAGATTTTTGCAGTGTATGACTTATTGTTGTCCTTTGGACAGACTGTCCCACCTCAGCTGTAGATCTCTGCAGTTCATCCAGAGTGATCATGGGCCTCTTGGCTGCATCTCTGATCAGTCTTCTCCCTTGTTTGAGATAAAAGTTTAGAGGGAAGGCCGGGTCTTAGTAGATTTGCAGTGGTATGATACGCCTTCCATTTCAATATGATCGCTTGTACAGTGCTCCATGGGATGTTTAAAGTTTTGGAAATCATTTTGTATCCAAATCCGGCTTTAAACTTCTGCACAACAGTATCACGGACCTGCCTGTTGTGTTCCTTGGTCTTCATGATGCTCTCTGTGCTTCAAACAGAACCCTGAGACTATCACAGAGCAGGTGCATTTATACGGAGACTTGATTATACACAGGTGGATTATATTTATCATCAGTAGTCATTTAAGACAACATTGGATCATTCAGAAATCCACAATGAACTTCTGGAATGAGTTTGCTGCACTGAAAGTAAAGGGGCCGAATAATATTGTACGCCCCACTTTTCAGTTTTTGTATTTCCACAAAAATTCAAAATAACCAATAAATTTCGTTCAACCTCACAATTGTGTCCCACTTGTTGTTGATTCTTCACCAAAAATTTACATTTGGTATCTTTATGTTTGAAGCATGATATGTGGGAAAAGGTTGAAAAGTTCCAGGGGGCTGAATACTTTTGCAAGGCACTGTATTTGCCAAACGGACTGCACAAATCTAATCACTGTCTACAGACTGGATTCTGTCAGTTTCCCTGCTTCTGCGATTTTCTCCCTCGGCTAAATGTAGTATTATATAGCTATAGTATTTTCTGCAGATAAAAAACCCAAATCAATAGTGATAAGAAACTTGTAATGTATCTTATTACTGAACAAAAAAATGCAGTTATCTCCATTGATCAGACTCTTTTTCCCCAATTTTATCATGCTTTCTCAATTTAATGGTAAATGGTCCACTGATACATCAGGTTACAGGTATAGGAAAGAAGTTGTAGAAAAAGAAGAGAGCAAAGAACAAAATGAGTAAGCGAAAGAGCGAGGGTGGGAGAGTGAGCTAGTGAGAGAAATTAAGACAGAAAAAAAGAAAGAATTAATGAAAAAGAGAAAAGAAAAGAAAAAGAAAGAGCAAAAAGACAGAGATATTGACAGCACTTTTATTAAGTTTTTGGCTCACCCCAATGCCTCTTTCCGAGCAACAGTATCACTACAAAAAGTTATTCATGTTGCTTCTGTTTTTTAGTAAGCGAGAGAGAGATAAGATTATAATAGCAGCTAATTTCCACTAATTGTGAGTCAAGTAAGGCCGTACTGGGCCCCGGGCCACTCGAGGGAGGCCGCCATGACAGGGCAACGTGGGACGGAGTGATCCGGCAAAGATTTATAGGGGTGGACAGTGGGTTAAAAAGGTGGGAGGGTATGAGTGGCCAGCAGTGAAATATGAGGCTGGTAGTGAGAAATGGAAAAAGGATGGGAGGGGTTAATAACGAGGGGGGGGGGAATGGAGTGAACACGAGGAGGATGTGACAGGGAGGTATAAAAGGTGGCGGCCATTTTAAGGGGCATCCATTTAGGGAGACCCGACATCACAGCAAGAAGCTCCCACCCACCCTCTTATGTTCAGAATAAGTTAAATAGGATCGGTAGTCTGCGTTGGGGGGATGGTTTTTTAGGTCACCCGGGTAGTTAATTCTACAATTTTATTGATGTGAAGTCAGTTATGAGAATTTGTAATAGGCCAATGTTATGTCATAGCAGTAGGAGGCGGGGGGGAGATCCTCGAAGTTGGTGGAAGTGGAAAAATGGCGGATTGTTGGGGGGGAGGGGATCTGAAGAGGTCCTGGACTCCCCTCGGTGAATTTCTGGTGGATGGTTTACTGATAACCCCGGGGAGGGGTTATTATGGCGGGCCCCTTAAGGGGTTTAAGGTTTTGGCCAGGCTGATCATTAACCCCTTCAAGACCCAGCCTATTTTGACCTTAAAGACCTTGCCATTTTTTGCAATTCTGACCAGTGTCCCTTTATGAGGTAATAACTCAGGAACGCTTCAACGGATCCTAGCGATTCTGAGATTGTTTTTTCGTGACATATTGGGCTTCATGTTAGTGGTAAATTTAGGTCGATAATTTTTGCGTTTATTTGTGAAAAAAATGGAAATTTGGAGAAAATTCTGAAAATTTTGTAATTTTCAAATTTTTAATTTTTATTCTGTTAAACCAGAGAGTTATGTGGCACAAAATAGTTAATAAATAACATTTCCCACATGTCTACTTTCCATCAGCACAATTTTGGGAACAACATTTTTTTTTGTTAGGAAGTTATAAGGGTTAAAAGTTGACCAGCGATTTCTCATTTTTACAGCAAAATTTACAAAACCATTTTTTTTAGGGACCACCTCACATTTGAAGTCACTTTGAGGGGTCTATATGGCAGAAAATACCCAAAAGTGACACCATTATAAAAACTGCACCCCTCAAGGTACTCAAAACCACATTCAAGAAGATTATTAACCCTTCAGGTGCTTCACAGGAACTAAAGCAACGTGGAAGGAAAAAATGGACATTTTAATTTTTCCAACAAAAATTTTCTTTTAGCAGCAATTTTTTCATTTTTACATGGGCATCAGGATAAAATGGATCCTAAAATTTGTTGGGCAATTTCTCCTGAGTACACAGATACCTTATATGTGGTCATAAACCACTGTTTGGGCGCACGGCAGGGCTCAGAAGGGAAGGAGCGCCATTTGACTTTTTGAATGGAAAATATGCTGGAATATTTAGCGGTTGCCATGTCGCATTTGGAGAGTCCCTGTGTGTCTAAACATTGGAGCTCCCCCACAAGTGACCCCATTTTGGAAACTAGACCCCCTAAGGAACTTATCTAGATGCATAGTGAGCACTTTGAACCCCCAGGTGCTTCACAAATTGATCCATAAAAAAAAGAAAGTACTTTTTTTTTCACAAAAATTTTCTTTTAGCCTCAGTTTTTTTCATTTTCACATGGGCAACAGTATAAATTGGATCCTAAAATTTGTTGGGCAATTTCTCCTGAGTACACATATACCTCATATGTGGTAATAAACCACTGTTTGGGCGCACGGCAGGGCTCAGAAGGGAAGGAGCGCCATTTGACTTTTTGAATGGAAAATATGCTGGAATATTTAGCGGTTGCTATGTCGCATTTGGAGAGTCCCTGTGTGCCTAAACATTGGAGCTCCCCCACAAGTGACCCCATTTTGGAAACTAGACCCCCTAAGGAACTTATCTAGATGCATAGTGAGCACTTTGAACCCCCAGGTGCTTCACAAATTGATCCGTAAAAAAAAGAAAGTACTTTTTTTTCACAAAAATTTTCTTTTAGCCTCAGTTTTTTTCATTTTCACATGGGCAACAGTATAAATTGGATCCTAAAATTTGTTGGGCAATTTCTCCTGAGTACACAGATACCTCATATGTGGTCATAAACCACTGTTTGGGCGCACTGCAGGGCTCAGAAGGGAAGGAGCGCCATTTGACTTTTTGAATGGAAAATATGCTGGAATATTTAGCGGTTGCCATGTCGCATTTGGAGAGTTCCTGTGTGCCTAAACATTGGAGCTCACCCACAAGTGACCCCATTTTGGAAACTAGACGCCCTAAGGAACTTATCTAGATGCATAGTGAGCACTTTGAACCCCCAGGTGTTTCACAGAAGTTTATAACGCAGAGCCGTGAAAATAAAAAATCATTTTTTTTTCTCAAAAAATGATTTTTTAGCCCACTGTTTTTTATTTTCACAATGGTTACAGGAGAAATTGGACCCCAAAAGTTGTTGTCCAGTTTCTCCTGAGTACGCTAGTACCCCATATGTGGGGGAGAACCACTGTTTGGGCACACGTCAGGGCTCGGAAGGGATGTAGTGACGCTTTGAAATGCCGACTTGATGGAATGGTCTGCGGGCATCTTGTTACGTTTGCAGAGCCCCTGATGTGCCTAAACAGTAGAAACTCCCCGCAAGTGACCCCATTTTGGAAACTAGACCCGGCAAAGAACTTATCTAGATGTGTGGTGAGCACTTTGAACTCCCAAGGGCTACACAGAAGTTTATAACGCCCGGGCATGAAAATAAAAAATCATATTTTTTCCACAATCAGGATCTTTTAGTCCCCAATTTTTTTTATTTTCCCAAGGGTAACATGAGAAATTAGACCCCAAAAGTTGTTGTCCAATTTGTCCTGAGTATGCTGATATCCCATATGTGGGAGAAAACTACTGTATGGGCACACGTCGGGGCTCGGATGGGAAGTAGTGACGTTTTGAAATGCCCACTTGATGGAATGGTCTTCGGGCGTCATGTTACGTTTGCAGAGTCCCTGATGTGCCTAAACAGTAGAAACTCCCCACAAGTGACCCCATTTTGGAAACTAGATCCCCCAAGGAACTCCTATAGATGTGTGATAAGCACTTTGAATCTCCAAGTCCTTCACAGAAGTTTATAACGCAGAGCCGTGAAAATATAAAATCATTTTTTTTCCACAAAATAATTTTTAGTCCCCAATTTTTTTTCCCAATGTTAACAGGAGAAATTAGAACCCCCAAAGTTGTTGTGCAATTTTTCCCGAGTACGCTGATACCTCATATGTGGGGATAAACCACTGTTTGGGCATACGTCGGGGCTTGGAATAAAGGGAGCACTGTTTGACTTTTTGAACGCAAAATTTGCAGGAATCAATGGTGGCGCCATGTCGCGTATGGAGACCCCCTGATGTGCCTAAATAGTGGAAACCCCTCAATTCTAACTCCAACCCTAACCACAACACACCCCTAACCCCAACCCTAACCCCTACACACACCTAACCCTAATACAAACCCTAATCATAACCCTAACCCCAACACACCCCTAACCCTAATCCCAACTCTAACCATAAATCTAACTACAAGCCTAACCCTAATTCCAACCCTAACCCTAATTCCAACCCTAACCCTAATTCCAACCCTAACCCAAATTCCAACCCTAACCGTAATTCTAACCTTAACCCTAATGCTAACCCTAACCCTAGTTCTAACCCCGCAGCGAATCAGCAGCAAAATCAGTCGCGGATCAGCAGCGAAATCCGCCGCGGATCAGCAGCGAAATCCGCCGTGGATCAGCAGCGAAATCAGCCGCGGATCAGCAGCGAAATCCGCCGCAGATCAGCAGCGAAATCAGCCGCGGATCAGCAGCGAAATCAGCCGCGGATCAGCAGCGAAATCCGCCGTGGATCAGTAGCGAAATCAGCCGCGGATCCGCAGCGAAATCCGCCCCGGATCAGCAGCGAAATCAGCCGCGGATCAGCAGCGAAATCAGCCGCGATCAGCAGCGAAATCCGCTGCGGATCCGCAGCGAATCAGCAGCAAAATCAGTCGCGGATCAGCAGCGAAATCCGCCGCGGATCAGCAGCGAAATCAGCCGCGGATCAGCAGCGAAATCAGCCGCAGATCAGCAGCGAAATCCGCTGCGGATCCGCTGTGGATCAGCAGCGAAATCAGCCACGGATCAGCAGCGAAATCCGCCGTGGATCAGCAGCGAAATCAGCTGCGGATCCGCAGTGAAATCCGCCGCGGATCAGCAGCGAAATCAGCCGCGATCAGCAGCGAAATCCGCTGTGGATCAGCAGCGAAATCAGCCGCGGATCCGCAGCGAAATCCGCCGCGGATCAGCAGCGAAATCAGCCGCGGATCAGCAGCGAAATCAGCCGCGGATCAGCAGCGAAATCCGCTGCGGATCCGCAGCGAATCAGCAGCAAAATCAGTCGCGGATCAGCAGCGAAATCCGCCGCGGATCAGCAGCGAAATCCGCCGCGAATCAGCAGTGAATCTGCCGCGAATCAGCAGCGAAATCAGCCGCGGATCCGCCGCGGATCAGCAGCGAAATCCGCCGCGGATCCGCAGCGAAATCCGCAGCGGATCCGCAGCGAAATCAGTCGCGGATCCGCAGCGAAATCAGTCGCGGATCCGCAGCGAAATCAGTCGCGGATCCGCAGCGAAATCAGTAGCGGATCAGCAGCGAAATCCGCCGCGGATCAGCAGCGAAATCAGCCGCGGATCAGCAGCGAAATCCGCTGTGGATCAGCAGCGAAATCAGCCGCGGATCCGCAGCGAAATCCGCCGCGGATCAGCAGCGAAATCAGCCGCGGATCAGCAGCGAAATCAGCCGCGGATCAGCAGCGAAATCCGCTGCGGATCCGCAGCGAATCAGCAGCAAAATCAGTCGCGGATCAGCAGCGAAATCCGCCGCGGATCAGCAGCGAAATCCGCCGCGAATCAGCAGTGAAATCTGCCGCGAATCAGCAGCGAAATCAGCCGCGGATCCGCCGCGGATCAGCAGCGAAATCCGCCGCGGATCCGCAGCGAAATCCGCAGCGGATCCGCAGCGAAATCCGCAGCGGATCCGCAGCGAAATCAGTCGCGGATCCGCAGCGAAATCAGTCGCGGATCCGCAGCGAAATCAGTCGCGGATCCGCAGCGAAATCAGTAGCGGATCAGCAGCGAAATCCGCCGCGGATCAGCAGCGAAATCCGCCGCGGATCAGCAGCGAAATCAGCCGCGGGTCTGCAGCGAAATCCGCCGCGGATCTGCAGCGAAATCCGCCGCGGATCCGCAGCGAAATCCGCCACACGTTGCGGATTTTGCTGCGGATCCGCGGCGGATTTCGCTGCTGATCCGCGGCGGATATCGCTGCGCATCCGCGGCTGATTTCGCTGCTGATCCACCGCGGATCAGCAGCGAAATCTGCCGCGGATCAGCAGCAAAATACGCCGCGGATCCGCAGCAAAATCCGCAACGTGTGCACAGGGCCTAATAGGAAAAAAAAAAAAAAATCTTTATTTTTTTTATTTGTCCCTACCTATGATAAAGGGGGGGTTCATTTACTTTTTTTTATTTTGATCACTGTGACAGTTTATCACAGTGATCAAAATAAATTTTTGGACACTGGGGGGCGCACTGCGCATGCGCCGGCCGGCGGGCGCACTGCGCATGCGCCCGCCATTTTCCAAGATGGCGGCGCCCATGAAGAGGCCCGGGCGGACGCCGGGACCGATCCAGGGACATCGGTGGATCGGGAGAGGTGAGTAGGGTGGTCGGAAGGTTGGGGGGGGGGGGATCGGAAGGTGGGGGCAGTGGAGCAAAGGAGGAGGGGAGCTGTTAGTGACGGCGGTGACCGATCGCTGCCATCTTTTGGTGGCGGCGGCCGATCGCCGCCGTGACTACGTGTGGGGGGGTCAGGTCTCGGTGTCCAGCCATGGCAGATGCTATTGCAGCATCGGCCATGGCTGGATTGTAATATTTCACCAATTAAATTGGTGAAATATTACAGATTGCTCTGATTGGCTGTTTCACTTTTAACAGCCAATCAGAGCGATCGTGGCCACGGGGGGGTTAAGCCAACCCCCCTGTGGTGAAGCACAAAGGGTCCTGTAACTGCGGGTCGGGTGACCTTTGAGTGACCCCGGTCTCCCGGCCCGCAGGAACGGGATCCTTTCATGACACAGGGTATGCGTCATAGGTCGGATTGGCACCGACTTTCATGACGCATACGCTGTGTCAAAGGTCGGGAAGGGGTTAACTATCTCCGAGCTGGTGCATAGCGGCTGGGGGTAAGATTTAGCCTGGGGCCAAAAATGGAGGCGGATTAGGTGTTTGCTTATGGTTACAGAGTTTTTGGGCTTCGAGGACCTTCCCCTTCTTGGATAAAATGTTTAAGAATCTTGTTATGTATTTATGTTAATAAAACGGCTGCTGTGGTCATTTAATCCAATCTTGACTATGTCTTTATTTGGGGGGTTGGATTAGGTATGTGGGGTTGAGGAGTAAATTAAAAATGGCGAGAGGATAGTTACGAGGTAGGTATTTCAAGGAAGCTCGCAGGACTCACGGATAGTGTTGAGCGATATTGCTCGATATCTAAAAATATCGTATCGAAATTGTATCGCCGATAGCACTAAATATCGTCGATATCCGATTTCGATACTGGAAGTCCCATGTAAGTCTATGGGAACAAAATATCGCAACAAAAAAAACCCTTTCTTTCGTTGTAAACACAAAATATACACACATAGAATACATATATATATATATATATATACATGTCATTGTGACATTATATATACATATATTTATAGTTTATACACTTCTACATAGTAAAATCGACTCTAATTCAATTGCCGGGTAAAGACGTGACATACCCCATAGAAGTCGACGGGCTCGGTGCCGAGTACCCCGAAAACCTCTGGCTCTGTGCGACTCAACTTGGGCGTCACGAACAGGATTCTGTAGCTCGCTATAAGCGAGTCCTGTGTGCCTGAATTGCACTGGTTTTGTGCTTGAGAATTGCTAAAATCATCAGAGAATGTATTTGCCATTTTTCCGCCATATCTGCGTCACGACGAAGCACTGGTGAAGAAGAAGGGCGTGCTCTTCGTGGGTGTCACTCACTCAGTGGCGTGAAAACGATGGCCGCCCACTGTAAATGGTACTGCAATGTAACATCGTGCCCCACAGCTCTGGAGTTCCGCCTCCTCATCCTCCTCAGTGTGCGGAAACTAACACGAAGGTCCCGCCTCCCTACAAAAGAGGGGCCCTCTCCAGATGCTAATGACACATGTGACTTGGCAGAGATGGCTAATGGACACGACGAGCAGAAGTGTGAAGGGATGGAGCAGTCAGAGCTCTCCCCCCACGGAAGCGACCCGATCGCCACGGAACCACCGTTGGGCACCCGGCCTGGAAACCCTCCTACGCTGCAAGAAGCGGCGGATACCCTAAGAGGCCTGGCCCGGCACCGGGAGGAGGTCGCCAGGATGGAAGCCAGCTGGCGTGCCCTAAAAATAAACTTGGAGCGGCGCCAATCCCTCTTACCTGAAGTGTCTGTACCGGAAGGTGAGGCACCCGTTCTAGTAGAGGATCCTTGCAATGTGATCCGGTTGACGTTGTCACAGTGGAGGCACCCGTTCCTGCAAAAACCGCAGCACCGTCAGCAGCACCCCAGATCCCGCTGTCTGCCCCCGTCGCTGAGACAGAAGAAGCGACACCCGTCCTCATGGAGGAGGCCGCGCAGGCACCAGAGCACTACCTGCCTGTACCGGAGCCCCGACTGTCATCTGATTTAGAGCCGTCTGCTTCCTCCGCAGGGGAGCGCCGCCAGGACTGGGGGGCGACAGGAGAGCTGCCGCAAACCGGACACTGTAAGCTGCAGTGGAGTGGTGGAGACATGGAGCAGCTGGTGTAGGAGAATTTCAACCGGCGTCAGGAGGAAGAGTGGAGACGTTGGGAGCGGGAAGCAGAGCGACAAAGGGAGCAGCGAGAAACCCTAAAACTTCGCCAACGTCACCTGGAGAAGGACCGGGCAGATAAGGACCGGATGAGAAAGGATAAAGGAACCCTGAGTGAGCCGCGGCGTAAGGGTGCAGTACGGAGCTTTAAATTGAAAGGTGGTTGGGGCTTCATCAAGGAGCCTGGACTTTATTTAGAAGTTTTTGTGAACCGGCGGGACGTGGAGGCTCACCTCCCAGAAGGACACCCGGGGAGGGACCTGTTGCCAGGAGACTTGGTGACTTACACCCGACACTGGGGTTACAATGGGTGGTACGCCCTAAATGTTACCAGGTGCGACCCCTACTCCCCAGTGTGTCAGGAACCTGTGAGACCCTCGGAGCCTTCAGCCTCCCACATCCAGGCCTCTGCAAAAGTGCCCACCCCACGCCGTAAATCTCCCCAGCCTCCCTCAGTGGTCTCCTCAGCAGCCCCAGCTATGGACATGATAAGTAT
Source organism: Oophaga sylvatica (assembly GCA_033576555.1). Classification (NCBI taxonomy): domain Eukaryota; kingdom Metazoa; phylum Chordata; class Amphibia; order Anura; family Dendrobatidae; genus Oophaga; species Oophaga sylvatica. Next base: position 470,929,591 of record JARQOD010000001.1, read on the forward strand.
AGCTGGCCCGTACCCGGCGCCTGTTAGGCACCCTGGGGTTCGTACAGTCCGGGACATAGGGTTCCAGACCCGGAGGGAGATGAAAGAGGTGGCCACACAGACCCAGATAGCGGGTCACGACGTCACTGTACAGGCCACACGACGTCATCAGGTCCTGGTGGTCCTTGGTGCCTCGGATGTTTGGCAATCTCAAGAAGAGTACCAGGTGGTACCTGGAAGAGGCCAGCCAAAGAAGTCTAAATAACTCGGACAGGGTCCCTGTATGTAAATAGTTAAATTGTTTATGTACCCGGACGGGTGAATGTTCCTAAAAAAGTTTTTTAATTTAATAAAAAAAAAAAACAACACAGTTTTCATTTCTTTTATTACTGTCTCATCCTGCGACGCCATCGATCTCCTGTAAAAAAATGAAAAAAAAAAAAAAAAAAAGTATACCACCTGACCGACGCAGTCCATAGTAACGAGTGTCCCACGACAAATCCAGCTCTGCTACATCAGAATGACAGGCAGAGCCTGTCATCCCGGCGCAGCACAGCTGATTACCTGCTTCCCCGGCGGTGACGTCATCGGACTGACTGCTTTACGGCCGGGATTACCCTGCAGTCACTGCAGTTATCGCGAAAAACTGCATGTGACCGCCAGGGAGAAGATAATGGCGGCGATCAAGCAGTCCAGGACGTGACCGCCGGAGATCTTCTGCCAGGTAAGTGCCGCTGACTCCTGACAGACCCGACCGACGGACACTCACAGTGACAGTGACAAATCCGATTCCGGTATTCGATAAGACGAAAATATTGAAACGAATTATCGAAAGGCCGATAGAGCTAATATCGGCCGATAGCCGATATTTGCAGTATCGTATCGCTCAACACTACTCACGGATACCCTCTGTCAAGTTCAGGGAAAACTGATGATAGGGAAAAAGCCCCTTATAAAACTGTATGATGCATGCAATATCATCTGGAAACTGTGAGCATGTGTGACGTGAAAAATAACACTAATACAAAAGCTTATTCTGAAGAGACATCTATGGATTCGGCAGAAAAAGCCAACTGCTGCACCTGGAGTTGCGCTGGGTATAAAATTCAGCCCTGGCAATTGGAAGGGCACAGGCCCATGTCATCCCCGTCCCCTTCACCAGATTGGGGTCTCTATTACTTAAATTACCCTGCCTGAAGGAAATCAACATTTACTTCTTCTGTACCCTATATTTCCAATACCACCGCTGTGTAAGATTTAATAATATTGCAATATCATAGACAAAATCACACCAGCATACACAGTAGTGATAATACGACCATTTGATTATTAACCCCTTTCCGACATTGGACGTAATAGTACGCCCACGTTGGAATCCCTTCCTTTGATGTGTGCTCTGGTGCTGAGTCCACATCTTTCCTGTCACATGTCAGCTGTTTTGAACAACTGACATGTGCCTCTAACAAGTGCAGATGGAATCGCGATCTGCTGTAAACCTGTTAAATGCCGCTGTCAGTCTCTGACAGCGGCATTTAACTCGCGCTTCCAGCAAGCGCACCAGAAATCCCGCTCATCAGTGACCCCGTCACAGGATTGCAGGTCACCGATGGGTTGGTATGACAACCAGAGGTCTCCAGCAGACCTCTATGGTTGTCATAGCCAGATTGCTATGAGCGGTAAACGGCGTAACGAGAAAAAAATTAAAAACGCCAGAATGTGTTATATTTTATTTTTTTTATATCCTCTTCAAACAATGATTAGTAATGTTTGAGGGTTCTCTAATTTTATTGTTCCCTTTACCTATATAAGGTATACCCTACTTACCCCTTTTCCATTCTGTTTCCCTTCCCGGTCTTAATACAAAATTAATAAAAAATATTTAAAAGAAAACAAAAACAAAAAAACACCAGAATTATTTTTTTTTGGTCACGCTACATTGCAATAAAATGAAATAAAAGGCGATCAAAAGATTAAGATCGTATCTACACCAAAATGGTATCAATAAAAATGTCAGCTCTGTGCGCAAAAAAGCCCTTACCCAGCTACAAAAAATGGAGATGCTACAGGTCTCGGAAAATGGTGCTTTTTTTTTATTTAACTAAAGTTTGAATTTTTTTTTCACCACTTAAATAAAAAAGAACAAGGACATATTTGGTGTCTATGAACAAGTAATGGACCTGGAGAATCATAAAGGCAGGTCATTTTCAGCATTTAGTGAACATGGTAAAAAAAACAAAAATATGGAATTTCACTTTTTTTGCAATTTCACTGCACTTGAATTTTTTTTTCCTGTTTTCCAGTACACAATATGTTAAAACCAATGGTGTTGTTCAAAAGTACAACTTGTCCTGGAAAAAACAAGCCCTCACATGGCCATTTGACCAAAAAATAAAAAAGTTATGGCTCTGGAAAGAAGGGGAGCAAAAAAAGAAACGCAAAAACGAAAATACCTCTGGTCATGAAGAGGTAAAAGAAGTTCATCCATAGCTTTTTTTTATATAAATGTGTGTATATGTGCATGTAATGTAGTACAGGTATTAATACTCTCACCTACAGCCGCCTTCTCCAGGATCTAGCACTGTTAATTGCTTCTCAGTGACGTGACCGCCCTGCACACTGGCCCGTTCACACTGCGCAGTGTGACCCAGAAGTTCCATTTTTAATGTAAGCCCATCAGAACAAGGCTCCATAGACTTACAATGTAAAGGAAACTACTGGCTCACGTAGAGCGAGTCGGCTAGTCGCAATTGCGCTGATGTCCTGAGGATGCAGATACTGTTAACAGACTCACAATTGTTTGCGGTCAGTCTGGTTGTTGCCAGAATTGCCAGATAGCCATTTGGGCATGGCAAAGCACCACCACCTTTAGCAGTCCCATACAGCGTAAAGAGCGTGGTGGTGCACATGCCAGGCCACAGATCCACTCAGATGGGGCTATGCAGAGCCTCACTCTCACAAATGGTGAGTGTCCAATTGGTCGGACTCCAATCTATCAGAAAGTTTTCATATATCATAAGGATCGGTGATGACTGCTAAACATGGGAATAACCCTTTATAAACAGAAGCGAAGGATCCACATTCCAACTCCAGTAAAAAACCTGTGAGGTCCCTCAGATCATCCTAACTGACCCCATAATAACTTGGATGCCCTCAGTGTACCATCTTGTTATTTCTATCTCAGCAAAAATAACTTTGAGCCCCCTCTTCTATATGCAAATTATCTTTAAGTCTGATGAGACCCTCTGGCTACACAGTGACACTCAGTGAAGTCTCCTGGGATTGGTCGCTTTTACTTACAGGAGCAGCAGAGACTCTGCAATGAACCGGGGGAGGGTGAATAAAGCACATGTTGTGTTAAAATAAATAAAAAATAAATAAATAAAAACAACAAGAAGTTGCTTCGGGGGGACAAGGGTTTTCCAATTCAGTAACGCCCTTTAAGTCTTCTGGCTATTACAATGGAATAATGGGCAGCTGCTCCATTTATCTATAATCTCAATATAAATATGGTGTGTTAGGGTGGCATTCTAAACATTGCTTCTACAAAGGCTCGGCACGGCATATTTATAGATTTGCTTGTGTTGCATAGTGTCATAGCTAATTGCACAATGATCCAGATATTTGGGATGACTAAGCCATCAGCATTTATTTGGAATGATGACTGCACACAAGCTACGCTGTACACTTCCTACTCATGTAGCATTACTTTATAATAGTGGAGTAGCGTGGGGAGGAGGGGACACAAAATTCTTATGGTCACAAAATTTTAAAAGAAAAAAAAAAATAAGTACCAGAATGAGCTCCACTTTAAAACTATATGGTATGTCAGTGTCAACATGAAGTGGTTGCAGGTTGATCCTGTGGTGGTGCAAGGAGCTATAGACTAAAGGACTATATGGCTCAAGTGGACAATGACACTGCTGCATTGCACTGCCTGTGCCAGACTGGTCTGTGAACAAGGGAAAAGAGGACTCCGATTAGGAGAGCATACACTTTTTTTTTGTGGCACTCGGGATGGTATAAATATCTTTTTAAGGGGGACACTCTTAGGGCTTTTTATTCTTTATCAAAGGGGGAACTCAGAGGGCTTTATGTTTTTTAAAAGGAAGTCCTCAGGGGACATTATTACCCAGTTAGGATGCGTAGTACTTGCCTTGTTCTGCCACTGCTTTATACTAAACATGAACTGTAAGTGCGCTTTCACACTGCACTCAGACACCCGTTCAGTGGCTCTGAAAGGGCCTACATCCAAACCGTCTGCAAAACTGGATACGGGCGTATGCGCCTATGAGGCCATAGACTATAATAGTGCCGACAGAGAGAAGGTGTGCGCTGACGTGCATTATTTTCAGCATTAATGCCTACTGAAGACGGACGCCTAGACGTAGTAGACTGGATCTGGGTGGATGTCTCCAGTAGACATGTACGCCCAAAAATGATGCACGTCAGGGAGCACTGTCACTCTGTCGGCACCATTATAGTCTATGGTCCCGTCGGCACATACGCCCGAATCCAGTTTTGGGGGCGGTTCAGTCGCAAGCCCAGAGACAGACACGGAATGGTTGCCAGTGTGAAAGCACCCTTCGCTATGGGGTATTGTAGTCCTCTAAAACAGGGTTCCCCAACTCCAGTCCTCAAGGCCCACCAACAGGTCATGTTTTCAGGATTTCCTTTGTATTGCACAGGTGATGCAATTATCACCTGGGCAATAGTAAGGAAATACTGAAAACATGACCTGTTGGTGGGCCTTGAGGACTGGAGTTGGGGAACCCTGCTCTAAAACACAATCTACTACTGGAGTAGAAAAAGGAGATTTCTACAAGTCAGCAATCATAGCAACACAAATCGCTCACCATCTCAGACAATTATCTCACATAGGTTAATAATAAACACCAAATATAGAAGTAGGATAATGTCACATCCGTATTCAAATATTTGCTCTTGGAACCATGATCACGATTCAAAACACAAGATAATATTACTCATTCTAGGCTGTTACTGAGATAAAGCTGGGAACATGAGAAACATTACAGTAGTAAGATGTAATACTCTTGTCTCCATTTCTACATTTTATTTTTTGTCTCTGTCAATATGTTCACTGTTCCACTAATTAGAGGAACCTCACAATTGTGAATATACAGCACTTAAAGATGTTATCCAGGATTGGTACATAAGTCTGCAGTCACTATGTGATTCTCTGGTGCTGGGCGGTCATGTGACCACTAGTATGAGATATGCATGTTGCTAACAAGACGTGCGGGGCCCTTCCCAAAACATCTGAATTGAGATAGGTTGGGCATGACTAGTTGGAATGTGGCCGGGAGCATGCATGTCGCATATTAGCAGTCACATGACTAATGGCTCCGAAGAGTCCTGACAGCAAGCAATGTGAGGATTCTCAAGCTTGCAGTCAAGGAGAAACATGGACCATCCCTTTAAAGGGGTTGTATTAAGATTACAACGTATCATCGTCACCTATCACGTAGATTTGTGTAAAGAGTCTGATTGTGCGAGACATACCTCATGAGCCCCCAAAACAGTTTTGAGAATGGAGGTTCCAAGTTTGAATAGAGTTGTACTCTAGACCTCCAGCTCTTGTGAGCAAATGGAGCCCTAGCAGTCTGTCAATTATCACCTATTCTATGGAGAATGTGATCCTTGTACAACCTCTACCACATTTATATAATCTCTTTTAGAAATGACTAAGGGATCACTTATAGAATCAAAGAACACAAAGTCCACAGTTAGATGTCTGTATTTCATGCACACACATACCCAATATAAATAAAGGGAGCTGTTCACAAGTCATTGCTTTTTGGGGATCACTTGTCAGCAAAAAAAAAAAAAAAAAAAAAAATTTAAGAGACATGTTCGTAATTTTGACCTGTGACTCAGATCAAAAATTGGGAAGTTTATGGCTCCTTGAAAAATCAATGACACCACACATCACCAATCATGTGCAGTCTGTGTACTGTGCATTTTTAACACTAAGGCAGGTGTCACAGTTACAACTGCAATGCGAGAAACTGGCACGAGTCTCTCGCATCAACACCCGGCACTGCCACCGGCGGTTCGGACCGGAGCGTTCAGCTGCATAGAAATACATGCAGCCGCACACTCCGGTCCGAGAGCCGGCGGCAGTGCCGGGTATTGAGGCGAGAGTTTCTCGCATTGCACTCACAAGTGTGACAGCGGCCTAATAGGCAATATAAGCTTTTCATTTTTGTCTTTTAAATTAAAAAAAAAAAAATCCCTGATGAAACTGATGGTAAAAACTGAAACACTATCCTAATGCAGATAAAAATCAGATCCAAAATGCTAATGAAAGACAAACATTTTTTAATGTATAAGACAAAATCATGTGTCATAATGAGGACTAAATAAGGTCTCAGACAACTGATTGTCGGTGAATCTAGTCTATTGATTTTTTTTGCCAATAAAAGCAGATGTAAGGGTATGTTCAGATGTATATATTTTTAGTTCATGATGCAAATGAACAGCAGACCAACCCAATGTTAGCCTATGTCCTTTTCCACAGGTCTTTGTGAAAAATATTGGCACATGAGCAAGTCTGACCCGATTTATGGACTAAGTGAGTGCTGGTAGGTAGCAGGCTGCAGGACTGCTATGCGGACAGTCACTCAGGGCTACTCACGTCCATACTTTGCAGAAGGGACTGCACCAAGATTTACAATGGTAGTCTGAACTTAAATGTCGCATTACAATTGCAGAAGTGCAGCACTAACACACGTTATAAAAAGTCTAACAAACAGCTGATGAACTTGCCACTTCTGTCAGATTTTAAAGTATGTCCTCAAAAATCTGAAAACCTATTTCACAGGGGACACACTGTTTAGTTACATGCAAATATTATTACATCCTCAATCAGAAATGAACCTATGCTTCTGTATAATAATAAGCTAAGTAGTTTGTTGGCTGATGAGATTCTGATTTTGTCTGTACACTATGGTCAAGGTGGTGGGTAAGTGGCTTACTCCTGCACAGGGGGCCCACCGGAGGATTCACCTGTTCCTCTGTGGGTCAGTGCAAGCCTGGTTACAATTAAAGTCAGAAACACTGGAAAACATTACAATGGTTGCCCTACCTGCTTCAGTATATTTCAGACCAACTTTCTCCTCCTCATCCTTCGGCTTTGGTGGTGGCCACACAGCCTGCAATCTCCCAGGGGTTCGATCTTCTGGGTCAGATGGGCTACTGTCTGGCTGCAAGAGAAGTTTAAAAAAAACATGTTAAGTCCCTCATAAAAATTTTATCTAAAAGTTAACTTTTAATATGACCAGTGAGTTACTGAAGATCAATGCTGCCTATAAACAAGTCAGTTTTACCATGCTCATACTGACCCCTTACATACCTGAAATATCAGGAATTTTTTAATTTTTCATTAAGAATCAAAATAATACACTTGAATAGTTAGAAAACTAAATTGATACTTTGCTCTGTACATGTACCTTCTAAAGTGTAAGGTGCTGATCAATATATACAGGCTCTAAAATTATACTTAAGTTTGCTGTCAGTTAGAAGGCCATCATCAAATGCATTTATTAGACGGATATCACGTGGTGCCTTTACGAAATACCACATACATTTCTTCTATTGGTTTATATGCCATATGAATACAAGGGGAAAAGTCTCCATCTGACTCTCTAAAATGATTGAACATTAAGAAATCGGCACATACTTTTTTATAGGAATCTGTTGACAAATCATTGCAAAATTAATCCATGATATGGACATGTACATAAACCCAGCTTTGTAGCACAGTAGAAATTTGTCAAGGACTAAACAATAGATGGCCTATCCATAGGATAGGTCAAAAGTAAATAATTGGCGCAGTCTTACATCCAGCTCTCCCACCGATCAGCTCAAATTAATGCGAGATACTACTTTGGAGGTAGAGCAGCTATCAGATGAGCAGCGGCTATGATGGACCCCACCATTGTATCTTACAGATAGATCAATTGTTCAGTCTCAAACAACCCCTTTAAGATCGATAATACAGGAAAAAATAAACATACACTTGTCCTATCCATGCTCTGGTCAGTGTCTATGGATTTGGGTTTTTCAAAGATGGACTTCAACGATTCCTTTTCAGTCTTTTGCTTCAGTTTTACGGCCTCCAGATCAAAAGAATCAAGAGGTGGGGTCTTCTTTGAAGTACCTGTGAAGAAAGACTTAAATGTTTCCAATGCAGACTCTGGCTTCTCCTCTGTAACAGGAACATGTTTGTCGCCATCATCAGTTTCAACTGGAAGGGGGTCCTCCTCCTTCTCTTCCTGCTTTGGCAAATCAAAGTTGAGCAGCATGGAGAGTTGCTCCATGAACTTGGAGCTTGCTTTAGACTCCACTGGTGACCTTATTTCCTTTTTCCGGACTGGAGCTCCATTTGGAAGTTTGGATTTTTGCACAGGTTGAGAAAGTTTAAGCAAAGCCAAGTCACTATCCCCTTGTTTCACTGTAATAGTTTCTTTGTCATCTGCTGTTATCCCCTTCTTGTGCACCCGAAATCCACTAAAAATGGCAGGCAGTTGGAATGCCTTTTCACTAGAGGTATCAGTAGCTGGGACAGGCATTTGAGAACCTGGACTAATTCCCCCTATATTTTCATTAGTATCACACTTTTCATCCATAGCAGTCTGTGCATTCTCTGGCCTGTTCAGGTCTATCTCAAGCTCGCCATCTCCCTCTATGATAACAGTACCGTCAGTCTTTTCAAATTCTGAATTCTGCTTAGGGCCATTGTTCATGGATACTTGAGAATCAGATAAAAGCGTGGACACAGAAGTCTTTGTTTTTTTCTGGCATATATCTTCTTTGGAGCCTTCGCTGTCAGAATCTGAATCACTTGAGATGTGAACTAGTGTACCATGTACCAGCATACCATCCTGCTCACAGTCACCTTGTGCAGAGTCTGGTGCAGAATGCATCTTAGACGTTGCATCCTCACAAATGTCTGAAGCTTTCTTTGTGTACACTCCCTTCTTTTCATCCTCTTGCTCTTGTAAAACCATGGCTTCTGTCCCTCCCAGGTTATCTATTTGTGGATGAAGCTCTTTGCTTTCCTTCTCAATGTCGTCACTTTTACCTTGTCCTCTTAAGACTTGTGAATCCTCCTCATGGTGTAAATCCCTTTCTCTTGTAATTTCTAAATCCCCATCTAATTGCTTATCCCTGCTAATTTGTTCATCTTTAATTTGTTCTTTTAACTCCTCATTCTCCATTGCACCATCCTTTGGCATGTCTTCTTGGTTTATGGGGTCACCATTTTCTTCTTCAGCCGTATTCGGTTTGTTAGTGGCTCTTCTACTTTATTTCCTAGGGAGCGGAATGCTTTGAGAACTGCACTTTCATCTTTAGGCTTTGGATTTTCCAACTTTGTAGTAAATCCAAACAACGACCTTATGGAAAATTTAGCAACGCCAGAAGGTGAAGAGCTGCTGGGTGGATTTGCAGTTTGGCTGGCTGGAGAATTTGGCTCTTCAGTACTGCTGCCTTTCCCTTCCATATCCATGGAGTTTATAGGTTTAAATAAAAAAATGAGTGAAGAAGGTCTGAAAAAAAAAAGGATCAGCAAATCTTTAGAATGGCCATTGAAATCCTAGGGAGAGTGTCTCTTTGATACAGATGAAATAGTTTTTGAATTTGTAATTTTAAAAAAATATTAAAATGTCCATCGTGCAGCGCTTCAAAACACTCAAGCCATATAAAAATTACAAGCGAGGACAAAAAATAACATAAAACTGGCCTGTGTTATCGTCCGGTGTATATTGTAGTAGCCTGCAGATTCCGCTTCCTGCTTTTTAAACGGGAGCTCAGTAGTTGCTTGGCAGCTTAATCACATACATATGACAGAGTGTTTCTACAATGACCGGCTTGAGAGTTATGAAAAGACCTCTGTTCAGTTCCAGCTTCAGCGCGTCACCAACTACAAGCCAAAAGAAGAAAAACAAAAAAAAAAAAAGCAACGGACGAGTCAAAGAAAAAAAACAAAACAAAAATAAGTTGTGTTTCAAAGCATACAAGTCCTCTGAGCTGAATCAGGACAGAGCTCCCTTCTTCCGCCTTGCTGCAGCCTTTCTATGGAATGTAAATGTCAGTCTGGAGACAGCCTAGAGGAGGCTGGTTTCAAGTTACTTTACCTCCCAACTTTCAGGTAACAGGTATTTAATGAGGTGGGAGGGACTGACAGTCAGGAAGGAAAGCAGCCAAGTAGACCAGACACTGTGACCAGGCATTATGTGCTCAGATGATCCTGTGGAGCAGCAAGGGATCTGCACGGTCTCATAACATGCATGGTGACTGCAGCCATGTTTTCATGAGAGGTTATCCCACCTACTGAACAATCATGATTACACGCAGGCTTTTCATGAAATGCACTTTAGCGTTAGTGTGTGAGCGCCGATAAAAATAATGTCACAAAAAATGTTTCATAACGCAACATATTTTGCAGCACTTTACAAATTAGAGAGGACATGTACAGACAATATCAGACATTACAGAGGAAAGTATAATCCAACAATTAACAAAAGGAATGAGGGTCCTGCTTAAAGGCTTACAATCTAAAAGGTTGTGCCATGTAATGTATGTCTATATATATATATATAATTATTTATTATTATAGCGCCATTTATTCCATGGCGCTTTACATGTGAGGTGGGGTATACATAATACAAGTACAGTAATCTTAGACAATACAAGTTACGACTGTTACAGGAGGAGAGAGGACCCTGCCCGCGAGGGCTCACAATCTACAAGTATATTATAATATATATATATATATATATATATATATATATATATATATATATAACACACATACACATACACACATACATACATATATACACACACACACACTGCTCAAAAACATAGAGGAAGCACTCAAATAACACATCCTAGATATGAATGAATGAAATATTCTCATTGAATACTTTGCTCTGTACAAAGTTGAATGTGCTGACAACAAAATCACAAAAATCATCAATGGAAATCAAATTTATTAACCAATGGAGGCCTGGATTTGGAGTCACCCACAAAATTAAAGTGAAATGTAATGTCCTTATGTGGAGCCCAGCTTCGCTCAGTTCCACAAATCCTAGAAGGGTGCATGAAGGATTGAATCACTAGAGGTCTCACTATGCATACACACACCTTCACCCCTCTCCTCAGTCCACCAGAGGGAGCCTGATAGGAATATAAAAGAGGGTGAAGGCAGGAAGTTAGGAGATAGTCTGAGCTCAGTAGAGTGCAGAGCAGAGTGGAGTTTGCAGTGAGAGACTCAATAGCTCAAGCTAGAGAGCTAGGAGCGTGCTGACGCTCTGAGAGCGGCAGAAGAGGCAGCCCACCAACTGCCAGTGGAAGCCTAGTGAGGGCCAGAGTAGGCCGAAGGCAAGAGGAGAGAGTAGTAAAGGGGCAGAAGAGCCTTACCAACTCACCCCAGCAAGTACATACCGGACGCCGGGTCCGAGCCTACAGGGATCTCCACGACCCAATAGGAGACCACCGGAGTTCCTGGAGGACTACAAGTACCAGGAGCACCACAGAGCTGATACGTAACAGGGCCAGGAGGACAGAGTCCAGGCAAGCAGGGCCCTGCAAGCAGGGACTGTGTACTTCAAAAGGAGGTCCAACCACAAGGTCAGCCAGGTGCAGGACAGAGATTAAGTTAGGCCCAACTATATGCCGGCCAGAACTTCATTACAGAAAGGCAAGGAACAGGAGGCCATATACCAACTCAGTGGGAGAATCTGGATGTGCACCCTTCACCCTATCATGCTCGGGATGTACCTGCAACATCTTCAGTAAAGGTACCGAAGTGACTTGTGTGTGTGTGTCCACCTTCTTGTCTCTATCCTGCGAGTTTCCCTTCGTCCTGCATTCCTACACATCTATCTGCCCTGGAAGGACACAGCCTCACCTGTAGGAGGCCTAACATCTAGCTGCGCAACCCCATCCCTTCCAGAGGATCTGCACAGCAGCGCTGATTCCCCTGACCAGATAATACACGTGGCGTCACGACCAATTACACGAACATTCATCCCCTGTAAATATCCCCCATTTATGGTGAGTGCCCAGGGCCACGGACCGAGCTGTGTTGCCGTGACATCCCCCATAGGAGTTAATAGGCTTGGATCAGAGTACCCCCACTGCCCTGGGAGGGCGGCTCATCTACCTGGCATCACGAACAGGATTGCGTGCCCTGGAGTAACGGAGTAACTTGTGCCCATTGCCACCGGGTACTGTGTGCCTTGCTAAAAGACTGTATATCGTATAGTGGTGAAGATTTCCCGCCATTGCCCGCCATTTACACCATTATCGCGCGAAAACTAGGAGGCGTACCTGTAAAAGTGCGCTAAGTTCTGGACACGCCCCACGCGCTGACGCGGTGGCAGGTCCTGGCAGGGAGCTCCAGTGAACGCTCTGATGTTGGAGCGCCGGTGACGCAGGTCCTGCAAGCAAGTGTACCCTGCGGAGCTGCGGCCTATGGAAGAAGGTAGGCCACGTTTCACTAGGGGGGGCGCAGAAATGTCACAGCAGCAGGCCGATGGTGCGGCCCAGGCCGACAGCCCCAATAACTTACCAACGGGCGCTGCCCGCAGGCTGGAGCCTCTGGGCCCCGCACCTGGGCCTGTGGCTCCGATAGTACCGCTGACACTGCCATATATGCCTGGAGCAAAGTGGCTTCCCCAGTACAGCGGCAAACCAGACACCCTGTCAGGATTCAAGCGAAAAATATGCAGTATACTGGACATGTACTCAATGTCAGAGAAGCAGAAAGCTGCAGTGGTAGTGGGACAATTGACTGGTGCTGCTGAGAGAGAAGCAGAAACGTGGTCGGCTGCAGACCAGGAATCAGTTCCTAAAGTTACAGACTGCATTTGAGGACTGCACCGAAACAGACCTCCAGATGAGGTTCTACCAATGTTCTCAAAGGCCGGAGGACATCATTCGGGACTACGCCTGCCGACTACAAGGGGCCCTGCGAGCTCTCAGACAGGTTAATCCCATGAGTGTCACCAATGAGAATAAAATGCTCAAAGAACAATTTGTACGGGGACTGAGGTCCCAAGCGGAAAGCAGGACTGTGCGTTGGTGGTCCTTGGATCATCCTGATGCTACTTTTATGCTCTTTAGGATATGGCTATAAAAGGACTGCGACCCCTGGAAACGCCCGAGATGGCAACCCAGCGTCACTTGGGGGAGGCCACTCTAACGCCAGCAGCATCCACCTTTCCCCCGCTGGTTGCTGAAGCCAAAGCGCAGGCAGCGCCCCCTACTGAGCTGGACTGTTTGCGCTCAGAAGTGCGCCAGCTGACCAAAAACCTGGCCACTGTAATGAGTGCACTGCAACTGCGGACGGAAACAGAAGGAAATATCCTGCTAGCTGACTGCCCGGAGGATGTCCCCTGGATGAATCGGAGGAGAAGGAGGACGTCGCCACCCCAGAGGAGGACCACACCACCCCCAGGAAAGACCAGCAACCAGCATCATCCTCGCTGAGAGATTGTCTGCTACCGCTGCCAGAAGGAAGGTCACATCGCACAACAGTGTCCTTTAAACGAGCAAACCCTGGGTCCGAGGGCCAGCACCCAGGAATAGACTCATCTGGCCTCTCTGATTGGAACCGCAGGTTTGAGGAGGAAGATCATTCCTGTCCATCATACTGGACGGGATCGCAATACCTGCCCTGCTGGACACTGGATCTCAGGTAACCGTCATACCTGATATCCTTTTTAACCGTTACTGGTCCATGGACAGTCTCCAACCCCCAAACCCTGACTTTGCAGTATACGCCTCTAATGGCCTCCCTCTTGACTTACTGGGGGCTAAAAACGTATGTTTGTGTTTTTACTCCAACAGCTTGCCGATGTTGCCAGACCAGGGTGAAAGAGTGATCCAGAAGGAGATCCGTGCCCTGATGTGCTAGCAGCAAGTGAAACTGACCGGTGGTGAGATTGGTAATGTACGGGTAACAGACCCGAACCCCACTGTGATACCCCCAATGAGTGAAATGCTTATTTGGTGTAGAGCAGCAATAGGTCTGAGAGGACAGAGCTACCAAGCAGTAGTAGAACCCCTTTGTTCAGAACACAGACCTACACGCTTAACTGCCAGAGGGGTAGTGGAGGTACGCAATGGGAGGGTGCCAGTGCATCTTCTCAACTGGGGGGAAGATGAAGTCAAATTACCACGTTATGCTACTGTTGCCAAGTTACATGCTGTAGATAATAACTCCATTCACCCGACGGAGCCCTTAACTCCCCCACAACCAGTGGAGGATAACGACCCGGCAACCAAGGTGGAAGATTGGTGTCAGCAGATCGATGTGGACAGACACCACTACAGCTCACCAGAAACAAGGGGTACATCGGGTAGTCCAGGAATATGCACAGGTATTCAGCAAACACCCGCTTGACTTTGGGAAGATTAAGGGAGTGCAACACCATATCCCCACAGGCAACCATCCTCCCATCAAGGAACGGTACAGGCCTATACCACCACACTACCAGGCACACTACCAGAAAGCCAAGAAGATGTTGCGTGACATGAAAGAGGCAGGGGTGATAAGGGATAGTTGTATTCCCTGGGCAGCTCCTCTAGTTCTAGTCAGGAAAAAGGATGGAAGCATGAGAATGTGTGTAGATTACAGACAAGTAAATCGCATTACACATAAAGATGCATACCCTTTGCCACGTATTGAGGAATCCCTAGCTGCATTAAAGTCTGCTAATTACTTTTCCACCCTTGACCTCACTAGTGGGTACTGGCAAGTAGCTGTGGCTGAGGAGGATCGGGAAAAGACGGCTTTCACCACCCCGATGGGACTCTGTGAGTTCGACAGAATGCCGTTTGGACTCAGCAGTGCCCCGGAACGTTCCAGAGAGTGATGGAGTGCTGCCTGGGACAGCTCAACTTCGAGACTGTGTTACTATATCTGGACGATGTGATTGTGTACTCCAAAATGTATGAAGACCACTTGAAGCACCTGGCGGAGGTATTTGAGTCGCTGTCCCTGTATGGGATGAAACTGAAGCCCTCAAAGTGCCACCTGCTCAAGCAAAAGGTACAGTATCTGGGACACATCGTCAGCTCAGAGGGAGTAGCGCCAGACCCCGAGAAGATCACCGCCAGCCAGAAATGGCCGGAGCCTAAGAACCTCAAGGAGGTACGTCAGTCCCTGGACTGACATGATACTACCGGAGGTTTGTAAAGGACTACACTAAGAAAGCAGCGCCTCTGCAAGACCTCCTGGTGGGACAGTCTCTCAAGAGCAGAAATTCCCCGTTCCACTGGAGTAAAGAACAGGCTGAGGCATTCAAGGAAATGAAGGAGATCCTGACAGGTGACGAGATCTTAGCCTACCCTGACTACAGCCAACCGTTCCTGCTGTATACTGATGCCAGCAATGAGGGACTGGGAGCTGTCCTAAGTCAGAAGCAAAATGGCCTAGAGAAAGTCATCGCATATACAAGCAGAAAGCTCCGCCCGACCGAGAGGAACCCAGAGAACTACAACAGCTTCAAGTTGGAGTTCCTGGCCCTGGTCTGGGCCATTACTGAAAGGTTCAAGCACTACCTAGCCTCCAGCAAGTTCACTGCCTACACTGATAAGAACCCCTTGACGCATCTTGAAACAGCCAAGCTGGGAGCCATGGAACAACACTGGATGGCTCGGCTGTCAAACTACCAATTCACAATCAAGTAACGGGCGGGCCGCAAGAATGCCAACGCTGATGCCCTGTCCAGGATGCCTCACGAGTCAGACACAGAAGAGGAAGTGGATGACCTGGAGGAGATTGAACTACCTGCCTTTCACAGGAATGGGATGATCCACGAGCAACGAGCCTTCAGGAGGCAGCGTGGTAAGACGTTGAATCCTTAACCTCACCACAGCTGGAAGGAGACCCAGGACAGTGATCCAGTTGTCAGTCGTATCAAGGAGCTGATAACTCAAGAAGGTTCCTCCCTGGAGAAGGATGCGTCTCCACAAGCAAGGCAGCTGTGGAATGAGAGAAGCCGGCTGTTCATCTACTGTGAGAAGCTGTGCCGGAGGTACGTCAATTCAAAACCCATGAGATGGTATGGCAGATAGTAGTCCCCAGGACGGATATCCAGATGGTGTTGGAAGCCTACAACTATCAGGCAGGGCACTTTGGCTGGAAGAAGCTAGAGACTCTGTTGTCGTTTCTACTTGGTGGGAATGCATAGCTCCATTGAGAGGTGGTGCAAAAACTGTGGACCCTGTGGCCTCAGAAGAAAAGACTACAGCAGCCAGAAGGCACCCTTGCAACCCATCAAGACGACTCGACCCTTGGAGATTGTGGCTCTGGACCATGTCAAGTTGTCACCCAGCCGGTCAGGATACTCCTATGCCCTAACCATGGTGGATCACTACTCCAGGTTCCTGGTGGTCGCCCCTGTCAAAGATCTGACGGCAGCAAAGATGTTTCAAGCGTATTTCTGCAGACCACATGGATATCCTGAGCAGGTGCTAATTGACCAAGGCCCAGCATTCGAAGCCGAATTGTTCAAAGAGTTCTGCCATCTGTACGGATGTAAGAAGATAAGAACCACACCGTACCACCCACAAACCAATGGTCTCTGTGAAAAGATGAATCACATCGTCATTGACCTGCTGAAGATCTTACCACTTGAGGAGAGAAATCAGTGGCCAGACCTACTACCTGACCTGGTAGATCTGTACAATCACATACCTGTGAGTTCCACCAATTGCACCCCAGCTTATCTCATGCGGGCAAGACCAGGAAAGTTGCCCATGGATCTGGAGCTTGGTGTTGTAGAGCCCGAAGCAGATGTGACCACCGAGGACTGGGATACGACCAGACAGGAACAGTACAGAAAAGTACAGGCCTGCGTTGAAGATAGTCTCAATCGGGTGAGAGACTAGCAAGAGACTCGCTACAACAAGTGTGTGCCAGCATAACCCTTCACACCTGGTGAAGTTGTGCTGAAAAGAAAGAGGAGGATGCACAAACTCGACGATCAGTGGGAAAGAGAGCCCTACACTGTGTTGAATTCCAGGTTTGATAACAGGAAAACGTGTAATCAGTAAAGATGGAGGGAGAACAACTACAACGGTATCCAGGGACCACCTGAAGTTGTGTCCGGATTTGTTAAAGCTCCAGGAAGAAGAGCGTTTCGTCACTCCGGAAGAACCTGAAGCAGCAGTCATACATACGGAATTAGGAGATTTTCCAGCAGATTGGCCTAGAATTGGCGATGCAGTAATAGTCCCAGTACTACAATTCTTTCCACAGCAAGAAGAACCTCTACAGTCAGAAGAGCCTGTAAGTGCTGCAGAAGAATCCCAAGAAGAAGGATCCCCTGCAGAAGCAGAGCCAGATGGTCCAGCTATTGGTATACTTGCCAGTTCCCTAGAAAGGTTGAGGCAATTTTTAATTTACCCCCACGTAGGGAAGTCAGGGTAACTGAAAATACGAACATCGAAACCTCACAGACCACTGCACCACGTAGATCAGTAGTAGTACCAGAGGACAAATCCCTGCTAGGTATAGAGATTAGTTGACTTCTTAATAGATGTAAATAGTTATCATTGGGTACTGTATATTATTGTATCATATTATTTCTTTTATGCCTTGATTTAGTTGCTTATTAATTTTGTCTTTTTCTCCTAATGACAATTCAAGTGAAATGGACACTGCTCAATTGTTTTCTATTACCCATTGAGTAACCTTTCCAAAAGAGACTCGGACGTTTTGATTACTCCTTTTTCTATTGCTTTTGCCATGTATATATTATATATAGTTATTTACCTGTTTTGATGCAATGTTCAAGAGTCCCCACCTCCTATAAAGGGAAGCTTATAGGTTGCAATTGTTTAATGTTATGCTTTTGTAAAAATGTACTTCAGCCCCGGAGTGCTGACCTGTACTAGGGGGGAATGTGGAGCCCAGCTTCGCTCAGTTCCACAAATCCTAGAAGGGTGCATGAAGGATTGAACCACTAGAGGTCTCACTATGCATATACACACCTTCACCCCTCTCCTCAGTCCACCAGAGGGAGCCTGATAGGAATATAAAAGAGGGTGAAGGCAGGAAGTTAGGAGATAGTCTGAGCTCAGTAGAGTGCAGAGCAGAGTGGAGTTTGCAGTGAGACACTCAATAGCTCAACTAGAGAGCTAGGAGCGTGCTGACGCTCTGAGAGCGGCAGAAGAGGCAGCCCACCAACTGCCAGTGTGTATAGCCTAGTGAGGGCCAGAGTAGGCCGAAGGCAAGAGGAGAGAGTAGTAAAGGGGCAGAAGAGCCTTACCAACTCACCCCAGCAAGTACATACCGGACGCCGGGTCTGAGCCTACAGGGATCTCCACGACCCAGTAGGAGACCACCGGAGTTCCTGGAGGACTACAAGTCCCAGGAGCACCACAGAGCTGATACGTAACAGGGCCAGGAGGACGGAGCTCAGGCAAGCAGGGCCCTGCAAGCAGGGACTGTGTACTTCAAGAGGAGGTCCAACCACAAGGTCAGCCAGGTGCAGGACAGAGATTAAGTTAGGCCCAGCTATATGCCGGCCAGAACTTCATTACAGAAAGGCAAGGAACAGGAGGCCATATACCTACTCAGTGGGAGAATCTGGATGTGCACCCTTCACCCTATCGTGCTCCGGGATGTACCTGCAACATCTTCAGTAAAGGTACCGAAGTGACTTGTGTGTGTGTCCACATTCTTGTCCCTACCCTGCCGGGTTTCCCTTCGTCCTGCATTCCTACACATCTATCTGCCCTGGAAGCACACAGCCTCACCTGTAGGAGGCCTAACATCTAGCTGCGCAACCCCAACAGCAGCGCTGGTCCCCCTGACCAGATACTACAGGTGGCATCACGACCAATTACACGAACATTCATTCCCCTGTAAATATCCCCCATTTATGGTGAGTTCCCAGACCTGGACTAAAGCATACGCCAACTCCTGGACAGTCTATGGTGCAACGTGACATTGGTGGATGGAGCGAGACATGATGTCCCAGATGTGCTCAATCGGATTAAGGTCGCCACCTGCAGAACCACTCCTTTATTGAGTGTGTCTTGATAATTGCCAATAATTTCCATCTTTTGTCTATTCCATTTGCATAACAGCATGTGAAATTGATTGTCAATCAGTGTTGCTTCCTAAGTGGACAGTTTGATTTCACAGAAGTTTGATTTACTTGGAGTTATATTCTGTTGTTTAAGTGTTCCCTTTATGCTTTGAGCAGTATATTATATATATATATATATATATATATATATATATATATATATATATATATATATATATATATAATGTGTGTGTGTGTGTGTGTGTGTGTGTGTGTGTGTGTGTGTGTGTGTGTGTATATCCCAGCATTTGTAGCTTAAACATTGATCATTAAAAGGTGGATGACTGACAAGTGGCGGCCTGGAGCTCTGAGAGCCCTGCTACACATGAAGGAGACCCAAGTCAGAGTCCACACATTTCCAAAAATAAGGAGCTGACACTAGGAACAGTGGCATCAATTGACTTACAGTAGATATTTGATAATGACACAGCAGCAGACAGCCATGGGCCATGCATGAGGTATCAAGGTCTGGGCAAGCATTAACAGCTTTGAATTTAAGTTTAACCCCTTAACCCCCAAGGGTGGTTTGCACGTTAATGACGAGCCAATTTTTATAATTCTGACCACTGTCTCTTTATGAGGCTATAACTCTGGAACGCTTCAACGGATCTTCACGATTCTAAGAATGTTTTCTCGTGACATATTGTACTTCATGATAGTGGTAAAATTTCTTCGATATAATTTGTGATTATTTATGAAAAAAATGGAAATATGGCGAAAATTTTTGAAAATTTTGCAATTTTCAAACTTTGAATTTTTATTCCCTTAAAACAGAGAAATATGTCACACAAAATAGTTACTAAATAACATTTCCCACATGTCTACTTTACATCAACACAATTTTGAAACCAATTTATTTTTTGTTCGGAAGTTATAAGGGTTAAAAGTTGACCAGCGATTTCTCATTTTTACAACAAATTGTACAAAACCATTTTTTTTAGGGACCACCTCACATTTGAAGTCACTTTGAGGGGTCTATATGGCAGAAAATACCCAAAAGTGACACCATTCCAAAAACTGCACCCCTTCAAGGTACTCAAAGCCACATTCAAGAAGTTTATTAACCCTTCAGGTGCTTCACAGGAACTAAAGCAACGTGGAAGGAAAAAATGAATATTTAACTTTTTAGTCACAAAAATGATCTTTTGCAAACAATTTTTTATTTTAACAAGGGTAAAAGGAGAAAATGGACAGAAAAAGTTGTTGTGCAATTTCTCCTGAGTACGCAGATACCCCATATGTTGGGGAAAACCACTGTCTGGGCGCACGGCAGGGCTTGGAAGGGAAGGAGCACCGTTTGACTTTTTCAAACCAAAATTGGCGGGAATTGAGATTGGACGCCATGTCGCGTTTGGAGAGCCCCTGATGTGCCTAAACAGTTTAAACCCCCCACAAGTGACCCCATTTTGGAAACTAGACCCCCAAAGGAACTTATTTAAATGTGTGGTGAGAACTTTGAACCCCCAAGTGCTTCACAGAAGTTTATAACGTAGAGCCATAAAAATAATAAATCATATTTTTTTTCCTCAAAAACGATATTTTCGCCCACAATTTTTTATTTTCCCAAGGGTAACAGAAGAAATTTGACCCAAAGAGTTATTGTGCAATTTGTCCTGAGTATGCCGATACCCCATATGTGGGGGTAAACTACTGTTTGGGTGCATGGCAGAGATCAGAAGGGAAGGAGTACCATATGACTTTTTCAACGCCGAATTGGCTGGAATTGAGATCAGACGCCATGTCACATTTGGAGAGCCCCTGATGTGCCTAAACAGTGGAAACCCCCCCAATTCTAACTCCAACCCTAACCCCAACACACCCCTAACACTAATTCCAACCCTAATCATAACCTTAACCACAAACCTAATCCTAACACACCCGTAACTCTAGTCCCAACCCTAACCCTAACTTTAGCCCCAACTCTAACCCTAACTTTAGCCCCAATCCTAACCCTATTGGGAAAATGGAAATAAATACATTTTTTTTATTTTATTATTTTCCCTAACTAAGGGGGTGTTAAAGGGGGCTTTGATTTACTATTTACAGCGGGTTATTATGACTGGCAGCTGTCACACGCTAAAAGACACTTTTTATTGCAAAAAGTAGTTATAATTTTTCTATATTTTGGCTCACAGAGTCATGTGAGGTCTTATTTTTTGCGGGACGAGGTGACATTTTTATTGGTCCCATATTTGGGCACATGACATTTTCTGATCGCTTTTTATTACGATTTTTGTGAGGCAGAATGAACAAAAACCAGCAATTCATGAGTTTCTTTTGGGGGAGGGGCGTTTATAGCGTTCCGCGTATGGTAAAATTGATAATGCAGTTTTATTCTTCGGGTCAGTACGATTACAGTGGTACCTCATTTATATCATTTTTTTATGTTTTGGCGCTTTTATAGTATAAAAACGATTATATATAAAAAATAATGTTTGCATCGCTTTATTCTGCGAGCTATAACTTTTTTATTTTTTCGCTGATTATGCTGTATGGCAGCTTTTTTTTCGGGACAAGATGACGTTTTCAGCGGTACCATGTCTATTTATATCGGTCTTTTTGATCGCGTGTTATTCCACTTTTTGTTCGGCGGTATGATGATAAATCATTGTTTTTTATCCTTGTTTTTTTTTTTTAAGGGGTTCACTAAAGGGGTTAACTAATGGGACAGTTTTATAGTACGGGTCGTTACAGACGTGGTGATACCAAATATGTGTACTTTTATTGTTTTGTTTTTTTTACATTAAAGAAATGAATTTATTGGGGAATTTTTTTTTAATTTAGGAATTTTTTTACAAATGTTTATTTTTATTTTTTTTAAT
>JARQOD010000001.1:470951624-471016040 GCA_033576555.1 Oophaga sylvatica
CCCCCCCCCCAGTATCCAAAACCCCAAAAGGTCCTTCTCAAAATTGCTTTAGGCAAAAATTTCTTTTTTTTCCTAATGTTTGTTAAATTAAATTTATTATTTTAGATTATTACACACCAACAAAAATTTTTTTGGTCTTTTTTTGTTTTAATGTTTTTTTTGGGGAAAAGCTTAAAAAACCAAAAATCCTGTCAAAAAAAATTGATTTTTCATCCGCCCAATAAAAAAAGTTTTTAAAACAAAAAAAAAAAAACCCCATCAAAAAATAATGTTCGGGTTTGCACTAATACTTGGTGGGAATCCTTTTCGGGAAATGATGCTTAAAATGCGGCGTGGCATGGAGGCATCGCCTGTGACATGCTGAGGGTTATGGGGCCCGGGGATGCTTTTTTTAGGGGCCCTTTAAAGCTATCCGGTGTTGGGTCTTGGTCTCTCAACTTTCTCTTCACAATGTCCCCGATTTTTTTGGGGTTCAGGCGGGGTTGGGGCCAATTGGCCCACAGTAATCCCAGGGTTTAAAAAAAAATTTTTCCAGGGTTTTGGCACTGTGAGCAGGTGCCAGGTCGTGCTGAAAAATAAAATTTCTTCACTCCAAAAAGCTTTTTCAGCCGATGGAAGCATGAAGTGCTCCAAAATCTCCTGATAGCTAGCGCATTGCCTGCCCTTGATGAAAACAGTTGAACAACACCAGCAGCTGACATGGCACCCCAACACCATCACTGACTGTGGGTACTTGACACTGGACTTCAGGCTTTTGGCATTTCTGTCTCCCCAGTCTTCTCCAGACTCTGGCACCTTGATTTCCGAATGACATGCAAAAATTGCTTTCATCAGAAAAAAGTACTTGGGACCACTTAGCAACAGTCCAGTGCTGCTTCTCTGTAGCCAGGTCTGGCGCTTCTGCCGCTGTTTATGGTTCAAAAGTGGCTTTACCTGGGGAAGCGGCACCTGTAGCCCATTTCTGCACACGCCTGTGCACGGTGGCTCTGGATGTTTCTACTCCAGACTCAGTCCACTGCTTCCGCAGGTCCCCCAAGGTCTGGAATCGGTCCTTCTCCACAATCTTCCTCAGGGTCCGGTCACCTCTTCTCGTTGTACAGCGTTTTCTGCCACATTGTTTCTTCCAACAGACTTCCATTGAGGTGCCTTGATACAGCACTCTGGGAACAGCCTAATTGTTCAGAAATTTCTTTCTGGGTCTTACCCTCTTGCTTGAGGGTGTCAATGATGGCCTTCTTGACATCAGTCAGGTCGCTAGTCTTACCCATGATGGGGGTTTTGAGTAATGAAACCAGGCAGGAGTTTTTAAAAGCCTCAGGAATCTTTGCATGTGTTTAGAGTTAATTAGTTGATTCAGAAGATTAGGGTAATAGCTCGTTTTAGAGAACCTTTTCTTGATATGCTAATTTTTTGAGACAGGATTTTTGGGTTTTCATGAGCTGTATGCCAAAATCTCAGTATTAAAACAATAAAAGACTGAAAAATTTCAGTTGGTGTGTAATGAATGTAAAATATATGAAGTTTAATTGTAATCATTAATTATGGAAAATAATGAAATTTAGCACTATATGCTAATTTTTTGAGAGGGACCTGTATAGTGTCCACATGTTTGGCATTTCTGAAGCTTTAAAACGCCCACCTACTTGCATCTATTTAGTTATCAGTTATTCATATATTAGGTGTGTAGTGGGCCAACTTTTCGGAAATACTGACTTTTCCTTTGTATGTTATTAATTTTATTTTGTTTAATGCTGTTAATTTTATATACCTTTTTTCACTCCTTTTCCTTGTCGGTCGCAATGTATATCTTAGAGTGTGTCTCTATGGAATACTTTTCTGTATCGTGTTCATTGTTGTGTGGGTTTCTGTTTTTAATTATGTACAATATATCCATATTGAGAAAAACGTTGCAGTTTACCATGGCAGAAAGATTTACCCACTTCGATAGGCTTCTTAGACTGCAGTATCAATATAGGATGCTATTTGTACCAAAAAATGTTTTTTTTGTTTTTGTAGGCACAACTGTAGCATGATAAATGTCGTATAAAATGTCACTGCTGAACAAAATTGCAGTATTACAATGCCAGTAAAATTTGCCCACTTCAGATGGACGTATAAGACTGCAGTATCGATATAGAAATCCTTATTTGTAACCAAAGAATTTTTTTTCTTCTGTGTTTTCTGGTTTCACTCCAGGAGCAATATAGCGATGCTTTGAGAGCCAACCAAGCTGGCTGTATGTTTTCGATGAACAATTGCCACAGTAAAATGATTGCCGATGGCAGAGGAGATGGAGAAATTACTTTCTCCGTTCCTGCGCAGCTGTGCTCTAATCCTCTCATACAAAAGGTTCGGAGCACAGTAGCATGACACTCTCCTCCCGCTCGCAGCGAGCTGGAGTGGGGTCATTAGCATATCAGAAGCTAAACGCTTGTGTAACTATGGCCTATGAAAAAGTCTGCACTCGATTTTTTCAGTAAAGTGAACAACATTTTTTAATGGCAATCCATTGTAACGTTTCTGTCCCAATCCAAACCTTCGTCAGTACTCTTATTTATTATATGGATGGACCTACTTGAGCACAATATTCTCTTCAAATGGAGTGCTGTATATCATCCTAGTTGCAGATCAAACTTGCCAATGCAAATCAATGGGTCTGTGAAAATCAGTCAGCAGTTGAATGCCATCTGTGTGCTGTTTGCTTTTTAACTTTGCGTGGGCATCAGAAACTTTGAAAATTTTTTTTTTCACTGAAAAACTGCTAAAGTATTCCAAAAACACTTTTACGTACAATAAAAATCTCTGCCATCTGAATGAGTTGTCTGCTTCCAGGTTTTACATCACTACAGTAGAAGCTAAAAAGTCTAAGTCTATAATCTAAGCTGTCTAAAACTCTCTAGTATCCTACATCATTCCTTACCATTAACTCCAAACTTCAACAATGAGGTACTTGCCAAAAGAAAAGCCCGTATGGCTGTATCGGGCCTCTTTGTTGTTAGGAGACAAATGCTCGTCGGAATCCCATCCCCTTTGGGAAAAACTTGAGTTATCAAATGAAGAGGGGAGATGGGTCTAGAATCCTGAGAAGGGGATGAAGGGGCAAGCAAACAAATTTCCTTCTGTCCTGGTGGAAAAACTCATTAGTGTTGTCAAATAGCATCTTAGAACATGGGAAAAAAAATTTCTTTACTCCAACCACTGTGGTGTAAATCTCCGAAGACTTTTCCTCATGCATTGTCCAAAATAAATTTTGCAAAGGCCTCAAACTAAGAGCCATGGAAAATAGAAATCATATATGCAATTGCCAAGATCTTTTCCGTCTTTGCAATAGTTCGTGCAAGAAAAAAATTGCAACTTTTTTTTTTTATGGATCAGTAAATCCTACTTTGTGCGTACAGAGACATAATAATTGGATGACATATTTTTGTGGGAAAGAGAAAGTACAGCTTTATTTGGTAGACTTTGTTCTTAGGAAATATATTAAGCTCTACTTATCAGCAAAGAAGGCTGATTAATCTACAAAGCAATGAAAAATTAGAATGAGTCATTTCATGGCACTGAAAAGTTATTGTTAAAGTTTTTTTTTATTCTTTAAGTTGTAAAACAATGTATATTTGATTTAATACAATTTGTCATAATTACCATAGTTGTAGAACCCTGTGCATATTTCACTTCTAAATAGTAGTCAAGGGTTTTTCTACCGAATTTTTTTTTTTTTTTCCCATTGCCTCGTTTGGTTGGTATTTTTCGAGTCTCATCGGGATACAAAATGCATAGCGGCTTCCTTTATGAACATAAGTTGGTTCACTATGAAATACCTTTTAAAAAGTTCAGGAAACAGGACCATATTACAAGAAAAGAAAAAAAATATATGTACATTTTTTTTTTTTTTCCTCCAATAGGTCTCCAAATAAAGAAAGTAAGCCTACAATATAGGGCTCCAAATAAAGTACAGTCATGGCCAAAAGTTTTGAGAATGACACAAATATTAATTTTTACAAAGTCTACTGCTTCACTTTTTCTAATGGCAATTTGCATATACTCCAGAATGTTATAAAGAGTGATCAGCTTAACAGCAATTACTTGCAAAGTCAATATTTGGCTAGAAAATGAACTTGATCCCCCAAAACCATTTCAACATCATTGCAGCCCTGCCTTCAAAGACTAGCTAACCTCTTTTCAGTGATTGCTCCATTAACACAGGTGTGGGTGTTGATGAGGACATGGCTGGAGATCAATCTGTCATGATTAAGTAAGAATGACACCACTGGACACTTTAAAAGGAGGCTGGTGCTTGGCATCATTGTTTCTCTTCTGTTAACCATGGTAATCTCTAAAGAAACACGTGCAGTCATCATTGCAATGCACAAAAATGGCCTAACAGGGAAGAGTATCGCAGCTAGAAAGATTGCACCTCAGTCAACAATCTATCGCATCATCAAGAACTTCAAGGGAAGAAAGGTTCCATTGTTGCCAAAAAAGGCTCCAGGGGCGCCCAAGAAAGACCAGCAAGCGCCAGGGACCGTCTCTTAAAAGCGTTTCAGCTGCGGGATCGGGCTACCAGCAGTGCAGAGCTTGCTCAGGAATGGCAGCAGGCAGGTGTGAGTGCATCTGCACGCACTGTGAGGCGGAGACTCTTGGAGCAAGGCCTGGTCTCAAGGAGGGCAGCAAAGAAGCCACTTCTCTCCAGAAAAAACATCATGGACAGATTGATATTCTGCAAAAGGTACAGGCAGTGGACTGCTGAGGACTGGGGTAAAGTTATTTTCTCTGATGAATCCCCTTTTCGATTGTTTGGGACATCAGGAAAACGCCTCATTCGGAGAAGACAAAGTTGAGTGCTACCACCAGTCTTGTCTCATGCCAACTGTTAAGCATCCTGAAACCATTCATGTGTGGGGTTGCTTCTCAGCCAAGGGAATCGGCTCTCTCACAGTCTTGCCTAAAAACACAGCCATGAATAAAGAATGGTACCAGAATGTCCTCCAAGAGCAACTTCTCCCAACCCTCCAAGAGCAGTTTGGCGATCAACAATGCCTTTTCCAGCATGATGGAGCACCTTGCCATAAAGCAAAGGTGATAACTAAATGGCTCAGGGAACAAAACATAGAGATTTTGGGTCCATGGCCTGGAAACTCCCCAGATCTTAATCCCATTGAGAACTTGTGGTCAATCATCAAGAGACGGGTGGACAAACAAAAACCTAAAAATTCTGACAAAATGAAAGCATTGATTGTGCAAGAATGGACTGCTACCGGTCAGGATTTGGTCCAGAAGTTGATTGAGAGCAGGCCAGGGAGAATTGCAGAGGTCCTGAAGAAGAAGGGTCAACACTGCAAATATTGACTTGCTGCATTAACTCATTCTAACTGTCAATATAAGCTTTTGTTTGCAATTATTATATTTCTGCTGTGATTAAAACATCTGTCAAACACACATAAAAACCAGAGGGCAGCAGATCATGTGAAAATATAATATTTGTGTCATTCTCATAACTTTTGGCCATGACTGTAAGCCTACAATACTCATCACTTCCCATCAAATATGTCTAAAAGGAAATCGGACTTTGTTTCCTATAGATACCAGGCACAGCTTATTTTTTTAAACTGCTTTGATAAAATAAAGAAGCTGTGAGCTTGGTTGGCATAGGCAACAATGACCATTTTTCCTTTTTATAAATTTAAAAATTGCCCAAAATTATGCACCTAGAGCACAGCTCAATATTGTCTTAGTTATACAGTGATGAAAAATAGTAAATTTTAGGTAGTTTAGGATATAGCTGGAAGTGCTTTGTCGCTTCCCAATACACTTACAGCTAATTTAAATAGAATGCTTTTCTACAAAAAAAAGTTCTATTTACTCATGTTAACAATGCCTATCTTTTTATTTTTAGATAGTATGGTAATTCCTCCTGGCATTTTATCTTTAAAATATGCAAATAATATATTTTATAAATGGTAAAGAAATTTTCTAAAATAATGCCCTCCTACACTACATAATTCGGACATACAGTGGTAGAATACTAATATTTATTTAAGAAAAATATTTACACAGTATAGGCAGATTTGGACACTAATTCGAATTAGTTTTTACCTGGAAATTTGTCTTTTATGCTCTTGGTTCTCTTTAGACCCCAGAGCATAATAAAATATGTAAAAAATAAGAAAAAATCTTATGTTCGCCTTACCAGTCCTCGCTGCATAACCAGATTATTATTTATTTATAAAGCACCATTGGTTCCATGGTGCTGTACATGAGAAGGGGTTACATACAATCACAAACAGATATAGAGGGGAGAGAGGACCCTGCCCTATCGGGCATACATTCTACAGGATGGTGGGGAAGGAGACAGTAGGTTGGGGGGTTGCAGCAGCTCCAGTGATGGTGAGCAGGCAGCGGGGATCATTGCAGACTGTAAGCTTTCCTGAAGAGATGGGTGTTCAGGTTCCGTCTGAACGATCCGAGAGTGGTTGATAGTCGGACGTGTTGGGCCAAAGAATTCCAGAGGATGGGGGCTATTGGGAGAAGCTTTGGAGGCACGTTGGTGAGGAGCGAATAAGTGTGGAGGAGAGAAGGAGGTCTTGGGAGGACTGGAGATTACGTGAGGGAAGATATCCGGAGATTAGTTCAGAGATATATGGAGGAGACAGGTTATAGATGGCCTTGTAGGTCAGTATAGTAATTTGAATTGGATTCGCTGACGGAATGGGAGCCAGTGAAGAGATTTGCAGAGGGGAGATGCGGAGGAGTAGCGAGGAGAGAGATGAATTAGTCAAGCAGCAGAGTTAAGGATGGACTGGAGAGGTGCGAGGGTGTTAGCATAGAGGCCACAGAAAAGGATGTTGCAGTAGTAGAGAATGAGGGCATGCACAAGCATTTTAGTAGATTGAGGGATGAGGAAGGGACGGATTCTGGAAATATTTTTGAGCTGGAGGCGACAGGAGGTGGAGAGAGCTTGGCTGTGCGGTTTGAAGGACAGGGCAGAGTCAAGGGTTATTCCGAGGCAGCGGATCTCTGGTACAGGGGAAAGCATGATGTCATCAATTCTTATAGATAGGTCGGGTAAGGAAGATCTGTGAGATGGGGGAAAGATGATCAGTTTAGATTTGTCCACATTGAGTTTGAGAAAGCGGGAGGAGAAGGAGGATATGGCTGATTGCTCTCCAGAATCCCGGAGTGTCTGAGAGGTAACGTCTGAGCCAGAGAGGTAGATCTGAGTATCATCGGCATAAAGGTGGGTACTGGAATCCATGGGACTTTGAGTTGCCCCAGGCCATGTGTATAGATTAAGAAGAGTAGGGGTCCTAGAACAGAGCCTTGGGGAACTCCAACAGAGAGAGGGTGAGATGAGGAGGTAGTGTGGGAGTAGGAGATGCTGAATGTGCAGTTGGAAAGGTATGAGGAGATCCAGGATAGGGCGAGGTCTTTGATGTCAAAGGAGGAGAGGATCTCTAGTAGGAGACAGTGGTCAACTGTGTCGAAAGCAGAGGACAGGTCTAGAAGGAGGAGTATAGAGTATTGTCAGTTAGCTTTGGCTGTAAGTAGGTCGTTGGTAATATTGGTCAGGGCTGTTTCAGTGGAATGATGGGGGCGCAAACCAGATTGTAGATTGTCAAAGAGCAAGTTACATGAGAGGTGGGGGGAAAGCTCAGCATGGACGTGCTGTTCCAGTAGTTTGGAAGCGAATGGGAGCAGCTATATTGGGCGATAGCTGGACATACCTATTGGATCAAGGGTTGGCTTTTTAAGGATAGGTGTGATTGTGGCATGTTTGAAAGCAGAAGGAAAGGTACCAGAAGTTAGTGATAGGTTGAAGTGGTGGGTTAGAGATGAGATAAGAGTGGTGGTGATGTTGGGGAGGAGGTGGGATGGGATAGGGTCAAGTGCACAAGTGGTGGTGTGATTTGGAGAGACTATGTGCAAGCTCCTCTTCAGCGATGGTGGATAAGGAGGTTACAAGGTTTTGGCATTGGTCGGGTATACAGAGGGGTTGTGGTGGTTGAGCAATAAAGACTTGCCGTGTTTGGTCTATCTTGTTTTTGAAGTGTGTGGCAAAGTCCTCGGCAGAGATTAGGGAAGTCGGAGGGGGCAGTGGTTGATGGAGGAGGAGTTAAAAGTATTGAACAAGTGTTTGGGGTTGTGGGATAAGGAAGATACAAGGGATGTAAAGTAGGCCTGTTTAGCATAGGTGAGGGCAGATTTGAATGCGAGTGTTGCTAGTTTGAGTGCAGTAAAGTCGTCTTGCGAATGCGTTTTCTTCCAGAGCTGTTCTGCAATTCTGGATGCTTGCCGAAGCTTTTTACTGATGTTATTGTGCCAGGGTTGTCTATTGATTTTTCGCACTCTGTTATACATGACAGGGTCGACCGAGTCGATGGCTGATGCAAGAGTGGCATTGTAGAAACTAGTGGCAGTGTCTGGAGTGAAGATATGGAGGACAGTGGTAGAATAGAGTCAGAGTGTGTGCGAGTGTCTAGATGTGCGAGGTTTCTGCGGGGGTGTGCATGTTGCTGGACATGGGTGACAGGTGAGGAGGACAGGGATGAGAAAGTGAGTAGATGTGGTCAGATAGAGGGAGAGGGGAGGTTGTGAAGTTAGATAGGGAGCAGAGACGGGTGAAGACCAGGTCTAGTGTGTGCCTGTCTGTCTGCGTGGCTGAGAAGGACCACTGGGTAAGTCCAAAAGATGATGTAAGGGACAGGAGTTTGGAGGCTGCCGACTGGTGGGTGTCAATGGGGATGTTGAAGTCACCCATAATGATGGTGGGAATGTCAGCAGAGAGAAAGTGGAGGAGCCAGGTGGAGAATTGGTCAATAAAGGCAGTGGTCAGGCCCAGAGGTCGGTATATGACAGCCACTTGGAGGTTGGAGGGAGAGTAGATGCGGACAGAGTGGACTTCAAAAGAGGGAAGGATAAAGGAGGGAAGAGGTGGGATTGGGTTAAAGGTACAGTTGGAAGAAAGGAGAAGGCCCATTTCTCCACCATGTCTGTTGCCAGGGTGAGGAATGTGGGTGAAGTGGAGGCCGCCGTACCATAGCGCAGCAGGGGAGGCGGTGTCTGAGGGTGTCAGTCGTGTTTCGGTGAGGCCAAGGAAGGAAAAATTGTGAGAGGTAAAGAGATCGTGAATCACATGGATTTTATTGCAGACGGAGCGGGCATTCCAGAGTGATCCAGAGAGTGGGAGCAGGGTGGTGGGCATCAAGGCCACAGATTTGCGGTTGGAAAGATTTCGGGTGTTTATATTGGGTTCGGAGCGATAATAGGAGGTGTGAGCTGTGGGGGTCCAGGGTTGAGAGATATGTCGCCAGCAGTGAGAAGAAGCAGAGAGAGACAAAGCAGGTGGGAGAAGGAGAGTGGGCAGCTTGTTTTGTGTTTTATTAGGAGGGATCTGAGGTTGAGAAGCAGGTCAGCGGAGGAGGTCGGGTGGGGAGGCAAGAGGGAAGGCGAGATTATTACTTGGTTAGCAGGTGCTAGGGTTTGCGGATAGTGAAGGAGAGTGAGGAGTAATGGAGCCAAAACTGTTAAAGCGTATGTCAGCATGGTGAGAGTATGCGTGGAGGTAAGAGAAATTGAGTACATGTAAACATAGTGGTTAGTAGTACCTTCTGTTCACTTCTGGCTCATTTCTGGCATATTTCTGCTGTTATCCTTATAGAGACAGACCGAGGTTCAGACAGACCTAGGAGTCTGAATTTATAACAAGTTAACAGCACATTAAAAAGGTCAGGTGTGATCAGGAGGGATCACACCTGACACTCATGCTGACATTCCCTGGACTCTTCACACTCGGCCAGGACCTTCAGCTTTAAGTCTGGGAGGGTTCTGCTCACGCACATACGAGGTCACGACGCATGACGTCATGATAAGATGACCTTTCACAAAATTGCACAGAACCCCATCATTGCTGAGAGGTCCAGGGATGTTGGCTCAAGCAAAGGCAATCTGAAAATGCAGCGAGCATTGGACTGGTGATTCGTAGTGACTAGTGTTGAGCATTCCGATACCGCAAGTATTGGGTATCGGCCGATATTAGCTGTATCGGAATTCCGATACTTAGTTCCGATATTTTTCCTATATCGTATACCGGAATCGGAAGTTCCCATAATTCTTTGAGAGGCACTGTGATTTTAGTCAGCCAATGAGGAATTCCTACGAAGTGTGGGCACATCCTGTACTGCTGCGGTCATGTTAACGAATGGCATGGCTGTGATTGGCTGCTGAAATGATGTCAGAATGCACTATAAAAGGCGCCACCGCCATTTTAGCGTCACTGTGCTGTAACTCAGTTAGGGACAGAACGCCGCTCTGCTGACTCTGAGGGACAGTTAGAGATTGCGATTTTGTGTACTGTGCTTTAGGCAGGCTATTTACCAACCGCTGTGTAAAGCTTCCTTTTGCCTTGCAGTGTGTTTTAACAGCTCTGTGCAAGGTGTGTGTGTGAGAGTGCAGGTGACGCTGCAGTTTGCTCTGCATCCACCGCTGTTTGTAGGCATCTGCACGTGTCACTCACTGACTCTTTTTTTTTATTTATTTTGTGGAATTGGTGCAGCTCCATTCAATAGAAATTAACAGTGATCTATTAGTGTGACCCTTCCATCCGTAACAATCATTGTTGCAACCTATAGAAGTACAGAAAGAGCCTTTCCAGTAGTAAACAGTTGTGTGCAGTGTTCACTGAGTCTGTGAGCTTTCATTTTTTGAGTGCAGATTACGCTCCATTAGTTCTTCACACTGCTGGTTGTAGTTGCTGAGCGTGTGTCACTGCCTCATCTTCCATTTTCTCAATTGGTGCTGCTCCATTATATTGAAAAAAATCTAACCTATTAGTGTGACGCGCTTCCATCCGTATACAATACATTGGTTGCAAACACTATAGAAGTACACAAAGGGCCTTTCACAGCTACTGAACAGTTGTCTGCAGTGTTCACTGTAGTCTGTGAGCTTTTCATTTTTTGAGTGCAGATTACGCTCCAGTTAGTTCTTCAACCACTGCTGGTTGTAGTCTGCTGAGCGTGTGTCACTGCCTCATCCTTCACATTTTTCTCAAATTGGTGCTGCTCCATTATATTTGAAAAAAATCTAATCTATTAGTGTGACGCGCTTCCATCCGTATACAATACATTGGTTGCAAACACTATAGAAGTACAGAAAGGAGCCTTTCACAGATAGTGAACAGTTGTCTGCAGTGTTCACTGTAGTCTGTGAGCTTTTCATTTTTTGAGTGCCGATTACGCTCCAGTTAGTTCTTCAACCACTGCTGGTTGTAGTCTGCTGAGCGTGTCACTGCCTCATCCTTCACATTTTTCTCAAATTGGTGCTGCTCCATTATATTTGAAAAAAATCTAACCTATTAGTGTGACGCGCTTCCATCCGTATACAATACATTGGTTGCAAACACTATAGAAGTACACAAAGGGGCCTTTCACAGCTACTGAACAGTTGTCTGCAGTGTTCACTGTAGTCTGTGAGCTTTTCATTTTTTGAGTGCAGATTACGCTCCAGTTAGTTCTTCAACCACTGCTGGTTGTAGTCTGCTGAGCGTGTGTCACTGCCTCATCCTTCACATTTTTCTCAAATTGGTGCTGCTCCATTATATTTGAAAAAAATCTAATCTATTAGTGTGACACGCTTCCATCCGTATACAATACATTGGTTGCAAACACTATAGAAGTACAGAAAGGAGCCTTTCACAGATAGTGAACAGTTGTCTGCAGTGTTCACTGTAGTCTGTGAGCTTTTCATTTTTTGAGTGCCGATTACGCTCCAGTTAGTTCTTCAACCACTGCTGGTTGTAGTCTGCTGAGCGTGTGTCACTGCCTCATCCTTCACATTTTTCTCAAATTGGTGCTGCTCCATTATATTTGAAAAAAATCTAATCTATTAGTGTGACGCGCTTCCATCCGTATACAATACATTGGTTGCAAACACTATAGAAGTACACAAAGGGGCCTTTCACAGTTACTGAACAGTTGTCTGCAGTGTTCACTGCAGTCTCTGAGGAATAACCACACTTAGGCCTTATAACTTTTCTGACTTTCTTTATCAATCTACCAAGATGAAGAAGGCAGGGAGTAAGGCACGTGGTCGTGGCCGTGGAGTTTCAGCAGGGAGAGGACGTGGGGATTCTGTGGCTGCTGCCGCACCCAGTGTCACAGCATCCACCAGTTTTCCCCGTGAGCGTTCCTTTATGCGCACTTTTGTAGGAGCTCGGCGTACCACCCTGCTGCGGGAAGAACAAATTGAAGCCGATGTTGGTTGGATGGCAGCCAATGCATCGACTTCAATTGCTTCCACCTCCTCTCAGGACCACAGCACTGTTGAACAACCATCTGTCTCTTCACCGCCTGCCAAATTGCCCAGGCATTCAGAGAGCTCTGTAAAGGAGCCAGCTGAGTCTCTGCTTCTGTTCTCAGAATCTGTTGGCTTGCAAACAGGGGCCCAGCCAAGCAGCATTCTGGAATGTGAAGAAGAGGCAGTATGCAGTGATGCGCAACAGCTGTGTCTCTCTGAATTTGAAGAGGCGGGTGAGCCAGTGCCAATGGTCAGCACACCGCAGAACGCATCTGATGATGATGAGACTCAGGTGCCAGTTTCTGTTGAGCATGGTGCTGGCCAGACCACCCAACAGCAGCAGGTGTTGGAAGAGGGTAGTGGAGATGATGAGGTCCAAGACCAACATGGCGTGAGGAACAGGAAGGTGGTGGTAGCAGCTCTGAGGAAGAGATTGCCCCAACGGTCCAAACAGTAGGGAGAGGTAGGCTGCAGACTCGGTTGCCTGTAGCCTCCAGTTTGGCACCCGTTCGTAGCAGTTCTCTTCCAACAGCCAAAACGGGCGCTCCCAGGACTTGCACTGCGTGGTCCTTTTTTGACACACTTGCAGATGATATTTGCTATGTCAAATGCAAGCTGTGTAATCAAAAAGTAAAAAGAGGTAAAAGTGTCAGTAACCTTAATACCACAAATATGTGGAAACATGTGCGGTCAAAGCACGTGGTTGAGTTACAAAGACACACTGGAGATGTAGGCCAACCTACAGCAGCACCTACATCTTCAGCTCGTGTTGGAGCCTCTTCCTCCAGCTCACACACAGCTGGTTCGGCTTCCTCACAGGATCGCCATGGAAGAACCTCTGTCACTGTTGTCCAGAGACCCAGTGTTATTCCACCCACAGCTGCAAGTTCCCTGTCATCCTCACACTCCCAGGCCACAAAACAGCCATCGGTAGCACAGGCATGGGATAAAAGACGGCCATACTCGGCAAACCATCCACGAGCACAGGCTCTGAATGCAGGCATTGCAAAACTCCTGTCCCTTGAAATGCTGTCATTCAGGCTGGTGGACACTGACAGTTTCCGTAACTTAATGGCATTGGCAGTCCCACAATACAATGTGCCAAGCCGATTTTATTTCAGCAGGCAAGCCGTCCCTGGTCTGCAAAAGCATGTTGAGGGAAAAATTAAACATGCGCTACTAAACGCCGTCAGTAGCAAGGTCCACCTGACCACCGATGCGTGGACCAGTACCCATGGCCAGGGACGATACCTTTCCCTCACTGCCATTGGGTCAATGTTGTGGAGCCGGGTACAGATCTTGCGAGTGGCGCTGTACGTGTTCTGCCAACTCCAAGGATTGCAGGAATCCAGTCTGTCCACATTGACTCCTCCTCCTACTCCAGTTCCTCAATCATCGCTGCAGGAGCCGTCACGGTCTACCTCCACATGGACCCGTGAACGCTTACCTGTTGCGACCGATATGAGCACAGCCGTGGCCAAACGTCAACAGGCCGTCCTGAAATTAATTCCCATGGGGAATCGAAGCCACACAGCGCAGGAGCTCTGGAATGCCATCAAGAAGGAGAGCGACGTGTGGTTTTTGCCAGCGAATCTCCAGCCAGGCTTGGTAGTGTGTGACAATGGCCGAAATCTGGTGGCAGCTCTGGGCCTTGGCAACCTCACTCACATATCATGTCTGGCACATGTGCTCAACTTGGTCGTGCAGAGTTTTTTGAGGGACTATCCGGATCTTGATGCACTGCTGCACAAGGTCCGCCTAGAGTGCGCTCACTTGCGACGTTCCAGCATGGCCAGATCGCGCATTGCAGCTCTGCAACACAGATTTCGCCTTCCTGAACATCGCATCATATGTGACGTACCCACCAGGTGGAATTCCACGTTACATATGTTGGAGTGGTTGTGTGAGCAGCAGCCAGCAGTAATGGAGTATCAGCTGCATCAGGCGCAATCAACTCGCAATTTGCGCCGTTCACACTTCACTACTGAGTGGGCCTCTATGAAGGACATCTGCCACGTTTTGCGTGCGTTTGATGAGTCAACGCGGATGGCGAGTGCAGATGATGCACTAGTCAGCCTGACTGTCCCCCTTATCTGCCTGCTTCAAAAAACACTGCAAGCACTAAGGGATGAGGTTTTGGAAGAGGTGGAGGATGAGGAGTCACAAATTCCATCACCTTCTGGACAGTCAGCACAACGTGGTTCCTCACAAAGGGCTGGGCAGGGCTCACCTTGTGAGGAGGATGAGGAGGAGTCAATGGAGGAGGAAGACATCGCTCCAGAGGGAGGTACACAACGCTCTAGTCAGTATGTAGAGCAAGGGTGGGGTGATGCAGAGCAGGCAGAGATGACGCCTCTTGCAGGGGACAGCGTTTCTTGGCCAGTTGGGAGTCTGCAGCACATGGTTGATTTCATGCTGCAGTGCCTGAGAAACGACCGCCGCATCGCCCACATTCTCACCACGTCTGATTATTGGGTGTACACCCTCCTAGACCCTCGCTACCGGGACAACTTACAAAGCCTCATCACACCGTTGAACCGGGAGCGTAAAATGCGGGAGTACCAAGACACACTGGTGCAATCCATAATGTTCTCCATTCCAGCCCAGAGCACTGCTGCTGCTACTGCTTTACAAAGCAGCTCTGTGCATCGAGGCAGTGGAGACAGCTCTGCAACAATAGGGAGCACAAGCAGCGCCTCTGCACAGGGCAAGACCAGTATGTTCCAAATGTGGCGAAGTTTTGTGGCAGCGCCACAAATGTCTACACCATCCAAGACTGCTCCAGTCAGCAGGAGGCAACGTTTCCGTAAGATGGTGACAGACTACATGTCTTTCCCTCTCAGTGTACTCCCAGATGGCTCTTCCCCATTCAAGTTTTGGGTCTCTAAGCTGGATACATGGCCAGAGCTTAGCCAGTATGCATTGGAGGTGCTGGCTTGCCCTGCTGCCAGTGTATTATCGGAGCGCGTCTTTAGTGCTGCAGGTGGTGTACTAACAGACCGTCGCATGCGACTATCCTCCGATAATGTAGACCGGCTTACTTTTCTGAAAATGAACAAGGCATGGATCTCGCCAGAATTTGTCTGTCCGTTTTCAGATTAAATAACTGGTTCGCAACGTTATCCATGTCTCCTGTTATGTTCATATTTCTACCACCTGAACTCTACTCCCTGGGCTACAACACTGCCAGTTGCTGCTCAGAAGTGTCGTGTCCACAGACCAATCACAAGCTATAGTGTTAGTGGGGTTCAGTAACGCCAGCTGTTCCCCTGCTGTGTGGCCGGCATGAAGTCTCCTGTTCCCTACACATGCACAGAAAAACCCATGTGGAACATGCTCCAAATAGGGAAGAGCCGTCACCCTGATTGTTATGCTTAAAACAGGAAATTGTGAAGTTTTCCAGGCCTCGAATGATAAATTTTTATAACAAATATGGACAAATAATAATTTGTCATCACAGCGCATATCTGCACATGTCTAATAGAAATGGTAACAAAAACTAAAACATAGTGTTCACTTTTTGAAATTAATGCATAAAAGTACATTTCATACTTATCAATTAATGCTTTTTAAGGAACTTTATCTGTACCTGTAAGATAATGCAGTCAATGGATGTACGAATCATAAAATCCTCATCATCATCATCACGAGTTTTATTTATGACAGACATTATAAAATACACATACTGATGCCAACTGTAACTTCACACACCATATATGAAATGGCCAGCATCTAAACCTGGTAATAATGTGCAATAATAAATTATTACATCTAGAAAGTGCATCATGCATACTGACAATAGGTAGTTTTTACCTGCAAGTGCTGTTGAAACAAGCACAACAGATATAAATTAATAATGGTATATAGGTATCACAGTGCATAGTTACTCATGGACAATGTCGATGTAATACTGTACCTCAATAAAGTCAGCGTCAACCATTATGCTTGTTAGTCTTGTAGATTGTTAAAGAGGGAACGTGCTTTTTTTGTTGGTCATAGGTGGAGTATTAGACAGTAAATGATTACTGCTGTCGTATTTTTGGCGTCCCTAGGGCACAATAACGCTGCGTAACGTCACATTTTATAGTCCTCTAATTGACACACGCTACCCTACCCTACGCGTGACAGTAGGAAGGTAGTGTTGACGGATAAAGCCTTGCGCAACCAGACATGCTTTTACCTCTTCAACACTGTACAAGCAAAAAAATGCATGATTGCAGCCGCAGACTTTATTGACGTACAGTATAACATCGCCATTACCATCAGAGGCTGTCCACTGTCTGATACAGACATAGAATATACCTTTGCTATTCGTAGCCTTTGTGTCACCTACACTTGCAGGCACACACTTACATTGTGACAATGCATAATGTTTTTTTAAATGGTTATTTTTTATCGTACATTATTGCGTCATCACATTGATGAGTCCATGCTGGACATGTTATTACATGCTGTCCAAAGTAACAATTTTATTAACTTAAATAATTGAAATGTCTGTGACTGTCACATATAATTGCAATGATGATGATGAGTGACTATTACAATAATAATAATAATAATAATCTTTATTTATATGCGCCATCATATTCCGCAGCGCTTTACAGTTTAACAGTTTCAAAACACAAGTCATAAGTAACAACGTTAACAATACAGTAATTAAAGCAAAATAAGACGGCCCTGCTCGTGAGAGCTTACAATCTACAATGAGGTGGGGGAGATACAAAATTACGGGTGTGTATATACAATGGTGCATTTACAATGATGGTCCAGCCATCTTAAGGGAGTGAGGGATGGATGGAGATAGTGAATGGGCTACACACACACACACACACACACTTACACATAGAATGACTTTGATTAGTGAATGTGATAGGCCGCTCTGAACAGATGTGTTTTGAGGGAGCGCCTGAAACCATGCAAATTGTGGATAGTCCTAATTTCTTGGGGTAGAGCATTCCAGAGGATTGGCGCAGCGCGGGAGAAGTCTTGGAGTCGGGAGTGGGAGGTACGGATTAGTGCAGAGGTTAGTCGAAAGTCGTTTGCAGAGCGCAGCAGTCGGTTAGGCCGATAGATAGAAATGAGGGAGGAGATGTAGGGGGGTGCTGCAGTGTGGAGAGCTTTGTGGGTGAGAACAAGTACTTTGAATTGGATCCTATAATGAATGGGCAGCCAGTGTAAGGACTGGCGAAGAGCGGACGCGTCCGAGTACCGATTAGCCAGATGGATAACCCTGCATTAAGGATGGACTGGAGAGGGGATAGTCGAGTAATGGGGAGGCCAAGTAATAGAGCGTTACAGTAGTCCAGGCGGGAGTGGATCAATGCTACAGTGAGGGTTTTTGTTGTTTCCATGGTGAGAAAAGGGCGGATTCTAGAGATGTTCTTTAGGTGTAGGCGGCAAGAGCGGGCAAGAGATTGTATATGGGAGGTGAAGGAGAGATTGGTATCAAACATAACACCCAGACAGCGAGCCTGCTGCCGGGGTGTTATTATGGTACCGCCCACTGAGAGGGAAATGTCAGATTTAGGGAGGTTAGTAGAC
Organism: Oophaga sylvatica; assembly: GCA_033576555.1. Classification (NCBI taxonomy): domain Eukaryota; kingdom Metazoa; phylum Chordata; class Amphibia; order Anura; family Dendrobatidae; genus Oophaga; species Oophaga sylvatica. The sequence continues at coordinate 470,969,457 of JARQOD010000001.1, forward strand.
GGCGGGAGCAGAAGAAGTTCAGTTTTGGAGAGGTTGAGTTTCAGATAGAGAGCAGACATGATGTTGGAGACTGCGGACAGACAGTCGGTGGCGTTCTGTAGTACAGTGGGGGTAAGGTCGGGGGATGACGTGTATAATTGTGTGTCATCAGCATAAAGATGGTACTGAAAGCCAAATCTGCTGATGGTCTGTCCAATTGGGGCGGTGTAGAGAGAGAAGAGAAGGGGGCCAAGGACTGAGCCCTGGGGTACACCGACAGTGAGAGGGAGAGGAGATGAAGTGGAGCCAGAGAACGAAACACTGAAGGAGTGGTCAGAAAGATAGGAGGAGAACCAGGAGAGAACAGTGTCCTTAATACCTAGAGAGTGGAGCCTGGACAGTAGGAGACGGTGGTCAACCGTGTCGAAAGCTGCAGAAAGGTCGAGTAGAATGAGCAGAGAGTGGTCGCCGTTACGTTTTGCTGTCAGAAGGTCATTGGTCACTTTGATGAGTGCAGTTTCAGTCGAATGTAGGGGTCGGAAGCCGGACTGTGAAGGGTCTAGGAGGGAGTGAGTGGAGAGGTAACGGGTGAGGCGGGAGTAGACTAGGCGCTCCAAAAGTTTGGAGATGAAGGGGAGATTGGAGACCGGTCTGTAGTTGTTTGTGCAGGAAGGGTCAAGAGCGGGTTTCTTTAGTAGTGGAGTAATGATGGAGTGTTTGAAGGAGGATGGGAAAATGCCAGAGGAGAGTGAGAGATTGAAGATTGTAGTTAGGTGAGTTGTGACAACAGGAGAAAGAGACTGGAGGAGATGTGAGGGGATGGGGTCAGTAGTGCATGTAGTCGGACGAGAGGAAGAGAGGAGTCTGGAGACTTCTTCTTCTGTGATGGGATCAAATGTGGAAATTGAGCCAGGGGAAATGCAGGGTGGGATGGGAGTCACAGCACTTGGTGGTTGAGAGCAGATTTCCTGACGGATAGTATCTATTTTTTCTATAAAGTGGGAGGCCAGGTCATCAGCACAAATGTCTGTGATAGGGGCTTGGCTTTTGGCCTGAGGAGGGAGTGAAAAGTGTCAAAAAGTTTCTTGGGGTTGTTGGCTAGTGAGGAGATCAGTGTGGTGAAGTAGGTCTGTTTGGCGAGGTGAAGGGCAGCATTATAAGTTCTTAACATGAATTTAAAGTGGATGAAGTCTTCTGGTGTGCGGGTTTTTCTCCATAGGCGTTCAGCACTCCTAGAGCATCGCTGGAGAAGGTGAGTTTGCGATGTGAGCCAGGGCTGTTTTACTGTGTGTTTGGAAGTTCTGAGGGTGAGCGGTGCTACTTGGTCAAGGGTGCTTCTAAGAGTGTCATTGTAGTGCTGAACAGCCAGATTAGGACAAGAAAAAGAGGAGATTGGGGACAGCGAAGAGTGTAGGGAGTCTGAAAGTGTCTGAGGGTTAATGGCTTGCAGATTTCTGAATGTGCGGTAGGTAGGAGTTCGCTGGGGTGGTGGAGGATTTGTGAGCGTGAAGGAGAGAATGTTGTGGTCAGAGAGTGGAAGCGGTGAGTTATTTAGGTGGGAAATTGAACAGAGGCGGACAAAGACCAGGTCAAGGGTGTTGCCATCCTTGTGTGTCTCAGAGGTTGAAAGCTGTGAGAGGCCTAGAGAAGTGGTTAGTGATAGAAGCTGAGATGCAGATGTGGAAGTAGGACTGTTAATGGGGATGTTGAAGTCTCCAAGGATAAGGGTTGGTAGTTCTGAGGACATGAAGTGCGGCAGCCAGGCTGAGAAGTGGTCAAGGAACTGGGTGGATGAGCCTGGGGGCCGATATATGACCGCTATTCTGAGGGAGAGGGGATGGAAGAGCCTGATGGTGTGGACCTCAAAAGAAGGGAATGAGAGTGATGGAATTGGGGGGATGACCTGGAAAGTGCATTGTGGGGACAGGAGTATGCCAACTCCACCACCATGTCTGTTTGTGGGTCTCGGGGAATGGGAGAACTGTAAGCCACCATAGGAAATGGCAGCAGGGGAGACCGTGTCAGAATCCTGAATCCAGGTTTCAGTGAGGGCCAACAGATGAAGAGAGTTGTTCAGAAAGTAGTTGTGCAGGAAAGATAGTTTATTGCATGCAGACCTTGGATTCCAGAGGGCACAGTTGAAAGAAGGAGATGAGGGAGTGCAAGTAATATTAACAAGATTATTATGGTTTCGAAATGAGGTAGGGTAGGGATTGAGGTTGGGGGATGGTGGACCAGGGTTGGGGGAGATGTCCCTGAAATCAGTAGGAGTAGGAAGATAAAGAGCAGGTAGTTGTTGGATTTATAAATAGGTTTTTTCTGAGATATGTTTGGGCAAGATGGGCTGAGTTTTCTTAGGAAGGTGAGGAGTGCATGGGAACTGTACATGGGAGAGGGAAGTATGGAGGGGCTGATGTATATGAGTCGTGATGGAGGGGGGATGGGGCAGTGAATGTGGATGGCAAGGGTACACAGGAGGATAGAGATAGAGAACATAATTTAAAAGAAAGCAAAGTGTGGGTTACCTGATTCCTGCCCTGATTAACTGCCATGGATAACTGCCTATACTCGATGCTTGTCTTTCGTGATGCTTTGCTTTCTGTGATGCGTGCGCCCCCCTTACTGCGTGCGCCCCTTAGACTACTCCTAAATATATAGTCCACACTACAGGGTCAGGAAAGTGGGATTGTGGGGGCTGTTTTGGGATAATTTGCCAGCTGGGGCCAGCACACCAGGGGGTGGTTAGATCATCAAAGGCTACCTGGCAACATCTATATGCTTTAGCACCTTCCACCTGATAGCATCTAGAGAGGCCCCAGTCACCGGGATATAAAGCAGTAAGTATTTTAAACACAGTGCAAAAATGAATTATTCCAAAGCCTTATTAACAGGCACATTAAACTATGTTGCAAGATGGTAAAGCAGTGCTTGGCAGCAAGTAGAGGTATGGAGTGCACACCATTAATATATAGTGCAGCATTCAACACAGATAGCAGAGGTGGGGATTCTATTCAGCTGTTTGCTTCCACTGAATGCAGTTCATACCATTAATATATAGTGCAGCATTCAACACAGATAGCAGAGGTGGGGATTCTATTCAGCTGTTTGCTTCCACTGAATGCAGTTCATACCATTAATATATAGTGCAGCATTCAACACAGATAGCAGAGGTGGGGATTCTATTCAGCTGTTGCTTCCACTGAATGCAGTTCATACCTGTGTGAAGAGAGAGATGAATATTAATTCCTCGCCATGGATAATGCCTTTTACTCGATGCTTGTCTTTCGTGATGCTTTGCTTTCTGTGATGCGTGCGCCCAAATCCATTGTCTTCACTATGTTATGGTTTAACATAGCGTTCCTTAAGCATTATTCATAAATACAAAAATGGACTTTTATTCTTAAATTTACAACACTATATTTTGTAACCAATTTTTTGGGTGGTGTGTTGTTCCATTTCTTGTTGGCATGCGCATATATGCGTTTATATTTGCAGGGTCTTTATTTTTATTCTTGAAGTTAGGAAACATGTGTATCTTCGTACCGTATTAGCCAGTAGATAGACAAATATTTAGACTTGAGAGTCCGCAGTGGTTGATACCTTTTAATGGATAACTGAAAAGATGGTAACAAATTGCAAGCTTTCGAGGCTACTCACGTCTCTTCATCAGGCAAAGACTAAAACAAAAAATGAAGCATCACATATTTCTATACACAACAGGACACAGGAATAGTGCAATAGGTAAGACAAGTAAGTCACGTGTAGCAGAACTGTCATTATGACAGAGGGATGAACATAAATATTGGAACAGTTCCTAGATAAGGATAGAAAGTTTTATTGCCCTCTGATTGGGGTCTGGTTTTGTGTTTTCATGCCCCTGGAAGGGCAGAGACGCAGATTCCTTAATTGATATAGAATGACATAAATCCGTGTGATCTATTCATTCCATCACTAACAGTGTCAAAGGTCATGATGAGCTTATATTCTGAAACCTTTGTATCTTTCTCATATTTGAAGTTATATTTTAATACCAGTAATCCATATCCATCATGCTATGACCGGGCATACAAAAGTGTTTTGCCACAGGTAAATCCATTATTTTTTCTCTTATTGTGTGGCGCTGATAATTCATCCTTGTTCTCATTTTTTGGCCGGTCTCCCCTCACTTGTCCCTCCCTCACTTGTCTTACCTATTCCTGTGTCCTGTTGTGTGTAGAAATATGTGATTCTTCATTTTTTGTTTTAGTCTTAGCCTGATGAAGAGACCTGAGTAGTCTCGAAAGCTTGGAATTTGTTACCATCTTTTCAGTTAGCCATTAAACGGTATCAACCACTGAGGACTCTCAAGTCTAAATATTTTTCTATTCTTGGAATTGAAATTCATCATTTTATTGTCCTAGTAAAACTTCATTTATTCTTGTTTGAAGTACATACATTTGCAATGGCCACGAGTAACAAGGCAATTACTCAATATTTTATGCCTACACCCTCCTTGACCCTGGGCTTCAACACCGCCAGTTGCTGCTCAGAAGTGTTAGATGCACAGATGAAAACAATCGCTGATGTGTTTGTGGGGTTCAGTAACGCCTGCTGTTCCCCTGCTGTGTGTCTGGCAAAAATTACTGCTGCTAACTACAACTTCAACTTCAAACATCTCATACAAGGCCTCTGCCTACACCCTCCTTGACCCTGGGCTTCAACACCGCCAGTTGCTGCTCAGAAGTGTTAGATGCACAGATGAAAACAATCGCTGATGTGTTTGTGGGGTTCAGTAACGCCTGCTGTTCCCCTGCTGTGTGTCCGGCAAAAATTACTGCTAGCTACCTAAACATGGTGAAAAAAGCATGACATGTCAAAGTGTCTTGTGCTACACATAGATATGAGGCTACACCCTGATTTCTAAGCTGTAAACATTTGAAACGTCAGCTTTAAAACCATAAAATGATTAGTCTTTGTCACAAATCTGTAACAAAATAATTGTGACATATTATTTCAGATATGCACATGTCGAAAACAAATGCTAACACAAAAGCCTACTTATGCTATAGGATACTGATGGTCAACCTTGTCACTCCATAGCTTAGACAAATCCAACTCACATCATGACTCAAATGCTGCAATGTTGGAAGTGCATAATGTGGGTTGAACTTTGACAACAGCTGCAGTGCGAAGGTTAGACTTCAGTGTTCTTGGCTTTTAAATAAAAGCATACAAGTAAATATAATAATCCAATGTTGATTAAGGGACGTGATGTACACCTGTAATATTGTGCAAACAATGCATGTAGGAATAGTCCTCTTCAACATTACTTATATTTGTGTCATTTTAAAAAATACATATTTAATTAGAAAGTTAACAGCCCATATCATAAAGGTCCTTCATGTAAACATGATAATCGCTAACAAAAATCATGCATTACCTTGTTAAAGTCAATAGTGCATAGTCACAATAGCAAAATATATACCTGTAAGTGGTGCTGAAAGAACGACAACTGATAGAATAGGTGAATGATATCTATTTATCAGACTGAATAGCGACACCTGTACAATGTCGATATAATACTGTACCTTAACAAAACAGCTGTGTCACACCTCACACTCGTTTTTCTTGTAGCTTCTTATGTAATAGGGCACATGCGTGTATGTTTCATCATAGGTGCATGTTTACTGAGTAAAGCAGTCATGACAACGCCTTTGTGTTGTCGGTACGCTTGCGATGATGAACGATGCACACCGTGAATGTTAGTCTGCGTCATAAGACGCACAGACGCTCCAATACCCAATGCGTCACAGCAGGAAGCCAGTCTGTGCGTCCAAACAAAGGCGCAACCATACATGCACGTAACCTTTTATAAAGCTATATAAAAAAAAGGATGTAGTAGTAACGCACACTTTATTGAGGTACAGCATTACATCGCCATTCAACATCTGTGGCTATGCAGTCTCATCTATATATACCTTATCTATCCGTTGTCATGCTTGCAAGTCCACAGTCAGGCATAAATAGCTGTTTTGACTATGCACTATGCACTTTTTAAAGTTTTTGTTTGTTAATATAAATGATTGGCACATATTAACAGTATTACATGATGGAAATTTTAGATATTTTTAAAAACTTTTTAGTGATATTATTCACCAAATGTAAACTTTTATGAATGTCAAAGATAACTTGTAATGCTGATTATGTTTTTAAGTCAGCCATTCATTGTCTACACAATAGAAATGGTGTACATACTGTTACTTAGCCATCATTAATGGATTCTGATATGTACTTGTATGCTTTTATTTTAAACCGTATAGCAGATTATTTAACCTATTTTAATTGTGGTTTGAATTGCTTTTCAACATGTTAATGTATGCGTTTATGTTTGTAAATTATTTTACATATATTTTTTAAGTAAATCATCATCTATGGTACTAAAGGTTATATTCTCTGTTTGGAGTATAGACATTTTTAATTGACACGTAACAGGAAAATACTGATCTAGTATTTAACACTCCTTGCCTGGGCTCCAACACCGCCAGTTGTTGCTCGGAAGTGCTGTTAGCACAGTGAACACTTGCTCCTGTGTTATTGGGGTTCAGTAATGTCAGCTGTTCCCCTGCTGTGTGTACGGCAAAAAGTCCTGCTGCCTCCACCCTGTTGTCTTCTCATCCCTGGGCTAAAACACCGCCAGTTGTTGCTCGGAAGTGCTGTTAGCACAGTGAACACTTGCTCCTGTGTTATTGGGGTTCAGTAATGTCAGCTGTTCCCCTGCTGTGTGTACGGCAAAAAGTCCTGCTGCCTCCACCCTGTTGTCTTCTCATCCCTGGGCTACAACACCGCCAGTTGTTGCTCGGAAGTGCTGTTAGCACAGTGAACACTTGCTCCTGTGTTATTGGGGTTCAGTAATGTCAGCTGTTCCCCTGCTGTGTGTACGGCAAAAAGTCCTGCTGCCTCCACCCTGTTGTCTTCTCATCCCTGGGCTACAACACCGCCAGTTGTTGCTCGGAAGTGCTGTTAGCACAGTCAACACTTGCTCCTGTGTTATTGGGGTTCAGTAATGTCAGCTGTTCCCCTGCTGAGTGTACGGCAAAAAGTCCTGCTGCCTCCACCCTGTTGTCTTCTCATCCCTGGCCTACAACACCGCCAGTTGTTGCTCGGAAGTGCTGTTAGCACAGTGAACACTTGCTCCTGTGTTATTGGGGTTCAGTAATGTCAGCTGTTCCCCTGCTGTGTGTACGGCAAAAAGTCCTGCTGCCTCCACCCTGTTGTCTTCTCATCCCTGGGCTACAACACCGCCAGTTGTTGCTCGGAAGTGCTGTTAGCACAGTCAACACTTGCTCCTGTGTTATTGGGGTTCAGTAATGTCAGCTGTTCCCCTGCTGTGTGTACGGCAAAAAGTTCTGCTGCCTCCACCCTGTTGTCTTCTCATCCCTGGGCTACAACACCGCCATTTGTTGCTCGGAAGTGCTGTTAGCACAGTGAACACTTGCTCCTGTGTTATTGGGGTTCAGTAATGTCAGCTGTTCCCCTGCTGTGTGTACGGCAAAAGTCCTGCTGCCTCCACCCTGTTGTCTTCTCATCCCTGGGCTACAACACCGACAGTTGTTGCTCGGAAGTGCTGTTAGCACAGTCAACACTTGCTCCTGTGTTATTGGGGTTCAGTAATGTCAGCTGTTCCCCTGCTGTGTGTACGGAAAAAGTCCTGCTGCCTCCACCCTGTTGTCTTCTCATCCCTGGGCTCCAACACCGCCAGTTGTTGCTCGGAAGTGCTGTTAGCACAGTGAACACTTGCTCCTGTGTTATTGGGGTTCAGTAATGTCAGCTGTTCCCCTGCTGTGTGTACAGCAAAAAGTCCTGCTGCCTCCACCCTGTTGTCTTCTCATCCCTGGGCTCCAACACCGCCAGTTGTTGCTCGGAAGTGCTGTTAGCACAGTGAACACTTGCTCCTGTGTTATTGGGGTTCAGTAATGTCAGCTGTTCCCCTGCTGTGTGTACGGCAAAAAGTCCTGCTGCCTCCACCCTGTTGTCTTCTCATCCCTGGGCTACAACACCGCCAGTTGTTGCTCGGAAGTGCTGTTAGCACAGTGAACACTTGCTCCTGTGTTATTGGGGTTCAGTAATGTCAGCTGTTCCCCTGCTGTGTGTACGGCAAAAAGTCCTGCTGCCTCCACCCTGTTGTCTTCTCATCCCTGGGCTACAACACCGCCAGTTGTTGCTCGGAAGTGCTGTTAGCACAGTGAACACTTGCTCCTGTGTTATTGGGGTTCAGTAATGTCAGCTGTTCCCCTGCTGTGTGAACGGCAAAATGTCCTGCTGCCTCCACCCTGTTGTCTTCTCATGCCTGGGCTCCAACACCGCCAGTTGTTGCTCGGAAGTGCTGTTAGCACAGTGAACACTTGCTCCTGTGTTACTGGGGTTCAGTAATGTCAGCTGTTCCCCTGCTGTGTGAACGGCAAAAGTCCTGCTGCCTCCAACCGGTTCTCTTCTCATCCCTGGACTCCAACACCGACAGTTGTTGCTCGGAAGTGCTGTTAGCACAGTGAACACTTGCTCCTGTGTTATTGGGGTTCAGTAATGTCAGCTGTTCCCCTGCTGTGTGTACGGCAAAAAGTCCTGCTGCCTCCACCCTGTTGTCTTCTCATCCCTGGGCTCCAACACCGCCAGTTGTTGCTCGGAAGTGCTGTTAGCACAGTCAACACTTGCTCCTGTGTTACTGGGGTTCAGTAATGTCAGCTGTTCCCCTGCTGTGTGAACGGCAAAAAGTCCTGCTGCCTCCAACCGGTTCTCTTCTCATCCCTGGGCTCCAACACCGACAGTTGTTGCTCGGAAGTGCTGTTAGCACAGTGAACACTTGCTCCTGTGTTATTGGGGTTCAGTAATGTCAGCTGTTCCCCTGCTGTGTGAACGGCAAAAAGTCCTGCTGCCTCCAACCGGTTCTCTGCTCATCCCTGGGCTCCAACACCGACAGTTGTTGCTCGGAAGTGTCATTGGCACGGATACTCACTCCTGCCCAGACTGGTTACAGCACGCCATCTGTTTCCTGTCAGTGTGAACGTCACTTAGCCTCCAATAAGTTGTCCTGTCGTGTTGCGGTCGGGTTAGCCGACTCTATGGTGCCTGGAGTTTAGGTGCTTCCTATGTGTGCTGCGGGATATGCAAATAAAGGCTGTTTCCGTTGTGACAATAGGACAATCACCCACTGTAGTACTGTGGGATTCGGTAACTGCGGCCGGCTCGCGGCCTGTCAACTTAAATTTCCATGGGTACCTTCTGCTACCCGTCTGGGTTCCAGTACCGTCAGCTGGTTCTCCGCAGTGCCTTTGGCCTAGGTGCCTCCATCTCGGTATCCGAGTTCCAGCAACGTCTGCTGGTCCTTGGTAGTGCTTTGGAGCACAGGTACCTCCTGCTTAGTAACCGTGTCCCAGTAACGTCAGCTGGTCCTCGGTTGTGCCATTGGCTCTTTTCCTTCTGCTGCCCCTCCGGGTTCCAGCACAGTCAGCTGGTCCTCGTTACTTGCATTGGCTCTTGTACCTTCTGCTACCCGTCCGGGTTCCAGTACCGTCAACTGGTTCTCCGCAGTACCTTTGGCCTAGGTGCCTCCATCTCGGTATCCGAGTTCCAGCAACGTCTGCTGGTCCTTGGTAGTGCTTTGGAGCACAGGTACCTCCTGGTTAGTAACCGTGTCCCAGTAACATCAGCTGGTACAAGGTTGTGCTACAAATACAAGATACAGAACAAGAGACACAAGAACAATAAGCAGAAGATCTAAAAGCAGAAGAACATGAAGTATAAGACCAAAATGAAGAGCAAAATATATGCTCTAAATTATAAGCAGAAGAAGACTAAGCAGTGTATGGGGGTGAGTCCGTTCCTCCTCGTGGTGCCCCTGGTAAATGCCTGATGCTGCAGGCTAAACTGAACACGGACAAATACTGTTGTAATTTAAATCTTTTGTGGCAGCAAGAACGGAACGATGAAAAAAATCATACTTTTACAGATTACAAGTACTGGAATCTCTGTCACAAATAAGAATATGATGAAGATGAAGGACTATAATATGAAGAAGAATAATAGTTTAAAAAGAACAATATGAGTAATGTTAACAAAAAGATGAAAAGCAAGAAGTTTTAGAAGAAGATAAAGAAGGTGAAGATGAAGAATAATTTGATGACAAAGATGATGCTGCTGAGATTATGAAGGAGAAAGTGTGGCAAAAGTTAAAAAGGTGAAGAGCATGGAAGTTGTGAAACATACATATTTGCCAAAATAGAAAAAAGGTTAACAACATTGTCAATTTCTTCGTCAATCCGAACGTATTTCCTAAAAAAAAAAAAATTAATGCTATTCCATTGGATTGGGTTAAACATCTATGCCTTTAATGTCTCCTCAACCTCCCCCAATACATTCTACATTACTCTTTGTTGTTTTCCTTCATGTACAATTAACCTACAAGGCAAGAATGGGGTTTTTTTTAATTTCGATATTTTGTTCCCATAGACTTACATTGGACTTCCTGTATCGGTATCGGGTATCGCCGATATTTTTTGGGTATCGGCGATACCATTCCGATTCCGATACTTTTGGATATCGGAAAGTATCGCTCAACTCTAGTAGTGACCGAAGAGATGAGTAAAAGGATTTGTTTTCTAATGTGATGGCCTTTAATGGTGCAGAAAAATAGTAAATTTGGATTTTTGAAAAATTTTAGTAAAATTGAGTTCCACTCTAATATTTTTGCTAGTCTCTAATGGTCCCTACGTACTACAATGTACAGAAACGCTCACTTACTAAATACACATACATACAGAAATTAGAAAAATTAAGTGCAGAAGTTGTGTAAAAAAATTGAGAATAAGTAGCAGACTAATCAGGTTTCCTTGGTGAACTCTTCATCAGCAAATTGGACCATCTCTATAAGTGGACTAGACACTTTTTAACTTAAAAATTCCAATTCCAATATTTCTATAAATTCTTTGTTCACTCTTATTATTTATATTTGTATAGCTCATAATTTTATGCTGTTTCCAGTTTACAATAGTTCAGTAGCGCCCCCCAACTATACTGGACTATTATTTATTACTAGCAGCACTGCAGCAACATTAGCATCTTTATTAGATCAATTCTATCTGCAGGCAATTTATTCCTTTTTTTTACTTTATATAAATTTTCATTCTCAGCTGTTATTACTAAAATTAAAGGGCTAATTTTTTTCACTTTTTAGATTTAATTATTCCCCTAAATTTAAATGCCTTCCCTTGTTCTAATACTTTTATCCATTTTTTTTCCAATGAATTCTTAATCCACAATATTCACCATATGCCTTTATTTTTTCCCTATAACTTAATCTAATATTGTTGCCAACTTATTCCAAAATAACTATATATCATTATCTGCAAACAAGAATACCTTGTCACATCTTCCCACACACTCTGTTCTTATCTTGCCTTATTTTTGCTGTTGGAGACTCCTTTATAAGAGCAGAGATGTGGGAAGAGAGAGCGATTATGCCGTGTTCCTCTTGATGGGCAAAAAGTCAGGGCTATCAGTCTGATGGTTCAGTGTAGATCTAAATCATCACGGTACCAAGAGCAGAGAATGGCAACTGGAGAATGATTAAGGCAAGGTACTTTCCTCTATTAGTGGTATTAAAGGGAATCTGTACACATGCTTTTTTTTGTAATCTGACAGCAGCTTGAGGGACTGAGACCCTGATAAAAGCGATGTCACTTATTTTACTGGGTGCAGCAATAGCGATACAATCCCTATTTTGAATTTACTCGAAAACACCATCATAGTATATGTGCATCTATCTACATATATTATGCCCAAAAGATTTGTAGCAACTCAATCATAATAGGAAAAAACGAGAACCAAGAGTCCATGCTACTTATCGATAAAGGTATATATTTTATTGTAAATAATTTAATTAAAAGCAAACCCAAATAGTGGGCAGAATGCATGCGATCAGTGATGGAAACCCAGGTAAACAGGGCTGGTAGAACTGCCAGGGGTTTGTGAAAACTTTGTGACATGCCTATATAGTGTGACTGTCTACTGCCTCACATCCCAAACGCCGATCAGTCAGTATAGTAATTGATCCTGTGTGGTGATATGGGAAGTGGCCAGGGTCAGTTTCTATATGCGGAGTGGCCAAGCCTTGATATACTGTATCATATAATAGATGTTAATACAGGTTGTGTGGCATAGACTGCACCATAGGTAAATACGAGTTGTCTCATATGTGCTGTAAGGTGCCACCACTGGCTAGGCAGTGAAATGGTAATAGTAAAAACTTTTAACGCGTGTTTCGCAGTTGTTGCTTCCTCATGGGGCGACACACTGATAACAGCGATGTGTCACTTATTTTACTGGGTAAAGCAATAGTGATACAATCCATGTTTTCTCTGCTGCAAATCTAGCAGAGCCCCAAACACTGAGCCCTGTATAACCCCTCACACACCACAGCTGTCTGCATCCATTGTATAGTGACATTGAGCTGCTGATCAGTGCTGGGGGCAGGGTTGGACTATGATGCATGAGGCCAGTTTTCCTCTGATGATCTCCTGTTGATAAAAAACTTATTTGCATTGAAACATCAAAACACAGCCTAGTAAGTGATAATCAGTCTCACTTCACTTATCTCATTGTACTCTCAGATTACTGACCAAAAATTATGATAGATTCCCTTTAAAATAAAAGGAAGCAATCCTTATGTACAGTTTGTCTGCTATTTATTAAGGCATCACATAAGAACCACCTGTAATAGCAGGAAAGTGGCTCAGTGGTTAGCACTGCAGCCTTGCAGCACTGGGGTCTTGGTTTCAAATCCCACTAAGGACAACAGCTGCAAGGAGTTTGTATGTTCTCCCAGTGTTTTTGTGGGCTTCCTCCTGGTTCTCTGGTTTCTACCCACACTCCGAAGACATACTGATAGGTAATCTAGATTGTGAGCCCCGATGGGGACAGCGATGTCTATAAAGCGCTGTGGACTATGATGGCGCTATATAAGCATGTGTAACTGTAAGCAGGTTGCGGGATGCAGTGACAGACAGGAGGCAGAGCAAGGGTTAACAATTAAACAGTTTAATTTAACAGAGTGTTAACTCCTCGCAGGGATAAAAATGTTTTAAGAGTTAATGCAAGGAAAGAGAAGAAAAAAAATCAAAAAAATGCAGAATAGTAGCAGTCCAATTGTCAAGCTTATCGTGTCCTTATGTTTCTCCTCCTCAGATGATCCCGCAGGGGTTGTAGACCCGGCAATAGCCAGGGAAGATATCCTCAGGTGGGGTCCTTTAAACGATGGTCCATCTTCTGGCCGCAGCGGTCGGTCTCTGGTACCTTCCGCTGAGCCCCTAGTCCATAGACATGGCTGCCAGAGCAACCAAAGCCGCAGCACTCCCAGAGCAAAATGTGAACGAGCGTGCAAAATCTGACACAGAAGGCCACAAGCTTAGGTCCGGTGCCTGGCATTCTCTCCTCTGCACGTGCGCGGTACTCAGTCACAGAGCGCACGGCACTTCTCTCCTCTGCAGTCATTGGGCGCACAGCACCTCTCTCACCAACGGTCCCGCTAGAGACAGAGGGAACCGGCGAACGCAGCCTGTCACAACACCGGTGCACAGGGGACGGAGCACGCTGCTCTCTCAGCAGTGCGCTGCTGCCGGTTCTCGCCAAACTACCTGCTGCTGAGCACGCTTTCTGCTTTATCTGGCCCCTCCTACCCGGGTCATGAGGTCGGTCCCCTCTCTCATTTCATTTCTTCCCCCAGGCAACATGGGTAGCAGCCTCAACAGTTCCGGACCTGGCTCAGTACAGGTACCCGAAGCCTGGTCTGAGTATTGCTTTAATTGGATACAGAGTATAAATCCAACTTTTGTCTTCATCAACACTTTCATCTCTCTGGTTCTCATATATAGTGAGCCAGACTCGGGCAACCTGCTGCGTAAGACTTTGCCGGAGTCTTGGCAGAGAAGGGCAGCAGCAGACTAATTTATTTAACTTCTCGTGGGCGTTCTGTCAGTCTGCAGAGAATCAAATCAAGACTTAGACCACAGTCTTGACAAGAAGCAATTAATAGAGTTACTGGCAAGGTACATCTTATTTGCTGGGCTTTAATGTAATTTGAGTTTTGGGATACGCCTGCTGATGCTTAATGTCCCTTCCGTCTGGGGAGTAAACCACCTAGAACAGGGCTGTGTCCTCATTTCATCCTGATTTCTATCTGACGACGGTCTCACAGTTCTGTAAATGTTTTTCTGCTCCTTACTGCGCCGTCTCGCCCTGGAGATGAAAGTCATATTCGTAATGAATTACTGCCTGTTCTTACAGATACGCACCCTATGTAGTTACATCTGCTGGCTTCCTTTCTTATGTGGTGGCTACCTTACTGCAAACAGCAGGATAACGCGCGGGTTTAATTTCCTGTAGTGCTCACTCTACTTGTCAGGAATGGTGAGTCAGGATGTATTGTGATGGGTGATGCTTTCTTTGCTCTTAATGTGATTTTCTGTAAACCCCAGCAAGTGCTTGGGATTGTTTTCATCTCTGAAAGGGTTAAAACTCAAGTTGTGCTCTTTTTCTTTTTCTTCAGCGTTCTCTTGTCCATTTTGCTTTTGTCTGTTTTTTTTTTTGTTTTTTTATATATACTGCCCAATAAATGTCTACATACAAATATGGCAAAATGGAGTTTGTCATTTTTGCATAAGTTACCAAAATGTGCTGTTTTTTTTTTTTTTTTAACGTGAGGTTAAAGTTAGCAAGATGTGCAGCAAGCAACTAACAAAGGCAGAAATATAAATTAAGCTTTGCTGCATCTGTAAGTATGTATAGATAGGTGGATGTTTTTACAGTGTTTTTAATTTTTTTTCTCCCTGTATCCCCTGAAATAAAATGTCATATAGATCTCTTGTCAGACTATAATCCTCCTCCATCGCTTGTTAATTTGTTTTAATGTTGTCATTTTGCAAATTTTGTGGCAAAATGCCCATATCTTTGTAATTAGATTCTCTAGTATTTATCATAATTACATATATGGCGGCAGTAATGCGTCCATAGATGGATAGCAGATCTTTTCGAGTGGTTTCATGCTATGTCTGTAATAAGTTTTGACATGATGCTGTGCTTTTTGCATGTAATTCTGTTCAGTTTGGCGAGTTTCCTATATTTCTATCTCTTTAAAATGTGTTAATGGTTGATGATTGATGATTAGTTAGTCATTGATTTCGTTTTCTTACTATATAGAAAGCTGAGGCCCTGAGAGTTCAGAATATAGTTAATAGCAGAAACATAAAATGACTCATGGTGGGTACATGCATTTAATACGCTGTATTTTTTTTTCTCTTTTTATCTTTGTTCAAACAGGATACGTTATTGTGGATGTTGGTCAGATGATTCTCCGCCTGGGTATCACGTGCCGTGTCATGAAGCAGAGAGAACACTGACAATATTATTTAAATTTTAGAATAATTAGAGGCGTAAAATGGAGAGCAATAACTCCATCCTCCAATTGCACAATCCCATTATAGAGCTCTGTTACGTCAGCTTCTATCTTCCTCGGGGTAATGTCAGGGGATTCACATACAAATGCTGTGTAACTCGAGACAAGGCTGGAGCATGCTTCGATAACTGTTTTCAAGTCAGGGAGGAGACAAGCTTGCACAGCACAGGGATCCACCTTATGGAAGCTTTACAGAGGCCTTAAGAAAAACCAGTACCTTGGACCTGCTCTCTGAGCTTTACAAGCTCACTGCTGCTAAGGATAGATTGCTGGTTGATCTCTTAAACACAGCCAAGATCCGAGGATCTAAAATGGGTAACCAGGATGGCAAATTTCAGGACCTGGCTGGAGCATCTCTGTTTCTGGATGAATCCTCCATCCCAGTCGATTTCCAAGAGTCATTGACTTCCTCGGTGGAAAAAAAGATAATCTCATCCAAGGGAAAAAAGGTAAGGAGGTTTAGTCGAAGGAAAGAAAGCATAGAGGATTTTGTGAACAAAAAAATTAAATGGAAAGGCACTTCTGAAGTAGGAACAGCTCCAGTTAGAGAAAAGACCCCATCGATAAAGGTTTCTTTGGCAGACTCATTGGATAACTTGTTACGTCCAAGGCTCCAATCCGTAGAGAACAAGGATGTTTATATGTCTGGACTTTCCGTAAAAAACACTCATAGTAAACCCAGTGAGAGTTCAGGGAATCTTGGCCCTGGGTCATCATCTGGCAGTTCACAGTCCTTGTATGACAATGATGTTTTTGGTGACTTTGCTTTAATTTCTCATAATGACACCTCTTTGGGGGACTTGCAAGATGTTCTTAGGATGGTGCATGGGCAGCAAAAGGACACTGCAGCTCACAGCGATTTATTAAACAAAGACAATCTGGAATATATTGACAGTGATCAGTTCAACACGGAGAAGGATATTAGGACTGTTGTTGCCAAAGTCCAAGATCTTAGTCCTTGTGTGCAAAAAGTGATGACTTCCGATAGCTTCTCAGAAGAATCTTCTTCTAAGGAAGGCAGATGTGAAAATATGGTGGCTATCCCCTCAGCAGTGCCTAATGACATGGTCTCTAAAGTTGATGTACTTAATCTAAATGAAAAGGACAAAGCAGAAAATGTAACCATACATGGTTACGTTAACAAGAGCCTCCTTAGAGTTCTTAAAAGTGATAATGTGGAGGAGAAAGAATTTTGGTTAGGGCAGCATGATCACAAAGGAGGACGTGGTACTGTCTGCCCAAGCTTGGTGAAACCGGTAACAAGTTCCCAGGAATCTATAAACGCACTGACTGTGACTCAATCTAACACTAAAGTGGAGAAACCCATCAAAACCCCTCCTGTAGACTGTACTATGCTCCATCACTTCTTCCCATCAAGTAATAATGTCAATAAAGAGGTGTCTCCTTACTCGTCTCCATTTTCATCGCAACTACCCAGTCCTCAGCTTCATCACCAAATTCTCCCTTTGTCCACAAAACCTTTTGAGGATGATCCTAAAACATGGAGGAGGGAAATGCATTGGCCTGTATGTGAATTTTTTAAAGAGCCATCGTTGCTCCCAGACTGGGGGGTAAAACCAAAGCATCCAGCCTTACTAATCTAGGGCCTGACTCCTGCATTACGGATGATTTCAGGCAAAAGCCGAAAGTAAATGGGAAATTGTCTAACTTGCAACTTGATCTTCGTCAACCAGGTTAGTAGCTCTGTCTTCTACTCTTAAATTATTATAAAATAGTCGAGTACATAAGCCTTGAATACACTATGTATGAAATACTGTATGAGTTGTCATAACCTCGGCTATGGGTGATTGGCAAGATTTAGATGTATTTGTTTCTGTCTGGAGAATCTTTGACATTGGACTGCTGGGTTATAACAGCGAATTAAGTGATTCACCAAGCATTCCATACAAGTTCTGTTGCAATTTTTCTGCAGACGTCATGCCCTTTCGACTAAACCAGATTATCTTTCTATTGCCTGCAATAAAGGCTATATATATTCTGCAACAATGTGCAAATACATTGATCAGGAGAGAAGTGACTTATTGGCTACCAATTCATAGAAATATAAAAGATTTTATTGCTGGAATTTTGGTCTCTAAAATAATTTTCAGCAAGATCTTTGGTAAATGTTTGGCTGAAACCCATCTTCTATTTTACAATTGTTTAATGTTTTATGCAAACCTTTTCATTGAGTAACTCTTGAAACATGTGACTGAGTTCAAAGCCAATTAGTGATGGGTGACTAAAAGATGCTAATGAGTATAAGCAGTCAAGTGTAAAGATTTGATTGAACTCGTGGAATTACAAAGCAGAATTCCCAATGCAGGATTGTGTGTATATATAAAAAAAAATGTCTGCAGTGCCTGTGAGGTTTGGCTCTATGTGAACACTGCAGCGTATGCATCCCTTGGCTCTGGATTGCTAAGCTCTGCCAGGTATTCAGTCTGTAGTTTTTACAATTTGTGATGAGACTGAACTGTAGGTACAAGATGGGCTCACTTTTAAGATGTCACTTTGACCGAGAAATAAAAGGCAAATATCAGAATTTAAATGCTAATTACCTCTTAAAGTTCATCTGTCGCTGGATCTTAGACCTGACGTGTCTACTTGCTTGGAAAAGCTAAAAGCTGTGTCAAAATTGCTGTAAGTCGCACATGGTACCAGGGTTATGGGGTACTCGGCACCGAGCCCATAGAAGTCTATGGGGGATGTCACTGGCAGCAGAGCTCGGTCCTTGGCCCTGGGCGCTCATACAATGGGGGATATATTTACAGGGGATTGTAGTAATAGTTGTTCGTGACGCCACCTGTGGTTTCTGATCATATAGACCAGCGCTGCAGGGTTAATCTTCTGAGGGGATGTTATTAGGCAGTAAGATGTTAAGTCCCCCACAGGTGGGACTGGTCCCTCAAAGTCTATGGTGATGCAGGGTTCAGATAATAAGTCAGTCACACACAAGTTGTTCTCTTTCCATACCTTTACTGTTGAAGGTTGCAGGTATTTCCCGGGAAGCTGGTCAGGGTGGAGAATGCACATTCAGGTAATCGCTGAGCAGGTTTGAGGCCTCCTTTCCCTTTGAAATGTATGTGAGTCCTAACTTGCATAAAGTCAAGTTTAACTCGTAATGCAACAGCTACGCCCGGTCGACATTGTGGTAGAGCCTTTTCTGTCTCTGGTACCCAGATGTTGGCAAGAACAAAGTCCTTCTCTTGCAGCGTCCTGCTCAAAGTTCCTGTTCTCCCTGACTCAAGTTACGTATCGGCACTTAGGGCTACCTTCTGCGACTTGAAGTCCAGAAGGATTCCGGTGTTTCTATCACTAGCCGTGAAGTGCTAGCAATGCTTCGGACCCGGTGTCCGGTTAAGTCGAGTGAAGGTGATCTGTCACCGAAAACACTCTTCCTTCTTTCTCCACTCGCCTGTCGCCCTGCTCTCACCCTTAACATAAGCACGGGTAGCAGTAGGTGTAGTAGTCAAATTTTCTTCCCAGCTCACTGACCTGCTCTCAGTTAGCTCGTCGTTGAAACACTGTCGTAGTCCCCTTCCTTCTTTCCCTTCAAAACTCTGTCCAGAGCAGCTCACAGGACGTTCCGTCAGACTGTATACTCGCTGTAGCTCCGAGAGTCACTTTCCACGTTCTAGAGAACATAGGCAGCTTGTTCTGAGATAACAGATTCAGTTGTAGCTCTGACTAGGCTAGAGTAATTTCCTTTCTACTCGTACTAGCCTCCACTTCAGTTCAAGATGAGCTACCTAAGCTCTGTCAGGAATCAGTCTTCTCTCCTCTCCCTCCAAGACCAGAACTTGAACTAACTCAACACTCTCTGAACTGCTACGTCACACTAACTTAAATAGTCTAAGATACCCTCTGGTGGCAGTGTTGGGAAGTGTGCGTGAATGAATTTCAGGTTTTTACAATTACCTTCCTGTGCATCCTCCTGGAGACATGTGTACCAAGCGCAGCTGGGCCACACAGCTGTATTATTCTTAAGTCTATCAACAGCTGGACTCAAGAATTGTTGAGTTTAATCTGACAAAATGGCTGTAAAACCCTTTTTGAAAAAATTCTCTGACATGGATTTTCAAAGTGAGTACACCAGCCTCAATCTGTTTAAGATCTGGTCTAATGATGGATCTGCTTTAAGTACACTGCAAGGATGCACTAGGGACCCTGACCCTTTTGTATAGATCCTGAGAGCAATGACATGCCATAACCAATGTTGCATCACTGCTAAAGTGTAATTTGAAGCGTGTTGATCGCCATGCAAAAATCTTTAATCGTTTATACAGTGTTATGTTGCAGATTGGCTCCATCCCACACTAAATGCCCTGGTAACGACTGCTAGCACCATCTCCCTGTAGCTATGTTCAGGGACGTACATAGAAATCATGGTGTCCAGAGTAGAAGTTCTATTTGGACCCACCCAACTCCCACCTCCCAAAGAAAAAGGAAAATCCTTCAATTATGGGCACCATATAATCATTCATACAGTATTATAGGCACCTCATAGTCCTCCGTACAGTATAATAGGCCCTATATAGAGCCACATATAGTATAATAGGCCACATATAGTGTTCTCTACATCAAAAAGAAATGCTTCTCCCCATTCCCTTCTGCTCCGGTCTCTGCAGCATGTTTTTTGACTATATCTGCACTGCTCAGCATAGAGGGTACACTGTAGAGACATCATTGCACCATCTGTGCTGAGAGATCACAGGCGCAGAGGGGGAGTTATTAGAAAGAGGAGCGTCAGTTTAACGCTCCCTCTCCCATCATTGTTTTCAAATGTATCGGCATCCAAGATGTTAAAACAGTTGAAACTGTGATGGGAAGGGGGCACTAGCCCCTCCCGACACATGGGACCCATAGTGGCCTCATGGTCTGCCACCATTGGCGGTACGCCACTGGCTATGTCAATGTTAAAGAAGCACTCCCATCAACATTTTCATCCTCTTAATGTATTGCAATCATCATTAATCTATAATATAACACTGGGAGCGTCACTCTGTCTGAAGCCTTTATAGACTGCGCAAGCACGACACGCCTGCGCAGTCTGGACAGAGTAACGCACCCGGGGATGAAGAGAGTGGCTCAGGAGATGGCGGTATGCGTAAGCACTGAACGCAAACCATGATCTCCGGCACAACACCTTACCAATCTGGTGTTGCCGTGGGGTCCTGCTGGGATGTCAGGAGAGGGCCACGCTTTCCGGTACCATATTGTGGAAGACACACTGCAGTGTGTCTTCAAGAAAATGGCACCGGAAAGCGAGGACTGCACAGGTGCCGATTTTGCCGGCACAATCCCGCCCTCTCCTGACATCACGGCACAACAACTTACCGATCTGGAATTGCCGCAGGGTCTCGCCGTGTTGTCAGGAGAGGGCGGGTTGTGGCACCGGAATCGAGCGCCGACTTCGGCAGCACAATCCCGCCCTCTCCTGACCTCACGGCGAGACCCCACGGTTATACCAGGATTGGGGGATGAGGGGTACCATACATACCAGGATTGAGCGGACCATGCATATCAGAATTGGGGGGGTGAGGGGACCATGGATACCAGGATGGGGGGTCAGGGGACCATGCATACCAGGATTGGGGGGTGAGAAGACCATGCATGCCAGGATTGGGGGGGTGAGGGAACCATGCATACCGGGGGGGTGAAGAGACCATGCATACCCGGATTAGGGGATGAGGAGACCATGCATACCAGGATTGGGGGATGAGGAGACAATGCATACCAGGATTGGGGGATGAGGGGTACCATGCATACCAGGATTGTGGGATGAGGGGTACCATGCATGCCAGGATTGGGGGGATGAGGGGACCATGCATACCAGGATTGGGGTGTGAGATGACCATGCATACCAGGATTGGGGAGTGAGGGGACCATGTATACCAGGATTGGGGGGTGAGGAGACCATGCATACCAGAATTGGGAGGTAAGGGGTACCATATATATCGGGATTGGGGATAAGGGGACCATGCATACCAGAATTGGTGAGTGAGGGAGTACCATACATCCTACGATAGCGATGAGGGGGGACCATGAATACCAGGATTGGGGGGTGAGGGGACCATGCATACCAGGATTGGGGGGTGAGGGGACCATGCATACCAGGATTGGGGGGTGAGGGGACCATGCATTCCAGGATTGGGGAGTGAGGGGACTATGCATTCCAGGATTGGGTTTTGAGGGGACCATGCATTCCAGGATTGGGGAGTGAGGGGACCATGCATTCCAGGATTGGGGGGTGAGTGGACCATGCTTTCCAGGATTGTGGGGTGAGGGGACCATGCATACCAGGATTTGGGGGTGAGGGGACCATGCATACCATGATAGGTATGAGGGGGTTCCATGCATACTAGGATTGGGGGGTGAGAGGACCATGCATACCAGGATGAGGAATGGGGTGCCATGCATACCAGGATTGGGTGGGGGTGAGGTGACCATACATACCAGAATAGGGATGAGGCGGCCATACACTCCAGGATTGGGGGGTGAGGGGACAATACATACCAGGATGAGGAATGGGGTGCCATGCATACCAAGATTGGGTGGGGGTGAGGTGACCATACATACCAGAATAGGGATGAGGCGGCCATACAATCCAGGATTGGGGGTGAGGGGACCATACATACCAGGATGAGGAATGGGGTGCCATGCATACCAGTATTGGGAGGACCCCACGGTTATACCAGGATTGGGGGATGAGGGGTACCATGCATGCCAGGATTGAGCGGACTATGCATACCAGAATTGGGGGGGTGAGGGGACCATGGATACCAGGATGGGGGGGTCAGGGGACCATGCATACCAGGATTGGGGGGTGAGGGGACCATGCATACCGGGGGGGGTGAGGAGACCATGCATACCAGGATTAGGGGGGTGAGGAGACCATGCATACCAGGATTGGGGGGTGAGGGAGTACCATACATCCTACGATAGCGATGAGGGGGCCATGCATACCAGGATTAGGGGTGAGGGGACCATGCATACCAGGATTGGGGTTTGAGGGGACCATGCATTCCAGGATTGTGGGGTGAGATGACCATGCATACAAGGATTGGGGGGTGAGGGGACCATGCATACCATGATAGGTATGATGGGGTACCATGCATACCCGGATTGGGGGGTTGAGGGGACCATGCATACCAGGATGAGGAATAGGGTGCCATGCATACCAGTATTGGGGGGGACCATACATACCAGAATAGCGATGATGGGGGACATGCATACCATTATAGGGATAAGGGGGCTATGCATAGCAGGATAGGGATGAGGGGTACCATGCATACCAGGAGGGGGCAGCACATACCAGGATGGAGACCATATACCAATCAAAATGCTTGCCACCAGAGCGTAGAACGGGTTCATAGCTAGTTATTATATAGCACTGTGTACTTATGTAAGGAGATAGACATGCTGCTCATGTTACCCCTTGAAGACGTGTATTACTGTGATGTGTAATGTGTATTGTGACGTGCATTATTACTTGCAATGTTGTATTCTGCCAGACAGTAGGGAGAGTTAGGATTAATGATTTTGACTAGCCCTGAGTGTGAGGGGCTAAATTGAAGTGACAGAGACAGTTTCTGGTCTGGACGAGAGATGTGGCCCAGCGTGCAACAGAAGCAGACCTAAGGTCTGACTAGTAAGTAGAGCAGCTTGATGTGGGTGTCACTGAGTGGAGACTCAGACAGTGGATAGCGAAAACTGTGTGGAGAAAAGAACAGTGACAGAAGTGATGCAAGTACAGCCCAGAGTTTACATCTCCGAAAAGTAATGGGCCAGGACGGAACCGGGAACATGAGATTAAGAATGTTGTGGGTGGGAGTTCCAAGGCGACAGCAAGTAGAGATGCTAAGTACCAACCATAGTGGCAAACTATCCCTCTAAGGCCAGTTTCACACGTCCAGATATTTCCTCACAGAGTCTCTGCTCGCTACAGCTGAACTCCTGTAACCTCAGCACCGTGGGAAAATGACGGTGCTGAGGTCACAGGAGTTCAACTGTCAGCGAGCACAGGCTCAGTGACGTCACCCCCAGTCACTGAACCTCTGCGCGCTGCTTCCCAGTCAT
Organism: Oophaga sylvatica; assembly: GCA_033576555.1. Classification (NCBI taxonomy): domain Eukaryota; kingdom Metazoa; phylum Chordata; class Amphibia; order Anura; family Dendrobatidae; genus Oophaga; species Oophaga sylvatica. Next base: position 470,992,999 of record JARQOD010000001.1, read on the forward strand.
TCCCCAGTAGTTTACAGGCAAAGCGGCTGCATTAGCAGCGCTCCGGCTGTGAACTGATTAACCTCCGAGATGGATTACTCCATGGGACATGACTGTACGGTGGACAGGTATGGATATTGTTGCTTTTTTATTTAATATTTTTTTTACAGGAGATCGAGGGCTTCGATAAAGGAATGGGAGTATAATAAAGAATTAAAAACTGTGTAGTGTATTCTTTCATTAAAAGACTTTATTTTTATTGTGTGTTTATTTAACCCTTTATTTACTATAGGATTAGTAATGAATAGGTGTCTTATTGAAACCTATTCAATACTAAGCCTGGCTTAATGTCACCTTACAATAGAAAGGTGACATTAACCCTTTATTAACCCCACTTGCCACCTCTACAGGTCAAGTGGGAAGAACCCGACAAAGCTCTAGAACAGGCGCATCTAATAGATGCGCCTTTTCTGGGCAGCTGCAGGCTGCTGCTTTAGGCTGGGGGGGCTTATAATCATAGCCCCTTAACAGCCTGAGAATAGCAGCCCGCAGCTGTATAGTTTTGCCGAGTTGGTTCAAAACCTAAGGGGGACCCCACGTTGGGTTTTTCATGTATTCTCTCTGCTCGCTGTTGCCGACAGAGCAGGGAGAACAATTACAGGGAGCTTCAGCACCACGGGCAGGGGACAGCGCTTTCTGTAGCTGTCTGTGCCGTCCGTGTGGTCCTGATGCGGCACACGTGTGCCACATGGATATAGCACGTATTTACACGGACACGATATCTCCGATACCGGAAATATCTGGACGTGTGAAACTGGCTTAAGGGGAATGCGGACACTGAATCGTGCGTTGAAGTACAGGACTTTCACTTAATGGACTATAGTACAATGCTGGGTGGTGGTTAAGGCAAACGAACTTGGGAATAGAAGCATGTAAGCCTGGAAAAGGAAGAAAGGCAGTGTGTGAAGATGCTTCATGTTGTAAAGGAAACTTTTGTGAAGCTATGCCCCCTCTATTCCCCACCAAGTTACTGTTGAGTTAAAGACTGTTTATTGTTGACTAGTGGTCTCCCTTATTGAACTTTGCAACATCTGGTCCTTGTCAGCTAAAGTCACTGGCATCATGTGGCCTCCAAGGGTGTAGCTCCCCCGGAGATGAAGCCCACGTACTCATTCAGGACCCCCATCTTCATGTAGCATGTCAGGGGTGAATGAAGAGTACCTCACCCACGGCTACAGCCTTGTGCCACTTTACACTTCAAATTGCTCATTTTGCCTTTCTACCCAGCTAAGGCCTCTTTCACACATAAGTTTTTAGCTTCAGTCAAAATCCGTAGTTTTTTTGGAAAAAACGGAACCAGCGTATTAGCCGGTGGATCCGATTTTTTTTTCTCATAGACTTGTATGAGCGACTGATTGCGATAGATGGCCTCACGTTTCGTCTGTCGTGCGCTGGATCCATCGGAATTTGTTTATCCATCAATGGGCGCTGGATCTGTTGCTGTCCGTCAAATGACGGAATCCAGCAACGGATTCCGTTTTTTAACACTGAGCATGCTCCAATTATTATTACCAGATAGGGCAGTTGGATCCAGCAAAAAAAATGGATCCGTCGCCTCAGTTTTTCACTATCTGCGAAGGATCCGTTTTTTTCCAAAACTGCTGGATTGCGACTGATGCCAAAAAACTGATGTGTGAAAGAGGCCTAATTCTTCTCTTTTCTTATCTGTATAGAAAGAGGAAATCTCTTGTCCCTGCGTTTCATTCCCCTCTTCAAATCGTGACCCAGCTCCTCTGCACTTCCACCCTGCCAGGGACTTTTGCAGTGACCTAACTTTCACAGGGAAAATTGACCTCCTATTTCTACATAAAGCTAAGCAGCATTTAGCCAGTCTATACTTAATTATGTGATGTCATAGACCTAATGGGAAAAAGAAGAATTAGCTGGGTAGAAAGGCAAAATGGGCAATTGTAACTACAAAATGCTATATAATATAATTGCAATGTATTAATAGGATAAAAAATTTGATGGGAGTGCTAATTTAACTTCAACCACTGTAATTATTATGCATTTAATGTGCTCTGATAATAAAGGAAAAATCTTATTCTGTTCTTCAATGTGGGCTATTTAACCTACGCTGTGTTAAAAAGTAATCTCCGTCTTACTTGTGCAAAACTTTTGGGTAAAGTTGTTTTTTGTTTTTTTTTCCCCTCGGAGCATTCTCCATAGTAGCCAATGATATTACCCTGTCATTTTCCGGTATACCTTATGCACATGGCCACGCCAACTCTGAGTTAAGGGACCCTTGCCAGTGATTGCATATGGAAGCATTTTGACTTTTTTTTTTTTTTTTTTTTTTAAACACAAATTCTATAAGGCTATGTTCACATCACTTGTTTGTGACTTCTTTTTATGGTTTGTCTGAAGCCACTAAACATAGGATTTGAACAGATTGATGAGGCAGATGGAGTTACTTTGGACTGTCTCTGTTCTTTGTTCAGGCAGTATCTGTTTTTTTAGGCAGTCAAAAAAGCACAGTCTACCAGGCTTTTCTACTTGCCTACAAACTCTGACATTGCCTGAACAGAGGATAGACAGTCCAAAGTAACCCTCTATATTGTGAATGGCTACTTTGTGGGTTTGGTCCGTATCTTATTTTTCATGACTTCAGATGGAAGTCCCGATGGAGCCACAAATGTGTGGCCTCAACATGAAATCAACCCAGGCTTCGAACACAACTGAAAAAAAATGTTGTATTCCATCAGATGACACATTAGGGCTCATTCATAAGTCCATACAAATCGGTCCAAGCATGGACAGTAATGCACGGACTGACGGAGGCTCCTTGGAACCGAGCAGAGCAGCCTCCTAGAAACATAGGAAGCTGTCATGCCCTGTTCAGGAGACCTGTGGCCAGTCCATGCATTGTGGTGCGTGCTTTGACCGATTTGTACAGACGTTTGAATGAGTCCTTATGGTGACAGAAGGCACACTTGAGCACTCGGGGGACTCTGTTTCTGGCAAACGGTTTCTCGTTGGTTGGAATTGATTATCAAGCCTCAGATGTGCACTTTCATTAGATATAGAAAAAGTAGACTTGGAAGTAAACCAACATTTTGTGAGTTTGGGAAGTCATCTGGTGTATGAGGATAGCTGATAGCAAAGAAGCTTGTAGAAATCAAGATGGACCTGGAATGATGTAAAAAAATTAGCTGAATGTCAAGTTGCTGATTCTGGTGGGGTATAAACTGAAACCTCGCTCCTCTTGCCAATGAGTAACATAATCAGAATATTGACCATAGTTCTGTCTGATTTTGTTAAATATTTAATTGCCAAGTCTATTTTTTTTTTTCTTTTATCACTTACCATGTAGCATAATGCATGTCCTCGAAACATTGTACCACTTAGCTGTAACACAAGACCTTTTGGACTTCGACCTACTGTTTAATATTACAGGATGCTGGTAGATTCTGGGAGAGGAAGTACATTGATTTAGAAAATTTTTGTAGACAAACATTCTCCCAGGGTCAAATGCATCCGAGAAAAGTCACTTCTGACGGGCAGATGTAGCACATGTTATTCTTGTGATAACAATAAGTATCGCAGCATTCTGGAAAAGAAAACTGGGTATATCCCTATTTCCTAATGAACTTTACAGAGATGTTTGTGCAAAAAGTACGTATCAATTGATGCACTTGGTATGTATATATAAACTCATCATCTGGTACCATAAAATACTGCATGTGTAAGACCTCTTTCACACATCCGTTTTATGCTGTCAGGCGCGATCCGGCGTCGCGTCGGATCCGGCTAATATGTAAAAACAGATGAGACGGATACGGTTTTTCTGTCGGATCCGTCCAAAAACTGGATCCGTTTAACCCCTTCATGACCCAGCCTATTTTGACCTTAAAGACCTTGCCATTTTTTGCAATTCTGACCAGTGTCCCTTTAAGGTAATAACTCAGGAACGCTTCAACGAATCCTAGCGATTTATGAGATTGTTTTTTCATGATATATTGGGCTTCATGTTAGTGGTAAATTTAGGTCGATAATTTTTGTGTTATTTGTGAAAAAAAATGGAAATTTGGCGAAAATTTTGAAGATTTCGCAATTTTCAAATTTTGAATTTTTATTCTGTTAAACCAGAGAGCTATATGAACACAAAATAGGTAATAAATAACATTTCCCACATGTCTACTTTACATCAGCACAATTTTTGAAACAAAATTTTTTTTGTTCGGAAGTTATAAGGGTTAAAAGTTGACCAGCGATTTCTCATTTTTACAACAAAATTTACAAAGCCATTTTTTCACGGACCACCTCACATTTGAAGTCACTTTGAGGGGTCTATATGGCAGAAAATACCCAAAAGTGACAACAATATAAAAACTGCACCCCTCAAGCTACTCAAAACTACATTCAAGAAGATTATTAACCCTTCAGGTGCTTCACAGGAACTAAAGCAACGTGGAAGGAAAAAATGGACATTTTAATTTTTCCAACAAAAATTTCTTTTAGCATCAATTTTTTCATTTTTACATGGGCAACAGGATAAAATGGATCCTAAAATTTGTTGGGAAATTTCTCCTGAGTAAAAAGATACCTCATATGTGGTCATAAACCACTGTTTGGGCGCACGGCAGGGCTCAGAAGGGAAGGAGTGCCATTTGACTTTTTGAATGGAAAATATGCTGGAATATTTAGCAGTAGCCATGTCTCATTTGGAGAGTCCCTGTGTGCCTAAACATTGGAGCTCCCCCACAAGTGACCCCATTTTGGAAACTAGACCCCCCAAGGAACTTATCTAGATGCATAGTGAGCACTTTGAACCCCAGGTGCTTCACAAATTGATCCTTAAAAAAGAAAGTACTTTTTTCATAAAAATTTTCTTTTAACCTCAGTTTTTTCATTTTCACATGGCAACAGGATAAAATGGATCATATAATTTGTTGGGCAATTTCTCCTGATACATCAATACCTCATATGTGGTCATAAACCACTGTTTGGGCACACGGCAGGGCCCAGAAGGGAAGGAGCGCCATTTGACTTTTTGAATGGAAAATTAGCTCCAATCGTTAGCGGACACCATGACGCGTTTGGAGAGCCCCTGTGTGCCTAAACAGTGAAAAACCCCACATGTGACACCATTTTGGAAACTAGACCCCTTATGGAACTTATCTAATGTGGGTTTTGAGCACTCTGAACCCCCAGTGCTTCACAGAAGTTTATAATGCAGAGCAGTGAAAATAAAAAAATCATTTTTTTCCTCAAAAATTATTTTTTAGCCCGCTATTTTTTATTTTCACAAGGGTAACAGGAGAAATTGGACCCCAAAAGTTGTTGTGCAATTTGTCCGGAGTACAGCAATACCCCATATGTGGGGGGAACCACTGTTTTAGCGCATGGGAGAGCTCAGAAGGGAAGGAGCGCCATTTTGGAATGCAGACTTGATGGAATGTTCTGCAGGCGTCATGTTGCGTTTGCAGAGCCCCTGATGTGCCTAAACAGTAGAAACCCCCCACAAGTGACCCTATTTTGGAAACTAGACCCCCCAAGGAGCTTATTTAGATGTGTAGTGAGCACTTTGAACCCCCAAGTGCTTCACAGAAGTTTATAAACGCAGAGCAGTGAAAATAAAAAAATCATTTTTGTTCCTTAAAAATCCTTTTTTAGCCCGCTATTTTTATTTTCCCAAGGGTAACAGGATAAATGGACCCCAAAGTTGTTGTCCAGGTTTCCTGAGTACGCTGGTGCCCCATATGTGGGGAGAACCACTGTTTGGGCGCACGCAGGGCTCAGAAGGAAGGAGCGCCATTTGACTTTTTTAATGGAAAATTAGCTCCAATCGTTAGCGGACACCATGTCGTGTTTGGAGAGCCCCTGTGTGCCTAAACTTTGGAGCTCCCCCACAAATGACCCCATTTTGGAAACTAGACCCCCTAAGGAACTTATCTAGATGCACAGTGAGCACTTTGAACCCCAGGTGCTTCACAGAAGTTTATAACACAGAGCCGTGAAAATAAAAAATCATTTTTTTTCTCAAAAAATGATTTTTTAGCCCCCTATTTTTTATTTTCACAATGGTTACAGGAGAAATTGGACCCCAAACGTTGTTATCCAGTTTGTACTGAGTATGCTGGTACCCCATATGTGGGGGGGAACCACTGTTTGGGCACACGTCAGGGCTCGGAAGGGATGTAGTGACGCTTTGAAATGCCGACTTCATTGAATGGTCTGCGGGCATCTTGTTACGTTTGCAGAGCCCCTGATGTGCCTAAACAGTAGAAACCCCCCACAACTGACCCCACTTTGGAAACTAGACCCCCCAAGAAACTTATCCAGATGTGTGGTGAGTACCTTGAACCCCCACGTGCTTCACAGAAGTTTATAATGCAGAGCCGTGAAAATAAAAAATCATTTTTTTTTCTCAAAAAATGATTTTTTAGCCCCCTATTTTTTATTTTCACAATGTTACAGGAGAAATTGGACCCCAAAAGTTCTTGTACAGTTTGTCCTGAGTACACTGGTACCCCATATGTGGGGGGAGCCACTGTTCGGGCACACGTTGGGGCTCAGAAGCGAAGTAGTGACATTTTGAAATGCCGACATTGATGGAATGGTCTGCGGGCGTCATGTTATGTTTGCAGAGCCCCTGATGTGCCTAAACAGTAAAATCCCCACAAGTGACCCCATTTTGGAAACTAGACCCCGCAAGGAACTTATCTAGATGTGTGGTGAGCACTTTGAACCCCCAAGAGCTACACAGAAGTTTATAACTCCAGGGCATGAAAATAAAAAAAATCATATTTTTTCCACAAACATGATCTTTTAGTCCCCAATTTTTTTTATTTTCCAAGGGTAACAGGAGAAATTAGATGCCAAAAGTTGTTGTCCAATTTGTCCTGAGTATGCTGATATCCCATATGTTGGAGAAAACTACTGTATGGGCACACGTCGGGGCTCGGAAAGGAAGTAGTGACGTTTTGAAATGCCGACTTGATGGAATGGTCTGCGGGCGTCATGTTCCGTTTGCAGAGCCCCTGATGTGCCTAAACTCTGGAAACTCCCCCCCAAGTGACCCCATTTTGGAAACTAGACCACCCAAGGAACTTATCTAGATGTGTAGTGAGCACTTTGAACCCCCAAGTGCTTCACAGAAGTTTATAACCCAGAGCCATGAAAATAAAAAATCATTTTTTTCCCTCAAAAAATTGATATTTTAGCCCGCATTTTTTATTTTCACAAGGGTAACTGGAGAAATTGGACCCCAAAAGTTGTTATCCTGTTTGTCCTGAGTACGCTGGTACCCCATATGTGGGGGGAACCACTGTTTGGGCACAAGTCGGGGCTCGGAAGGGAAGTATGACGTTTTGTAATACCGACTTGATGGATTGGTCTGCGGGCGTTATGTTACGTTTGCAGAGCTCATGATGTGCCTAAACAGTAGAAACCCCCCACCAAGTGACCCCATTTTGGAAACTAGATCCCCCAAGGAACTCCTCTAGATGTGTGGTGAGCAGTTTGAATCTCCAAGTTCTTCACAGAAGTTTATAACGCAGAGCTGTGAAAATAAAAAATATTTTTTTTCCACAAACATGATATTTTAGTCCCCAATTTTATTTTTCCCTAGGTAACAGGAGAAATTAGACCCCCAAAGTGTTGTGCAATTTTTCCTGAGTACGCTGATACCCCATATGGGGGGTAAACCACTGTTTGGGCACACGTCAGGGTTCGGAATAAAGGGAGAACTGTTTGACTTTTTGAACTCAAAATTTGCAGGAATCAATGGTGGCGCTATGTCGCGTTTGGAGACCCCTGATGTGCCTAAATAGTAGAAACCCCTCAATTCTAACTCCAACCCTAAACCCAACACACCCCTAACCACAACCTTAACCCCTACACACCACTAATCCTAACCTAACCATAACCCTAACCCCAACACACCCCTAACCCTAATCCCAACCCTAACCATAACCTGACCACAAGCCTAACCCTAATCCACCCTAACCTAATTCCAACCCTAACCCTAATTCAACTGTAACCCTAATTCTAACCCTAACCCAAATTCTAACCCTAATTCTAACCCTCACCCTAATTCTAACCCTAATGCTAAAGGCTAGGTTCACATTACGTTTTACCAGCCCGTTCAACACATAGCGTTGATGGGCTGGTAACGGTATAGCATAACGCGATCGCGTTATGCTACACCTGCTAGCGCTGAGGAATCAGCAGATGATTCATCTGCGCTAGCGGTGACGGAGCCCAGAGCTGCAGGCCGCATCCGAGGCTCCGTCACTGAATGACGGCATGTCGCGAACGCATGCCGCTTTACGGTATGCGTCGCGATGCGCCCGTGAATGGCAGCGTTAACGAACTGCGTTATACCGCGGTGTAGCGCAGTCCGTCTAACGGACTGCCATTACGCGATATTTATCCAGCTTAACCCTAACATAACCATAACCGTAAGGCTAAAACCTAAGGATAACCCTAACTGTAATTCTAACCCTAATAGTAAAAAAAATATATATATATTTTCTACATTTTATGTGGCCCTACCTATGGGGGGTGATAAAGGGGGTTTTTATTTACTTTTTTTTTTATTTTGATCACTGTGAGAGTTTATCACAGTGATCAAAATAAATGTAGTGAAGCTGCTGGCCGGCGGCGCACTGCGCATGCGCCCGCCATTTTCCAAGATGGAGGCGCCCATGAAGAGTCCCGGGCGGACGCCGGGACGGATCGAGGGCGCCAGATGACGGGGGGAGCGGAAGGCGGGGGGCTGCGGAGCGGAGGCAGGAGGAGGGGAGCGGACCGGAGCGCAGGGGAGCATTTAGTGACGGCGGTGACCAATCGCCGCCGCCACTCGGTGTGGGGAGGGTGGGAACTAGGTGTCCAGCCATGGCAGATGCTATTGCAAAATCAGCCATGGCTGGATTGTAATATTTCACCAGATTTCAGTGGTGAAATATTACAGATTGCTCTGATTGGCTGTTTCACTTTTAACAGCCAATCAGAGCGATCGTAGCCACATGAGGGTTAAGCCACCCCCACTGTGGTCATGCACTAAGGGTCCTGTGCCTGCGGATTGGGTGACCTTTCAGTGACCCCGGTCACCCGACCAGCAGGAACATGATTTATAGCATGACGCCTACGTTGGCGTCATGGGTCGGGATGCCACTTGTTTTCATGATGCCAACGTAGGCGTCATGGGTCGGGAAGGGGTTAATCCGTTTCATCCGGTTTTTTTATCCGTTTTTCGACGGATTACGATGGATCCCCTTGGGGGGCTTCCAAACGTGATTGGCTACTGAAAACCTATATATTCACTGTTCCTACAGGCCATCTTTGACAGGTTGTAGAGGAGCAAGTGCAGGTTGGAGAGAAGAGCAAGTGGCTGGTGAAGATGGACGTTGTGATAGGAAACATTTTGAAGATTTTGGTGTATTTCACAGTGGAGGTGAATCGTTTGAAAGTGATTGTTCTGGAGAAGGAGCGAAAGAGACAGCAGCGCATCATGCGTCAGCGACTTCGAAGCCGTTTGTGGATCCAACCCATCACAGCCCAGATAATGACGCGTGGGGTGTATTCTACACTCTGCATAGACCTTAGAGGAAACCCTGAGAAATTTTTCTCATATGTTCGGATGAAAATGGAGAACTTTAATTTATTGGTGGAGCGAATTGGAGACCTCATAAGAAGATCTAACACCTATTGTCGCTTCTCCATTTCACCGACGGAGCTTCTGATGGTAACTCTTCGGTAAGCCATATTTATTTGATATGCTTGCTTGAGAGCACACTTGTACTGGAATGTTGTTGCTGGTAGTTTGTAATAAATCTTTTTATAGTATCTACAATTGTTAAAGCTGAGTTCTGGTATGTAATGCTATGATTTTGAGCTCCTTTGTCTCCTTTTTTTTTATTCACAGATTCCTTGCAACTGGAGAATCTCTTTCCTCACTCCATTTCCAGTACAGACTTGGAATTTCCACCATATCTGGAATTGTAAAGCACACATGCCATGCATTGTGGGACTCTTTAGTTGAGGAATTTATACCACAACCCACAACAGAGAGTTGGCTTGAAATTGCTGACAAGTTTCTACAAATATGTCAGTTTCCTAATTGCTTGGGCGCTGTGGACGGGAAGCATATCCACATTGTCAAGCCAGCAGGATTTGGATCTGAATATTTTAATTACAAAAAATATTTTTCCATTGTCCTCATGGCCATCGCTGACGCGGAATACAAATTTATTGCTGTCGATATTGGGGCCTATGGCCGCTCCAATGACTCGCAAGTCTTCAAATTGTCAGCTATGGGGCGTCATCTCTATGGAAACACCTTCCAGTTCCCACCCCCTAAACCGCTGCCTCAAACATCTGGCCCACCTATGCCTTTTGTTTGTGTAGCGGATGAAGCCTTCCAGCTGTCAGAACACCTTTTGAAACCGTACTTCAGCAGAGGATTCATAGAATCATAGAATGTAGAGTTGGAAGGGACCTCCTGGGTCATCTGGTCCAACCCCCTGCTCAAAGCAGATTCACTAAATCATCCCAGACTGATGTATGTCCAGCCTCTGTTTGAAAACTTCCATTGAAGGAGAACTCACCACCTCTCGTGGCAGCCTGTTCCACTCATTGATCACTCTAACTGTCAAAAAGTTTTTTTCTAATATCTAATCTGTGTCTTCTCCCATTCAGTTTCATCCCATTGCTTCTAGTCTTTCCTTGTGCAAATGAGAATGAAGATAATCCTTCTACAATGTGTCAGCCCTTGATTGACACCAACAAAAATAATTTTTAATTACCGCCTCACAAGAGCAAGAAGAATGATGGAGTGCGCTTTTGGTATTCTGACAGACAAATGGCGTGTCCTATTGACTGCGATCAACCTCAAGACTGAAACTGTGGACGAGGTAATCAAAGCTTGTGTGGTCTTGCACAATTTTGTTATCTGCAAGGAACCGATTTCCATTGAGGACCACTCTGAAGAAACCTCCTTGCATGATTACCATAACATTACCAATAGAAGTTCTGTGGCTATTTCCTGAATGAGGGACAAATTTGCAGAATACTTTGTCACCTGAAGGAAGACTAGACTGGCAGGATGAGAGTTTGAAAAATTGCTCTGTTAACTTAACCAAAGTCATGTACCTTCTTGTACCCACAGTATACCTTTTCAAACCAAAGTTGTCTACCTTGTTGTGGATTATCTACAGTATTTTACCTTTTGGCCAAAGTTGTGTTCCTGGTTGTGTATTACCCAAAGTATTTCACCTTTTAACCAAAGTTGTGTACCTTGTTGGGAATTACCTAACAATGTACACAACTTTGGGTAACAGGTGAAATACTTTGGCTAATACACAACCAGGGACACAACTTTGGCCAGAAGGTAAAATTAATTTACCTTTTACCCAAAGTTATGTACCTGGTTTTGTATACCCAATAAATGTTACCTTATTTATCCACATTATTTTACCTTTGTTTTACACATATTTAGCCTTAGAAATAAATGACAGACAACAATTTTAAGCAACCAATTTTACTTTTATTGTATGCTCAATAAAAAATTTTATTAACATATTTTTTCAAACCAGAAAAGTTTATTTTTTATTAAAACTAACATCATAAATTGGTATAGTGTGGGGTGGAGATACTGCTGAAAGGGCGATGCGGGATACTTAGACATTGGGTGTGGAGAGAGAGGCTGGTGGGTGGGGAAGGATCAGTAGATAAGAGGTGAAGGGGTGGAAAAAGAAATAGAACAGGTGGGACATGTGGGAGGAGAACAGGTGGTGGGTGGTAGAGAGGAGGATGGGCAGGGACTGGAGGAGCAGATGATGTGGTTGGGAAGTGGTACGGGGAGGATGTTGGTACGGGGAGGTTGCTGGAAGTGGGCAGTTTCTGGAAGTGGGAGGTTGCTGGTAGGGGAGGTTGCTGGTATTGAATAGGAGGGGGAGGAGGGACAGTGGCTGGAGGGGGGGCTGGTGTGGGAGGAACTACTGGGGTGGGTGGAGGATCTTGGGAGGTAACCTGTGCTAGAGCAGCGTGGCAAGAATGCATTACATGCATCTGCTGGCTAGAAGATAGCATATCCATGCGCTCGACTACAGACCGGAAAAAGCTGTGGTTTGGAGATCTTCTTGCTTCTGAATGCATGGTTTGAAGAAGTGTTTTTACCTCCAGAATGCTGGAGCTGAGCTGAATAAAGGCTGCGGCCATTTGCTCTGACAAGACTTTAAGACAGTTCTGGATAGATGCATTCAGATGCAAGAACTCGGGCGCATGGCTCCTTTCCTGACCCCTCTGCCGCTGCCGCCCAGTAGCCACAGATGTACTAGAGGTGGCAGTGGCAAAAGGGTGGGGTAAAGGGAAAGCTATATCCTGACCAGTAGACTCGTGCAATGCAGTTGGCCATGATGCTCCAGCGCTGGTGGAGGGGACAGAGGGCTCACATGTTAGGGAAGGCTGGGGCGGTCGAAGTGTCCCTCGGTGGCGGACTACTGAGGGATCACCCAAGATGGGTCCAACTGTGCAGGCTCCCGAGTGCTGGTCACCGTCCTGTGGAATAAAGAGAAAAAAAATACAATTAATATAGTGATATTGCATGGCCTTGGCTGAAACAAAAAAATTTAGACATGTTAACATTTTTTTTTACATGGGGTGTGTAATATTTACCTTCTGGTGACCATTGTTGCCCAGAGGAACGACAGGGCTCGTGCGTACTTGTACTTGCTCCTGCGTCCTCCAGATCCACTCGGGGCCCGCATCTCTTTATTGAACTCCTTCTTGAAGCGATCCCTCACAGACCGCCACCGCTTCACAATTCTCTCCCCTGCAACGAGAAAGCACAAATCGGTTAGTATACAACATCAGGGTTTCCCAAACTCCAGTCCTCATGGCCCCCATGGGTTATGTTTTCAGGATTTCCATAGTGTTGCACAAAAGGAAATCCTGAAAACATGACCCGTGGGGACCATGAGGACTGGAGTTTGGAAAACACTGCTGTACATCCAGCAACCTGAACTGTATATACTTACGCTCTTCAATCTGGGCCTGAGCATCGAGGTCCTCCCAGCAGTCCACGAGTTGTGAACAGATTTCCTCCCAGAGCCGACGTGTCACAATGAGATTGGCATGGTAGCAGTCCCCCATGTTTCACAGCGACTCCCTTTCTCTGATCAGATCGATGAGGAGGTAAACATCAATCCCCCCCTCCTCACCGTCAGAGTCGGGAGAACGCTGTGAAGCCTGTTAAAGAAAAAGAGAAAAAAAATACATTAGCCTCAAAACTACCAAGAAAAGTAAAAAAAAAAGTGAAAAAAATACAAACAAAAATGTAAAAAAAAAAAAAAAGATAGTTATACTTACACGATGGAGACCGCCGTGTCGCTCACACCGACAACCCTGGGAGGCACTACGAGGACCTCTGAATGGAGCACCAGATTCAGAAGACTATAAAAACAAAAAATATGATGTGCTTGGATGTAGGCATATGTGTTGTGTGCAGTGTGATGTCTGTACTAAATTGTTTTCTATGTGTTGTGTGTAGTGTGATGTGTTTCTGCGATGGATGCAGGAAACTTACGAATTGCGAGCCCACTCCGGGTATCTGTCCACCCCTTCGTTCTTCTTCTGGGAGCACCTCTTCAGGGTCAGATTCCTGTTATAAATAAAAAATGTTGATTAATAGAATATCCACATATGAGAGATGGATTGTGAAATACGTAAAAAAAATAAATACATTTTTTACCTGTAAACGCTGACGATGTGAGGGAGGGCTCCCAGAAGAAGACATGCAGTCCGGGTGCAGCTGGCGGCGTGTGGAAGTGGCCGGCGTCTGCTGCTGCTGGCCGACTGATGCTGCTGCTTGGCCGACTCTGCTGTGGAATAAAGAGAAAAAAATGCAATGAATATTTTGATATTGCAAGGCCCTGGCTGAAACACAAAAATTGGTTAGACATTGTGAGACAGTGAAGGAATATGTGTTGAATGAGGTGTATATTTCACCTAAGTACTTTGCTGACTGGTATGAGCGAAATGTGTGGCTTTGTAAACCTGGTGGTAAAGAAAGGTCACTACACCTGCCATTCAGTACACGCTTGCAGCTCAGACCTGAATCCACTCAGGTGTTGATTAGGAAGCCAGAAGTAGGTGCTTGGGAGCACAGTCAGAGAGCACGCTTAGTCTGGACACAGGAGGGGTCCAGGCACAGAAGGTGTCTCCAGGAGTTTGAGCTATCTCAGTCTGGGTGCTCGATGTACCCCGGACACAGGAGTAGTCTCTGTGAGAATCCATGCGGATAGCTGCTGAATAGGAGGGGAGCTCTCTCAAGTCTGGACGTTGAAGGTGCCTTCAGACACAAGGAGGAGACTCTGTGAACCTCAATGCTGGTAAATGCTGGTAAATACTGAACATATGTGTTGTTTTGGCCCCGGCTGGTAGAGTCGGGACCCGGATAGATAGGGAAATCTATCTAAGTGTAGTAAGTGGCTAGACAAGCCTAGGTCTTCTGTTTATGATTTGTTTTATATCTGTTTGCTGTGGACTTTAATAAAGCTGGTTGCGGCCAGTTTGCACCAGTACTGCTGTGAATGAACTGTTTCCGTGCCACTCTGTCTACCCAGACGGCGATCCCAGAGCTATATCCCCTGAAAAGCTTACAATTGGCGGAGAATGCTGGGGCAGCACAGTGGCTGATACAATTGGTGCTGGAATGTGGATGCAGCACAGTGGCTGATACAATTGGTGCTGGAATGTGCGTGCAGCACAGTGGCGAGAGACAGCAATAAAGGTGAAGTCTGTTGAAGTAGCAGCAGAGAAAAAAAAAAAGTGTGTCAGCAAAAACGTCTGATTGGAGCAGTCTTAAAGAGACAGTAGCCCTAATAGAGTTTGCAAAGAAAAAAAAAAAAGTGTGTCTGCACAGCAAAGCTGAACTTGTTGTGGAAAAGACTGTGGAGTGTGCAGCAGCAAAGAAAAGGTCTGTTGGAGCAGTCTTAAAGAGACAGTGGCCCTAATAGAGTTTGCAGAGAAGAAAAAAAAAAAAAGTGTCTGCACAGCAAGGCTGAGTTTTCTGTGGAAAAGACTGTGGAGTGTGTATGTCTTAAGTGAAGACTGCCGTTGTTGAGACAGAGAAGTCTGACAGCATGGATGACAGCATGGAGGCGGGTTTTGAACAAATGGCGCAAGTTAATGTGCAACATAAGACTGCCGTGGTTGAGACAGATAAGTCCGGCAGTATGGAGGAGCTCATTGAGTACCTGGTACAGGCCCAGCAGAGCATGCAACTGCAGTGCCAGCAGCAGCAGCAGGAGAATAACCGGTTGTTGGAGCAGATTGCAGCTCTCAGCACCTCGTCCCAGAGTAATGTTGTGAAGGCACCTGCCTTGTCCGCTGTAAAGAAGGCGGTAAGACGGTCCCTGAAAAAGATGACACCTCGTGATG
Source organism: Oophaga sylvatica (assembly GCA_033576555.1). Taxonomy (NCBI): domain Eukaryota; kingdom Metazoa; phylum Chordata; class Amphibia; order Anura; family Dendrobatidae; genus Oophaga; species Oophaga sylvatica. The sequence goes on from JARQOD010000001.1 coordinate 471,008,425, forward strand.
ATGTGGAGGTATATCTAACTAGGTTTGAGGGACTGGCAGAGAAGGAGAATCTGCCCCTATCTGAATGGGCCATGATGGTCGCACCCTATCTGATTGGAGAACCCCAAAGGGCCTATGCTGACCTGAGCGAGCAGGACAGCCAAGACTATGCCAAGCTGAAAGCGGAGATTCTTACCCGGCTGGGTGTTACGGTGACAGCCCGTGCCAGGGGAGTTCATGACTGGAGATGCAGTTGGGAGTCTGCAGTCAGCAAACCTGATTATGGAGTTGAAAAGGTGATAGTGAACCGCTACACCCGAGCATGTCCTCCTGAGGTACAGCCAGAGGTCAGACAAGGAGAACACCAGGACGCCAATCGTCTGGTCAGCCTGATGGAAAAGGCTTTCGCCAACAAAGACTGTCTCCGTGACCAGCCGTCTGAGAGGTCGCCACTTCAGAGTTCCCGGACGCTGAACTCTCGCGGTAAGAGCGTTCCAGCTGTTGGGGACATGGGGTATGCTGATAAGCGGGTTCGGGCCCGAGGGGACATGTGGGCGGAAAAGTGTGATGGACAGTGTTGGAGATGTCGTGAAATTGAAGCCAACTGTCCAATAGAGGGGGAGCCTATGTATTGTGATGTTGGCAGATCCCTCTCTCTCTGCGCAGAACCTGTGTGTGTGTCCACCTCAGCCGAAGAGACTGGACCACAGGTGTCCCCGGTGGTTGTATATGACTGCCCAGCACAGGCCCTCTTGGACTCAGAGAGTCCAGTGACTTCCGTATGGGACAGCCTGATTGATAGGGACTTCATCCCTGATAAGCACCTGAGTATGGTGTGCATCCATGGAGACACCAAAGTCTACCCAGAGACTGCCGTGGACTTGGTCCCCAAACCCGGGGAGGTTTCATATGAAGGGGGGGTAGTGAAGAACCTGGTGCAACCCGTCATATTGGGTAATGACCTTCCCCGGTCTAAGGATCTCTGGGGGAAATATGTTTCTGATGGACAGTGTGATGAAGCTCCTATTGAGGGTGCGCAGTCCCGAGGGGCGGAACACAATGTTAGTGGGGCATTAATCTTGTGTGATAATGATGATCATGATAATGATGATGACCATGATAATGATGCTGATATTGATAATGATAATGATGATCATGATAATGATGATGACCATGATGATGATGCTGATATTGATAATGATGATGATGCTAATCATAATAGTGATGATACTGATGATGATCGTGATAAAGATGAAATTCCTTTGCAGGTGATGTTGGGAGACGAGGATGGTGGTTCTCGGGAACCAAGTGCCCCTGACTTACCTGTGTCCTGTGACAATTTTGAGAGTGAGCAGTGGCGAGACCCCTCTCTTAAAACGGCCCAGGAAAATATAAATGTTCTAAATGAGGTTTCCCAAGAGCCTGGCTCTGAGGAGAGGTTTCCTCATGTTGCCATAAACACTCACCTGTTGTATAGGGACACTGAAGTCCAGGGAGAGGTCGTGAGCCAGCTCCTAGTACCTGAGCTATATGGAAGTATAGTGCTGGGGTTGTCACATACTTGAGGGACCAGATGGTGAAGTTAATGTTGTGTATGACATGTTAACTAAGGTTCCAGATCAGGATGTGAATGAGAATGAATTGTATACCCCTGAAAGTGAGCAGGATGAGAATGAGAATGAATTGTATAACCCTGAAAGTGAGCCGGATGTGGCTGAGAAAAAGGGGTCAGACAGGGATAGTGGTAGTGATAGTGAATCATCTGATGACCATAAAACAACCAGTGCAAATGAGGAAGGCATGGTAGCAGAGGAGGTTGAAAGTCCTGAGAAGAAAGCTGATGCTGACCTTACAGCGGGACAGAAGATGGCATCTGAAGATGTTTTACAGTTGGCCGGTTCCCTGGCGAAGACTAAGGTGAAAGAAGGAGAGCTGAGCTTTAAAGGCAGGACTCTGAAACTGAACACAGCACAAGTGGATGCTGTTGAAGATGAGAAGTTATCAATGTGTGGTGTGGATCTGCATCATGCCAAGGACTCTGAGGGTGATGCTGCAGAGGTGGAAAAAGCCATGGAAATGGTAGACACCAAACCAGATGCCTCACCAGAAGCTGAGGTCTCAAGTGAAGCTGTAAGGAACAAGACTGAAGATGTGGGGACTGACTCTGCCCCGGAATCTGTTTCTGCCAGAGACAGCGGCGTGGACGGTGTACTGTCCGGATCCGTGGCTGCAACTCGCGAAGCTCGGGCCGGAAGTTCGGCGCCCGGTGCTCCATCGGTGTTCCCGAGCGACACAAAGGATCTGGATAAATCCAAGATGAGATTTTGAGACATCAGGTTGGCCTTGGTGAGCTCAAGCGCATTTTCATGGAGTCTACACCTGAACCACGTCCCAGTGAGTGGGAGGGGCGATGTGTCGCTCCGTTGCCGCTGCAGACACACAGGAGCTCAGATGGGATGCAGAACGTGGTGGAAGAGAAGACTGATGGTAGGGCTTCTGAGCATGTCCTACCAGAAGAGCCTGTACAAGAAGAGGATGAAGTATGTGTACCGAAAAAGAAAAACGATCAGCTCCCTCTACAGTGCCAATCGTTTGAACAGTGTGGCTCAAAATGGTCAGAGACCATGACAGAGGCGCTTAAGTTCTGTGAAATAGAATTTATGAATCAACTGATATTTAAGAAAATAGATGTGCTAAAAAAGGTTCAGGGGGAATTAGAGAAAGCTGAAAAAACCCCTATACCTCCTGTGACAGTTGGTGACACAGGGTCAGTGCCCCAAAAACAGGAGGTACGAAAGTTTCTGAGGAAGAATCAGCAGAGGTGTTCTGACGTGCCTGGTCGTACTTCTCTGGTGAGGCACTATACCGAGACTGAGGCTGGCACTAAGGTCAAGCTGAAACCGTGCAGGACACCCGAGGCCCGCAGAGAGCATAGGCCTGGGAGGGTACAGCGTAGTGCGGTTGCTTTAGGTGAAGATACAGATGACAATGGTGAAGATGAACTTGGTGTTGGCCATAACTGGTCCGGAGTTCACTGTCTCTTTAGGATTGTTGACCACCCTCGGTCTGGATGACCAGCCCTCCGGTCTGGAGAAGAGGGGGGGGATATGTGAGACAGTGAAGGAATATGTGTTGAATGAGGTGTATATTTCACCTAAGTACTTTGCTGACTGGTATGAGCGAAATGTGTGGCTTTGTAAACCTGGTGGTAAAGAAAGGTCACTACACCTGCCATTCAGTACACGCTTGCAGCTCAGACCTGAATCCACTCAGGTGTTGATTAGGAAGCCAGAAGTAGGTGCTTGGGAGCACAGTCAGAGAGCACGCTTAGTCTGGACACAGGAGGGGTCCAGGCACAGAAGGTGTCTCCAGGAGTTTGAGCTATCTCAGTCTGGGTGCTCGATGTACCCCGGACACAGGAGTAGTCTCTGTGAGAATCCATGCGGATAGCTGCTGAATAGGAGGGGAGCTCTCTCAAGTCTGGACGTTGAAGGTGCCTTCAGACACAAGGAGGAGACTCTGTGAACCTCAATGCTGGTAAATACTGAACATATGTGTTGTTTTGGCCCCGGCTGGTAGAGTCGGGACCCGGATAGATAGGGAAATCTATCTAAGTGTAGTAAGTGGCTAGACAAGTCTAGGTCTTCTGTTTATGATTTGTTTTATATCTGTTTGCTGTGGACTTTAATAAAGCTGGTTGCGGCCAGTTTGCACCAGTACTGCTGTGAATGAACTGTTTCCGTGCCACTCTGTCTACCCAGACGGCGATCCCAGAGCTATATCCCCTGAAAAGCTTGCAACATGTTAACATTGTTTATGGACTGGGGGGGTGATATTTACCGTCTAGCATGTGCTGATGTACTGTCCTGCTGCTGGGATGATGGCTGCTGCTAGGATGATGGCTGCTGCTGGGATGATGGCTGCTGCTGGGATGATGGCTGCTGCTAGGATGATGGCTGCTGCTAGGATGATGGCTGCTGCTGGGATGATGGCTGCTGCTGGGACTCTATTTCTGCTGCGGCTTGGCGGACTCTGCTGTGGAATAAAGGGAAAAAAAATGCAATGAATTTTTTGATATTGCATGGCCCTGGCTGAAACACAAAAATTGGTCAGACATGTTAACATTTTTTTTTGGAATGGGGTGTGTGATATTTACCGTCTAGCGTCTGCTGCTGTCGTACTGTCCTGCTGCTGGGATGATGCCTGCTGCTGCTGGGATGATGGCTGCTGCTGGGATGATGCCTGCTGCTGCTGGGATGATGCCTGCTGCTGCTGGGATGATGCCTGCTGCTGCTGGGATGATGCCTGCTGCTGCTGGGATGATGCCTGCTGCTGCTGGGATGATGCCTGCTGCTGCTGGGATGATGCCTGCTGCTGCTGGGATGATGCCTGCTGCTGCTGGGATGATGCCTGCTGCTGCTGCTGCTGGATGATGGCTGCTGCTGTTGCTGGGATGATGGCTGCTGCCTTCTCCTGCGGCTGGGTACGACCTTCTTGGATGGCTGCATGGTTATGACTGAGGGTCCCACTGGCATGGTTTATATATGTTTGCTGTGGGCTGGGCAACTTCTCAGCATGCTCAGATGAAAAAAACGGATCCGGCCACCGGATCCGGCGCATTGCGGCGCTCATAGACTGTCATTGTAACAAAAAGTTGGAAGCGCCGTATCCGGCGCTTCTGGCTTTTTCGCCGGAGACAAAAACGTTACTGTTGTTTTTTCCAGACGCTGGAATGAGACAAAAAGCAGGATCCAGCAAAAAACGGACGAACCGCAAGGCCATGCGGTGCGATCCAGTGCTAATATAAGTCAATGGGAAAAAACGGATCTGGTATTAGATTTCGCCGGATCCGGTTTTACAAAAAAATGCCGGATCACGCCTGACTGCAAAAAACGGATGTGTGAAAGTAGCCTAAGCATTCTAGATTATGTATGAATTTCACATCATAAGAAATAGAGGCACGCTTTCACCTCCTCCTCTATTAATGGTATAGAAAACATGGCTGCTTTCTTCCAAAAACAGTGCTACACCTATCCATAGGTTGTGCACCGTATTGTACCATCAAAAAAAAAATCCTAGTTTTCTAACACTGTGCAATCACTTTCAACAGGGGCAGACAGAGACAAAACATGGCCTGTATGCAAAAAACTATATGGACCCTTTGCAGTCCAATAAGCATCCCTTTATGTACCATTTTGGAAGTGGAAGTAAGCCTAAAAATAGATTGTTTTGGATTAAAATCTCTTTGGATTTGGAACCACCCCTTTAATCCATTCATAACATTTAATGTACCTATACCTATACGTCATGGTTGGGAGGGGGTTTATATACAGTTTCGTCATGGTGATCATGCGGGCACTTTATTTTAAGACACAGATATCGCTTGAAGGTGTCTGCTGTTTCTGATAGCAGCGCATCAGTGCTTATCTCCACAGGTTTTTTTTCGTCTCCCCACCCCCCGCAACTACAATCTCTGAACAGGCAATCAATATGTTGGCAAATAGAATTGCCTGAAACATTGATATCCAACTATGATTGGTGCCATAACATTGATCATAGGCTGGACATAGGCATTGGCATCGTCAACAGCCCCAGCATTCCAGCTTGGAGACATGTGCAGAGTGGCCATTGTGTCTTTCTGCTACCAATCAGCCTAGGACTTGTAGTGCCACCACTTCTGATTGAATACCTGAAAATAAGACTGAAGGCTTGTTCCTGCTTTTTTTCTAATCTCCCCCCCCCCCATTTCAAACCCCTTCCCCTATCCCTCTAATGCTGCACAGTGATCAGTACTAGACTGCTCAATTTTCAGCAGTTTTATTTCTTTTGCATCACCTCTGAGCATGTGTCCTTCAGTAGCCAAGTGCTGAACAGTGACACACATCACTGATCGACATTCAGTTGTGTTTTTTTTTTTTTTTTAATTCAGAAAGTGCACAAAAAATAAAATTATTTAGATTAGTTGTTAAAGCTAGACTGGGGACAGTAAAAATATACTTTAGTAATCTGCTTATACTACAGTTTATTTTACTAAAATGTAATCAGAATTAGCGTCAGATAATAGTGTGATATTAGCAATCAAATACAAATAATTTAGTTGATAGAGATAGATTAGGGATGGTGTAATCCACAGTAAAAATAAACTGAAGCAATTGACTTATATACAGTATTTTGTGCTAAAATATAATCACAATTGACGTCCGCTATGGGCGCTTAGAATTTTTTTTCTTTTTACAGACATTTGTTTAGTAATTGTAGTTTATTTGGTCTCCCATGATAGTGTAAGGGGGTGAAAGAGTATCACTGCTTCACCCTGCCCCTTAAGTGCTCTTAATGTATATATGTGATAATGGTTGTAAATATTTCTGTGGTATTGCTACATGGGAACATGTATTACCACATATAGCAATGGTATTGCCTCATCTCCTATTGTGTTACCATTATGTGTATAATAGTTGCATATGTCTTGTGTTTCTTCCGTATAATATTGCATTATATAATGTGACTTATGTTCTTTGTCATGTACAGTTTAGGGAAAGTGAAATGCATCCTTTTGGGACAATAGAGGAGGGCACTTTAGTATATAGTTTCTATATACTTGGGGTAAGTGTAGTTCTGTTGTGGGCCACTAGGTGGGGCATAATAGTGGGCCTTGGTAGGTATAGTGGATAGGAAGTTCACATAGGGTTAAGTGTAGGAGGGGCTGCCGGGTAGTAAGACAGGAGTTTATAGGAAGTTAGTTCAGACGGGGCCAGTGTGCCCAAGTGTCAACATGGGCTTAGGCCCAGACAACAGGCAGCCATGCAACGTTTAAGTGCTGCAGTCCACGTTATCCATGGGCACTGTATACCATATCAGTGGGCCTGTACAGAGAAGTAAGATGTGGCATTTTACCGCCTGGGCCAATGCTTTTAGGACTGACATTGCCTGGACTAAGGAAATGAATGGAGCTGGAGCTTCGAGTTCGGTACAGACGGGCCGGATGTTTCACCAAGGGTCACCAAACGTAGTGATTGATGAATTCAGTACTGGGGCGAAGCAGGCTGAAGGAAATGTCATTATAGCGAGGTCAGGCCTGGAAGGAACTGGGGATCAGTCTAGTACGGTTCGGTCCGGGCATGTACTGCACAGAAATTACAGCAAAGCGGGGAAAGTTAAGGAAATGAGTGAAACACCTGATGTGCCAACTGTGGATGTAACGTGTGAAGAGTTAAGTAAAGAGTATGTTCAAATTATCCTGGACTGTGTCTCCATTACTGGGAATTGCCAGAAAAAGGGACCATCGTCGCCTGGGAAATGCCCAGGGGAAGCTGAACTTGGAGATGCAGGTACACCGAAGAGAAGGATACAGTGTCACGTAGGGGAAGGACTGGACATAGATGTTGCAGTAATTCAGGTCATGACTACAGTCCTGTCCTCACTTTACAATAGCACCACGAGAGAGGGGATCTGCCTTTCAAGGACAGGAAACCTAAAAGGGCGACACCTCTCCCACGCATCAGTTGGTTTCCTGTCCTTGACAGGTGAACCTCTTCAGGCATACTTGTGAAGCATGATGATTCGTTGGTTTCCCAGGCCTGGTCAGTTGGTTTAGGCAGCGGGGGTCACCTGCCTCGGCTGTTACGGGGTCCCTGGAA
>JARQOD010000001.1:471016140-471053079 GCA_033576555.1 Oophaga sylvatica
GTACCGACAACAAAAAGGGCGTTGTCATAAACTGCTTTCCCTCAGTAAAAAAGCCCCTATAAAACATACACGCATGTGCCCTATTACATAAAAAGCTACAAGAAAAAGAGTGTGAGGTGTACACGCTGTTTTTTTAAAGGGGTACAGAAATTTATCACATTGTAAGGGCCCTTTTTCAGTCGAAAAAAGATATCATTCACCTTTTCTATCATTGTCGTTTTTTCAGCCCCCAAATTACAGGTATAATTTTGCATTGTAAAAAAATCCTAAGATTTAAAAAAGGGGAATGCTATTTTTGTTAGGATTTAAATGTTTACATAAAGGGGACCTTTATAAAAAGGGCTGTTAACTTTCTAATTAAATATTTTTTTTTTAAAAAATGACACAAATAAAATTTAATGTTGAAGAGGACTATTCCACATTTTTTGGTTTGAAAAATATTACGGTGTAAAACACGTCCCTTAATCAACTTTGGGGTTTATTATATTTACTTGTATGTTTTTTTTAAAAAAGCCAAGAATTTTTTAAGAAAAACCCTTTTGCAGCAGCTTTTTTAAACCCAATTTTTAAAGACTTACAGTTAATTTTTTCCCAACCAGGGGGGACAAGGTTCCCTTGCCCCCCAAAAAAACTTTTTAGCATTTTTTTCCCTGTGAAAACTAAATTTGCCCAAAAATTTTTTGCGGTTGGAAAAACCCAAAAAAGGTTTTAAAAGGAGGGGTAGGGAACCTTTAAAGAAAAAATTTTTAATTTTAATTTTTTTAAATTTTTTTTCACATAATTTTCCCGGGACACACAGCGGGGGAACAGCAGGGTTACTGAACCCCCCCAAAAACATCACGATTTTTTTTCATCTGTGAAACTAACACTTCTGAGCACAATGGGGGTTTTGAACCCCGGGCGGGGGGGGAAAGGCAGAGGTTTTTAAAAATGAGATTTTTGGGAAGTTTTTTTGATTACGAAAAAAATTTTTTGCCAGACACACAGCAGGGAACAGCGGGCGTTAAAAAAACCCCCCAAAAAACACATCAGCGATTTTTTTATCTGTGCATAAAAACACTTCTGAGCAGCAACGGCGGTTTTGGGAAGCCCGGGGTAAAGGGGGGTTTTGGGGGGCAAAAAATATTAGAAAAGGGCCTTGTTATTTTGGTTTTTGCAAAGGGATAAACTTCAAAAAAAAAAATAAAGGGAATTTTTACTAGGACAATAAAATGTTTGAATTTAAATTCCAAAAAAAAAAAATTTTTTTGCTTGAGAGTCCTCAGGGTTGATACCTTTTAAGGGCAACGAAAAATGTAAAAAATTCCAATTTTTTCGAACTACCCCGGTCCTTTATCGGGCAAGACAAAAAAAAAAAAAAAAGAACACATATTTCACACACAAAAACACGGAATTAAAAAAAAGGGGGGGGGCAATGAGGGGCCCCCGGGGCCAAAAAATGAGAAAAAATTTTAAATTTTAAACAGCGCCACACAATAAAGAAAAAAAAAAAGGATTTCCCTTTGGGGCAAAACACTTTTGTATCCCCGGGTTCATAGAAAGGGGAGGGGGAAATTTACGGGTATTAAAAAAAATTTTTTAAAAAAAGAGAAAGAAAAAAAGGTTTCAGAATATAAGCCCCTCAGGGACCTTGACACGTTATGAGGAAAAGAAAAAAATCAACGGATTTATGTCTTTTTTATAAAATTTAAAGGAAACTGCGTCCTCCCCCTTCCCCAGGGGCATGAAAAAAAAAACCCAAACCCCCAATAAAAGGGCAAAAAAATTTTCTATCCTTATCTGGGGAAATTTCCCCAAAAATTTTTTTCTTTCCCCCGTCATAATGAAAAGTTCGCTAAAACGGAATTATTTGTCTTCCCCATTGCACTATTCCTGTGCCCCCGTTGTGTATAGAAAAAAGTAGCTTAAATTTTTTTTTTTGTCTTTGCCTGAGAAGAACGTGAGTACCTCAAAAATTTTGAAATTTTGGTTCCCAAACTTTTCAGTTTTCCTTTAAAAAGGGGATCAACCACTTTCGGACCTCAAGTCTAAATATTTGTCTATCTACTGGCTAAAGGGAAACAAGAACCAAGTTTTTTAACTTCAAGAAAAAAATAAAGACCCTGAAAAAATAAACGCAATAGGGCCATGCCACAAAAAAAAGGAACAACACCCACCCAAAAAAAAAAGGTTTAAACAAAAAAAGTGTTGTAAATTTAAAATAAAAAGCCTTTTTTATTTTTAAAAAAATTTTAAAAACCTTTTTTTTAAACCCCTAAAAAAGTGAACCCAAAGGGTTTTTGGGGCACGCATCACAGAAAGCAAAGCATCACAAAAGGGGCAAGAAACGATAAAAGCAGTTACCATGGGGGGGAAAAAATTTTATTCATCCTCTCTTCACACGGGTATAAACCCGGGGCCCTTCCCCTTTTAATTTTTGGCCCCCAAACATTTTTTTTTTTTTGGGGAAAAAATTTAAAATCCCCACCTCTGCTATCTGTTTTGAATGCTCCCAAAAAAATTTTTAAGGTATGAACTGCTTTGGGGGAAGCAAACAGTTTGAATAGAATCCCCACCTCTTACCCTGGAAATTTCGCACTATTTTTTAAAAGGTGTGCCCCCAAAACCTCTACTTGCCCCCCAAGCACTTTTTAACCACCCTTGCAACATATTTTTTTGTCCCTGTTAATAAGGTTTGGGGAAAAATTTTTTTTTTGCACGTGTTTTTAAAAAATTACTGTTTTTATATCCCGTGACTGGGGCCTCTCTAGATCTATCGGGGGGGGAAGGGGCAAAAACATATAGAAATTTGCCGGGGGCCCTTTTTTGATCTAACCCCCCCCGGGGGTGCGGGGCCCCCCGCGGGGAAAAAAAACCCCCAAAAAACCCCCCCAACCCCCCTTTCCCCGACCCCCGTAGGGGGGGCTATATATTTAGGATAGTCAAAAGGGGGCCCCGCAGAAAGGGGGGGGCCCGCACACAAAAAGCAAAAACATCACAAAAACAACAAAAGAGTAAAAAGGGATTACCCCGGCTTTTTTCAGGGCAGGAATCAGGTAACCCCACTTGCTTTTTTTTTAAAATTTTGTTTTTTCCCATCTCTATCCCCCGGGTTCCCTTCCACCACATTCCTGCCCCCCAATTTTCCCCCCCCCCTCACGACTCATAAACATCACCCCCCATACTTCCCTCTCCCATGTAAAAGTTCCCATCCTCCCACCCCCCCCAAAAAAAAAAAAAATCGCCCATCTCCCCCAAAAAATCCAGAAAAAACCTAATTTTTAAACCCCAAAAAAAACCTGCTTTTATTTTTCCACTTTCCCACTGATTCGGGGGGCTCCCCCCACCCCGGGTTTCCCCCATTTCCCCCCAAACCCATCCCACCCACCTCATTTGAAACCATAAAAATCTTGTTTTAAAAATCCCTTTCACTCCCTCATCCCCTTTTTTCAACGTCCCCGGGAACCCAAAATCCTTTAAAGCAATAAACTATCTTTCCTGCCAACACTTTCACCCAAATCTCTTCAAATTTGGGGCCCCCTAGAAACTGGAAATTTAGGTTTTTGCCCCGGGGCTCCCCCCCTGCCTTTTTCCCATGGTGGCTTACTTCCCCATCCCCCCCGACCCACAAACAGACAAAGGGGGGGAGTTTGGGATACCCCCGTCCCCACAATGCACTTTCCAGGGCACCCCCCAATTCCATCATCTCTTTCCTTTTTTTGGGGGCCCCCCCCCTCAGGCTCTTCCCCCCCCCCTCAGAATAGGGTCATATTGGGGGGCCCCCGGGGTCATCCACCCAGTTCCTTAAACATTCCCCTGGCGCCGCACTCATGCCCTCAAAAATACCCCCCTTTTTCCCTTTGGGGGACTTCAACATCCCCATTAACCCCAAATTTTCCACATCTGCATCTCATTTTTATCACAAAACCCCTTCCCCGGGGGCCCCTCACAGCTTTCAACCCCTGAGCACACAAGGAAGGGCAACCCCCCTTTACCGGTCTTTGCCCCTCGTTAAATTTTTTTCCCCCCTAAAAACCACCGCTTCCACTCCTGACCACAACTTTTTTCCTTCACGTTTCCAAAACCTCCACCACCCCGAAAAATCCTACCTACCGCACATTCAGAAATCTGCAAGCCATTAACCCCAGAAAACTTTTAACTCCCTACACTTTTTTCGCTGCCCCCAAAATTTTCCCCCCTTTTTTTTGTCCAATCTGGCTTTTCCACACACAAAAACCCCCCTTAAACCTTTTTTCCCAAAAGTGCCCCGGGCCAACCCTAAATTTTTCCCAAAAACACACAGTAAAACACCGGGGGCCTCAAAACGAAAACCCCCCTTTTCTCCAGCGAGCTCAGGGTGCAAACCCCCTAGGGAAAAAAAAACCCGCCACCAAAACTTCACCCTTTTTAAAAAATTTTTTAAAAAATTTTTTAAAAAAGCTCCCCCTTCACCCGCCAAACGGGCCCAAACTTCCCAACGACTCCCCCACTACCCAAAAAACCCCCCAAAATTTTTTTTGGACATTTTTCCCCCCCTCCGGGGGCCCAAAAGCAAAACCCCCTATCACAGACTTTTGTGCTGATGAGGGGGCCTCCCACTTTAAAAGAAAAAATAGATACTATCCGTCGGGAAAAAACGCTCTAAAACCCCCAAGTCGTGACTCCCACCCCACCCTGCTTTTCCCCTGGCTAAATTTTTCCACATTTACCCATCACAGAAGAAAAAATCTCCAACTCCTCCTTCCCCTCCCGCCCACAAACCTACCCCCCCCCCCCCCTCACATTTTCCTCCAGTCCTTTCTCCTTTGTCACAACTCACCTAAACTAAAACTCAATCCCCCACTCTCCTCTGGGGGTTTTTCCCCTCCCCTTCAAACCTCCCTCATTACCCACTACTAAAGAACCCCTCTTGACCCTTTTCCGCACCCAAAAAACAAAAGACCGGGGGCCCCAAACTCCCCTTCAAACCCCCAAACTTTTGGAGCGCCTAGTCTACTCCCCCTCACCCCTTTCCCCCCACTCACTCCCCCCTAAAACCCTTTACAGTCCCGGGGGCCGACCCCCACATTTGACTGAAACTGCACTCATCAAAGGACCAATGACCCCTTTTACAGGGAAAACTAACGGGGGCCACTCTCTGCTCATTCTACTCGACCTTTTTGCAGCTTTTACCGGTTGACCACCGTCTCCCCACTGTCCAGGGTCCACCTCTAGGGATTAAAAGGGGGCGTTTTCTCCTGTTCTCCTCCTATCTTTCTGACCAATCTTCAGTGTTTCGTTCTCTGGGGGCCCCCTTTTTCCCCCTCTCCCCTTCACTGTCGGTCCCCAGGGGTCAGTCCTTTCCCCCTTCTCTTTTTCTCTCTCAAACCCCCCCCAAAATTTGGGGGGACCAACAGATTTGGGGGTTTATACCCTCTTTTTCTGAGACACACAATTATACACGTCACCCCCCACCCTTTCCCCCCCCGTACACAGAACGCCACCCACTGTCTGTCCCATTTCCCCAACAAACATTTTGGGGGGGTTGGGGTTTTCTAACTGAAACCAACCCTCCAAACTTAACTTCTTCGCTCCCCCTCTACAAACCCCCCCTAAATCTGACTTTTCCCCCCCAGTGGGGGGGCCCCCAAAAAAAACCCCCCCCGGCAGCGGGGTCCCCTGGGGGTGTTAGTTTGAAACCAACCTCCTTTACCTTCCCCCCTACAATCTCTTTTTCCCCCCTTTTTTCCTACCCAAAGAACATCCTAAAAACCCCCTTTTTTCACCCCCGGGAAACAAAAAAAAAAACCCCACTGAAACATTTATCCCCTCCCCCCCCCCTGGACACTGTAACGCTCTTTCTTGCCTCCCCCCCTTACTCCTATCCCCCTCCAGCCCTCCTTAAAAGCAGGGGTTTTCCCTCGCTAAAAAATTTCTCGAAAGCGTCCCCCCTTCGCCAGCCTTACACTGGGTGCCCATTCATTATAGGATCCAAAATTTTTAATACTTGTTCCACCCCAAAGCTCCCAACGCACCCCCCCCCACATCTCCTCCCTCTTTCTATTATCGGCCTAACCCCACTGCTGGCTCCCGCAAACACTTTTACTAACCTCTGCACTTTCCGTAAACCCCCCACTCCGACCCAAGACTTTTTCCCCGCGCTGCGCCAATCCTCTGGAATGCTCACCCCAAGAAAAAAAGGACTATCCACAATTTTTTAAAAGGGTTTTGGCGCTCCCTCAAAACACACCCGTTCAGGCGGGGCCCCCCACATTTTTAAAAAAAATCTTCTATGTGTAAGTGTGTTTGTGTGTGTGTGTGAGCCCCCCCATATCTCCATCCACCCTCACCCCTTAAATGGCTGGACCATATTGTAAATGCACCATTTTATAAAACACTGTAAGCTTCCCCCACCCCTTGGAAGTTTTGCTCTCCGGGGGGCCCCAAAATTAGGCCAGGACAAAACTCCTGTGTCCTAAAGACAGCTCCCACACTTGGAGACACCCTTCTTTCCTAGACCACCTTGTCCTCTGAAAGACTCCCTACTTGCACCCAACACCTACTCTGCTCCAATCAACACCGGTGGATCTCTGGATGCTACCGAAGGTACAATGGCAGGTTAGCGCCTTTCTTAACCACCTGTTCAATGCCACACATTCCAATCATCAGTAAAGTGTATTTGGTGTTACACCTCAATTCACCACTACTCCCTTAAGCTGTCTCACAACACCTGTAATTTTGTATCTCCCCCACCTCATTGTAGATTGTAAGCTCCACGAGCAGGGCCGTCTTATTTTGCTTAAATTACTGTATTTGTTAACGTTGTTACATTATGACTTGTGTTTTGAAACTGTTAAACTGTAAAGCGCTGCGGAATATGATGGCGCTATATAAATAAAGATTATTATTATTATTATTATTGTAATAGTCCACTCATCATCATCATTGCAATTTATATGTGACAGTCCACAGACATTTCAATTAATTTAAGTTAAAAAATTGTTACTTTGGACAGCAGTATACATGTCCAGCATGGACTCATCAATGTGATGACGCAATAATGTAACGATAAAAAATAACCAATTTAAAAAAAACATTATGCATTGTCACAAGTAAGTGTGTGCCTGCAAGTGTAGGTGACACAAAGGCTACGAATAGCAAAGGTATATTCTATTCGTATCAGACAGTGGACAGCCTCTGATGGGTAATGGCGATGTTTATACTGTTACGTCAAATAAAGTCTGCGCTTGCAACATGCATTTTTTGCTTGTACATGTTGAAGAGGGTAAAAGCATGTCTGTTGCGCAAGGCTTTATCCGTCAACACTACCTTCCTACTGTCACGCGTAGGGTAGGTAGCGTGTGCAATTAGATGACTATAAAATGTGACGTTACGCAGCGTTAATGGCCCTAGGGACGCCAAAAATACGACAGCAGTAATCATTTACTGTCTAATACTCCACCTATGACCAACAAAAAAAGCACGTTCCCTCTTTAACAAT
Source organism: Oophaga sylvatica (assembly GCA_033576555.1). NCBI lineage: Eukaryota > Metazoa > Chordata > Amphibia > Anura > Dendrobatidae > Oophaga > Oophaga sylvatica. The sequence continues at coordinate 471,023,600 of JARQOD010000001.1, forward strand.
CTACAAGACTAACAAGCATAATGGTTGACGCTGACTTTATTGAGGTACAGTATTACATCGACATTGTCCATGAGTAACATGCACTGTGATACCTATATACCATTATTAATTTATATCTGTTGTGCTTGTTTCAACAGAAACTTGCAGGTATAACACCTATTGTCAGTATGCATGATGCACTTTCTAGATGTAATAATTTATTATTGCACATTATTACCAGGTTTAGATGCTGGCCATTTCATATATGGTGTGTGAAGTTACAGTTGGCATCAGTATGTGTATTTTATAATGTCTGTCATAAATAAAACTCGTGATGATGATGATGAGGATTTTATGATTCGTACATCCATTGACTGCATTATCTTACAGGTACAGATAAAGTTCCTTAAAAAGCATTAATTGATAAGTATGAAATGTACTTTTATGCATTAATTTCAAAAAGTGAACACTATGTTTAGTTTTTGTTACCATTTCTATTAGACATGTGCAGATATGCGCTGTGATGACAAATTATTATTTGTCCATATTTGTTATAAAAATTTATCATTCGAGGCCTGGAAAACTTCACAATTTCCTGTTTTAAGCATAACAATCAGGGTGACGGCTCTTCCCTATTTGGAGCATGTTCCACATGGGTTTTCTGTGCATGTGTAGGGAACAGGAGACTTCATGCCGGCCACACAGCAGGGGAACAGCTGGCGTTACTGAACCCCACTAACACTATAGCTTGTGTATTGGTCTGTGGACACGACACTTCTGAGCAGCAACTGGCAGTGTTGTAGCCAGGGAGTAGAGTTCAGGTGGTAGAAATATGAACATAACAGGAGACATGGATAACGTTGCGAACCAGTTATTTAATCTGAAAACGGACAGACAAATTCTGGCGAGATCCATGCCTTGTTCATTTTCAGAAAAGTAAGCCGGTCTACATTATCGGAGGATAGTCGCATGCGACGGTCTGTTAGTACACCACCTGCAGCACTAAAGACGCGCTCCGATAATACACTGGCAGCAGGCAAGCCAGCACCTCCAATGCATACTGGCTAAGCTCTGGCCATGTATCCAGCTTAGAGACCCAAAACTTGAATGGGGAAGAGCCATCTGGGAGTACACTGAGAGGGAAAGACATGTAGTCTGTCACCATCTTACGGAAACGTTGCCTCCTGCTGACTGGAGCAGTCTTGGATGGTGTAGACATTTGTGGCGCTGCCACAAAACTTCGCCACATTTGGAACATACTGGTCTTGCCCTGTGCAGAGGCGCTGCTTGTGCTCCCTATTGTTGCAGAGCTGTCTCCACTGCCTCGATGCACAGAGCTGCTTTGTAAAGCAGTAGCAGCAGCAGTGCTCTGGGCTGGAATGGAGAACATTATGGATTGCACCAGTGTGTCTTGGTACTCCCGCATTTTACGCTCCCGGTTCAACGGTGTGATGAGGCTTTGTAAGTTGTCCCGGTAGCGAGGGTCTAGGAGGGTTACACCCAATAATCAGACGTGGTGAGAATGTGGGCGATGCGGCGGTCGTTTCTCAGGCACTGCAGCATGAAATCAACCATGTGCTGCAGACTCCCAACTGGCCAAGAAACGCTGTCCCCTGCAAGAGGCGTCATCTCTGCCTGCTCTGCATCACCCCACCCTTGCTCTACATACTGACTAGAGCGTTGTGTACCTCCCTCTGGAGCGATGTCTTCCTCCTCCATTGACTCCTCCTCATCCTCCTCACAAGGTGAGCCCTGCCCAGCCCTTTGTGAGGAACCACGTTGTGCTGACTGTCCAGAAGGTGATGGAATTTGTGACTCCTCATCCTCCACCTCTTCCAAAACCTCATCCCTTAGTGCTTGCAGTGTTTTTTGAAGCAGGCAGATAAGGGGGACAGTCAGGCTGACTAGTGCATCATCTGCACTCGCCATCCGCGTTGACTCATCAAACGCACGCAAAACGTGGCAGATGTCCTTCATAGAGGCCCACTCAGTAGTGAAGTGTGAACGGCGCAAATTGCGAGTTGATTGCGCCTGATGCAGCTGATACTCCATTACTGCTGGCTGCTGCTCACACAACCACTCCAACATATGTAACGTGGAATTCCACCTGGTGGGTACGTCACATATGATGCGATGTTCAGGAAGGCGAAATCTGTGTTGCAGAGCTGCAATGCGCGATCTGGCCATGCTGGAACGTCGCAAGTGAGCGCACTCTAGGCGGACCTTGTGCAGCAGTGCATCAAGATCCGGATAGTCCCTCAAAAAACTCTGCACGACCAAGTTGAGCACATGTGCCAGACATGATATGTGAGTGAGGTTGCCAAGGCCCAGAGCTGCCACCAGATTTCGGCCATTGTCACACACTACCAAGCCTGGCTGGAGATTCGCTGGCAAAAACCACACGTCGCTCTCCTTCTTGATGGCATTCCAGAGCTCCTGCGCTGTGTGGCTTCGATTCCCCATGGGAATTAATTTCAGGACGGCCTGTTGACGTTTGGCCACGGCTGTGCTCATATCGGTCGCAACAGGTAAGCGTTCACGGGTCCATGTGGAGGTAGACCGTGACGGCTCCTGCAGCGATGATTGAGGAACTGGAGTAGGAGGAGGAGTCAATGTGGACAGACTGGATTCCTGCAATCCTTGGAGTTGGCAGAACACGTACAGCGCCACTCGCAAGATCTGTACCCGGCTCCACAACATTGACCCAATAGGCAGTGAGGGAAAGGTATCGTCCCTGGCCATGGGTACTGGTCCACGCATCGGTGGTCAGGTGGACCTTGCTACTGACGGCGTTTAGTAGCGCATGTTTAATTTTTCCCTCAACATGCTTTTGCAGACCAGGGACGGCTTGCCTGCTGAAATAAAATCGCTTGGCACATTGTATTGTGGGACTGCCAATGCCATTAAGTTACGGAAACTGTCAGTGTCCACCAGCCTGAATGACAGCATTTCAAGGGACAGGAGTTTTGCAATGCCTGCATTCAGAGCCTGTGCTCGTGGATGGTTTGCCGAGTATGGCCGTCTTTTATCCCATGCCTGTGCTACCGATGGCTGTTTTGTGGCCTGGGAGTGTGAGGATGACAGGGAACTTGCAGCTGTGGGTGGAATAACACTGGGTCTCTGGACAACAGTGACAGAGGTTCTTCCATGGCGATCCTGTGAGGAAGCCGAACCAGCTGTGTGTGAGCTGGAGGAAGAGGCTCCAACACGAGCTGAAGATGTAGGTGCTGCTGTAGGTTGGCCTACATCTCCAGTGTGTCTTTGTAACTCAACCACGTGCTTTGACCGCACATGTTTCCACATATTTGTGGTATTAAGGTTACTGACACTTTTACCTCTTTTTACTTTTTGATTACACAGCTTGCATTTGACATAGCAAATATCATCTGCAAGTGTGTCAAAAAAGGACCACGCAGTGCAAGTCCTGGGAGCGCCCGTTTTGGCTGTTGGAAGAGAACTGCTACGAACGGGTGCCAAACTGGAGGCTACAGGCAACCGAGTCTGCAGCCTACCTCTCCCTACTGTTTGGACCGTTGGGGCAATCTCTTCCTCAGAGCTGCTACCACCACCTTCCTGTTCCTCACGCCATGTTGAGTCTTGGACCTCATCATCTCCACTACCCTCTTCCAACACCTGCTGCTGTTGGGTGGTCTGGCCAGCACCATGCTCAACAGAAACTGGCACCTGAGTCTCATCATCATCAGATGCGTTCTGCGGTGTGCTGACCATTGGCACTGGCTCACCCGCCTCTTCAAATTCAGAGAGACACAGCTGTTGCGCATCACTGCATACTGCCTCTTCTTCACATTCCAGAATGCTGCTTGGCTGGGCCCCTGTTTGCAAGCCAACAGATTCTGAGAACAGAAGCAGAGACTCAGCTGGCTCCTTTACAGAGCTCTCTGAATGCCTGGGCAATTTGGCAGGCGGTGAAGAGACAGATGGTTGTTCAACAGTGCTGTGGTCCTGAGAGGAGGTGGAAGCAATTGAAGTCGATGCATTGGCTGCCATCCAACCAACATCGGCTTCAATTTGTTCTTCCCGCAGCAGGGTGGTACGCCGAGCTCCTACAAAAGTGCGCATAAAGGAACGCTCACGGGGAAAACTGGTGGATGCTGTGACACTGGGTGCGGCAGCAGCCACAGAATCCCCACGTCCTCTCCCTGCTGAAACTCCACGGCCACGACCACGTGCCTTACTCCCTGCCTTCTTCATCTTGGTAGATTGATAAAGAAAGTCAGAAAAGTTATAAGGCCTAAGTGTGGTTATTCCTCAGAGACTGCAGTGAACACTGCAGACAACTGTTCAGTAACTGTGAAAGGCCCCTTTGTGTACTTCTATAGTGTTTGCAACCAATGTATTGTATACGGATGGAAGCGCGTCACACTAATAGATTAGATTTTTTTCAAATATAATGGAGCAGCACCAATTTGGAAAAATGTGAAGGATGAGGCAGTGACACACGCTCAGCAGACTACAACCAGCAGTGGTTGAAGAACTAACTGGAGCGTAATCGGCACTCAAAAAATGAAAAGCTCACAGACTACAGTGAACACTGCAGACAACTGTTCACTATCTGTGAAAGGCTCCTTTCTGTACTTCTATAGTGTTTGCAACCAATGTATTGTATACGGATGGAAGCGTGTCACACTAATAGATTAGATTTTTTTCAAATATAATGGAGCAGCACCAATTTGAGAAAAATGTGAAGGATGAGGCAGTGACACACGCTCAGCAGACTACAACCAGCAGTGGTTGAAGAACTAACTGGAGCGTAATCTGCACTCAAAAAATGAAAAGCTCACAGACTACAGTGAACACTGCAGACAACTGTTCAGTAGCTGTGAAAGGCCCTTTGTGTACTTCTATAGTGTTTGCAACCAATGTATTGTATACGGATGGAAGCGCGTCACACTAATAGGTTAGATTTTTTTCAAATATAATGGAGCAGCACCAATTTGAGAAAAATGTGAAGGATGAGGCAGTGACACACGCTCAGCAGACTACAACCAGCAGTGGTTGAAGAACTAACTGGAGCGTAATCGGCACTCAAAAAATGAAAAGCTCACAGACTACAGTGAACACTGCAGACAACTGTTCATATCTGTGAAAGGCTCCTTTTGTACTTCTATAGTGTTTGCAACCAATGTATTGTATACGGATGGAAGCGCGTCACACTAATAGATTAGATTTTTTTCAAATATAATGGAGCAGCACCAATTTGAGAAAAATGTGAAGGATGAGGCAGTGACACACGCTCAGCAGACTACAACCAGCAGTGGTTGAAGAACTAACTGGAGCGTAATCTGCACTCAAAAAATGAAAAGCTCACAGACTACAGTGAACACTGCAGACAACTGTTCAGTAGCTGTGAAAGGCCCTTTTGTACTTCTATAGTGTTTGCAACCAATGTATTGTATACGGATGGAAGCGCGTCACACTAATAGGTTAGATTTTTTTCAAATATAATGGAGCAGCACCAATTTGAGAAAAATGTGAAGGATGAGGCAGTGACACACGCTCAGCAGACTACAACCAGCAGTGGTTGAAGAACTAACTGGAGCGTAATCTGCACTCAAAAAATGAAAAGCTCACAGACTACAGTGAACACTGCACACAACTGTTCACTATCTGTGAAAGGCTCCTTTCTGTACTTCTATAGTGTTTGCAACCAATGTATTGTATACGGATGGAAGCGCGTCACACTAATAGATCACTGTTAATTTCTATTGAATGGAGCTGCACCAATTCCACAAAATAAAATAAAAAAAAAGAGTCAGTGAGTGACACGTGCAGATGCCTACAAACAGCGGTGGATGCAGAGCAAACTGCAGCGTCACCTGCACTCTCACACACACACCTTGCACAGAGCTGTTAAAACAACACTGCAAGGCAAAAGGAAGCTTTACACAGCGGTTGGTAAAATAGCCTGCCTAAAGCACAGTACACAAAATCGCAATCTCTAACTGTCCCTCAGAGTCAGCAGAGCGGCGTTCTGTCCCTAACTGAGTTTACAGCACAGTGACGCTAAAATGGCGGTGGCGCCTTTTATAGTGCATTCTGACATCATTTCAGCAGCCAATCACAGCCATGCCATTCGTTAACATGACCGCAGCAGTACAGGATGTGCCCACACTTCTTAGGAATCCTCATTGGCTGACTAAAATCACAGTGCCTCTCAAAGAATTATGGGAACTTCCGATTCCGGTATACGATATAGGAAAAATATCGGAACTAAGTATCGGAATTCCGATACAGCTAATATCGGCCGATACCCAATACTTGCGGTATCGGAATGCTCAACACTAGTCACTACGAATCACCAGTCCAATGCTCGCTGCATTTTCAGATTGCCTTTGCTTGAGCCAACATCCCTGGACCTCTCAGCAATGATGGGGTTCTGTGCAATTTTGTGAAAGGTCATCTTATCATGACGTCATGCGTCGTGACCTCGTATGTGCGTGAGCAGAACCCTCCCAGACTTAAAGCTGAAGGTCCTGGCCGAGTGTGAAGAGTCCAGGGAATGTCAGCATGAGTGTCAGGTGTGATCCCTCCTGATCACACCTGACCTTTTTAATGTGCTGTTAACTTGTTATAAATTCAGACTCTAGGTCTGTCTGAACCTCGGTCTGTCTCTATAAGGATAACAGCAGAAATATGCCAGAAATGAGCCAGAAGTGAACAGAAGGTACTACTAACCACTATGTTTACATGTACTCAATTTCTCTTACCTCCACGCATACTCTCACCATGCTGACATACGCTTTAACAGTTTTGGCTCCATTACTCCTCACTCTCCTTCACTATCCGCAAACCCTAGCACCTGCTAACCAAGTAATAATCTCGCCTTCCCTCTTGCCTCCCCACCCGACCTCCTCCGCTGACCTGCTTCTCAACCTCAGATCCCTCCTAATAAAACACAAAACAAGCTGCCCACTCTCCTTCTCCCACCTGCTTTGTCTCTCTCTGCTTCTTCTCACTGCTGGCGACATATCTCTCAACCCTGGACCCCCACAGCTCACACCTCCTATTATCGCTCCGAACCCAATATAAACACCCGAAATCTTTCCAACCGCAAATCTGTGGCCTTGATGCCCACCACCCTGCTCCCACTCTCTGGATCACTCTGGAATGCCCGCTCCGTCTGCAATAAAATCCATGTGATTCACGATCTCTTTACCTCTCACAATTTTTCCTTCCTTGGCCTCACCGAAACACGACTGACACCCTCAGACACCGCCTCCCCTGCTGCGCTATGGTACGGCGGCCTCCACTTCACCCACATTCCTCACCCTGGCAACAGACATGGTGGAGAAATGGGCCTTCTCCTTTCTTCCAACTGTACCTTTAACCCAATCCCACCTCTTCCCTCCTTTATCCTTCCCTCTTTTGAAGTCCACTCTGTCCGCATCTACTCTCCCTCCAACCTCCAAGTGGCTGTCATATACCGACCTCTGGGCCTGACCACTGCCTTTATTGACCAATTCTCCACCTGGCTCCTCCACTTTCTCTCTGCTGACATTCCCACCATCATTATGGGTGACTTCAACATCCCCATTGACACCCACCAGTCGGCAGCCTCCAAACTCCTGTCCCTTACATCATCTTTTGGACTTACCCAGTGGTCCTTCTCAGCCACGCAGACAGACAGGCACACACTAGACCTGGTCTTCACCCGTCTCTGCTCCCTATCTAACTTCACAACCTCCCCTCTCCCTCTATCTGACCACATCTACTCACTTTCTCATCCCTGTCCTCCTCACCTGTCACCCATGTCCAGCAACATGCACACCCCCGCAGAAACCTCGCACATCTAGACACTCGCACACACTCTGACTCTATTCTACCACTGTCCTCCATATCTTCACTCCAGACACTGCCACTAGTTTCTACAATGCCACTCTTGCATCAGCCATCGACTCGGTCGACCCTGTCATGTATAACAGAGTGCGAAAAATCAATAGACAACCCTGGCACAATAACATCAGTAAAAAGCTTCGGCAAGCATCCAGAATTGCAGAACAGCTCTGGAAGAAAACGCATTCGCAAGACGACTTTACTGCACTCAAACTAGCAACACTCGCATTCAAATCTGCCCTCACCTATGCTAAACAGGCCTACTTTACATCCCTTGTATCTTCCTTATCCCACAACCCCAAACACTTGTTCAATACTTTTAACTCCCTCCTCCATCAACCACTGCCCCCTCCGACTTCCCTAATCTCTGCCGAGGACTTTGCCACACACTTCAAAAACAAGATAGACCAAACACGGCAAGTCTTTATTGCTCAACCACCACAACCCCTCTGTATACCCGACCAATGCCAAAACCTTGTAACCTCCTTATCCACCATCGCTGAAGAGGAGCTTGCACATAGTCTCTCCAAATCACACCACCACTTGTGCACTTGACCCTATCCCATCCCACCTCCTCCCCAACATCACCACCACTCTTATCTCATCTCTAACCCACCACTTCAACCTATCACTAACTTCTGGTACCTTTCCTTCTGCTTTCAAACATGCCACAATCACACCTATCCTTAAAAAGCCAACCCTTGATCCAATAGGTATGTCCAGCTATCGCCCAATATAGCTGCTCCCATTCGCTTCCAAACTACTGGAACAGCACGTCCATGCTGAGCTTTCCCCCCACCTCTCATGTAACTTGCTCTTTGACAATCTACAATCTGGTTTGCGCCCCCATCATTCCACTGAAACAGCCCTGACCAATATTACTAACGACCTACTTACAGCCAAAGCTAACTGACAATACTCTATACTCCTCCTTCTAGACCTGTCCTCTGCTTTCGACACAGTTGACCACTGTCTCCTACTAGAGATCCTCTCCTCCTTTGACATCAAAGACCTCGCCCTATCCTGGATCTCCTCATACCTTTCCAACTGCACATTCAGCATCTCCTACTCCCACACTACCTCCTCATCTCACCCTCTCTCTGTTGGAGTTCCCCAAGGCTCTGTTCTAGGACCCCTACTCTTCTTAATCTATACACATGGCCTGGGGCAACTCAAAGTCCCATGGATTCCAGTACCCACCTTTATGCCGATGATACTCAGATCTACCTCTCTGGCTCAGACGTTACCTCTCAGACACTCCGGGATTCTGGAGAGCAATCAGCCATATCCTCCTTCTCCTCCCGCTTTCTCAAACTCAATGTGGACAAATCTAAACTGATCATCTTTCCCCCATCTCACAGATCTTCCTTACCCGACCTATCTATAAGAATTGATGACATCATGCTTTCCCCTGTACCAGAGATCCGCTGCCTCGGAATAACCCTTGACTCTGCCCTGTCCTTCAAACCGCACAGCCAAGCTCTCTCCACCTCCTGTCGCCTCCAGCTCAAAAATATTTCCAGAATCCGTCCCTTCCTCATCCCTCAATCTACTAAAATGCTTGTGCATGCCCTCATTCTCTACTACTGCAACATCCTTTTCTGTGGCCTCTATGCTAACACCCTCGCACCTCTCCAGTCCATCCTTAACTCTGCTGCTTGACTAATTCATCTCTCTCCTCGCTACTCCTCCGCATCTCCCCTCTGCAAATCTCTTCACTGGCTCCCATTCGTCAGCGAATCCAATTCAAATTACTATACTGACCTACAAGGCCATCTATAACCTGTCTCCTCCATATCTCTGAACTAATCTCCGGATATCTTCCCTCACGTAATCTCCAGTCCTCCCAAGACCTCCTTCTCTCCTCCACACTTATTCGCTCCTCACCAACGTGCCTCCAAAGCTTCTCCCGAATAGCCCCCATCCTCTGGAATTCTTTGGCCCAACACGTCCGACTATCAACCACTCTCGGATCGTTCAGACGGAACCTGAACACCCATCTCTTCAGGAAAGCTTACAGTCTGCAATGATCCCCGCTGCCTGCTCACCATCACTGGAGCTGCTGCAACCCCCCAACCTACTGTCTCCTTCCCCACCATCCTGTAGAATGTATGCCCGATAGGGCAGGGTCCTCTCTCCCCTCTATATCTGTTTGTGATTGTATGTAACCCCTTCTCATGTACAGCACCATGGAACCAATGGTGCTTTATAAATAAATAATAATCTGGTTATGCAGCGAGGACTGGTAAGGCGAACATAAGATTTTTTCTTATTTTTTACATATTTTATTATGCTCTGGGGTCTAAAGAGAACCAAGAGCATAAAAGACAAATTTCCAGGTAAAAACTAATTCGAATTAGTGTCCAAATCTGCCTATACTGTGTAAATATTTTTCTTAAATAAATATTAGTATTCTACCACTGTATGTCCGAATTATGTAGTGTAGGAGGGCATTATTTTAGAAAATTTCTTTACCATTTATAAAATATATTATTTGCATATTTTAAAGATAAAATGCCAGGAGGAATTACCATACTATCTAAAAATAAAAAGATAGGCATTGTTAACATGAGTAAATAGAACTTTTTTTTGTAGAAAAGCATTCTATTTAAATTAGCTGTAAGTGTATTGGGAAGCGACAAAGCACTTCCAGCTATATCCTAAACTACCTAAAATTTACTATTTTTCATCACTGTATAACTAAGACAATATTGAGCTGTGCTCTAGGTGCATAATTTTGGGCAATTTTTTAAATTTATAAAAAGGAAAAATGGTCATTGTTGCCTATGCCAACCAAGCTCACAGCTTCTTTATTTTATCAAAGCAGTTTAAAAAAATAAGCTGTGCCTGGTATCTATAGGAAACAAAGTCCGATTTCCTTTTAGACATATTTGATGGGAAGTGATGAGTATTGTAGGCTTACAGTCATGGCCAAAAGTTATGAGAATGACACAAATATTATATTTTCACATGATCTGCTGCCCTCTGGTTTTTATGTGTGTTTGACAGATGTTTTAATCACAGCAGAAATATAATAATTGCAAACAAAAGCTTATATTGACAGTTAGAATGAGTTAATGCAGCAAGTCAATATTTGCAGTGTTGACCCTTCTTCTTCAGGACCTCTGCAATTCTCCCTGGCCTGCTCTCAATCAACTTCTGGACCAAATCCTGACCGGTAGCAGTCCATTCTTGCACAATCAATGCTTTCATTTTGTCAGAATTTTTAGGTTTTTGTTTGTCCACCCGTCTCTTGATGATTGACCACAAGTTCTCAATGGGATTAAGATCTGGGGAGTTTCCAGGCCATGGACCCAAAATCTCTATGTTTTGTTCCCTGAGCCATTTAGTTATCACCTTTGCTTTATGGCAAGGTGCTCCATCATGCTGGAAAAGGCATTGTTGATCGCCAAACTGCTCTTGGAGGGTTGGGAGAAGTTGCTCTTGGAGGACATTCTGGTACCATTCTTTATTCATGGCTGTGTTTTTAGGCAAGACTGTGAGAGAGCCGATTCCCTTGGCTGAGAAGCAACCCCACACATGAATGGTTTCAGGATGCTTAACAGTTGGCATGAGACAAGACTGGTGGTAGCACTCAACTTTGTCTTCTCCGAATGAGGCGTTTTCCTGATGTCCCAAACAATCGAAAAGGGGATTCATCAGAGAAAATAACTTTACCCCAGTCCTCAGCAGTCCACTGCCTGTACCTTTTGCAGAATATCAATCTGTCCATGATGTTTTTTCTGGAGAGAAGTGGCTTCTTTGCTGCCCTCCTTGAGACCAGGCCTTGCTCCAAGAGTCTCCGCCTCACAGTGCGTGCAGATGCACTCACACCTGCCTGCTGCCATTCCTGAGCAAGCTCTGCACTGCTGGTAGCCCGATCCCGCAGCTGAAACGCTTTTAAGAGACGGTCCTGGCGCTTGCTGGTCTTTCTTGGGCGCCCTGGAGCCTTTTTGGCAACAATGGAACCTTTCTCCTTGAAGTTCTTGATGATGCGATAGATTGTTGACTGAGGTGCAATCTTTCTAGCTGCGATACTCTTCCCTGTTAGGCCATTTTTGTGCATTGCAATGATGACTGCACGTGTTTCTTTAGAGATTACCATGGTTAACAGAAGAGAAACAATGATGCCAAGCACCAGCCTCCTTTTAAAGTGTCCAGTGGTGTCATTCTTACTTAATCATGACAGATTGATCTCCAGCCATGTCCTCATCAACACCCACACCTGTGTTAATGGAGCAATCACTGAAAAGAGGTTAGCTAGTCCTTTGAAGGCAGGGCTGCAATGATGTTGAAATGTGTTTTGGGGGATCAAGTTCATTTTCTAGCCAAATATTGACTTTGCAAGTAATTGCTGTTAAGCTGATCACTCTTTATAACATTCTGGAGTATATGCAAATTGCCATTAGAAAAAGTGAAGCAGTAGACTTTGTAAAAATTAATATTTGTGTCATTCTCAAAACTTTTGGCCATGACTGTACTTTATTTGGAGCCCTATTATTGTAGGCTTACTTTCTTTATTTGGAGACCTATTGGAGGAAAAAAAAAAAAATGTACATATATTTTTTTCTTTTCTTGTAATATGGTCCTGTTTCCTGAACTTTTTAAAAGGTATTTCATAGTGAACCAACTTATGTTCATAAAGGAAGCCGCTATGCATTTTGTATCCCGATGAGACTCGAAAAATACCAACCAAACGAGGCAATGGGAAAAAAAAAAAAAAATTCGGTAGAAAAACCCTTGACTACTATTTAGAAGTGAAATATGCACAGGGTTCTACAACTATGGTAATTATGATAAATTGTATTAAATCAAATATACATTGTTTTACAACTTAAAGAATAAAAAAAAACTTTAACAATAACTTTTCAGTGCCATGAAATGACTCATTCTAATTTTTCATTGCTTTGTAGATTAATCAGCCTTCTTTGCTGATAAGTAGAGCTTAATATATTTCCTAAGAACAAAGTCTACCAAATAAAGCTGTACTTTCTCTTTCCCACAAAAATATGTCATCCAATTATTATGTCTCTGTACGCACAAAGTAGGATTTACTGATCCTTAAAAAAAAAAGTTGCAATTTTTTTCTTGCACGAACTATTGCAAAGACGGAAAAGATCTTTGGCAATTGCATATATGATTTCTATTTTCCATGGCTTCTTAGTTTGAGGCCTTTTGCCAAAATTTTATTTTGGACAATGCATGAGGAAAAGTCTTCGGAGATTTACACCACAGTGGTTGGAGTAAAGAAATTTTTTTCCCATGTTCTAAGATGCTATTTGACAACACTAATGAGTTTTTCCACCAGGACAGAAGGAAATTTGTTTGCTTGCCCCTTCATCACTTCTCAGGATTCTAGAACCCATCTCCCCTCTTCATTTGATAACTCAAGTTTCCAAGGAGATGGGATTCCTGACGAGCATTTGTCTCCTAACAACAAAGAGGCCCGATACAGCCATACGGGCTTTTCTTTTGGCAAGTACCTCATTGGTTGAAGTTTTGGAGTTAATGGTAAGGAATGATGTAGGATACTAGAGAGTTTTAGACAGCTTAGATTATAGACTTAGACTTTTTAGCTTCTACTGTAGTGATGTAAAACCTGGAAGCAGACAACTCATTCAGATGGCAGAGATTTTTATTGTACGTAAAAGTGTTTTGGAATACTTTAGCAGTTTTTCAGTGAAAAAAAATTTGCAAAGTTTCTGATGCCCATCGCAAAGTTAAAAAGCAAACAGCACACAGATGGCATTCAACTGCTGACTGATTTTCACAGACCCATTGATTTGCATTGGCAAGTTTGATCTGCAACTAGGATGATATACAGCACTCCATTTGAAGGAGAATATTGTGCTCAAGTAGGGTCCAGTCCATATAATAAATAAGAGTACTGACGAAGGTTTGGATTGGGACAGAAACGTTACAATGGATTGCCATTAAAAAATGTTGTTCACTTTACTGAAAAAATCGAGTGCAGACTTTTTCATAGGCCATAGTTACACAAGCGTTTAGCTTCTGATATGCTAATGACCCTCAGCTCCAGCTCTGCTGCGAGCGGGAGGAGAGTGTCATGCTACTGTGCTCCGAACCTTTTGTATGAGAGGATTAGAGCACAGCTGCGCAGGAGACGGAGAAAGTAATTTCTCCATCTCCTCTGCCATCGGCATCATTTTTACTGTGGCAATTGTGCATCGAAAACATACAGCCAGGCTTGGTTGGCTCTCAAAAGCATCGCTATATTGCTCCTGGAGTGAAACCAGAAAACACAGAAGAAAAAAAATTCTTTGGTTACAAATAGGATTTCTATATCGATACTGCAGTCTTATACGTCCATCTGAAGTGGGCAAATTTTACTGGCATTGTAATACTGCAATTTTGTTCAGCAGTGACATTTTATACGACATTTATCATGCTACAGTTGTGCCTACAAAACAAAAAAAACATTTTTTGGCTACAAATAGCATCGCTATATTGATACTGCAGTCTAAGAAGCCTATCTGAAGTGGGTAAATCTTTCTGCCATGGTAATACTGCAACGTTTTCTCAATATGGATATATTGTACATAATTAAAAACAGAAACCCACACAACAATGAACACGAATACAGAAAAGTATTCCATAGAGACACACTCTAAGATATACATTGCGACCGACAAGGAAAAGGAGTGAAAAAAGGTATATAAAATTAACAGCATTAATACAAAGATAAAATTAATAACATACAAAGGAAAAGTCAGTATTCCGAAAAGTTGGCCCACTACACACCTAATATATGAGATAACTGATAACTAAATAGATGCAAGTTAGGTGGGCTTTTAAAGCTTCAGAAATGCCAAACATGTGGACACTATACAGGTCCTTCTCAAAAAATTAGCATGTAGTGCTAAATTTCATTATTTTCCATAATATAATGATTACAATTAAACTTTCATATATTTTACATTCATTACACACCAACTGAAATTTTTCAGGTCTTTTATTGTTTTAATACTGATGATTTTGGCATACAGCTCATGAAAACCCAAAAATCCTGTCTCAAAAAATTAGCATATCAAGAAAAGGTTCTCTAAACGAGCTATTACCCTAATCTTCTGAATCAACTAATTAACTCTAAACACATGCAAAAGATTCCTGAGGCTTTTAAAAACTCCCTGCCTGGTTCATTACTCAAAACCCCCATCATGGGTAAGACTAGCGACCTGACTGATGTCAAGAAGGCCATCATTGACACCCTCAAGCAAGAGGGTAAGACCCAGAAAGAAATTTCTGAACAATTAGGCTGTTCCCAGAGTGCTGTATCAAGGCACCTCAATGGGAAGTCTGTTGGAAGGAAACAATGTGGCAGAAAACGCTGTACAACGAGAAGAGGTGACCGGACCCTGAGGAAGATTGTGGAGAAGGACCGATTCCAGACCTTGGGGGACCTGCGGAAGCAGTGGACTGAGTCTGGAGTAGAAACATCCAGAGCCACCGTGCACAGGCGTGTGCAGGAAATGGGCTACAGGTGCCGCATTCCCCAGGTAAAGCCACTTTTGAACCATAAACAGCGGCAGAAGCGCCTGACCTGGGCTACAGAGAAGCAGCACTGGACTGTTGCTAAGTGGTCCCAAGTACTTTTTTCTGATGAAAGCAAATTTTGCATGTCATTCGGAAATCAAGGTGCCAGAGTCTGGAGGAAGACTGGGGAGACGGAAATGCCAAAATGCCTGAAGTCCAGTGTCAAGTACCCACAGTCAGTGATGGTGTGGGGTGCCATGTCAGCTGCTGGTGTTGTTCAACTGTGTTTCATCAAGGGCAGGGTCAATGCAGCTAGCTATCAGGAGATTTTGGAGCACTTCATGCTTCCATCGGCTGAAATGCTTTATGGAGATGAAGATTTCATTTTTCAGCACGACCTGGCACCTGCTCACAGTGCCAAAACCACTGGTAAATGGTTTACTGACCATGGTATTACTGTGCTCAATTGGCCTGCCAACTCTCCTGACCTGAACCCCATAGAGAATCTGTGGGACATTGTGAAGAGAAAGTTGAGAGACGCAAGACCCAACACTCTGGATGAGCTTAAGGCCGCTATCAAAGCATCCTGGGCCTCCATAACACCTCAGCAGTGTCACAGGCTGATTGCCTCCATGCCACGCCGCATTGAAGCAGTCATTTCTGCAAAAGGATTCCCGACCAAGTATTGAGTGCATAACTGAACATTATTATTTGATGGTTTTTTTTTATTTTGTTTTAAACACTTTTATTTTATTGGACGGATGAAATATGCTAATTTTTTGAGACAGGATTTTTGGGTTTTCATGAGCTGTATGCCAAAATCATCAGTATTAAAACAATAAAAGACCTGAAAAATTTCAGTTGGTGTGTAATGAATCTAAAATATATGAAAGTTTAATTTTAATCATTACATTATGGAAAATAATGAAATTTAGCACTATATGCTAATTTTTTGAGAAGGACCTGTATGTGGTTTAGGCATACTGTGGGGCTCAGAAGGGAGGGGGGCATTTGGGAATATAGAATTTGTTGAATTTCTTTTGGAGGGTAAGGAACCATTTTGCTTTTCCAGATCCTTTATACTACCAGTAATGTGGAAGTCCCTATATTTCCGTTAACATACGACAAACATGAGTAGGGAGTTGCTTTTTTGTGGACTGAGTTGAAGCTTTAGTTAGGAACATTTTACATAAACATTTGGGATCGCATTTATCAGGTGCTCTACACTGAGCACTTATATCAGGATTTCCATCTAAATCTCTGAGTAACGTGATTCAGATGAAACCCCTGAGATATCTATTCACTATAATGAGGCAGCAGAGTAACTCTGGACTCTGTCTGGCCTCTGTTCAGCAGTGTCGTTTTCAGAAGTGCACAAAACTGAGGCCGAATGCACTTTTATGCATGCCTAAAAGCGGAACACAGCCGGATCACATGGCATCCACAGTGCTTGCATCTGCCTCCTTATAGGGAATCTTCTGACAGGGGGATTCTGTCTGAATCACATATTTCAAAGATTTACATGGAAACCCAGGTGTAAGCGCTCAGTGCACGACAAATATACGGCGAGCCTTACTGCGATCTTCGGGAGGCCGAATGAACAAAACAGCAGGTGAAGAATAGACTTTATTTTTTACGCCGTTCCTAGTGTGGTATAAGTGATATGGGGACTTTATTCTTAGGGTTGTTGTGATTACAGATTGATATAGTTTGTTATGTTTGGCTGCTGTCACACACTAAAAGAAGCTTTTCATTGCAAAAACACATCACTATATTTTGAGAGCTATAATTATTCCATATTTCAGCCAACAGAGTCATGCGAGGGCTTGTTTTTTATTGCCGGACGAGTTTACATTTTTATTGGTACTATTTTCAAACATGACATTTTTTGATCGGCTTTCATTTCAATTTTTTGGGAGGCAGAATGAACAAAAAAAAACAAAACAGTAATTCAGGAATTTTTTTTATGACGGTCTGCTTGTGGTTAAATTGATAACGCAGCTTCGGGTCAGCACGATTGCAGTGATACCCCATTTATATATATTTTTTTATGTTTTTGGCACTTTTACACAATAAAAACTATTTTATAGAATAAATAATTATTTTTGCATTGCTTTATTCTGAGAGCCATAATTTTTATGCTGATAAGCAGTCAGCTCTTTTTGCAGGATAAGATTACGTTTTCAGTGGCACCATGTTTATTTATATTTGTCTTTATTACGTTTTATTTTATTTTGTTCGGTGGTATGATAAAGCATTGTTTTTTGCCTTGTTTATTAAATTTTTATGGCGTTCACTAAAGGGGTTAAATAGCAGTACAGTTTTATATTCTGTACAAAGTTTGGACACACCTTCTCATTTAAAGATTTTTCTGTATTTTCATGTCTAGGAAAATTGTACATTCACAATGAAGGCATCAAAATATGAATTAACACATGTGGAATTATATACTTAACAAAAAAGTGTGAAACAACTGAAATTATGTCTTATATTCTAGGTTCTTCAAAGTAGCCACCTTTTGCTTTGATGACTGCTTTAAGTATAAAATTCCACATGTGTTAATTCATAGTTTTGATGCCTTTAGTGTGAATGTACAATTTTCAAAGTCAAGAAAATACAGAAAAATCTTTAAATTAAAAGGTGTGTCCAAACTTTTGGTCTGTACTGTATCTGGTTGTTCCGGACGCAATTCTGCCAAAATGTGTACTTTTATTAACTATATTTTTTTTCATAAAATATTTATTCATGGTACAATATATTTAGAATTTTTAAAATTACTTTTACAATTTTTTAAAAACTTTTTTGACTTTGTCCAACTATGGGACTATCATTTTTGCAGGCTGATCACTTGTATTGCATGGGGATACAGGTGCTTCCCTTATGCTATGAGAGCGGTCAGCGCTGCACTGACAGTCAAACTTGCTTCATCATGCTGTGAGCATGCGTGGTACCTCAGGAGTCCGGTTGCCACAATGGCCTTGCCTCTCTCCAGAGGGGACTGATGTCATGCCTGGAAGCAAAGAAGGAATCCCCTTACCAGGTAGTTCCAGCATAGAACACAGTTCCTGCTCCAGGCCAGCAGGGGAGCTCTAACCCGACTTCAGTGGAGCTGTGTGGTCAGAAGGAGGAAGTTAGTAAGGAGTTAGAGCCTTAACAAGGTTGAGAGAGGACTTGTGGAGAGGTCCTGGGAGCAGAGCTGTAGCTGAGCTCACCCCAGGCTTGAACGCCAGTGACCAGGCATCGGAGCCCGATGCTGTGTAGGTACTAAATCCCCGGCAGCAGAATCCGGAGGGCAGAAGACCGCAGATCCTCTGTCCCCAACTGAGACTCAACAACACAGCAGCAAGTGTGAGCCGGAGACGCCAAACAGGTGCGATCATTGAAGTAGGCTACACCTGCCTGTCATGTGAGTGGTGTTCTACCAAAGCATCAGACAGAGGGACTTGGGTAGAGTTTACAGCAGCAAGTACCTCAGAGAATAGCGCTAGAAAGGAGGCCTCACAACCCACCAATTAAGGAAATTCCCAAATTGCTTCCAAGCTGACCGACTCTAAAACCATCTGTAACCTGAGCCTCGGACTGTACCTGCACTGCTCAGTAAAAGGTAAAGGAAACTGCACCTTGCTGTGTCCTCTGAATCATTCTTGCACCACACTCACCACCAACATCACCTTTAATATTCTAACTGCCCTGGGATACAGCTCTACCCATGGAGAGCTTAACCATCTCTGCTGCCCTATCATCATCCCAGAGGATCTGCATTGCAGCGTCGGTCCCCTGACTGAATACCATGGGTGGCGTCACAAACACTTATTACAAACTTTATTTTTCCCTTTTTCACTATTCCCCTTTTATTGGATGCCATTAGGGCAACTGACTGGGTCACTGCTGCTGTGACACTTCCCCTTTTTAAGCGGCCCGGTACCGAGTATCCCCACAGCCCTGGCGGGCGATCCACATGATCAAGGAAGTTTGCTAGCTTTGGTGACCCAGATGTCATGACAACATCGGATCACCATGACAACGATCAGAACCCTGCAATGATGTCATGGGGGTCTCCAATCCAAGGACAGAGGGGCTTTCTTCCCTCTGCCTGATCCAAAAATGCTGCTATCTAGTTCAGTCGCAGCATTTATGCGGATAAAGTGCCAGGAATGGTGCGGGACAGCTCCGGGCACTGAGCGCCAGGTGTCAGCTGTCAGAATCAGCTGACACCTAGCGGCGATCGCGCATACACAGCGTCTTTGTGCACAAAATTGTGTGGACATATCCTTACGTTCCAGGGCAATAAGTACCAGGTCACAGGGACTTATGGATACGTCTAAAGTCATAAATTGTTGTGAATGGGTTTGAGATGAGTTCTGAGCAGAGGCTCCCTCTGGTGGTTACAAGCGGTACTAGTGAGGATTGGGAATCAGGTGTTACTGATTGGTCTTATTTAAGGGAATCATTTTCCCATCAGGGTTGCCGGTGAGCAATTGTTCTGGTCTGAATCCTTCTTTCCAGTTTCCCTTGTAGCCTGCTGTGTCGTGTCTGCATCTCCTGCTATCAGATAAGACAATTTCTTATTGTGTGTTTTTGCTATATTTTTGCATTTTGTCCTGCACTTCTGTGGGGGCCTTCTGGGTCCCCTCCGGGGGCTTTTGCCCTCTCAGTTTGGTCCAGCCACTGTGTTTTGTACTTTTGCTTTTTGCAGTTTTTTCAGTGGCTGCTGTTTTTGTTACACCAGAGAACTAATTTAGGTGGTAGAGGTCGTGTGATCTCAGGTGATTTTGAAATTAGTAAGTTGGTGTTTTTCAGGGTTTTCTGGGATTGCAGTAAGTACCCTTCCTATCCTTTTCTATTTAGATAGTTTGGGCCCCAGCGTTTGCTCATACTATTTTCTTTCTGTGTCAGTATTTCCTCTTGTCTAACCGCCATTACATGTTTGGGGGCTTTCTATTATCTTTGGGGTTCTGCTCCGGGGCAGATAGCTTTCCTGTTTCTGTCTTTAGGTGTAGTTAGTTTCTCAGGCTGTGACGAGGCGTCTAGGACCATCGTAGGAACGCTCCAACGGCTGCCTCTAGTTGCGGTGGTTAGTCAGGTACTGCAATCTCATAGATTCCAACTGCTCTGGTGTATTTCCTTTTTTACCTGCACTCCTCAGCTACCGTAACATAACAGTATCACCGGCCATAAAAATTGTATGGTACTCACAGAAGGGAAAAAATATTTTGAAGGAAGAAAAGTTGTCAGAGATATTTTTCTGTTTGTTGCACTTTTTTTTTTTCCCTCTGTATCTCTGGGTGCTGGGGAGGATCTTTTCTCCCAATGGAGTTTGCACAGTTGTCTGGCCGTGTGGATCAGCTTGCCACTGAGGTTCAGAGTATTGCTGCATATCTTGCTAGGTTGCCTGTTGTGGAACCTAGGATTCCCATGCCAGATTTGTTTTCAGGGGATCGAGCTAAGTTTCAGAATTTCAAAAATAATTGTAAATTGTTTTTTGCCTTAAAATCTAAGTCCTCAGGAAACGCAGCGCAGCAGGTTCAAATTATCATCTCTCTCCTGCGTGGCGATCCTCAGGATTGGGCTTTTTCCCTCACACCTGGGGATCCTGTTTTGAGTGATGTTGATGCATTTTTTCAGGCTTTGGGGTTATTGTACGATGAGCCTAATGTCACTGATCAAGCTGAAAAAGCCTTGTTGGCATTAAATCAGGGGCTTGATGACGTTGAGTTATACTGTCAGAGATTCCGTAGGTGGGCAGTCCTGACCAAATGGAATGACGACGCTTTGGCGGCCCTTTTCCGGAAGGGTCTGTCGGATAATGTAAAGGATGTTATGGTGGGATTCCCTGTCCCCTCTGGTCTCAATGATTCTATGTCATTAGCGATTCAAATTGACAGACGTTTGCGTGAGCGGAGAAGTATGCGTGGAGTGGTGTTGCCTTGTGAGCCAGCTGCTGAGCCCATGCAGTGTGATGGAGTGGTGTCTGGGGCACAGCGTCATGAGTTTCGAAAGCGCAATGGGTTATGTTTCTACTGTGGTGATGCCTCTCATGCTATTTCAGTCTGCCCTAAGCGGGGAAGACGTTTTGCACGCTCAGTTGTCTTGGGTAGTGTTCAGACTAAGTTTTTATTAACTGTCACTCTGATATGCTCTCTGTCCTCATTTTCTGCTCAGGCTTTCGTTGATTCTGGAGCAGCTATTAACCTGATGGATTATGATTTTGCTAAACGTTGTGGATTTCCCTTGATACCCCTACAGAAGTCTATTCCCCTACTGGGGATCGATTCTACCCCTTTGGCTGAGAATAAACCCCAGTTTTCTACTCAGGTGATAATGAGGGTTGAACCTGATCACCAGGAGTGCTGCAAATTTTTGGTTCTATATAATCTGCATGACATTATCGTGCTGGGTTTCCCTTGGTTACAGTCTCATAATCCTGTTTTGGATTGGAAATCTGTGTCTGTAACCAGTTGGGGCTGCCAATGTGTTAATACCAACACTCCTGTTTTTTCTGCCTCCCCCCAGGCTGAGGATGTTCCTGACTTTTTGTTTGATTTTTCTGATGTGTTTAGCGAAAGTAAATCTGCATCCTTACCTCCCCATAGGAGCTATGACTGCGCTATTGAATTAGTGCCAGGTAGTAAATTCCCTAAGGGTCGCCTTTTTAACTTGTCTGTACCTGAACATGACGCTATGCGGTCTTATATCAAGGAATCATTGGAGAAGGGTCATATCAGACCATCCTCTTCACCCTTAGGTGCCGGTTTTTTCTTTGTGGCCAAAAAAGATGGTTCATTAAGGCCGTGTATTGATTATCGTCTCTTGAACAATATTACTGTGAAATATCAATACCCGTTACCCTTGATTTCTGACCTGTTTTCCAGGGTGAAAAACGCTACTTGGTTTACCAAGCTTGACCTCAGGGGGGCGTATAACCTTATTCGCATTAAGCACGGGGATGAATGGAAGACGGCATTTAACACCCCTGAAGGGCATTTTGAGTACCTTGTGATGCCCTTTGGGCTCACTAATGCTCCTTCCGTCTTCCAGTCCTTCATGAATGACATTTTCAGGGATTTTGTGGACAAGTTTCTGATTGTTTATTTGGATGATATCTTGATTTTTTCTAATGACTGGGACTCTCATGTGAAACATGTTCGAACTGTATTCCAGATTTTGAGAGAGAATGCTCTGTATGTGAAGGGATCAAAGTGTCTTTTTGGCGTACAGAAGATCTCATTTCTGGGATTCATTTTGTCCCCATCTGTTATTGAAATGGACCCGGTCAAGGTTCAGGCCATCTGTGATTGGGTCCAACCTACTTCATTAAAGGCTCTTCAGAGATTTTTGGGTTTTGCCAATTTTTATCGTAAATTTATTGGTAATTTCTCTGTTATTGTTAAACCATTAACTGATTTGACCAGAAAGGGTTCTGATGTGGTGAATTGGCCTCCTGAGGCAGTCTCTGCGTTTCAGGAACTTAAGCAGAGATTCACTTCTGCTCCTGTTCTACGGCAGCCTGATGTTTCTCTGCCATTTCAGGTGGAGGTTGATGCCTCTGAAATTGGGGCAGGTGCCGTTTTGTCCCAAAAAGATCCAGAGACCTCTAAAAGTAACCCTTGTGCCTTTTTCTCTCGAAAATTTTCTCCTACTGAACGTAATTATGACGTGGGTAATCGGGAGTTATTGGCCATGAAGTGGGCTTTTGAAGAGTGGAGACATTGGCTGGAGGGAGCCAAACATCAGGTGGTGGTCCTTACGGACCATAAGAATCTGGTCTATCTGGAATCTGCCAAGCGACTCAATCCTAGACAGGCCAGGTGGGCCTTGTTTTTCACACGTTTTAATTTTGTGGTTTCCTTTCTTCCTGGCACTAAGAATGTTAAGGCGGATGCCCTCTCGAGGAGTTTCCTTGCGGACTCTCCTGAGCTATCTGATCCCTCTGTTATTTTGAAGGAGGGTGTAGTTCTTTCCGCCATCTCGCCTAATTTGAGACTTGCTCTGGAGGGGTGTCAGGAGGATAGGCCCGAGCGCTGCCCTGTTGGAAAATTGTTTGTCCCGGACCAATGGAAAAAGAGTGTGATGTCTGAGATTCATTGTTCCGCATTGGCTGGGCATCCCGGAATTTTTGGTACCAGAGACTTGGTTAGTCGGTCCTTTTGGTGGCCTACCTTGTCTCGCGATGTCAGGGAATTTGTGCAGTCCTGCGGGACTTGCTCTCGCTCCAAGCCTTGCTCTCGCTCTAGTGGTTTGTTGATGCCATTGCCTGTGCCCAAGAGACCATGGACCCATATCTCTATGGATTTCATTTCCGATCTTCCTGTTTCTCAGAGAATGACCACCATCTGGGTAATTTGTGATAGGTTTTCCAAAATGATACATCTTGTGCCATTACCTAAGTTGCCTTCCTCCTCTGAATTGGTGCCGTTGTTCCTTCAGCACGTGGTTCGTTTACACGGCATTCCTGAGAACATTGTGTCTGACAGAGGAGTCCAGTTTGTTTCCAGATTTTGGAGGACTTTTTGTTCTAAACTGGGTGTTCAATTGTCTTTCTCCTCGGCATTTCATCCTCAGACCAATGGTCAAACTGAGAGAACAAACCAGACATTGGAGACTTATCTAAGATGCTTTGTGTCTGCTGATCAGGATGACTGGGTCTCTTTTTTGCCTTTGGCTGAGTTTGCTCTTAATAATAGGGCTAGCTCTGCCACTTTGATGTCTCCGTTTTTCTGTAATTCTGGGTTTCACCCTCGATTTTCTTCAGGACAGACGGAGGCTTCTGTCTGTCCAGGTGTTGACTCTGTTGTTGAGCGTATGCAGCAGATTTGGGACCAGGTAGTGGAGAGGTTGTCCCTCTCTCAGGAGAAGGCCCAGCGGTTTGCTAACCGGCATAGGACTTATGGTCCTCGGTTTAAAGTGGGGGACTTGGTCTGGTTGTCCTCAAAGAATATTCCTATGAGAGTAGCATCTCCTAAATTTAAGCCTAGGTTCATTGGACCTTATAAGATCATGGAGATTATTAATCCTGTTTCTTTTCGTTTGCTTCTTCCAGGGACATTTAAGATCCATAACGTGTTCCACAAGTCCTTGTTGAAGAGGTTTGTTGAGCCAGTGGTTCCTGCTGCTGTGCCTCCTGACCCTGTTTTGGTTGAGGGCAATCTGGAGTATGTGGTTGAGAAAATATTGGATTCTCGTTTTTCTAGACGAAGACTCCAGTATTTGGTTAAATGGAGAGGTTATGGTCAGGAAGATAATTCTTGGGTGTTTGCTTCGGACATCCATGCTAGGAGACTTATCCGTGCGTATCATAGAACTCATCCTGACCGACCTGGTTGCTCAAATGAGGGTTCGGTGACCCCTCCTCAAGGGGGGGTACTGTTGTGAATGGGTTTGAGATGAGTTCTGAGCAGAGGCTCCCTCTGGTGGTTACAAGCGGTACTAGTGAGGATTGGGAATCAGGTGTTACTGATTGGTCTTATTTAAGGGAATCATTTTCCCATCAGGGTTGCCGGTGAGCAATTGTTCTGGTCTGAATCCTTCTTTCCAGTTTCCCTTGTAGCCTGCTGTGTCGTGTCTGCATCTCCTGCTATCAGATAAGACAATTTCTTATTGTGTGTTTTTGCTATATTTTTGCATTTTGTCCTGCACTTCTGTGGGGGCCTTCTGGGTCCCCTCCGGGGCTTTTGCCCTCTCAGTTTGGTCCAGCCACTGTGTTTTGTACTTTTGCTTTTTGCAGTTTTTTCAGTGGCTGCTGTTTTTGTTACACCAGAGAACTAATTTAGGTGGTAGAGGTCGTGTGATCTCAGGTGATTTTGAAATTAGTAAGTTGGTGTTTTTCAGGGTTTTCTGGGATTGCAGTAAGTACCCTTCCTATCCTTTTCTATTTAGATAGTTTGGGCCCCAGCGTTTGCTCATACTATTTTCTTTCTGTGTCAGTATTTCCTCTTGTCTAACCGCCATTACATGTTTGGGGGCTTTCTATTATCTTTGGGGTTCTGCTCCGGGGCAGATAGCTTTCCTGTTTCTGTCTTTAGGTGTAGTTAGTTTCTCAGGCTGTGACGAGGCGTCTAGGACCATCGTAGGAACGCTCCACGGCTGCCTCTAGTTGCGGTGGTTAGTCAGGGTACTGCAATCTCAGATTCCAACTGCTCTGGTGTATTTCCTTTTTTACCTGCACTCCTCAGCTACCGTAACATAACAATAAATGGGATAACTGCGTTTTTGTAGGTTTTAGTGTCAGTCTGTAAAAGTGGCTTAATACTCCGACAACATTATTCCCAGCAGTGACCTGGTATTCAGAGATGTTCCAGGGGTCTTCCCCATGCTGTTCCCATGCCATTTCAACACCATTTCCATTGTTTTAAGCAATTTCTAGACCCCTCCAGGTGTAGGGGGTATGATATACTACAGTTATACCTTTGTTTTCCTCTTTCGTACTCATGACGTATATTATCAATGTATGTATATTTGTTAATACATAATGGTACTGCTCCACGTAAATGTGTATTACCATTATGCTTCATTGGTATTGCTACACTAATAGATGTATTACCATATTACTATCTGTATATAATGTACATATGTGTGCTGTTGTATTCATATAATAGGGTGTCGTTACTATTACTGGCCACCAGATGGGTGGCATTTTAGTGTCCACACTTCTTAGTGTTTAGTGCAAGTATATGGTTAATAGTAAGAGGGGCTGCTGTGTGGTAAGCCAGTGTAAGTGCTAGGTTTAGTCAGTAGGGTGAGGGACACCCGAACCATCCACAAGAGCTATAGGCCCAGGATACTGCAGGATACTGCAGCAGCCACGCAACATTAAAGGAGTAAGGCCCAGCCATCCACTACAACAGGACACCACAGCAGCGGGCTGATACAGTTGGGGAGCCAATAGTGGTTCCAGTATGTGGCAACTCATCGCATGGGCAGATACCCTTAGGACCAGGGCAAAACAGCCAGGGGACCCCGCAGATGCAGTGAGTTTGGACAGAAGGCAAGTGGTGCAGGAAATAGCACAGAAGGGCAGGTCGCTCTCTCAGTGGCTTCTCACTCCGGGAAATAATGATCTTGTGTCTGGGGCGAAACAGACCAGAGGATACATATCTGTAGCGGAGCTGGGCAGAGAGGATGCTGAAGACCCATCAGGGACGGTCCCGACCTGGGTACGTGCTGTGTAACCGTGAGAGTACCGCAGGGAAAGAAGAGGAACACTGTTTTGTGAAGCCTGCTGTAAAAGATGTGAAGACTCTGTATGTGCTGTGTAATGAACACAGTAAAGATGTTCTTGTTGAAGTTGAAACGGACTGTCTCAGTTTATGTTGATCTACCTGGAGAGGATCTCCCACAGCAAAGGGAAGAACCCGAAGGAGCTGGACCTGAAGGCACAGGTATGTTGATTGATGGTGGTTATGTTTCTGTGAGGGGAGGCCAGGACACAAAGGCCCCAGTGTCCTCGGTTATAACTATGGTCCTGGCCGAACCTTACACAGGCATCCGGAAAAATGCTCGAGTTTCCCATTGACTTCTATAATACTGATTACTTGGGTCAAGCACCAGAGTTTTATGAATAGCTCAATTTGAGTACCCGAGCATTTTAGTGCTCACTCATCACTAGAGTTGAGCGATACTTTCCGATATCCAAAAATATCGGATCGGAATGGTATCGCCGATATCACTAAATATCCGCGATATCCGATTCCGATACCGGAAGTCCCATGTAAGTCTATGGGAACAAAATATCGCAACTAAAAAAAACCTTTATTTCCTTGTAAACACTAAATATACACACATAGAATACACATATATATATATATATATATATATATATATATGTATATATATATGTATATATATATATACACACATGTCATTGTGACATATATATACATAAATGTATAGTTTATACACTTCTACATAGTAAAATAGCCTCTGATTCAATTGCCGGGTAAAGCCGGCTTCTGTGAAAAGACAGAAGCACCCGACATGAAATGACACTTGGTGTACATAGGGTTAACCATGTCTTTTCATGTAGTTTGCTATCTGATTTGCACAAACAATTACATCAGTCTATGTGTGCAAAATTTCACACCTGTAGGGGTTAATTAAAGGTGTAAATTCGTTGTAAAAAAAACGGACTTTTTTGCTACGAATTTACACCTTTAATTAACCCCTACAGGTGTGAAATTTTGCACACATAGACTGATGTAATTGTTTGTGCAAATCAGATAGCAAAGGACATGAAAAGACATGGTTAACCCTATGTACACCAAGTGTCATTTCATGTCGGGTTCTGCATTTTCACAAAAGCCGGCAATTGAATTAGCGGCTATTATACTATGTAGAAGTGTATGAACTATAAATATAAATATATATGTGTCACAAATTCAATGACATGTATATATATATATATGAGGTGTAAAATTGTTTAAAAAAAATGCGTGGGCTCCCGCCCTATTTTCGCAACCAGACAGACAAAGCCAGCGAATGGGGGCAGATAATAATAGCCCAGAGAGGGACCATTATTTTTGGCCCCCCCCTGGCTACTAACATCTGCCCCCACACACCCCAGAAAAGACAAATCTATAATTAGATTCGCCCTTTCTGGCACTTTGCCCGTCTATTCCCATTGCCCTGTAGCGGTGGCGAATGGGTTAATATGGGTTAAAGCCACCTTGCTATTGAAAGGTGACCTTAAGCCAGGTTAATAATTGAGAGCTGTCAATTAGACAACTATCAATTATTAATCCTATTGCATGAAATAAAAATAAAACACACACACTTTAATTAAAAATCATTTTAATGAAATAAAGACACATGTTTTTGACCATCTTTTATTTGACTGCAAAAACCATTTCCTGTAATAAAAATAAAATAAAAAAGCAAAATTATTCTTACCTATCCCATGCACAGTCAGGTCCCACGGTGTAATCCTTCAGAAAGGGTTAATGTTTACTGCAGGGACCGCAGCTAATGCTGCAGCCTCACAGTAAACCCCCAAATGAATGAGTTCCTCTCCTGGCTGACAGGAGAGGAAGTGGAAAGCTTAATTGATTGCTTTCCACTTTCACTTCAGGTCAGCCAGGGACACAATCAGTGACGTCAGAGGGAACTGATTAACAAAAATAGGGGTTCCCTTCGAAAAAAAAATGGCGTCGGGTCCCCCCTATTTTTGTTAACCAGCCTGATGAAGCAGACTGCTGAGCAGTGGCGTACCGTGAATGAAGCAGACCAAGCAGCTGCTATGGGGCCCGGACAGGTGAGGGGGCCCTCGACGGTCGGGTAGCTGTGCTGACACAGTACTACCAGGGGGTCGGCGGGGGAGGGGGAGCGCAGCTCTTCTATATACTCACCCCTCCTGGTGCGGTCTCTGCAGTCCCTGCTCTTCTCCCACGGTCTCCGACGCCTGTGTTCAGCGGTCAGGTGGTACCGCTCATTACAGTCATGAATACGCACATATTCATGACTTTAATGAGCTGTCCCGCGTGACCGCTGAACACTGGCGGCGGAGACCGTGGGAGAAGAGCAGGGGCTGCACAGACCGCGCCGGCGGAAGGGTGAGTATAAGGGATATTTACCTGTCCCGTTCCACCGTTGCTCGCGTCCTCTTGCTGCAATGTTCAGGTCAGAGGGCGCGATGACGTCGTTCGTGCGCGCCGCGCCCTCTGCCTCATCATTCACTGCTGGAGGACCCCGAAGACAGCGGCACTCAGCAGTGGAGAGAGGACAGGTAAATATCTCAGGTGCCGGGGCCCTGAGCGAGCGGTGACATCGGCACCTGGTGTCACCCCCTGCTCAGGACACCGGCACCTGGCCCCCAGCGACGAAAGGTGAGTATGTCTTTTTTTTTTTTTTTTGGTTGCAGCAGCTGCGGCAGCATAAGGGCCTATACTATGGAGCATCTATGGGGGCACAATCTATGGGGGCATAATACATTTTTTTGTTTAATGTGTCCCCTCACTGTACTGGCACTTTACATTTACAATGGCTCTGAGTTTTTTTTTTGGGGGGGGCCCATTCAGACTTTTGCTATGGGGCCCCATGATTTATATGTACGCCCCTGCTGCTGAGGCATGGTATTTAAGGCTGTTAAGGAGCCAATATCCATGGACCTTTATGTGTCCCCTCACTGTAACTGCACTTTAACATTTACAATGGCTCTGAGT
>JARQOD010000001.1:471053179-471150411 GCA_033576555.1 Oophaga sylvatica
ACAAAAGTACAGTCCGATACCCTCAACATCGGGGTCTCCGGGATCCCTTTCCCCCCAGGGGTTAACGTCTGATACGGGGGGCGGATCTGTTTTGGACCGTATTTCGTCCTCCCCGGGTCCAAGCTAAAAAAAAAAAAATTTACACTTAACCAAAATTTGGGTTCTAAGACAACCACGACACACCAGGAGGTTACCTCCCCAAACTAATTAGGGACAAAGCAAGGGTTTAAATAGTCCCCCCCTTCCCCCTAATCCCCGTTTTTTCCAAAGGCCCACATGAAGTAATGCTGTTTATTTTTTTTCATTAATAATCAATGAATATAATTTTTTTTTGGGGGAAATTACCCGTGCTGTCGGGGAGGGTTTTAAAACCCAAATTTCCCGGGAAAGTGAAAAATCTATTTTCTCAATCCCTTCCACGACAGCACACGGAGTAAAAGGAAAAAGGGTCAGGGGGGACAACAGCTTCAGGACTTTCTCCCAAAGGTTAGATTCTTTTTGACATTAAATAAATCAAAGCTTAGTGAATTTAAGGACTAGGACCGGGTAAAAACTTTAAAAATCTCTCGATGGTTTATACCCTTTCTCCCGGGAGACTGAGACAACTCAGTTGAGGTACTTTCAAGGTTCGGGAGGAGGTAGATCCTGTTTTTCTGTAATGCCAGATCGCTTTCTTGATCCATTTGCAAAAGAACTTTTGGAAACTTTTTTCCTTTTTTTTGGGTTTAACCATACGAACAAAAAATTTTATCTTTACCCCAAAGGCTTCTTTTCATTCAAATAGACGAGTTTACCCCCCAAACCCCCCAAAAAAGGAATCCTGTTTCCCTTTTCATTTTTTGGATCGTCACAGAAGGAGGGCAAATTATTTTCTGGGGCCCTGTGGAATTAATATATTTTGGTACAAAGGAGGGGCAGAAAATTTTACCTGTCGTCCAGGTTTTTAACTGGGCTCTCTGTGATAGAGCTGAAAATTTCGCCCACCTTTTTGCCCAAGTAATCGCATGAGAAGTGCGTTTTCCCGGACAGTTCTGGGTCTGGTCATAAATAAGCCAAAAGGGGGATGTTAACATTTCTGCTACTTCAAACCCCCAAAAGGGGACCTTGTTATTTTTGGGTGGATTTCTGGAAGTGGCTGACTGAACCCCTTATCCATCGATGGTCTGCTAGATTTTGGTCGAAGTAGGAACTCAGGGCAGATACCTGGACTTTCAGGGTACTTGGTCATAGTCCCTTAGAAAAGACCGTCCTGGGAAATCTAAGATTTTTGCTACGTCTGGGTGGAAAGGAACGATAGGAGTGGATCCATACCATGCTGAGAAGGTTTTCCACACTTTGGAATATATGGTATTGGTGATCGGCTTCCTACTTTGTTGTAAGGTGGATAACTGCATCTGAGAGGCCTCTGGATTTAAGGATTGTGGTTTCAGAAGCCAGGCTGCCAAGTTTAAGCTGTGGGGAGCCGAGTGAAAGATGGGACCTTGATATAGAAGGTCGTGGGTTTTAGAGGCAGGATCAGAGGTTTCTCTGCACTCATCAGTTTTAGGGTTCCGAACCAGCTCCTTTTTGGCCAGAAAGGGGCGCTCAGGATAGTTTTGACCCCGTCTGTCTTGCCTTTTGCAGATCCTTGGTAGTAAAGGAATTGGTGGAAATGCTACCTACCAGCCTGAAGTTCCACGAGTGAGGGAATGTGTCCACCCTTGATTGGGTTTTCGTTTAGAACCTATGCAGAAGTACTGTTCTGTTTTGGCATTCTCTCAGCTTGCAAAACAGGTCTACTTCTGGGAGACCCACTATTTTGTTAGGGCCCGGAATATTCTCATATTGAGACTCCATTCCCCTGGATCTATATCTGTTCAGCTCAAGAAATCTGCTTCGACGTTGTCGGATCCTTTCAGGTGGAGAGCCGATAAGGACAGGAATGATTGTTCGGCCCAACAAAATATCCTTGCCGAGATCGGTTGCAGACTTTCGCATCTTGTGCTGCCTTGGGACGTAGATGGGCCACGGTAGTCATGTTGTCAGAGTAATCTCGGACATGGGTGTTTTTGGTTCAATGGTTCTGCTGCCCTCAGGGCCTCTTCTACAGCTCTTAATTCCCTGAAATTGGAAGACTGATTGGTCGTCTTTTTGGGCCAGACTACCTTAAAGACTCCCTGAGACGTCACTGCTCCCCAACCGCGTTTGTGGTGTCTGTAGTAATCGACGTCATTGGATATTGTATCCAGGGTATCCTGTTATGATTCGGTAGCTGAGGAGTGCAGGCAAAAAGGCAATACACCAGAGCAGTTGGAATCTATGAGATTGCAGTACCCTGACTAAACCACCACAACTAGAGGCAGCCGTGGAGCGTTCCTACGTTGGTCCTAGACGCCTCGTCACAGCCTGAGAAACTAACTACAACCTAAAGATAGAAATAGGAAAGCTATCTGCCCCGGAGCAGAACCCAAAGATAATAGCAAGCCCCCAAACATGTAATGGCGGTTAGACAAGACGAAATACTGACACAGACAGAAAATAGTATGAGCAAACGTTGGGGCCCAAACTAACTAAATAAAAGGTAGGAGGGGTACTTACTGCAATCCCAAAAAAAACCCTGAAAGCACCAACTCTACTAATTTCAAAAACACCTGAGATCACACACCTCTACCACCTAAATAGTTCTCTGGTGTAACAAAATCAAAACAGCAGCCACTGAAAAAATGGAAAAAGCAAAAGTAACAAACATCAGTGGCTGAACTAAACTGAGAGGGCAAAAGCCCCTGAGGGGACCCAAAGGCCCCCACAGAAGTGCAGGACAAAATGCAAAATTAGCACAGAAACAAAAAGAAGAAAATGTCTTATCTGTTAGCAGGAGATGCAGACACGACACAGCAGGCTACAAGGGAACAGGAATCAAGGATTGAGACCGAACAATTGTTCACCGGCAACCCTGATGGGAAGGGACTCCCATAAAAAGACGTCAGTAACACCTGATCCCAGTCCCCAATCTTCACTGAACAGACCAGTACCGTTGTAACCACGAGAGGGAGCCTCTGCCAAACTCATCTCAAGCCCATTCACAACAGTACCCCCCCCTTGAGGGGGGCACCGAACCCCATTTGAGCAACCAGGTCGGTCAGGATGAGTTCTATGATACGCCGGATGAGTCCTAGCATGGATGTCCGAAGCAAACACCCAAAAATTGTCTTCCTACCATAACCTTCCACTTAACCCCAAAAATGGAGTTTCCGTCTAGAAAAACGAGAATCTAATATTTTCTCAACCACATACTCCAGATTGCCCCTCAAACAAAACGGGTCAGGAGGCACAGCAGCAGAACCACTGGCCAACAAACCTCTTCAACAAGGACTTGTGGAACACTTAGGATTTAAATGTCCCTGGAAGAAGCAAACGAAAAGAAACAGGATAAGAACTCCATTATTTATAAGGTCCAATAACCTAGGGTTAAATTTAGGAGATGCTACTCTCTAGGAATATTTTTTGAGGACAACCAAAACCAAGTCCCTACTTTTAAACCAGACCATCAGTCCATGCCGGTTAGCAAACCGCTGGGCCCCTCCTGAGGAAGGAAACCTCTCCCACCTGGTCCCAAAACTGTTGATACCTCCACAACGAGCACAACCTGGACAGCAGAAGCCTCCGCTTCCTAAGAAAATCGAGGGGGAAACCCAGAATTACAGAAAAATGGGACATCAAAGTGGCGACTAGCCCTATTTTAAGAGCAAACCAGCCAAAGGCAAAAAAGAGACCCAGTCATCCTGATCAGCAGACACAAAGCATCTTAGATAAGTCTCCAATGTCGGGTTTGTTCTCTCAGTTTGACCTTGGTCTGAGGATGAAATGCCGAGGAGAAAGACAATTGAACACCCAGTTTAGAACAAAAAGTCCTCCAAAATCTGGAAACAAACTGGACTCCTCTGTCAGACACAATGTTTCAGGAATGCCGTGTAAACGAACCACGTGCTGAAGGAACAACGGCACCAATTCAGAGGAGGAAGCAACTTAGGCAATGGCACAAGATGTATCATCTTGGAAAACCTATCACAAAATCACCCAGATGGCGGTCATTCTCTGAGAAACAGGAAGGTCGGAAATGAAATCCATAGAGATATGGGTCCATGGTCTCTTGGGCACAGCAATGGCATCAACAAACCACTAGAGCGAGAGCAAGGCTTGGAGCGAGAGCAAGTCCCGCAGGACTGCACAAATTCCCTGACATCACGAGACAAGGTAGGCCACCAAAAGGACCGACTAACCAAGTCTCTGGTACCAAAAATTCCGGGATGCCCAGCCAACGCGGAATAATGAATCTCAGACATCACACTCTTTTTCCACTGGTCCAGGACAAACAATTTTCCAACAGGGCAGCGCTCGGCCTATCCTTCTGACACCCCCAGAGCAAGTCTCAAATTGGGTGAGATGGCAGAAAGAACTACACCCTCTTTCAAAATAACAGAAGGATCAGATAACTCAGGAAGTCCACAAGGAAACTCCTCGAGAGGGCATCCGCCTTAACATTCTTAGTGCCAGGAAGAAAGGAAACCACAAAATTAAAACGTGTGAACAACAAGGCCCACCTGGCCTGTCTAGGATTGAGTCGCTTGGCAGATTCCAGATAAACCAGATTCTTATGGTCCGTAGGACCACCACCCGATGTTTGGCTCCCTCCAGCCAATGTCTCCACTCTTCAAAAGCCCACTTCATGGCCAATAACTCCCGATTTACCCACGTCATAATTACGTTCAGTGGGAGAAAATTTTCGAGAGAAAAAGGCACAAGGGTTACTTTTAGAGGTCTCTGGATCTTTTTGGGACAAAACGGCACCTGCCCAATTTCAGAGGCATCAACCTCCACCTGAAATGGCAGAGAAACATCAGGCTGCCGTAGAACAGGAGCAGAAGTGAATCTCTGCTTAAGTTCCTGAAATGCAGAGACTGCCTCAGGAGGCCAATTCACCACATCAGAACCCTTTTTGGTCAAATCAGTTAATGGTTTAACAATAACCGAGAAATTACCAATAAATTTACGATAAAAATTGGCAAAACCCAAAAATCTTTGAAGAGCCTTTAATGAAGTAGGTTGGACCCAATCACAGATGGCCTGAACCTTGACTGGGTCCATTTCAATAATAGATGGGGACAAAATGAATCCAGAAATTAGATCCTCTGTACGCCAAAGAGACACTTTGATCCCTTCACAAACAGAGCATTCTCTCTCAAAATCTGGAATACAGTTCGAACATGTTTCACATGAGAGTCCCAGTCATTAGAAAAAAATCAAGATATCATCCAAATAAACAATCAGAAATTTATCCACAAAATCCCTGAAAATGTCATTCATGAAGGACTGGAAGACAGAAGGAGCATTAGTGAGCCCAAAGGCATCACAAGGTACTCAAAATGCCCCTCCGGGGTATTGAATGCCGTCTTCCATTCATCCCCGTGCTTAATGCGAATAAGGTTATATGCCCCCCTGAGGTCAAGCTTGGTAAACCAAGTAGCATTTTTCACCCTGGAAAACAGGTCAGAAATCAAGGGTAACGGGTATTGATATTTCACAGTAATATTGTTCAAAAGACGATAATCAATACACGGCCTTAATGAACCATCCTTTTTGGCCACAAAGAAAAAACCGGCACCTAAGGGTGAAGAGGATGGTCTGATATGACCCTTCTCCAATGACTCCTTGATATAAGACCGCATAGCGTCTGTTCAGGTACAGACAAATTAAAAAGGCGACCTTTAGGGAATTTACTACCAGGCACTAATTCAATAGCGCAGTCATAGCTCCTATGGGGAGGCAAGGATGCAGATTTTACTTTCGCTAAACACATCAGAAAATTCAATCAAAAAGTCAGGAACATCCTGAGCCTGGGGGAGGCAGAAAAAACAGGAGTGTTGGTATTAACACTTGGCAGCCCCAACTGGTTACAGACACAGATTTCCAATCCAAACAGGATTATGAGACTGTAACCAAGGGAAACCCAGTACGATAATATCATGCAGATTATACAGAACCAAAAATTTGCAGCACTCTTGATGATCAGTTTCAACCCTCATTATCACCTGAGTAGAGAACTGAGGTTTATTCTCAGCCAAAGGGGTAGAATCGATCCCCAGAAGGGGAATAACTTCTGTAGGGGTATCAAGGGAAACCCACACGTTTAGCAAAATCTAATCCATCAGGTTAATAGCTGCTCCAGAATCAACGAAAGCCTGAGCAGAAAATGAGGACAGAGAGCATATCAGAGTGACAGTTAGTAAAAACTTAGTCTGAACACTACCCCAAGACAACTGAGCGTGCAAAACGTCTTCCCCGCTTAGGGCAGACTGAAATAGCATGAGAGGCATTACCACAGTAGAAACATAACCCATTGCGCTTTCGAAACTCATGACGCTGTGCCCCAGACACCACTATCACACTGCAATGGATTCAGAAGCAGGTTTTACAAGGCAACACTATTCCACTCATACTTCTCCGCTCACGCAAACGTCTGTCAATTTGAATCGCTAATGACATAGAATCATTGAGACCAGAGGGGACAGGGAATCCACCATAACATCCTTTACATTATCTGACAGCCCCTTCCGAAAAAAGGGCCGCCAAAGCGTCGTCATTCCACTTGGTCAGGACTGCCCACCTACGGAATCTCTGACAGTATAACTCAGCGTCATCAAGCCCCTGTTTTAATGCCAACAAGGCTTTTTCAGCTTGATCAGTGACATTAGGCTCATCGTACAATAACCCCAAAGCCTGAAAAAATGCATCAACATCACCCAAAACAGGATCCCAGGCGTCAGGGAAAAAGCCCAATCCTGAGGATCGCCGCGCAGGAGAGAGATGACAATGTGAACCTGCTGCGCTGCGCTTCCTGAGGACTTAGATTTTAAGGCAAAAAACAATTTACAATTATTTTGAAATTCTGAAACTTAGCTCGATCCCCTAAAAACAAATCTGGCATGGGAATCCTAGGTTCCACAACAGGCAACCTAGCAAGATATGCAGCAATACTCCGAACCTCAGTGGCAAGCTGATCCACACGGCCAGACAACTGTGCAAACTCCATTGAGAGAAAAAAATCCTCCCCAGCACCCAGAGATACAGAGGGAAAAAAAAAAAATGCAACAAACAGAAAAATATCTCTGACAACTCTGACAACTGTTTTTTCTTTCACAATATTTTTCCCTTCTGTGAGTACCATACAATTTTAAATTTAGGCCGGTGATACTGTTATGATTCGGTAGCTGAGGAGTGCAGGCAAAAAGGCAATACACCAGAGCAGTTGGAATCTATGAGATTGCAGTACCCTGACTAACCACCACAACTAGAGGCAGCCGTGGAGCGTTCCTACGTTGGTCCTAGACGCCTCGTCACAGCCTGAGAAACTAACTACACCTAAAGATAGAAAGAGGATAGCTATCTGCCCCGGAGCAGAACCCCAAAGATAATAGCAAGCCCCCAAACATGTAATGGCGGTTAGACAAGACGAAATACTGACAGACAGAAAATAGTATGAGCAAACGTTGGGGCCCAAACTAACTAGAAAAGGATAGGAAGGGTACTTACTGCAATCCCAAAAAAAACCCTGAAAGCACCAACTCTACTAATTTCAAAAACACCTGAGATCACACGACCTCTACCACCTAAATTAGTTCTCTGGTGTAACAAAATCAAAACAGCAGCCACTGAAAAAACTGGAAAAAGCAAAAGTACAAACATCAGTGGCTGAACTAAACTGAGAGGGCAAAAGCCCCCTGAGGGGACCCAGAAGGCCCCACAGAAGTGCAGGACAAAATGCAAAATTAAGCACAGAAACAAAAAGAAGAAAATGTCTTATCTGTTAGCAGGAGATGCAGACACGACACAGCAGGCTACAAGGGAAACAGGAATCAAGGATTGAGACCCGAACAATTGATCACCGGCAACCCTGATGGGAAGGTGACTCCCTTATATAAGACCAGTCAGTAACACCTGATTCCCAGTCCTCACAATCTTCACTGAACAGACCAGTACCGCTTGTAACCACCAGAGGAGCCTCTGCTCAGAACTCATCTCAAGCCCATTTACAACAGTATCCCTTTTGGCAGGTTTTCATGGCTGAGCCACCAGTTGGGGGATAACTTTACATGCCGAGGCAGAGAGATTCTTGTATTGAGAGTCTTTGGGTCTTTTTTCCAGTGGGAGAGGATAAACTTCTGGAGTATTCTTGAGTGGGCCTGGGTCCATGGGACTGCTTGGATGCAAGAAGTCATTGACCCTAATGCTGACATGGTGAACTTATGGTCACCCTCTATTTTTAGCGTCCGAACTTTTGATCTCATACATAACTGTTTGATGACCGGGAGAAACGATTTTAAGTTCTTGGAATCTAAGAGGATTCGTAGAAAGACTTTTTTGGTTGGCAGATTCAGATCTGATATTTTCCGATTTACCATCCAGTCTAAGGATGCCAGGGTATGCAGGACTGATCAGAGATGCTCTTCTAGAATGGTGCTGTAGGGAGCTATGACGAGAGGGTCATCCAGGTAGGGTACGATACAGATGTCTTGATTTCTGAATAAGGTCACTACTTCTGCCATAATTTTTGTAAATGTTCGGGGCGCCGATGATATTCCAAAAGGAAGAACCCGGAACTGGAAGTGATGTAACTTATTCTTCTAGAGTGACCGCGAATCTCAGATACCGATGGTAGGATGGATGAATGGCCACGTGGTAATATGCCCCTTGGAGGTCTATGGTGGCCATGGCAAAATCTTTGCCGATTAATGGTACTGTAGACTTTATGGATTCCATTTTGAAGTGCCAGTACACGTCGTATTGGTTCAGCTTCTTTAGGTTGATGATGACCCGGTATTTTCCCACTTTTTTTACTAGAAACAGCCTGGCGTAGTGGCCTTACGCTGCTTCTGGAACTGGGGATATTACCTCAGAGTATAGCATCTGTTGGAGTTCTGTATTCAGAATTTTCTGAAGCTTTGCCAATGGAAGATGTGTTACTTTAATCTTTGTGGGTAAAAGGGGGAAACTTCTATTTTTACTCCCCTTCTGACTGTGTCCAGGATTTTCAGGTCTGAAGTTATTTCTTGCCAGTTTGGGAAGTGGTTTGAAATCCTGCCCCCTACTTGCTTGACATTTTCTGTCTGAACGAGCGTTCTGAAAAATATTTCTTCCTTTACCACCTTTAGGGTAACTCCATTGCCCCGTTTTACCTTTCCCCTTGTATTAAGGGAGAAACATAATCTCATGCACAGATACTATGTTTCAACGTATCATAGTCATTATCCCTCAAAAGGGTAATGATGGGACAAATCCCTATGGTGCTCCTCTAGCACAATCCAGCAACACAAAATTGGAGCAGAGAAACCATAATAACACAATATACAGTGCCTACAAGTAGTATTCAACCCCTGCAGATTTAGCTGGTTGACACATGCGGATTTAACTTGGCATTGTGACATTTGTACTGTAGATCAGCCTGGAAGTGGGAAATGCACTGCAGCAAAAATTTTTGTTTTAATTTTTTTTATTATTATTTAAAAACGTTAAACGTTAATTCAGAGTGTCATTTATTATTCAACCCTCAAACCACAAGAATTCTGTTTGGTCCCCTAAAGTATTAAGAAGTAGTTCAGGCACCAAGAATAATGAGCTTCACATGTGTGGATTAATGATCTCTTTTGCCAGCCTTTTCTGACTATTTAAGACCCTCCCCAAACTTGTGAACAGCACTCATACATGGTCAACATGGGAAAGACAAAGGAGCATTCCAAGGCCATCAGAGACAAGATCGTGGAGGGTCACAAGGCTGGCAAGGGGTACAAAACCCTTTCCAAGGAGTTGGGCCTACCTGTCTCCACTAGTGTTGAGCATTCCGATACCGCAAGTATCGGGTATCGGCCGATATTCGCGTTATCGGAATTCCGATACTTAATTCCGATACTTTTTCAATATCGTATACCGGAATCGGAAGTTCCCATAATTCTTTGAGAGGCAATGTGATTTTAGTCAGCCAATGAGGAATCCTACGAAGTGTGGGCACATCCTGTAATGCTGCGGTCATCTTAACTAATGGCATGGCTGTGATTGGCTGCTGAAATGATGTCAGAATGCACTATAAAAGGCGCCGCAGCCATTTTAGCGTCACTGTGCTGTGAACTCAGTTAGGGACAGAACGCTACTCTGCTCACTCTGAGGGACAGTTAGATATTGCGATTTTGTGTACTACTGTGCTTGAGGCAGGCTAGTTTACCAACCGCTGTGTAAAGCTTCATTTTGCCAGTGTTGTTTTAACAGCTCTGTGCAAGGTGTGTGTGTGACAGTGCAGGTGACGCTGCAGTTTGCTCTGCATCCACCGCTGTTTGTAGCCATCTGCACGTGTCACTGACTTTTTTTTTTTTATTTTATTTAGTGGAATTGGTGCAGCTCCATTATATTAGAAAAAAATCAAATCTATTAGTGTGACGTGCTTCCATCCGTATACAATACATTGGTTGCAAACACTATAGAAGTACAGAAAGGAGCTTTTCACAGATAGTGAATAGTTGTGTTTCAGTGTTCACTGCAGTCTGTGAGGTTTTGATTTTTTGAGTGCAGATCACGCTCAGTTAGTTCTTCAACCACTGCGGTTGTAGTCTGCTGAGCGTGGTGTCACTGCCTCTATCCTTCACATTTTTCTCAATTGGTGCTGCTCCATTTTAGTGGAAAAAAATCTAATCTATTAGTGTGACGGCTTCCATCCGTATACAATACATTGGTTGCAAACACTATAGAAGTACACAAAGGAGCTTTTCACAGATAGTGAATAGTTGTGTTTCAGTGTTCACTGCAGTCTGTGAGGTTTTGATTTTTTGAGTGCAGATCACGCTCCAGTTAGTTCTTCAACCACTGCCGGTTGTAGTCTGCTGAGCGTGTGTCACTGCCTCATCCTTCACATTTTTCTCTAATTGGTGCTGCTCCATTTTAGTGGAAAAAAATCTAATCTATTAGTGTGACGCGCTTCCATCCGTATACAATACATTGGTTGCAAACACTATAGAAGTACACAAAGGAGCTTTTCACAGATAGTGAATAGTTGTGTTTCAGTGTTCACTGCAGTCTGTGAGGTTTTGATTTTTTGAGTGCAGATCACGCTCCAGTTAGTTCTTCAACCACTGCCGGTTGTAGTCTGCTGAGCGTGTGTCACTGCCTCATCCTTCACATTTTTCTCTAATTGGTGCTGCTCCATTTTAGTGGAAAAAAATCTAATCTATTAGTGTGACGCGCTTCCATCCGTATACAATACATTGGTTGCAAACACTATAGAAGTACACAAAGGAGCTTTTCACAGATAGTGAATAGTTGTGTTTCAGTGTTCACTGCAGTCTGTGAGGTTTTGATTTTTTGAGTGCAGATCACGCTCCAGTTAGTTCTTCAACCACTGCCGGTTGTAGTCTGCTGAGCGTGTGTCACTGCCTCGTCCTTCACATTTTTCTCTAATTGGTGCTGCTCCATTTTAGTGGAAAAAAATCTAATCTATTAGTGTGACGCGCTTCCATCCGTATACAATACATTGGTTGCAAACACATATAGAAGTACACAAAGGAGCTTTTCACAGATAGTGAATAGTTGTGTTTCAGTGTTCACTGCAGTCTGTGAGGTTTTGATTTTTTGAGTGCAGATCACGCTCCAGTTAGTTCTTCAACCACTGCCGGTTGTAGTCTGCTGAGCGTGTGTCACTGCCTCATCCTTCACATTTTTCTCTAATTGGTGCTGCTCCATTTTAGTGGAAAAAAATCTAATCTATTAGTGTGACGCGCTTCCATCCGTATACAATACATTGGTTGCAAACACTATAGAAGTACACAAAGGAGCTTTTCACAGATAGTGAATAGTTGTGTTTCAGTGTTCACTGTAGTCTGTGAGCTTTTCATTTTGTGAGTGCAGATTACGCTCCAGTTTGTTCTTCAACCACTGCTGGTTGTAGTCTGCTGAGCGTGTGTCACTGCCTCATCCTTCACATTTTTCTCTAATTGGTGCTGCTCCATTTTAGTGGAAAAAAATCTAATCTATTAGTGTGACGCGCTTCCATCCGTATACAATACATTGGTTGCAAACACTATAGAAGTACACAAAGGGGCCTTTCACAGATACTGAACAGTTGTCTGCAGGGTTCACTGTAGTCTGTGAGGAATAACCACACTTAGGCCTTATAACTTTTCTGACTTTCTTTATCAATCTACCAAGATGAAGAAGTCAGTGAGTAAGGCACGTGGTCGTGGTCGAGGCCGTGGATTTGCAGCAGGGAGAGGACGTGGGGATTCTGTGGCTGCTGCTGCACCCAGTGACACAGCATCCACCAGTTTTCCCCGTGAGCGTTCCTTTATGCGCACTTTTGTAGGAGCTCAGCGTACCCCCCTGCTGCGTGAAGAACAAATTGAAGCCGTTGTTGGTTGGATGGCAGCCAATGCATCGACTTCAATAGCTTCCACCTCCTCTCAGGACCACAGCACTCTTGAACAACCATCAGTCTCTTCACCGCCTGCCAAATTGCCCAGGCAGTCAGAGAGCTCTGTACAGGAGCCAGCTGAGTCTCTGCTTCTGTTCTCAGAATCTGTTGGCTTGGAAACAGGGGCCCAGCCAAGCAGCATTCTGGAATGTGAAGAGGCAGTATGCAGTGATGCGCAACAGCTGTGTCTCTCTGAATCTGAAGAGGCGGGTGAGCCAGTGCCGATGGTCAGCACACCGCAGAACGCATCTGATGATGATGAGACTCAGTTGCCAGTTTCTGTTGAGCATGGTGCTGGCCAGACCACCCAACAACAGCAGGTGTTGGAAGAGGGTAGTGGTGGAGATGAGGTCCAAGACCCAACATGGCGTGAGGAACAGGAAGGTGGTGGGAGCAGCTCTGAGGAAGAGATTGCCCCAACGGTCCAAACAGTAGGGAGAGGTAGGCTGCAGACTCGCTTGCCTGTAGCCTCCAGTTTGGCACCCGTTCGGAGCAGTTCTCTTCCAACAGCCAAACCGGGCGCTCCCAGGACTTGCTCTGTGTGGTCCTTTTTTGATACAGTTGCAGATGACATTTGCTATGTCAAATGCAAGCTGTGTAATCAAAAAATTAAGAGGTAAAAGTGTCAGTAACCTTAATACAACAAATATGTGGAAACATGTGCGGTCAAAGCACTTTGTTGAGTTACAAAGACACACTGGAGATGTAGGCCAACCTACAGCAGCACCTACATCTTCAGCTCGTGTTGGAGCCTCTTCCTCCAGTTCACACACAGCTGGTTCGGCTTCCTCAAAGGATCGCCATGGAAGAACCTCTGTCACTGTTGTCCAGAGACACAGTGTTATTCCACCCACAGCTGCAAGTTCCCTGTCATCCTCACACACCCAGGCCACAAAACAGCCATCGGTAGCACAGGCATGGGATAAAAGACGGCCATACTCGGCAAACCATCCACGAGCACAGGCTCTGAATGCTGGCATTGCAAAACTCCTGTCCCTTGAAATGCTGTCATTCAGGCTGGTGGAGACTGACAGTTTCCGTGAATTAATGGCATTGGCAGTCCCACAATACAATGTGCCCAGCCGATTTTATTTCAGCAGGCAAGCCGTCCCTGGTCTGCAAAAGCATGTTGAGGCAAAAATTAAACATGCGCTACTAAACGCCATCAGTAGCAAGGTCCACCTGACCACCGATGCGTGGACCAGTACCCATGGCCAGGGACGATACCTTTCACTCACTGCCCATTGGGTGAATGTTGTGGAGCCGGGTACAGATCTTGCGAGTGGCGCTGTACGTGTTCTGCCAACTCCAAGGATTGCCGGAATCAAGAGTGTCCACATTGACTCCTCCTCCTACTCCAGTTCCTCAGAATCATCGCTGCAGGAGCCGTCACGGTCTACCTCCACATGGACCCGTGGACGCTTACCTGATGCGACCGATATGAGCACAGCCGTGGCCAAACGGCAACAGGCCGTTCTGAAATTAATTCCCATGGGGAATCGAAGCCACACAGCGCAGGAGGTCTGGAATGCCATCAAGCAGGAGAGCGACGTGTGGTTTTTGCCAGCGAATCTCCAGCCAGGCTTGGTAGTGTGTGACAATGGCCGAAATCTGGTGGCAGCTCTGGGCCTTGGCAACCTCACTCACATACCATGTCTGGCACATGTGCTCAACTTGGTCGTGCAGAGTTTTTTGAGGGACTATCCGGATCTTGATGCACTGCTGCACAAGGTCCGCCTAGAGTGCGCTCACTTGCGACGTTCCAGCATGGCCAGATCGCGCATTGCAGCTCTGCAACGCAGATTGCGCCTTCCTGAACATCGCATCATATGTGACGTATCCACCAGGTGGAATTCAACGTTACATATGTTGGAGCGGTTGTGTGAGCAGCAGCCAGCAGTTATGGAGTATCAGCTGCATCAGACGCAATCAACACGCAATTTGCGCCGTCCACACTTCACCATTAATGAGTGGGCCACTATGAAGGACATGTGCCACGTTTTGCGTGCGTTTGATGAGTCAACGCGGATGGCGAGTGCAGATGATGCACTAGTCAGCCTGACTGTCCCCCTTATCTGCCTGCTTCAAAAAACACTGCAAGCAATAAGGGATGAGGTTTTGGAAGAGGTGGAGGATGAGGAGTCACAAATTCCATCACCTTCTGGAAAGTCAGCGCAACGTGGTTCCTCACAAAGGGCTGGGCAGGGCTCACTTTGTGAGGAGGATGAGGAGGAGGAGTCAATGGAGGAGGAAGACATCGCTCCAGAGGGAGGTACACAACGCTCTAGTCAGTATGTAGAGCG
Source organism: Oophaga sylvatica (assembly GCA_033576555.1). Lineage (NCBI taxonomy): Eukaryota > Metazoa > Chordata > Amphibia > Anura > Dendrobatidae > Oophaga > Oophaga sylvatica. Next base: position 471,067,970 of record JARQOD010000001.1, read on the forward strand.
AGGGTGGGGTGATGCAGAGCAGGCAGAGATAACGCCTCTTGCAGAGGACAGCGTTTCTTTGCCAGTTGGGAGTCTGCAGCACATGGTTGATTTCATGCTGCAGTGCCTAAGAAACGACCGCCGCATCGCCCACATTCTCACGACGTCTGATTATTGGGTGTACACCCTCCTAGACCCTCGCTACCGGGACAACGTCAAAAGCCTCATCACACCGTTGAACCGGGAGCGTAAAATGCGGGAGTACCAAGACACACTGGTGCAATCCCTAATGTTCTACCTTACTGCCGAGAGCACTGCTGCTGCTACTGCTTTACAAAGCAGCTCTGTGCGTCGAGGCAGTGTAGAGAGCTCTGCAACAAGAGGGAGCACACGCAGTGCCTCTGCACAGGGAAAGACCAGTATGTTAAAAATGTGGCAAAGTTTTGTGGCAGCGCCACAAATGTCTACACCATCCGAGAGGGCTCCAGTCAGCGGGAGGCAACGTATCCGTCAGATGGTGACAGACTACTTGGCTTTGCCTCTCAGTGTACTCCCAGATGGCTCTTCCCCATTCAAGTTTTGGGTCTCTAAGCTGGATACATGGCCAGAGCTTAGCCAGTATGCATTGGAGGTGCTGGCTTGCCCTGCTGCCAGTGTATTATCGGAGCGCGTCTTTAGTGCTGCAGGTGGTGTACTAACAGACCGTCGCATGCGACTATCCTCCGATAATGTAGACCGGCTTACTTTTCTGAAAATGAACAAGGCATGGATCTCGGCAGAATTTGTCTGTCCGTTTTCAGATTAAATAACTGGTTCGCAACGTTATCCATGTCTCCTGTTATGTTCATCTTTCTACCACCTGAACTCTACTCCCTGGGCTCCAACACTGCCAGTTGCTGCTCAGAAGTGTCGTGTCCACAGAACAAAACACAAGCTCTACTGTTAGTGGGGTTCAGTAACGCCAGCTGTTCCCCTGCTGTGTGAACGGCAAGAAGTCTCCTGTTCCCGACACATGGACAGAAAAACACATGACCAACATGCTCCAAATAGGGAAGAGCCGTCACCCTGCTTGTTATGCTGAAAACATGAAATTGTGAAGTTTTGCACGCCTAGAATGATAAATTTTTATGACAAATATGGACAAATAATAATTTGTCATCACAGCGCATATATGCACATGTCTATTAGAAATGGTAACAAAAAATAAAACATAGTCTACTCTTCACATTTTGAAATTAATGCATAAAAGTACATTTCAGACTTATGAATTAATGCTTTTTAAGGAACTTTATCTGTACCTGTAAGATAATGCAGTCAATGGATGTACGAATCATTAAATCCTCATCATCATCATCACGAGTTTTATTTATGACAGACATTATAAAATACACATACTGATGCCAACTGTAACTTCAAACACCATATATGAAATGGCCAGCATGTAAACATGGTAATAATGTCCAATAATAAATTATTACATCTAGAAAGTGCATCATGCATACTGACAATAGGTAGTTATACCTGCAAGTGCTGTTGAAACAACCACAAGAGATATAAATTAATACTGGTATATAGGTATCACAGTGCATAGTTACTCATGGACAATGTTGATGTAATACTGTATCTCAATTAAGTCAGCGTCAACCATTAGGCTTGTTAGTCTTGTACATTGTTAAAGAGGAATGTAAATTTTTTGTTTGTCATAGGTGGAGTATTACACATTTAATTATTACTGCTGTATTTTTTTTTTCGTCCCTAGTGCGCAATAACGCAGCCTAACCTCACATTTGATAGTCAGCTAATTGACACACGCTACCCTACCCTACGCGTGACAGTAGGAAGGTAGTGTTGACGGATAAAGCTTTGCGCAACCAGACATTCTTTTACCCTCTTCAACACTCTACAAGCAAAAAAGGCATGATTTCAGCCGCAGACTTTATTGACGTACAGTATAACATCGGCATTACCCATCAGAGGCTGTCCACTGTCTGATACAGACATAGAATATACCTTTGCTATCCGTAGCCTTTGTTTCACCTACACTTGCAGGCACACACTTAAATTGTGACAAACAATGCCTAATGTTTTTTTAAATGGTTATTTTTTATCGTACATTATTGTGTCATCAATCACATTGATGAGTCCATGCTGGACATGTCATACATGCTATAGAAAGTTACGATTTTATGAACTTAAATAATTGAAATGTCTGTGACTGTCACATAAAATTTGCGATGATGATGATGAGTGACTATTCCAAAATCCATTGTCTTCACTATGTTATGGTTTAACATAGCGTTCCTTAAGCATTATTCATAAAAAAAAAATGGACTTTTATTCTTAAATTTACAACACTATATTTTGTTAACAATTTTTTGGGTGTTGTGTTGTTCCATTTATTTTTGGCATGTGCATATATGCGTTTATATTTGTATTTTCTTTATTTTTCCTTCTTGAAATTAGAAAACATGTGTATCTTTGTACCGTGTTAGCCAGTAGATAGAAAAATATTTAGACTTCAGAGTCAGCAGTGGTTGATACCTTTTAATGGATAACTGAAAAGATGGAAACAAATTGCAAGCTTTCAAGGCTACTCACGTCTCTTCATCAGGGAAAGACTAACTAAAAAAATTAAGCATCACATATTTCTATACATAACAGGACACAGGAATAGTGCAATAGGTAAGACAAGTAAGTGACGTGTATCAGAACTGTCATTATCTCACAGGGATGAACATAAATATTGGAACAGTTCCTAGATAAGGATAGAAAGTTTGATTGCCCTCTCATTGGCGTATTTTTTTGGGTTTTCATGACCCTGGAAGGGCATAGACGCAGATTCCTTAATTGATATAGAATGACATAAATCCATGTGATCTATTCATTCCATCACTAACAGTGTCAAAGGTCATGATGAGCTTATATTCTGAAGCCTTTGTACGTTTCTCATATTTGAAGTTATATTTTAATACCAGTAATTCCATATCCATGATGCTATGACCGGGCATACAAAAGTCTTTTGCCACAGGTAAATTCATTAATTTATCTGTGATTGTGTGGCGCTGATAATTCATCCTTGTTCTCCTTTTTGTTGCCGGTCTCCCCTCACTTGTCCCTCCCTCACTTGTCTTAGCTATTCCTGTGTCCTGTTGTGTGTAGAAATATGTGATTCTTCATTTTTGGCTTTACTCTTAGCCTGATGAAGACACCTGAGTAGTCTCTAAAGCTTTGAATTTGTTACCATATTTTCAGTTAGCCATTAAACGTTATCAACCACAGAGGACTGTCAAGTATAAATATTTTTCTATTCTTGTAATTGAAATTTATCATTTTATTGTTGTAGTAAAAGTTCATTTATTCTTGTTTGAAGTACATACATTTGCAATGGCCACGTAACAAGGCAATAACTCAATATTTTGTGCCTACACCCTCCTTGACCCTGGGCTTCAACAGCGCCAGTTGCTGCTCAGAAGTGTTAGATGCACAGATGAAAACAATCGCTGATGTGTTTGTGGGGTTCAGTAACGCCTGCTGTTCCCTGCTGTGTGTCTGGCAAAAATTACTGCTGCTAACTACAACTTCAACTTCAAACGTCTCATACTAGGCCTCTGCCTACACCCTCCTTGACCCTGGGTTACAACACCGCCAGTTGTTTCTCGGAAGTGCTGTTAGCACAGTTAACACTTGCTCCCGTGTTACTGGGGTTCAGTAATGTCAGCTGTTCCCCTGCTGTGTGAACGGCAAAAAGTCCTGCTGCCTCCACCCTGTTCTCTTCTCATCCCTGGGTTACAACACCGCCAGTTGTTTCTCGGAAGTGCTGTTAGCACAGTTTACACTTGCTCCGTGTTACTGGGGTTCAGTAATGTCAGCTGTTCCCCTGCTGTGTGAACGGCAAAAAGTCCTGCTGCCTCCACCATGTTCTCTTCTCATCCCTGGGTTACAACACCGCCAGTTGTTTCTCGAAGTGCTGTTAGCACAGTTTACACTTGCTCCGTGTTACTGGGGTTCAGTAATGTCAGCTGTTCCCTGCTGTGTGAACGGCAAAAAGTCCTGCTGCCTCCACCATGTTCTCTTCTCATCCCTGGGTTACAACACCGCCAGTTGTTTCTCGGAAGTGCTGTTAGCACAGTTTACACTTGCTCCGTGTTACTGGGGTTCAGTAATGTCAGCTGTTCCCCTGCTGTGTGAACGGCAAAAAGTCCTGCTGCCTCCACCATGTTCTCTTCTCATCCCTGGGTTACAACACCGCCAGTTGTTTCTCGGAAGTGCTGTTAGCACAGTTTACACTTGCTCCGTGTTACTGGGGTTCAGTAATGTCAGCTGTTCCCCTGCTGTGTGAACGGCAAAAAGTCCTGCTGCCTCCACCTGTTCTCTTCTCATCCCTGGGTTACAACACCGCCAGTTGTTTCTCGGAAGTGCTGTTAGCACAGTTTACACTTGCTCCGTGTTACTGGGGTTCAGTAATGTCAGCTGTTCCCCTGCTGTGTGAACGGCAAAAAGTCCTGCTGCCTCCACCCTGTTCTCTTCTCATCCCTGGGTTACAACACCGCCAGTTGTTTCTCGGAAGTGCTGTTAGCACAGTTTACACTTGCTCCCGTGTTACTGGGGTTCAGTAATGTCAGCTGTTCCCCTGCTGTGTGAACGGCAAAAAGTCCTGCTGCCTCCACCCATGTTCTCTTCTCATCCCTGGGTTACAACACCGCCAGTTGTTTCTCGGAAGTGCTGTTAGCACAGTTTACACTTGCTCCTGTGTTACTGGGGTTCAGTAATGTCAGCTGTTCCCCTGCTGTGTGAACGGCAAAAAGTCCTGCTGCCTCACACCATGTCTCTTCTCATCCCTGGGTTACAACCCGCCAGTGTTTCTCGGAAGTGCTTGTAGCACAGTTTACACTTGCTCTGTGTTACTGGGTTCAGTAATGTCAGCTGTTCCCTGCTTGTGAACGGCAAAAGTCGCTGCCTCCATCCTGTTCTCTTCTCTCCCTGGGTTACACACACACGCCAGTTGTTTTCTCTGAAGTGCGTTAGCACAGTTAACACTTGCTCCCGTGTACTGGGGTTCAGTAATGTCAGCTTTTCCCCTGCTGTGTGAACGGCAAAAAGTCTGCTGGCCTCCGCCATGTTCTTTCTCATCCCTGGGTTACAACACCGCAGTTTGTTCTTCCGAGTGCTGTTAGCACAGTTTACACTTGCTACTGTGTTACTGGGGTTCAGTAATGTCAGCTGTTCCCCTGCTGTGTGAAGGGCAAAAAGTCCTGCTGCCTCCACCCTGTTCTCTTCTCATCCCTGGGTTACAACACCGCCAGTTGTTTCTCGGAAGTGCTGTTAGCACAGTTTACACCTGCTCCTGTGTTACTGGGGTTCAGTAATGTCAGCTGTTCCCCTGCTGTGTGAACGGCAAAAAGTCCTGCTGCCTCCACCCTATTCTCTTCTCATCCCTGGGTTACAACACCGCCAGTTGTTTCTCGGAAGTGCTGTTAGCACAGTTTACACTTGCTCCTGTGTTACTGGGTTCAGTAATGTCAGCTGTTCCCTGCTGTGTTAACGGCAAAAAGTCCTGCTGCCTCAACTTTAATTTCCATGGGTACCTTCTGCTACCCATCCGGGTTCCAGTACCGTCAGCTGGTTCTCCACAGTGCCTTTGGCCTAGGTGCCTCCATGTCGGTATCCGAGTTCCAGCAACGTCTGCTGGTCCTTGGTAGTGCTTTGGAGCACAGGTACCTCCTGCTTAGTAACCGTGTCCCAGTAACGTCAGCTGGTCCTCGGTTGTGCCATTGGCTCTTTTCCTTCTGCTGACCCTCCGGGTTCCAGCACAGTCAGCTGGTCCTCGTTACTTTCATTGGCTCTTGTACCTTCTGCTACCCATCCGGGTTCCAGTACCGTCAGCTGGTTCTCTGCAGTGCCTTTGGCCTAGGTGCCTCCATGTCGGTATCCGAGTTCCAGCAACGTCTGCTGGTCCTTGGTAGTGCTTTGGAGCACAGGTACCTCCTGCTTAGTAACCGTGTCCCAGTAACGTCAGCTGGTCCTCGGTTGTGCCATTGGCTCTTTTCCTTCTGCTGACCCTCCGGGTTCCAGCACAGTCAGCTGGTCCTCGTTACTTCCATTGGCTTTTGTACCATCACCAACAGGACAAAGAAGGTTAAGACAAACTACAAGATACAGAACAAGAGACAGAAGAACAATAAGCAGAAGATCAAAAAGCAGAAGAACATGAAGTATAAGACCAAAATGAAGAGCAAAATATATGCTCTAAATTCTAAGCAGAAGAAGACTAAGCAGTGTATGGGGGTGAGTCCGTTCCTCCTCGTGGTGCCCCTGGAAAATGCCTGATGCTGCTGCAGGCTAAACTGAACGCGGACAAATACTGTTGTAATTAAAATCTTTCGTGACAGCAAGAACGGAAGGATGAAAATTCAGAGTTTTACAGATTACAAGTACAGGAATGTCTGTCACAAATAAGAATATGATGAAAAGGATGAATAGGAAGAAGATGAAGAAGTAGAATATGAAGAATAATAACTGTTTAATAAGAACAATATAAGTAATGTTAACAAAAAGATGAATAGCAAGAAGTTTTAGAAGATTAAGAAGGTGAAGATGAAGAATAATTTGATGAGAAAGATGATGCTGCTGAAGATTATGAAGGAGAAAGTGTGTGAAAAGTTAAAAAGGTGAAGACCATGGAAGTTGTGAAACAGACATATTTGACAAAATAGAAAAAAGGTTAACAACATTGTCAATTTCTTCGTCAATCCGAACGTATTTCCTAAAAAAAAAAAATTAATGCTATTCCATTGGATTGGGTTAAACATCTATGCCTTTAATGTCTCCTCAACCTCCCCCAATACATTCTACATTAGTCTTTGTTGTTTTCCTTCATGTACAATTAACCTACAAGGCAAGAATGGGGTTTTTTTTATTTCGATATTTTGTTCCCATAGACTTACATGGGACTTCCGGTATCGGTATCGGGTATCGCCGATATTTTTTGTGTATCGGCGATACCATTCCGATTCCGATACTTTTGGATATCGGAAAGTATCGCTCAACTCTAGTCTCCACTGTTGGGAGCATCATCCGTAAGTGGAAGGCTTATGGAACTACTGTTAGCCTTCCACGGCCTGGACAGCCTTTGAAAGTTTCCTCCCGTGCCGAGGCCAGGCTTGTCCAAAGAGTCAAGGCTAACCCAAGGACAACAAGGAAGGAGCTCCGGGAAGAGCTCATGGCAGTGGGGACATTGGTTTCAGTCAATACCATAAGTAACGTACTCCACCGCAATGGTCTCCGTTCCAGACGAGCCCGTAAGGTACCTTTACTTTCAAAGCGTCATGTCAAGGCTCGTCTACAGTTTGCTCATGATCGCTTGGAGGACTCTGAGACAGACTGGTTCAAGGTTCTATGGTCTGATGAGACCAAGATTGAGATCTTTGGTGCCAACCACACACGTGACGTTTGGAGACTGGATGGCACTGCATACGACCCCAAGAATACCATCCCTACAGTCAAGCATGGTGATGGCAGCATCATGCTGTGGGGCTGTTTCTCAGCCAAGGGGCCTGGCCATCTGGTCCGCATCCATGGGAGGATGGATAGCACAGCCTACCTGGAGATTTTGGCCAAGAACCACGGCTCCTCCATCAAGGATATTAAGATGGGTCGTAATTTCATCTTCCAACAAGACAACGACCCAAAGCACACAGCCAAGAAAACCAAGGCCTGGTTCAAGAGGGAAAAAGTCAAGGTGTTGGAGTGGCCTAGTCAGTCTCCTGACCTTAACCCAATTGAAAACTTGTGGAAGGAGCTCAAGATTAAAGTCCACATGAGACACCCAAAGAACCTAGATAACTTGGAGAAGATCTGCATGGAGGAGTGGGCCAAGATAACTCCACAGACCTGTGCCGGCCTGATCAGGTCTTATAAAAGACAATTATTAGCTGTAATTGCAAACAAGGGTTATTCCACGAAATATTAAACATAGGGGTTGTATAATAATTGACCCACACTTATGTTTAAAATTTATTAAAATTCAACTGAGCAACATAACTTTTTGGTTTGTAAGATTTATGCTTCTGTTAATAAATCCTACTCTCGTTTGCAGTTTGGAGGCTCTAACTTATTTGCATCTTATCAAACCAGCTAAATCTGCAGGGGGTTGAATACTACTTGTAGGCACTGTATATTAATCACAAAAATTCTTTAATTATGAAATATAAATATAGATGTAAAATGGATCTTGGGCAGAGATTCAGGGATCGGGGCTACAGCAATAGAAGCAGGGTGGATAAAAATCATGATTTTTTTTAAAAAAAATCAAAAAAATCTGATTTTTTTGATTTAAATCGGATTTTTTTGATTTAAATAGGATTTTTTAATCAAGTTGTACACAAGCAAAACTTTGTCTTTTTGCAAATCAAATTATTTTACACAAATAAAAATATTGTAACAGTTGATGATTATGAACCTAATAATTTTTATTTGCACTATTAAACAATCAGAATTGAACTACAGAGAGTAAGTACTTTTTAACAATAGCCTATTTCTAACGTTTGAAGTAAGCAAACATCTTCAGTGAATACATCAGTCCTTTAAGCCTACTGTTTATTTAGGACTTTTAATAGGAAAACTAGTTGTCCTGCTTTAGCAGTTCCTAAACGGTTTCGGACTGTTGTGTGCACAAAACCAAATGAAGAAAACAATCTCTCTACTCCTGCCGATGAAGCCGATGCAGTCAGTAGCTGAGGAGCTACATTTATTATCTTCGCTGGAAGAACAGTGATTGCGACTTCCACCAGTCCAGTGGTTTTAGTTCATTAACGACGTTATCTGCAAACATGTATTTTTGAAATGGTGCAGATTCACACTTCAATTTCAGCACAGTTGCCACAATGTCATGGTTAGTATTGGCGAGCCACTCCATTGCAGAGTTGATTTCCGCCTCAGATAGTTTTTTCCCTCTGTAGATGGGATGCAAGATATTGGCTAAATAGTGTTCTTCTTTTAATGCTTGGTCCTTGCGGTGGTGTATTGCAACCTTTACATTGTTTGAGACGTTCAAGCGATCTAGCGAACCTTCTAAATCTTTCCAAACTTCTGTGGCATCAGCTATGGTTGCAGTATCTTTCTGCATTTTATCCAATGCAATAGATATTGGCTTTAACCTTTCCAAAAGGTCCTCGGAATTTCTCTTCACACCAAGATTTAATACTTTGCTTCGTATATTAGCATCAATTTTATCCCGATGTGTTTCGCAAATGGACACTAATTTTGACCAGTTGTTAATAAACAGTTCCAAGCATTCAGCCAAGGTATTCCATCTAACATCTTGTGGTAGAACCAACTTCAGTCCTCCCATTTCCTTGTAGGTTGCATGTGCAAAATGATTATTGCGGAACTATTTAACAATTTCTACAACATGTTCCTTGACACCCGAAATATGCAGGTCTTTTGCCAAAAGATGCAACAAATGGGCAGAACAACCGTATGTAATGACATTTGTGTCATCCTCATGTGCCAGTTCCGCTCGCATTTTTGCCACATTGCTTGCGTTATCAATAACTAAGCTTCTTACTTTACATCCAAACTGTTCTTGGCATTGGTGAATTGAGTTCTTAGCAATTTCAAGTAAATATTCAGCAGTATGTGAATTTCCAGATGTGTCGATTGTGTCTGTAAGGTAAGTTTCACCATCTTCTGTTGTGACACAAGTGCAAATTATGGGGTCGTTGTGGATGTTGCTCCAACCATCCAAGCTCATGTTAACAACTTTGTCTTTCAAATATTTTGTACAAGCCGCTCTTTCTTTGTCGTATACAGCCTGAAGATGTTTTCCTGAGATATCAAATCTACTTGGTGGTTTGTAGCCTGGTCTTATTCCTTCGATCATTTGTGCAAACAATGGGTGTTCAACTAGTCGGAAAGAAGAATTGGTTGCAAATATGAATTTAGCAATTAATTCATCAAAATGTTCTTCTGGCTCGTCGTAGTCTTTAAGAGGAATTTTTCTACACTTTGCACGCAAAGTTTTTTGTTGGGCTGCTTTGTTGAAGTTGTACCCAGATATTGATTGTCACGTGCAGCACAAGCCATATTTGACCCTGAAAGCACAGTAATTAAAAATATAATTCGACTGCGTATTTGAAGAAATATAACGAAAATATTTTGAAACAAACTTTTTGAACAATGTAATGGTCCTCGTCCTATAAGGGCTGTCTCAAAAGTTATGCTACTCAAGTTGCCGGTGAAGTTGCTGTAAAACTAGTAATATCAGAGCAACTGAAAAAAATTATGTCACAAAAGTTTTAAAAATGTTTTTTTAAAAAAATGGTCAATTTGGCAGACTTCAAAAGTGAATTGTAGCCTACAATAAAAAAAAAATAGGCGTATACACACTTTTATTTTACTTAACGTTAATCTTCTGTGAAATATTTCCTTAACATAAATTTAAATTCTATACTCCAGAACTAGTGCTAGAAATTTTTCTTTTCATAGACTTTAACCATCCCAGTAAAACGTCTGTTAAAATAGGTTGTAATTGCCAGACTTACCACTAGTGCTAGGGTCCTGGTGCATAAGAAGCTGTGGGGGTTCATTGACATTAGTTGTATCACTATCAACATCTTCATTTCCCTTCTGGTTGCAGTTTTCATAATGTGATTTCAAACGGCAAACAAGTCCTTGGATATCCTTTTGACAGTATTTGCACTTTGCTCTCCCACCTTTCTTTCCAAGCTCTGCTGGCATCTCAACAAAATGAACCCAAATAGGGTCTCTCTTACGACCTGCCATGGCTCACGCAGATCACTTCTGAAGTTTGATTGTTACTACAGCCAAGTACTGCTCACTGACTATCCAACAAGTTTGGGCATGTCAACTGAATGGAAAAAGAAACTGAAACCAAGCTACAGAAAGTGAAACCAAGCTAGAAGTGTGGAGTTAATTGAACAATGATTGAAAGTTTTAGATTTTAATCGTGATTTATATTAAAAAAATCTTTTGATTTAAATCAGTGATTTAAATCATGATTAAAATCACGATTTAAATCGATCTGATTTAAATAGAAAAAAATCATTTGATTTAAATCATGATTTAAATCGTTGATTTAAATCGGCGTGATTTAAATCAATCCACCCTGAATAGAAGCATCAGAAAGGGCTACCTGAGAGCCAAGAATACAAAGAGAACTGATCTCTTGGTAGCACAGAACAAAAGGAAAAAAGAGAAGAATGTGGAGATACGGTATATCTCCACATTCAACCAACAATGGAACACCATGCGAACTGCATTACAAAAACGCTGGCCAGTATTGATGACTGACCCTCTCCTGAGACAATGACTGCCCCCTCATCCACTAATGACAGCAAGGTGAGGTAAGAACTTGAGGGATACACTAGTATCGAGTCACTATGTCGCAAAACACCGGTCCCCCTTCAATGGGAAGATGAGGATGACAGGCTTTTTTCCATGCGGGACCTGTTTAGCGTGCAGGAACCATGTGAGGTCCACGTCCTTCACGTCATCGGACGGCCTCAAAGTATATGATATAAGGGATTACATTACATGCTCTATGACGCATGTAGTATACTATGCTATATGTAGCTGTATCATATACATTGGTCTCACTTCTCGCGAGTTGCGGATTAGAACTCGCGAGCATGTTAGAGACATTGAGGCCGCCCGTGACGTGGACGATGTGGAATTGCTCAAAACGATCCCAAAACATTTTAGACTTAGACATAATTGTAAATCAAGCTATCTAAAAATTAAAGGCATAGATCGTGTTAACATGGGGATATGCGGTGAGGATAGTGTCCGTATGCTGACACAGAAGGAATGCCGGTGGATCGTGACATTGGACACCATTGGTTCCTGTGGGTTTGAATGAGCAGCTCAGTTTTGTGCCTTATCTGTGATTAGAGACATCATCTCTGCACCAGTGATCTCCTTGGTCTTTTTATTTGGTTTTTGTGTCTCTCTTATTTTGCATATGAACCATCAGGAAACTTTTTGGGAACATCTGACTATGAATACTTTGCAGGGTGACATACAGCTGGCATCAACTATCAACCTCATCTTAATATTTTTGAACACCCATGACCCTCCATGGAACATCATGTGGCTATTTATGTAATTGACTTTGCGGACATGTGATTTTTTCATTTATATGTGATCTTCATTTTTTATGTGATGTTAAATGTTTATATGGCATGTATTATTATTGTTATACTTGGCATTATTCCTCATGTTCTATGACTTTTTAGGATTTTTATACATTGAGCGATCTATATTATTGCCATGAATCCTTGTATAGTTTATGTATTGACATCTGTATTATGGTTATTTATTAGGCACATATGGTGAATCAATATCTTTATCACTGCCGTTTGGGACTGCTTTTAGTTGCGGTATTAGAGGAAGGAATGGGTTAATCGACGCTCTAATATGATGTGATACTGGGAGTCTGAGCACCTAATTGCGCATGTCTGTTGGTCTGCCTCTGCTTCTGTGGCCTCTCGCGGCACTTCCTGGTGGTGCTGCGTTCCACTGACGTCAGTCAGGGTGCACCGTGGAGCGCATCGTCATCGTGGCGCCGGGGAGGTCACGGATGCGCGTCTTCCACATCCATGTGTTATGCCACCTGTGTCATCAAACTGTGCAGTATTTATAGCGGTGAATGAGGGGCATTAGTCACACTCCTGCCCCCCGAGGAAGCGACGGTGAAATGTAGGGGCGCGTATTTGCATACGGACTTAGATATGGGTAAGCTTATAAAATAATTACTGTATGCCCGTGACTCCTCTCCTACCATTCCCTATCTTTAGACTATGTGTACCTCTCATCATATGGACGAAGCAGACTGGGATTCACTATAGGGAGTTTCATATACAGTATATGTTAGTGTTATGATTGTAGGAGGGTTGTCCTGCGGCTCAGGCAGGGGGCTAGTACTTGCTATCCCATATGTACTGTTTTATCATGCAACAGTTTACATAAGAGAAGTTTTCCTAGACTGCGATTGAACCGCTTTGGGTTTCTGATCTATTATGCAATATAATGGTTATTGACTGCATTTTACATCTATATTTATACTTCATAATTAAAGAATTTTTGTGATAATGTATATTGTGTTATTATGGTTTTTCTGTTTCCTTGTATTGAGGGGTCTGGGGTGGGTGATATGGCTTCTTCCTGGGTGGTTTTGGTTTGGGAAGATTTTTCTTCTTGTCTGTTACTTTCTCTAGTACCTCGTCCGGAGCAGGGCCAAGCAAGTATTCGCCCCTGAAGGAAATGGAGCATATCTTAGATTTTGATAAAATATCTCCTCTCCAGATCTTCAGCCACAGGGCTTTTCGGGTAGTGTTGGAAAGTACCAATGTTCTTGCCGCAAAGTGAATCGATTCCGCAGAGACGTCCGCCAGAAAGCGTGCCGCCTTCTGGAGGGGTAGAAATGTGAGAAGATCCTCCCTCGGAGTACCACTTCTTATATAGTCCTCCAGTTGTTGCAGCCAGAGGAAGTGTTCTCATGACGCAGGCAGATGCGACGTTTTTATTAATGAGGCCTCTGATGCCTCCCAGGACTTCCTCAGTAAGCTATCCATCTTGCGGTGAAGAGGGTCCTTAAGTTGAGAGGAGTCTTCAAAGGGTAGCATAGTTTTTTGGGCTACCCTGGCTACTTGGATATCCACTTTAGGGACTTCAGTCCAACACTTGGAGTTATTTTCATCTAGGGGAAACCGATCCTTTATCTTGCTTGGGGTATTCAGTTTCCTTTCCAGAAATTTCCATTCTTCCAGGCTTAGATTCTGGACATTATCATGGATAGGAAAGACCATCTTTCTTCTTGATTTTAGACCCCCAAATAAATCATCCTGGACTGAGCTGGTTTCTCCTCCTCAACCCCCATCGTGTTTCTGACTGCCGAAAGTAGCTCCTCCATATCCTCTGAAGAAAAGAACAGTTTCCTATCATCCTCTGTATGGCTGGGAGTAAGTTCCCTTCCTCCCTCCAATCCCCAGAGACTGAAGATTCAGGTTCTGAGTCGGAGATGTCTTCTGGGGCGTATTTTCTCTTTGTTGAGACTGTGGGGCCCCCTGTGAAAGACTGGGAAAAGGAAGCCAGGGAAGACAATCTCCTGTCGTACCATCCCTCTTACTTCATCCATCAGGGATGGTTGTTCCTCCCTGACAATTTTCTCTGTGCATATCTTGCACAAGGCTTTTTTGTAATTGGAGGAGAGTTTTTTACTGCAGATGGTGCACTTGTGGCTTGCAGGCTTTTCCCTTGCTTTTGGTGGAGGATCCTTGTCTCCCTAAAAGGGAGGAGAAGGGGGGTTCCCATAAGGATGGGTCCTGTTCCCAGGGTGGGTACCCCTTTACCAGGTATAATCACTGGGCCAGTAAAGCCCCCGGCCCATCCACAGAGCACACAAGAAAAACCTCTTCATTCCATTAGGGACAGGAAAACACTGGGGATTAGGGGAAGGGGAGGGCTATTTAAAACTCTTGTTTCCTGTCCCTAATTGGGATGGGGAGGCAACATCCTGTGTGCGGCCGTGGAGGGGATTAGAGTAAAATTTGGCCATTGGTGCAGATTTCCTCCTCTTGATCCTGCGAAGCGTTTGAGTACACTTCTGATGAGCATGGCATAGAATGTGTTTACAGCCCTTCAGACTCACCCATCTGTGGGTCCGTACAGTCAGTTCAACGGTTGGATAGTTGGGACGTGGGGGAAAGTAAGGGGAATTTGGGTGCCACCTCTGTGGACTGTACTAGGTGTGATGTTGAGGTGGAGGAAAAGGAGAAGAGGCCACTTGAAGCTGCACTTGCCACCCACTCGAGTACATGCTCTTTCTGGGCATCATCGACAAGGCGTATCGCTGTGCGTCTGCCAAAGAAAGGTAGTGGTGTAGCCTGTCCAGTAACATAAGTTGTCAGTTGTCTTTGCATAGGATGTGACGTTGCTTCACTAGAGCTTTCACAAACATTACCAACTACTCCACATACACCTTGAACACCAAGCCTAATTTCCCTTCCACCACGGCCTCACTTTTTCCCAGTCATGTTGCTCAGATAGTGTGGTAGGAGCACAGTATTAACAACCAAAATATGATTTAAAACTCTGCACCACCTCTGCAAACAGCTGAATTTCAGCAACAGTAAATTCAAAGTTGAAATATGGCGTGCTCTATCGTGTTAGTCACAGAAAAAAGAATTGTCTGAGTGTGGATGAGACCTGTATGACAAAGAAGTTATGCTGCCTACAAACAATTTTAAAGTCAGGTCCCCTACTGTATGACACTAGGAACAGAAGAATTTTTTTGTGGTCTATGGATCAGGCCTCTACAGCTTAATTTCAACCCAACCAAATGACAAAGTGTGATATGGCAGGTTGTTTAACTTTTTGCAACTAAAAAATTATGTATATATTTTTTTTATTAATGTGACTTAGGTCTGCAGACAGTTTTATATCACCACCCACAGCACTAAATGAAAAGATGGGATACAGCAGGCTGTTTAATATTTTTTACTAGCTACATGTGAATTAGAATGCTATACTCATGCATGGAGCACAATAGAAGCAGTGCACAACACGTGCCCTGCTGGCTTTCTTTGTGGACCTCAGTAATGTCTAAAAAAAAAAAAAAAATGCTGGAAGGTAAATTTAACAGTGCCAGAGTCAGGAGCAGCCTCTGTGCTGTTACAATGTCCAAATGGCGCTAAAACAAGGTGTCTGCTATTTATGTGGAGATTGGCTAACATCAATGTGCACACAAAGCTAGGGGAAAAAAAAATCACTTCTTACAAGAACACCATGCCTCTGACCTCTGCAAACCCCCTCCCCTCAAACACATGCCAAACGCTCATGATACACCACCATTATCGTTGCTAAAGTGCTGAAAATATTTTTTGTGGCAACGCAAATATTTTCCCGCACTTTTACCAAATGTTACCGATTTTATAAATTTTGCTCGGGTTTCCGATCACGAATCCGAATGTGTCATATACGTGCAGAATTTATGTTTGGCGATCGTTCTCTGAACAAATTCGCTCATCACTATTACTCAGGTCACATGTATTTCCAGCATTTTTTTTTTTTGTAAACTTTTCTACGTCAATGAAACCAAGCTGGAGAATGACCAAGCAGCCATTCAGCAACATCTGTGTTTCCTCCCCATCTCTTTCCGGCTCTGGGTCTCAGCAAGGGAGCACAATATGTAGCTTTTACAATGTGTAAGAGAAAGTTTATTTTTTTTTTTCTGAAGGTTTTTGACAGATGGGCATTATGTTGAGACATACATGATTAATGCCTCATTTCCCTCAGCTGAATTACATGTAATCCAGATTTGCTACTAAATCTCATGCCAAGTAAAGAGTTATATGTACTTTCAAAATGGCAAAAAAGCTACATAAACTCAAAGTTCACCAAAAATGTAAATAGGAGCTATTAGATAACCATTTGAATGAAAGACGATGCAAAAAGAAACATGTCAGATTGCAAGGAATATGTCTGCATGACCAGACTTTGGAAGGTTTACTTGAAGTGTTCAGCCATGAAGACGCGTAGATGAAAATGATATACATTAAAAAATAGGCTTTTTTCAAAGACTATTGGCAATTTTATTATTTTGTTCCAATGTATGTAAAATAAAAATCTGTTGCAAATGTGGATATGCACGTTGCAGTTGTGTCCTAGCTGTGCCAATGTGCTTTCATGATAATGTATGGGCATGTGCCATCAGGGACACACCAGAGTCTATAAAAGTGTACACCTGTGAAAAGTCATTGATAGATACTGTACAAAATATGGTCCTGGAAAAACCCCTTTGATCTTACTCTGCGGTACGTAGCAACTACTCCCTCTCAGATTTTTTATTTTTTTATACAATTTTATATTTTCATTTGAACCCATGATTTTTTTTTTTTTTTTATAATTCACAAGATGCAAAGCACAACATGGTGGCTCAGTGGTTAGCATGGTTACTTTGCAGCGTTGGGGTCCTGGATTGAAATTCCACCAAGGGCAACATCTACGAAGAGTTTGTATGTTTTCACTGTGTTTTCGTGAGTTTCCTCCAGGTTCTTCCCACACTCCAAAGCCATATTGATAGGGAATTTAGATTGTGAGCCCCAATGGGGACAGTGACGCTGGTGTCTGTTAAAGTGCTGTGGAATTATTAGGGCTATACAAGCGAGTAAAAGCAAAAACAAACACAAAGGAACCAATGATCAAGGCCACTTTGCATAGTGATATACTTAATGATATCATATGTTGTAATAAAGGACAAATCAAAACAGATTCTTTTTAATAAGTACTATCAAGAACAGTTTAACCCACAGTTTAGAATTAATGTATAGCACTCAATATTTTCTATATAAAGTAGTCTTTGCAAATTAAGCAAATATAATTTAATATTTAAGACAGCTGACAGAAGCCATAATTAATGCAAGGATAAATAACAGATTTACTAAATGTTAAAAGGATCCAGACAATAATCTATTATCAACCACATCCATCTGTCAGTCATGTCTCTTCACGCCATCTGCTACACTGAACACAGACCATTACCCTTCAACCCCTTCCCCTTAATCAGATAAGATTAGAGAGAACTCAGCAGTTGTGCACAAGGAGCAGTGAATAGACTAACAGGGCACCAGAGACTAATGATCACTTTGACTGAAAGAATAATCAGCATGTGATCCATGTTCTGGTTTATATAACTATGCAATAAATATGAGCACTAGACTGAGACACTTGCATGAAAAGACTAACCTTTCATCTTCTCCTGCATTAGCCTTATCAAACAGACAAAAATATAATAAAAAAAAGAAGTCCAACAAAAAAGCAGCTAGCTGTGAGACTGGCAGATGCCTTATCCTTATTTAAAAAGGACATACAACTGATGCAGTCCAGGGGGCCCAGAGTATAAGGGGGCCCATGCAAGGGCGGCCCATAGCCAGATTGCCTTCACCATTGGTGATGTGCTGGGTAGGGAGCATTCCTGCATTTCCGCTGCCTACAGGAGAAGATGGCAGCAACGTTGCAGGAACCAGCCCTTCAGCTTCCTGTCTAGCGCTTGCTCTATAAACTTAAAAATATGGCACTTGTATAGGATTCAATCTGTGCAACACATGTTAAAAAATGTGTGCCCATATGAAAAAAAATATATATTTCTCAATATAGTTGCATGTGATATCCATGTAAAGGGCAGCTACATCTAGTGTGTGTGTGTGTGTGTATTATAATATATGGTGCACTGCAAAGTCAGGTAATACAAATGTCGGTGAACTCTGATGGTGTGAGAAGCAATTTTTACAAACACACATATGTAATGTATTGTGAAGTTTGTTGGGTAGCTGCCCCCTCATTGGAGAACTACTAAGCCCAGGAGAAGCAACCCTGTGCCCTTGGGATTGAGTATTGAGTGATGCTCAAGATAAAGACGACCAGCCAGTTACTGTCACAGGTTTACCGTGACAGAGAGGAGCCAGAAGACCACAGTGTTTTATTTCTCCTACTCCCACATTGATTAGAAGCACTTCACCTTCATATTAAACTGTGTAAATTTCATTTAGTGGTGCAGGGGTTAATCTTCTCCGTTGAGAGCTCCTGGAGTGTTTAGGTTCTCAGCTGTGCACAGTTGGCCACTTCCAACTCCTATACGTATAAACTGGGTCCTGGCTAGCACTCATTGTCAGAGCAAGTTTATGCTGCATGGCTGGAGGTTGTTGTTGGTGGTTATTAGAGAAGGAGGTTGGTGTATTTATCTGTGACTGTAGCTAGGTTTTGAGTTTGTGATTGTTCCCATTCTTCTCCTACTTTGGTTTATCCCTTTCTTCCACTCCTTGATGCATTCCTCTGTTATATGTGCGAGTATATTTGTAGGTTAAGTATTTTTCGTTAACCATGTTCGTAATACCTTGTTAGTCTGGTTGGTGTATTACAGTATACCATTATTCCCCTCTTCCCTGGGTGTGGGAATACAGACTCAGGGCAGATTCAGGAGCTAAGGCAAGGTACATGGGCCCTGCCTCTTCAACATCAGAAGTAATCCGGGGAACAGGGTGAGCTAGGGCGCCCTTAACATTAGGAAGAGGGAAGGAGCCCCTCTTCCCAGGACACAAGACAACAGAGTCGAGACAGTGCCTTTGCGATGGTCGCTGTCTGACCAGAAAAAAAATCTGTGCAGCTATATGGGACATAGTGTCTTGCATGGTTTAAGAAGTGCCCAACTGCCAGGCAATATCAGTTATTGATCAGAGGAGAGATGTCATGATATGATCCTTTGCTGTCAGTAGTGAGAAGATAGCTGAAGTACTTTCCTGTTAAGCCTGAGATGCCATGGATGCCAAGGTCCAGGCTGAGAGGATAAGTATTAGTGCAAGAATAGCGCTATATGCAGTGGGAGTGAAGAGAGCTGATAACCATTGCCAGAAGAGAGGTAGGTTCACCACAACATGAGGGGTGTTGGCTCAGTTTAATGAATAACTGAAAAACTGTCGTCATCATCACCAGTAAAAGACAGTTTTTTTTTCTGTTGCACATCAGGTCTGGATGTTGCTTATCGACAACCAACAAAGAAAGCAGTCATAAAGTCCTATAAAAATAACTTTTATTGATTCAGAAATTTGTATAAAATGACATAAGACAGATATGTCTGTGTTATGTCATTTTATCCAAATTTCTGAATCAATAAAAGTTATTTTTTATAGGACTTTATGACTGCTTTCTTTGTTGGTTGTCATTTATAATGCAGTTGGTCAGTATATGATCCTAGCATGTATGTATTGGATACAGTGATCACTAGTGTCTTGTGGGCAATTTGATTATTCCATACATATATATGCAATATGCTTGTTGCACCCTATATTCGACATGTTGCTTAATAAAACTGGATGATCCAGCATATGGAGTGCCCGTCAGGGCAGTGGGGTACTCGGTACCGGGCCGCTTCTTAAAGGGGCAATGTCACAGCGGCAGTGACCCGGCCTGTGGTCCTGGGCGCCCAGTAAAAGGGGAATATTTACAAAGGATAATAGAGTTTATAGTATAGTGTTCGTGACACCACCTGTGGTTTCTGGTCAGAGGTGACCAGCGCTGCAGTGCAGATCCTCAGGAACTGTTGGTGATGCAGCAGAATTGGTATAGCTCTCCACAGGCAGAGCCAAGTCCCCGGGCAGATGTAGGATGTTGAACATAATAATGTTGGTAGATGTAGTAGTGTTGGATGTGTGACGCAGGAATGATTAGAGGACACAGCTGGGTGCAGTTTCCAAAGCTTTACTCACAGTTCTGTCTGCAGCACAGATGCGCGCTTGCTGCCGTATCCTCCAGGTGAGGGGCTCAGCAAACTCCCAGGTAATTCAGGATACACCTTTCCAGGACTCCCTTCAATATGTTTTTTTCTCGGTCATCTCACTGTGCTGACTTTCCACCTTTTCTTCCTGTCCAACACCTCACAGTCAGTGTCCCAAGCTAGTACCCGCGGACCTTAGCGGATGACATCCTCTCTGCGTCTCCTTGCTCCCTTATGGCTACCTTTTTTGGAGAAGAGAACTGTGGTTCTGTAGCTGAGGCACCTAAAGATGCCACTGCCCACGGCTTGCTAGCTGAGTCTTGAAGTTCTCCACTAGGCTAGGGGCCGGTGTCCCTTCTGCGACCTGGTCCCTCCAGTATTGGATCAGGACCCACGGATGGGATACTCACTATCCGTGCCCCTAGGACCCCTTCTGTCCTTCTAGAAACTTCTCTCTGTTCCTTTCTTATCTAGCTTTCTCCATCTGGCGGCAAGCTGCTACCAGCTCCCCTCACCAACTCCATTTTCTAGTTTCTTTCCGCTCTCCCAAGCTTCACTTCCCCTCCTTCTTACTTTATCCACCCACCTTCTACAACTTCTCATTCTGTTGAGGACTACCCACCAGTGAGGCCACCGTGACAGTTGACCACCATTACGTCCTGGCTCGGTGGAGTCCGACCCAGAAAGACAGACCAACACAATGTAACTCCAAAGTCAATCACACTTCTGTGAAATCAACCAGTCCAATTATGATGCAACATCGACTGTGAATCAATTGCTCCTGCTGTTGTGCAAATGGAACAGACAATAGGTAGAAATTATAGGCAATTTGCAAGACAGCCCCTAAAAAAGGAGTGGTTCTGCAAATGGTGACAACAGACCATTTCTCTATTCTCATCCTTTTCGGCAGTTTTGGTCACTTTTGCATTTTGTCATTGCTCTTACCTCTAGAGGTACAGTAGCAACCCACAGAAGTTGCTCAGTTAGTGCATCTCATCCAGGATGGCACCTGCTGTGGCAAGAAGGGTAGCTATGTCTGTCAGCAGTGTCCAGAGCATGGAACAGATACCAGGAGACAACCCAGTACACCAGGAGTTGTGGAGGTGGCCGCAGGAGGGCAACAACCCAGTGGCAGGATCGCTACCTCCTCCTTTGTGCAAGGAGGGAAAGGAGAAGCAGTGCCAGAGCCCTGCAAAATAACCCCCAGCAGGCCACTAATATCAATGTGTCTGCTCAAACTGTCAGAAACAGATTCCATGAGGGTGGTATGAGGGCCCAAAGTCCACAAGTGGGAGTTGTGCTTACAGCCCAACACCATTCAGGGCAACTGTCATTTGCCAGAGAACACCAAGATTGGCAGATTCAACATTGGCACCCTGTGCTCTTCAGATGAGAGCAGGTTCACACTGAGCACATGTGACAGACATGAAAGAGTGTGGAAGCCCCGTGGAGAACATTTTGCTGCCTGCAACATCCTCCAGCATGACCGGTTTGGCAGTGGGGTCAGTAATGGTGTGGTGAGGCATTTCTTTGGAGGACTGCACAGCCCTCTATTTGCTAGCCAGAGGTACCCTGACTGTCCATTAGGTACCGGGATGACATCATCAGACCCATTGTGAGACCATATGTAGGTGGACTGGCCTGTCCGTTCAACAGACCCAAATCCAATTGAGCACATGTGGGACATCATATCTCATTCCATCTACCATCACCAAGTTGCAACACAGACTGTCCAGGATTTGACTGATGCTTTAACCTAGGTTTCGGAGGAGATCCCTTAGGAGAACATCCGCCACCTCATCAGGACCATGCCCAGGCATTGTAGGGAAGTCATACAGGCACGTGGAGGACACACACTACTTAGCATCATTTTCATATCTTGAGCATTTCCACTGAAGTTGGATTAGTCCGTAATTTGATTTTCCATTGAGTATCATTCCAAATACAGACCTCCATGGGATATTAACTTTGATTTACCCTGATTGTTTTTATATTTTATTGTTCTCATTGCATTCCACTATGTAATGAAGACAAATTTGCAACTGGAATATTTTATTCAGCGATTTTGAGACTGTGGCATTTTAGTGTTCATTTTATTTTTTTGAACAGTGTATTTTGTCATCAGGGACACCCTAGGTGGACAGGTTTCAACTGATGTACCAAACTTAGCATACTGTCCAGTGCCAGCGTCGGCAGCAGGAACATTACACGATGAGGTTTATATTGACAACATACTACTCTAACTCAGTGGTGCTCCTTCACGGGAGCCACATTACTGTGTGGAATAAATGCCTGGAAATCTCCTTATTATGCCAAGAAAACATGGCAAGTACAACTAAAGAAATTAGATATAGGAAGATGCATCCCTATGTCGAAAGACACTTAACAAGCTACCAGGGAAGAGTGGATTGTCGACCTGAGCATGACTAATGTTCAAGGTGGGCCAGGATCAAAGTCACAAAGACATATTGGTGCGGATATTGCTTGTTCGAAAGGGAAGATCAAAAGCTTGAGTGATATCAAAGTTCAAAACCTAAAATGTACAAACCATGAACAAGGGGAAACTTGACATCCAAGCCGAAATGGACAGAACAGGACTCAACAATCAGAATTAGCAAACAAAGATTAACTCAATCCAGACATTCCCAATCAAACGAACTGGGTCTACTATTCTGGCAATGATAACTAAAGAAGAAACAGTGTTGCTTTTATCCTCAATTGAAGATTCACCGGCACTGTCCTTAAGTACAACGCAGTCAATGATAGTCCGCTTGGTACGACTACAAAGAGCGCCAATTCATGTTACAGTTATACAAGTCCACTTGCCCACAACACATGGAGGGGAGGAGGATGTTAAACTATTTTACAATCAAGTTAAAAAAGAAATTGACAGGATGCCAAAGCAAGATTTACTCAATATCATGGAAGACTTAAATGACAAAATGGACCACGGCAAACATGGAATCGTTGTTGGAAATTTTGGACAAAACAAGGCTGGAGGGAGATTCATTGACTTTTGTATGACAAATCAACTGTTCATCATGAACACCTTCTTCAAAAAACACAAACAGAGACTCTAGACATGGAGATCACCGAGTGTCGCCTGTAAGAATCAGCTTGACTACATATGTGTTTGCCAAAGATGGAGGTCGCCGATGATTGCCACAAAAACAAGGCCTGGAGCTGACTATGGAACTGATCATGAACATTTGATAGCAAAGATTAAACTCAAGCTGCTCAAACGGACTAGAGAACAGGTTCTTTCCAACATCAATTTGACGAAAATACCCAAAGTTTTTGGAACAGTCTGCACAACCGATTTAGATCACTAGACATGGATGAAAGAAAGCTTGAAGAATTATGGACACATAAATTCTATAATTACTGAAGAAGCCAGAAAGACAAGAGGCAGAAGAGACCTCCATAGCTATGATTAATATAAGAGACCCTAAAAATTATTGAAGAAAGATGAAAGGTAAAAGAAAAAAAGGTAATAAGCAGGAAGCAGACAACATCAGTATAAATCTAAAGAGCCATTTGAGCAGGCTAAGAACTTTATTACCAAAAGATATATACAGAGATAGAGCACAAATTCTGAAGGGCAAGACCAGGAAGGCATACCAAAAGATCAAAAATATACTACGAAAGTTTCAACCAAGAGTGGGAATGTCGAAAAACGCCAACAGGAACAAACTAAAATGAATCAGAACAGATCAAGGAAAGATGGAAAGAATACATGGAGCACCTTTACAAAAACGACTTAGTGATGCAGAGAAAAAACAGTCTGGAAATGACAGCGAATCGAACACCTTGAAAGACGAAGTTGTTGCTGCGATAAAGCTTCAATCAAAAAACAAAGCACTTGGATGTGACAATATTCCAATAGAGCTAATGAAGTAATCTGAAGCAGCAATTGATGTCATCACATGCCTTTGTCAACAGATATGGACAACTGACAAATGGCCCAAGGGACTGGACAAGATCAGTGTTTATTCCTATTCCAATGTCCAAGAAATATTGTCACTCCTTGCGGAGATCAACATGCTAAGCATGCCGAGATGAGGAGACTTAAAGCCGCAATGCTCCTCTGGGAAATATGCTAATTATGCAAATTGTCTCTTCAGAGAGGAAGAGAGCTAGAACTCTAGTGCCACCTTTTGGAAGGTAGCAATCCTACAAGTCAATGTTGACCCTTTAACGAGCCTTATCACATGACCTAGGATAATAGCCAAACCAGAATCTCAATTTGCAGACACTGTTTCGGGGTTCAATTATCCTAGGTCATGTGATAAGGCTCGTTAAAGGGTCAACATTGACTTGTAGGATTGCTACCTTTCAAAAGGTGGCACTAGAGTTCTAGCTCTCTTCCTCTCTGAAGAGACAATTTGCATAATTCCTATTCCAAAGAATGGAGATGCTACCAACTGTGGAAACTATCAGACTATTCCGGTACTGAAGATTCCACAAAAGATGGTGACAGCCTTATTTTGACAAATAGCTGCCAGGTTAACAAGCAGGATTCACAAAAGGCAGAGCAACAAGAGGTTTAAATGCCAACACTGCATGGATAATGGAAAAGGCTAAAGAATTCAACAAGATCTATTTTGCTTCATTGACTATTGAAAAGCTTTCAACTGTGTTGATCACCAGAAACTTTGCAATACCCCAAAGAATATGGGTGTGCTGAACCATCTGATCAGCCTCATAAGAAACCTTTACATCGACCAAGAAGCAACACGCAGTACACGATGACACGGCATAATTCACAGTATAGAAAGGCGTCATACAAGGCTGCATCTGGAAACCATTTCTCTTCAATTTACTGTATATGTAGAATGTCATTTCAGGAAGGCTGGAGTTGCCAAAAAAGAAGAACTCAAAATTTCTATATGAATCACCAACAATCTTAAATACGTAGATGACACAACACTGATAGCAACAAGAGAAGAATAAATCCAGCTTCACGATTCCCAAAAAATCTTTATTCCACAAATTAGGATAATTCCAACTTCATAAACACGTCTGTTCAATCCCACCTCGGTGGTGACTGTATGCTGTTATGAAGTTGGAATTATCCTAATTAGTGGAATAAAGATTTTTCTGGAATCGTGAAGCTTTATTTTTTCTTTTCTTGGATACCTTTTTCCTGCTGCATTGCAGGCATCCGTGCTTCTGTCTCTGGATACCAGGAGGGTGAGCCGACTTTGTTTATTATACTGATAGCAACAAGAAACTTATTACGGAGTGTCAAGATGGAAAGCTCAAACATAGGACTCCTACTCAATAAAAAGACAAAAGATACTAATTATTGCCAGGTCTGACAGGGATACATTTGAGATGGACAACGAAGAACTGGAAGTTGTAAAGAACTACTGCCTACTTGGGTCAACAATCATTCAAGATGCAGAGACAACATGGAAGCCAATAGGAGAATAGCTATGGGCAAATCAACAATGAAGTCACTGGACAAGTCTTTAAATTGAGGAACATTTAACTGGCAATGAAGACACGAATCGTACATAGTCTGATCTTTTCTTATATGGATGTGAAACCTGGACCATAAAGAAACAAGACAGAAGAATCAACGCCTTTGAAATGTGTTGCTGGAGAAGAATGTTATCAATACCATGAAAGGCAAAAAGAACAAATAAAACAATTTTGGAACAAATCAAGATGGCCATGTAACTCGAAGCAAGGATCACCATGCTACAACTTGCCTACTTTGGACACATCATAGGATGAGAGCAATCAGTGGAGAAGGACATCATGCTGGGAAGAATAGAAGAAACAAGGAGGAAGACCAGGTGGCTTGATAAAATCAAGCTAACAGCGGAGAAGACCCTGGTGTGCCTACAATGGGTACGGAAAGTATTCAGACCCCTTTAAATATTTCACTCTTTGTTTCATTACAGCCATTTGGTAAATTCAAAAAAGTACATTTTTTTCTCATTAAGGTACATTCTGCACCTCATCTTGACTGACAAAAATCAGAAATGTAGAAATTTTTGCAAATTTATTAAAAAAGAAAAACTGAAATATCACATGGTCATAAGTATTCAGAGCCTTTGCTCAGATACTCATTATTTAAGTCACATGCTGTCTATTTCCTTGTAATCCTTCTTTCTTGAATTTACCAAATGGCTGCAATGAAATAGAGTGAAAAATTTAAAGGGGTCTGAATACTTTCCCTACCCACTGTATATAGGCTTGCACAAGATATATCTTCCTACAGAGCATTAATTCCTCAAGTCACCATGGCTAGAGATTTTTTAATGATGGCACCAATCCAGAAAACACAAGATATTTTGGTCTATACAGAAGTACATCAGTATACTGATATCTGAATACTGATGAAGTTCTACTACATGAAACGAAACGTCTTGTGTTTTCTGGATTTCTACCATGAAAAAAAAAAAATATAGAAATTAGATCTACTGGTAATTGTATTTCCAGGAGTCTATCATGACAGCATGACAGGAGGGTAGTCCTATTCATCCTCTAGGAGCAGGAAACTCACAGGATGGATGCAACTCTATTTTATTTAATTCTTACATACAAATGTTAACGTCACACCAGCTTCAGAATTCAGGGGAGGGAATGTAATGGTGCTGTCATGATGGACTCTTGGAAATACAATCACCAGTAGGTCTAATTTCTATTTTCCGCAGGAAGTCCCTCATGACAGTACGACTGGAGAAATACCAAATAAATGGCATTCTAGGGCAGGACCACTGCCTGCAGGACCTTTTGTCCGTAAGCTAATTGCTGACCTGACATCACATCTAGCTTGTACAGTCATGGCCAAAAGTTTTGAGAATGACACAAATATTATATTTTCACATGATCTGCTGCCCTCTGGTTTTTATGTGTGTTTGACAGATGTTTTTTTATCACAGACAGAAATATAATTGCAAACATATGAGTAACAAAAGCTTATATTAACAGTTAGATTGAGTTAATGCAGCAAGTCAATATTTGCAGTGTTGACCCTTCTTCTTCAGGACCTCTGCAATTCTCCCTGGCATGCTCTCAATCAACTTCTGGACCAAATCCTGAATGATAGCAGTCCATTCTTGCACAATCAATGCTTTCATTTTGTCAGAATTTTTAGGTTTTTGTTTGTCAAACACGCAGCTAATCTGGACTGTTTCCTGACCGTGGAAACATACCCTAACAGGGAAGAGTATCGCAGCTAGAAAGATTGCACCTCAGTCAACAATCTATCGCATCATCAAGAACTGCAAGGAGAGAGGTTCCATTGTTGCCAAAAAGGCTCCAGGGCGCCCAAGAAAGACCAGCAAGAGCCAGGACCGTCTCTTAAAAGTGTTTCAGCTGCTGGATCGGGCTACCAGCAGTGCAGTGCTTGCTCAGGAATGGCAGCAGGCAGGTGTGAGTGCATCTGCACGCACTGTGAGGCGGAGACTCTTGGAGCAAGGCCTGGTCTCAAGGAGGGCAGCAAAGAAGCCACTTCTCTCCAGAAAAAACAACATGGACAGACTGATATTCTGCAAAAGGTACAGGCAGTGGACTGCTGAGGACTGGGGTAAAGTTATTTTCTCTGATGAATCCCCTTTTCGATTGTTTGGGACATCAGGAAAACGCCTCATTCGGAGAAGACAAGGTGAGCGCTACCACCAGTCTTGTCTCATGCCAACTGTTAAGCATCCTGAAACCATTCATGTGTGGGGTTGCTTCTCAGCCAAGGGAATCGGCTCTCTCACAGTCTTGCCTAAAAACACAGCCATGAATAAAGAATGGTACCAGAATGTCCTCCAAGAGCAACTTCTCCCAACCCTCCAAAGCAGTTTTGAGATCAACAATGCCTTTTCCAGCATGATGGAGCACCTTGCCATAAAGCAAAGGTGATAACTAAATGGCTTAGGGAACAAAACAGAGAGATTTTGGGTCCATGGCCTGGAAACTCCCCAGATCTTAATCCCATTGAGAACTTGTGGTCAATCATCAAGAGACGGGTGGACAAACAAAAACCTAAAAATTCTGACAAAATGAAAGCATTGATTGTGCAAGAATGGACTGCTATCAGTCAGGATTTGGTCCAGAAGTTGATTGAGAGCATGCCAGGGAGAATTGCAGAGGTCCTGAAGAAGAAGGGTCAACACTGCAAATATTGACTTGCTGCATTAACTCATTCTAACTGTCAATATAAGCTTTTGTTACTCATATGTTTGCAATTATATTTCTGTCTGTGATAAAAACATCTGTCAAACACACATAAAAACCAGAGGGCAGCAGATCATGTGAAAATATAATATTTGTGTCATTCTCAAAACTTTTGGCCATGACTGTACAGTTGTGGCACCCCTGTGGTCTCAGTAGCCACAGGGTACTGCACTTCATCCGGTGGTGTGGTACTCTGCTCTCAGGTAAGGAAGGGGCACTGCCAGGACTCACACACTTACATCCAACACCAGACCTCTCAGGCGCCGGGAGGGACTAGGTAGAGGGTGTGGGTGGAGAAAGGGGTGAAAAGGGAGGAGTCAGAGTGGTATGCAGTGGTCTGTGAAACCAGAGAGGGACAGTCTGCTGTGGGGACTGAAAGAGCCAGGAGCTCATCCCCAGACTACAGAGAGAGAAGAGCGTAAGGACAACGAAGAGAAAGAGGGTGTCTCCTGAGGAAGGAAGAAGGTGTCCTAGGGGCACGGGTAGCGAGAAATCCACCCGTGAGGCCCGCATCCATGCTGACTCTAGTTGGGTGGAGGGACCAGGTCGCAGTTAGGGGACCGGCCCCAGTCTTGTGGAGGAGCTAAGGACTCAGCTAGCTAACCGGAGGGTGCAGTATCTACATGTGCTACAGCCGCATCCACACACATTCGCTGAAAAGGCAGCCGGATAGGATCAAGGGGACCTAGAGTACGTCACCCGCCAGGATCCGAGGCTGCTGGCATGGGACACTGTGTGTGAAGGCTCAGGGCAGGAGAGGAGGAAACCAGAGCAGAGATAGCCAGGAAAGGAACATCTGAAGGGGGTTCTGAAACGGTGTACCCCAAATTTCTTGAGAGCTGTCTGGACCAACTTCTTGGAGGACACAGTATCCCGGCTGGGGATTGTAACAACAAACTGAGTAAACTGGAAAGACTGCACCCTGCTGTGTTCTCACAATTATTTACTGCGTCATCTGCCCTGCACTACAACCACCACCATCATCATCTCCTACACTTACAGCTGCTCTGGGGCCTAGCTCTACCTGTGGAGAGTTGTTGGATCGCCCGCCAGGGCAGTGGGATACTCTATACCGGGCCGGTGTCTTAAAGGGATGTGTCAAGGCAGCAGTGACCCGGTCCATGGCCCTGGGCGTCAAATGGGGAATATTTACAGGGGATGATAGAGTTTGTAGTAAGTGTTCGTGACGCCACCTGTGGTTTCTGGTCAGAGGTGACCAGCGCTGCAGTGCAGATCCTCAGACTGGTGGTGATGCAGCAGAGTTGGAATAGCTCTCCACAGGCAGAGCTTGTTGTCTCAGGGCAGAGGTATGTGGTAGAGAGTAATGGTGCTGGGAGATGTAGCACAGTGGAGTGTGCGCCGCAGGAAGAATTGGAAGAGACAGTCAGATGCAGTTTCCAACGCTTTACTCACAGTTCAGGTGCATGCAGTACAGGTGCCCATTTGGTGCCACGTCCTCCAGGTGAGGAGTTCAGCCAACTCCCAGGTAGATGGAGAACACCAGTCCAAAGCTCCCTGTCAGTGTATGCCTTCCCTGGCCATCTCACTGTGCATATTCCCACTCCTTCTTCCTTCCCAGCACCTCGCAAAGCAGTGTCCCAGTCCGATAGCTGTGAATCCTGTAGGACAACGTGACCCAGGCGTTTCCTTGATTCTATATAGCTTTCCTTCCCGTAGAAGATGATTGCGGTTGTGGCTGTGACCCCTAAAGTTGTCACAGCTATCGGCTTGCTAGCTGAGACTTAAAGTTCTCCACTAGGCTAGGGGCCGAGTACTATCCGTCAGCCTGGAACAAGCCCCACAGGTAGTCATCTGCTCAGCCATGCCTCTGAGAAATTCATTTTCCCTACAGGGAACCTTCTTTCTGTCTTTCTCTCTGTGAGCAGCTCCACAGGACTTGGAGCCTGCTGCACGGTTGTATCTCTTTCCCCTCTCCCCTACGGGAGAGCTGTCTAACACGTCTGTCTTCTTCCTCCCCGAAGGGAAGACTCTCTCCTGCTTCCCTCTAACTCCTGCTCTGACCCACAAGCTCCACCCACCATCTAACACCCTTTGCTAGCTGCAGACATGCTAGTGGAACTCAGCTAGTGTGTGTGATGGATGCAGTGTTGTCAGAGCCAGGTTCAGTGTCTCCATCTTACCTGAAAGGCGGGATAACACATCTCTGGCTGAGATGCAGTACCTCTGTAGCGACTGGACCCTCAGGGGTGCCACACTGTAACAACTCTGCTGCATCACCATCATCCCCAGCGGACTCTGAAGCAACGTCGGCCAACATCTTTATTGCCGAATACCACAGGTGGCGTCACCAACTATCTTTCATAAACTTTATCATAACCTTATTTTCATTGGACGCCCAGGGCTACAGACTGGGTCACTGCTGCCGTAACACATCCCCTTAAGAACCGGCCCGGTACCGAGTACCCCACGGCCCTGGCGGTGCTGCACAGTTATCTGCAGCACACGGATCCACATAACATGCTGAATGTTGGAAATTATTTCTGAAACACTAAACAAATGTGAAATAATTTTCTAAATGTAAGGATTTTTAGCTATAACTTGAAAAAAGAAATCCAAATTATTCTGCTTTTAATGACATAAAAGATTCTAGTCACAGAACACTTAGGGCACATCTGCATTCATTACCCACTTGACCTTTTCAAATGTTTTCATACAGAAAGAACAAAATTAATCCATCAGCAAAGCCGACTAACTGGACAGAAATGTTAGAAATATTTCCCAGGCACAGCAACAATGCATCATACTTGAACTAAGTAAAATGAGAAGCAAAACCAGTTCTCTCCGTATCGGGTCTCCACTGTACAAAGAACCTTTTTAGGCCCATGTCCAAAGTCATTTGACCAGAAAAAAATAAATTGGACATCAAAATGGATCTCATTAACCTGAATTGGACACTCATACACAGTTGATAAATTAGTCATTACCTATCCTTGAATGCAGTATTTTCATGTCCTGTGTAAAACACGTCCGACCAACCTTCCAAAGTTCTCGTTTTAAAATTAGACAAACACGGATTTTGGTAAGAACTTACCTGTAAAATCCTTTTCAGCGAAGAAGGAAGGGAGACACAGTCATTACTAGTGGGTAGGCGGAGCCCACATAGGATAAACACACCTCAGATTAAAAAAGTGTTGTCCGGCCCCTCCAGCTATATAGGGCTCCTCCTACTCCAGCTCTCCAGTCGTACCCAAGCTTAAGGAAGAGCAAATATCACCAGCGTAGCAACATAACCCCTTCTGAAGGACTTCAGAGAAAAAACAAGAAGACAGGTTATGCATATAGCCGAAACAACCACACAGTCCAGGTACTACTCACTGAACCGGACCACTGCGATGAGCTGGCAATGCTGGAACAGAGCCTTAGCGCGCCGACCTCAGCCCAGATAATCGCTATCAGAGAAGGGTCACGCCGCATCTGAAAACAACAACACACACTTCTGCCATGGGAGGGAGCTGTGTCTCCCTTCCTTCTTCGCTTAAAAGGATTTTACAGGTAAGTTCTTACCAAAATCCGTGTTTCAGCTGCAGATGAAGGAAGGGAGACACAGTCATTACTAGTGGGACGTCCCAAAGCAGTCCAAAAATAAGGGTGGGCAAAAAACCAAAAGAGGCAGATACCCAACAACCTAGATAAATGCGCAAATAGCGCTAACTATAAGTTCACAAGAACTTTTAAACTACAGCCGCCTGCAGGACCCTACGTCCTAAGGCCGCATCAGCGGAAGCACTAACGTCCACCTTATAAAATTTCGTAAATGTGTGGACGGAACGCCAGGTCGCCGCCCGGCAGAGCTGAGCTGCCGAGGCTCCTTGATGAAAAGCCCACGATGAACCCACAGCCCTTGTGGAGTGAGCTCGAATCTTAATCGGGCAAGGTTCGCCCTTAAGTCGGTAAGCCTCTAAAATGGCCGACCGAATCCAACGAGCTATAGAATCCTTGGAAGCTCGTTGCCCACGTCGACGACCTGCTGGAATCACAAACAGAGAATCCGACTTCCGAAAGTTTTGAGTAATGGACAAATAGAACTTTAAAGCCCGCACCAAATCCAATGTGTGCAAGGCTCGTTCTTTCGCATTCCTTGGCTCCGGACAGAGCGAGGGCAACACAATATCCTGGTTAACATGAAACTGTGATACTACTTTAGGTAGAAAGTCGCCGCGTGTGCGAAGCACTACGCGATCTGGGAGAAACTCCAAAAAAGCAGGCGAGCAAGAGAGCCGCCAACTCAGAAACCCTTCTCAAAGAAGTGACCGCCACTAAGAAGGCAACCTTCCAAGAAAGCAAAGAAAGGCTAACAGAGTCCATAGGCTCAAAAGGCCCATGTTGAAGAGCCTCCAAGACAAGATTGAGCCGCCAGGGAGACACAGGCGCCTTCCGCGGCGGAAACTGACGGGTTACTCCGCGAAAAAAGGAACGTATGTCCCTATGCGAAGCGATAGCCTTCCGAAATAGCAAGGACAGAGCAGAAACTTGCCCCTTCAAAGTGCTAACTGCCAAACCCCTGTCCAGCCCGTACTGCAAAAAGGCCAACAAATTGGGAATGGAAAAACTCCTCGGGTTCCTAGAAGAACCCGAACACCACGAAAAGAAGGCTTCCCAAGTCTTATGATAAATTCTAGTGGTAGCCCGACCTCTGGCAGCTCGCAGAGTGACTTCGGCTGAAAAACCTTGATGGGTCAAGATTTCGGTCTCAAGAGCCACGCCGTCAAACGCAGAGACTTCAGGTCCGGGTGATGAACAGGCCCTTGGGTTAACAGGTCCGGGCGAAGAGGGAGTGGAAGTAGAGGCGCTGCCAGAAGTGACACCAGCGTCGAGAACCACGTCCTCCTTGGCCAATCTGGGGCT
Organism: Oophaga sylvatica; assembly: GCA_033576555.1. Lineage (NCBI taxonomy): Eukaryota > Metazoa > Chordata > Amphibia > Anura > Dendrobatidae > Oophaga > Oophaga sylvatica. The sequence goes on from JARQOD010000001.1 coordinate 471,101,283, forward strand.
ATCAATATAGCCGGGACTCTCTCCAGTCTGATCCGACGCAAAACCAGAGGAAGTAAGGATATCGGCGGGAACACATAAATTAGCTCGAAATGGTCCCAAGGAGCCACCAGAGCATCCACCGCCACAGCCTTCGAGTCCTTGTACCTGGACATGAATGTCGGTAACTTGGCATTGAGCCTGGATGCCATCACATCCACTTGGGGAGTTCCCCAACGGGAGCATAGCAGCGCAAAAATTTCCGGATGAAGACTCCATTCTCCGGGATCCATCTTTTTGCGACTCAGGAAGTCCGCTGTGATATTCTGAACTCCTGGAATGTGAATCGCAGAGATGGCTGGCACCCTGGCCTCGGCCCATACCAGGATTCGAGACACTTCCATCATGAGCTTGAAGCTCCTCGTTCCACCTTGATGGTTGATATACGCGACCGCCGTCGCGTTGTCTGTCTGCACTCAGACTGGTAGACCGCTTAAAGGGACCGTCCAGTGTTGGAGGCAAAGGAAAATTGCCCTCAATTCCAGGATGTTGATCGGCAGGACAGACTCTTCCAATGACCATACCCCCTGAATCCAAAGACCGTTCCAGACGCCCCCCAGCCCGTCAGGCTGGCATCGGTGGTTATGATCGACCACCTTGGAGGAAGGAAGGACTTCCCCAGGGATAACGCTTCCGGACGTAACCACCATTCTAGTGACTCTCTCACCCTGTGGGAGATGATGACACTGCAATCCAGTGAAAACCGTGATCGATCCCAACGGTTCAAGATGAGCATTTGGAGAGTCCTGGAATGAAATTGGGCAAACGGAATTGCTTCCATTGACGCCACCATCAAACCCAGAAGGCGCATACACCTTCGAAGGGACATTGCTGTCGCAGACTTCATACCCTGCACATGGTGAAGAAGACTCGCTTGCTTGTCTGAGGGCAGAGACACCACTGCTCGTACCGTGTCGAACTGCATTCCCAAAAACAGGATTGACTGCGACGGTTCCAGGGATGACTTCTCCCAATTGATCAGCCACCCGAAGTCCTCCAGGAGCTGAAGGGATAAATCGCGAGCCGTCACCGCCTCCTCCTTTGAGGACGCCACAATCAAAAGGTCGTCCAGATAGGGAAGAATCGTAATCCCCTGTCTTCGCAGAATCGCCATGAGAGGAGCCAGAATTTTTGTAAAAACTCTGGGTGCTGAGGCCAGACCGAATGGCAGGGCCACAAACTGGTAATGGTCCTGACCTATGGCAAAACGCAGGAAGCGTTGGTGGGCCCTTCCGATGGGGACATGCAAATAAGCGTCGCGAATGTCGATTGACACCAAAAAATCGTTCTGTGACAAGGCCTCCACAACGGAGCGAAGTGATTCCATGCGGAATTTTTGGGTGCGGACATGCCGATTTAATCTTTTGAGATCCAGAATGGGACGAAATTTGTCCTCCTTTTTGGGGACTACAAAGAGGTTGGAATAAAAACCTCTTCCTTGGTCCTCCGGTGGAACTGGTACCACCACACCCTTCTGTAGAAGGGAATCAACCTCCCGTAGTAGAGCGGCAATCAGCCCGGGGCTCCGACGGAATGCGGGATAGACAAAAACTGTCCGGGGGTCGAGAAAGAAACTATGAAGTAGCCTGCCGACACGACCCGCGTCACCCAGGTGTCCGACACGCGGGAAGCCCAAGTCGGCTTGAATTGGAGCAGGCGACCTCCCACTCGAGAGCCCTCGAGTGAGACCCTGGCGTCAGTCCGCTTTAGCGGGTTTTTTGTCAGCTTCCCGCTTGTCTTGGCGGAAGCTCTGTTTCCAGGGAATGCGAGATTTCTGAGCGCTCTTTTTTCCCCAAAAAGAGGGACGACCCGATCCCCAAGAGGGCTGACCAAACCGTCCCCTGGACCGAAAGGACCGCCGACTACCACCGGCACTAGGCCTGCCAGACGCAGAAGCCTCAGCTCTTCGTTGCGGTAAAGCAGTTTCTTTTGCCTTTGCTTTGGCAATCAGCTCCGTGAGGCCAGATCTAAATAGCTGACCACCTTTGTAAGCTAAAGAAAGCAAACCTTGCTTGGAAACCGCGTCTCCGGTCCACTGTCTAAGCCACAGAGCTCTCCTGACTGTGATCGCCGAGGATTGTGCCCTGGACAGCATGGAGGCAGTATCCAAACCTGCATCACTGCCATATCGAGCTGCATCCTCCAATGACTTGAAAAGCCCCTCTACCTCGGATAGTGGGGATCCATCTTGCCACGCCGTCCGTAGACGGTCTAACCAGCTCAAGGAGGCTTTACAAGCACACATGGATCCTAGCACAGCTCTGAATCCATGACCCGCGGCCTCGTAGATGGATTTCGCCGCCATCTCCGTTTTTCTGTCCAGCGGATCCTGCAGACTCGCCTTCCCTTTAACAGGAAGTAATGAGGATTTGCTAAGCTGGGATAAAGGGACATCCACTTCCGAGAAGGAATCCAATTAGCAATCAACTCCGTAGTACACGGATACAGCGTCTCAAAAAACCGTGTCCCCTGAAAACGTTTATCTGGACACAGGCGTTCCTTCTCCACTGCCTCATTAAGCTCATCCAGAGATGGTAAGGCTGATCGCGACCTATGCGGCTCCTGAAACATCCGGGCCGACTTACCAGGACGTCTAGTTACCTCCTCCGGTAACTGTAACGCCTCCCTCATGGCTCCAATAAAAGCCTCTGTACGGCTCAAAAGAGAGGCAGATTGTCCCTGCCGATCCTCCTCTTATCCGAATCGGATATCTCACCATCCGAGCTTGGAGGGGAACCCTCCATATCAGAAATCTCTGAGTCGCTACGCGAAAAAGATGGCACCGGCCTGTGTCGCTTCCTACCATGAGAGGATCTAGCTGACACCCAATAACCTAGAAGGTCAGACAGGCCATCAATAGAACGAGCGAGGGCATCCATTTTGGCGTCACTGTAACCTCCGACCGCTGCGCTTGACACCGTCGAGGTCTGCGTGTCAGATACACGAGGCTGACCTGTAGCGGATCTGGGAACGGTCCGCACCTGGACCCTGATCCGACATGCCCTCACACAGTATATGGCAGGTAAAAACCTGTCAGCACCAGAACAGTGTGGATTTCAAAGGCAAAATGAACGCTGAAGGGTTAAGCTTCTTAACTAGAGAGCCACCCCAGCTTTTGTCTCCCATAAAAGGTTAACCACCAAAGAATGGGTTAATGTTGCAAACTCTCCACAACCCTTATTTAATGAAAAGGGTGTGCGAGCCGCAGGTGCCTCTTATGAGGTAACAGCTGCAGGACAGTGTTCAAAAGTATGCCACATTAAACAAGAACGCCAACGAGATCACTAACATATTGCGCTGAATTGTATATCGCAATACCAAAGTCGCTAAAGAGATCGCTAACCACTTATGCGTCGTCAATAAGATCGCCCACCGTGGAAGCTACTAGCGACATAAAAAACGATCACAAAAGAAAAAAACGATCGCAAAACTATGCGTCGCTATTGTGATCGCAGCGGGAGCGTTCTGTGTGACAATACCTTGTCCTGCGCTGAGGGGGTCAAGCTTCTGCCCTGACAGGTAGAGGCGACTCACCCAGCTGGCCGTGGTGTAGTGTCTCCTTTCGGTCGGTCGGGGAGAGTGGAGAGTGAGGAGCCCGAGGAGGCCGTCAGTAATGGCCGCCGCGCTAGAGAGATCTAAACCGGAAGAAAAAAGGCAGGACAAGGCGCGCGCTCAGAGCGCTTCCTGCCTGTGAAAAAATGGGAGAGCGCGAAGCCACGCCCCCCGCCGGTTTAAAAAAAAAAAAAGCGCGCGACTCACTCCACTCTCCGTTCCCATGTCCTGCAGGCAATCCACCTGCGGACAAAAGTACACAATCACCACACATGAATACATGTAGCAGCGGCTGCCGCAGCGGCCGCTGAACCACTCAAACACATTAACATGGGAGTACTCACCCAGCTGAGCGCCACAGGGACCCCTCAGAGATTTGTGGCGCTGCCCGTAGCTTCCCCCCAGGGCGGGGAACGCAGTGACCCCAGAAGCGCGGTTTGCGTCCCCGCCAGGGAAGCAATCCTCATCCCCCAGGGCCGGCAGGGTTCTGCAGGGACCACCTTATAGGGTAATACAGATCCGCCAAGGGAGAGGTGGGGGTCCAGCAGCGCTGAGACCCCTGAGACCCCTGAGACCTCTAGACCACTTCTGGTGATCCAAGTCTCTGTCCGACTTAAAATAAAAAAATCTTCTGAGAAGCTGCTTCCAGCAGCGACTATCCTCTGTGAACCTCAAATTTTAGACTGGAGAGCTGGAGTAGGAGGAGCCCTATATAGCTGGAGGGGCCGGACAACACTTTTTTAATCTGAGGTGTGTTTATCCTATGTGGGCTCCGCCTACCCACTAGTAATGACTGTGTCTCCTTCCTTCATCTGCAGCTGAAAATGAGTTTGACACAGATGGGGGGAAAAAATGCCAGCAAAAAAACAAAAACATTTTTTTACCCTTAAATCTCAACATTTATTGACCACAATGCTAATTTTCTGCTTTAACACAGAGAAGATCTTACATCAGGGTACTCTAGGAATCAGCAAATTGCTGCTGACTTTCATAGTAATTTAGAAATGCAGTACCTTAGAAAATACTAAAGCTATTACTACTGACTCTTGGGCTAAGGTCACACAACCATTTTTTTCTTATCCGAGAAAATCGGTCCTATTATGGTAATCGCACTCTGATGAGAGTGTGATCCAATTTTTTCGGATGTGGAGAGTAAAAGAAAAAAAAAGTTCATCTCTATTCTGTCAGTCCAAAAAAAAAATTGTACCACGTTTGGATGCCATCAGAGTTTGGTCCGATTATTCTCAGGGACCCATAGGCATGAATTGTCAAGTGCAAACCGATTATTGGAGGCAAGTTGTGCATGCTGTCATTTTTTTTTCCTCGTACTGAGGAAAAAAAAAATTGGGGATGTGCATGGCCTCAATAACATGGAGATGAGTGCCATCTGTCAAAACTATGGATAGCACTCGTCAGATTTTTATGGTCATCTGAACAAGCCTTTAAAAGGAAGAACCCATGCTTTACCTAACAGGATAAAAGGGGGCCCATCTACACCCAAATAGTAGGTGTGTTTGTAGGAGAAATTCATAAGTTATATTTGGTGCAATTTTCTGAAGTCGCAGGAAAAATACATAGCTTTTGCCACAATTTTACAGCATGCCTAGAAATATTGTGGCACAATTACTCTGCACGATCTCATTGTATGAACATACCCTAATGCAGGTTTTAAGGCCGGTTTCACATTTGCGGTTTAGTCCGCTGCGTTTGATGCGCATACATCCGCATAAGACATGCGTTCGGGTGCGTTTGCGTACGGTTGCGTCTTTTCGTGGTATGCGGCGGGGCGCGCCGAACGTATCTTGTTGCAATTTTTGCGGCGTCAAATATCCGCTGTCATCCGCATGCGGATGACGTGCGTAAAAGTCTAAGTTACTTACCTTTAACGGTATTTTTCGAAGTCCATGACAGCACTACGGAGAGAGGGGATCCGCCCTTTAGGAACAGGAAACCTACAGATACAAAAGGACGGCACCTCTCCCACGCATCAGTTGGATTACAGAGCATAAGAGGACTACCAAGGTTAAATGGTATACAGCAAAAAATTATGCATCACACAGTAATAATAGCACTACGGAGAGAATTACAGAGAGTAATAACTACTTAGGGAGGGACTACAGCCTGCAGCACCCTTAGTCCGAAAGAAAGGTCTGAGGAAGCACCCAAATCTAACCTATAATGAGTGTAAAACGTGTGTGGAGAGGACCACGTAGCTGCCTTACATATCTGGTCAATGGAGACTTCTGCCCTCTCTGCCCATGAAGTCGCCACAGCTCCGGTGGAATGCGCCCTCGAGGTGTATGCCAGAGAAATTGCTTCCCTAATCCATCTGGCCAATGAGCTTTTTGTTATTCTACGGCCTTTGTTAATTCCCTAAAAAGAGACAAACAATGCATTGTCCCTTTTCCAGGGGTCAGTGACTGCTAAATATTGCAGGAGACATCTTCTGACATCTAGAGTATGGAGTTTTATTTCTTTTTGATTAGATGGATTAGGGATGAAAGAAGGAAGAACAATTTCCTGTGTTCTGTGAAAAGCGGAAGACACCTTAGGCAGGTATGCCGGATAAGGCCTAAGTATTATCCTGTCATCCAGGACCTGAGTGTAAGGAGACAGCCTAGATAGTGCCTGGATGTCACTTACCCTCCTACCGAAGTTAATGCTACCAGGAAGGCGGTTTTTAGGGAAAGAATCTTTATTGATGCTGCTGATATAGGTTCAAAAGGGGGCTCTGTTAAGGCAGTGAGAACAAGGTTCAAATCCCATGGCATGATTCTCTCCTTTACTATGGGTCTCGACCTACCCGCAGACTTAATGAATCTACTAACCCAGTAATTATTGGCGATGTTGCAACTGAAGAGCGCTCCCAACGCTGAAACCTGCACCTTAAGGGTGCTCGTGGAGAAGACCTAAGTCCAGACCCTTTTGTAGGAATTCTAGAATCTGGGCTATCGGTGTTGGGTCCCCTGCTACCACCCCCGAACTCTGAAGAAATTTTTTCCACGTTCTAGCGTAGATTCTAGTTGTAACCTCTTTTCTGCTCTTAAGGAGAGTATTAATTAGATTAGGAGAAAACCCCTTATCTCTCAGCAGCGACTGTTCAAAATCCACGCCGTCAGGTGGAGGCCCGCTACCTGAGGATGGTAGACTGGACCCTGGGAGAGCAGATCTGGGATGTCCGGCAGGACCCAAGGGTCGGCTATCGACATGTTTCTGAGACATGAAAACCATGCCCTCCTGGGCCAGAAAGGAGCGACTACTATTACCCTCGCCCTGTCTTTCCTGATCTTCTTCAGTACTAGGGGGAGTAAAGACAAGGGAGGGAAGGCATAGGCCAGATTGAAATCCCACTTTATCAGAAGAGCGTCCACTGCCAGAGGGTCTTCTTTGGGGATTCGGAGAGCAGAACCATCTCACTTTCCTGTTGCTTTAGGTAGCAAGAGATCTACCTCCGGTTGACCCGATTTCTGCACAATCAGGTCGAAGATGGAAGTCTTCAACGACCATTCTCCCTGACTCAGGAGATTGCGGCTTAAGAAGTCTGCCTTGGTATTTTCTTCTCCTCTTATATGTAGAGTCGTTAAAGAAAGAAAATGTCGTTCTGCTATCTGGAGTAGGCACCCTGCTACTTCCATGAGAGGACCGGAACGAGTACCACCCTGGTGATTGACATAAGCGACTGTGACACGATTGTCGGAGAGCACTCGAACGTGGTGACCCTGTAGATAGACAAGGAGCTTTTTAATCGCTTGCTCTACCGCCGTTAACTCCTTCATATTAGAAGACATCTGCATCTGATCCAGCTCCCATAAGCCCTGAACCATAACATCCCCCATATGAGCCCCCACCCAGAAGCGCTTGCATCTGTCGTGCCTATCTGGGATATTTCATATTCCCAGGGAACCCCCCTAGACAGGTTTGTCTCCTCCCTCCACCAATCCAGGGACCTTATAGCAGCCCGGGACAAGGATAGCTGGCCTTCTAGGCAACCACCTAGAGAATTTTGATATGACAAAACCTCAGCTGGTAGCGTCCTTGTGTGAAATTATGCCCACTGAACCGCGGGGATGCAGGATGAGAGGGAGCCCAAAAGAGACATGGCTTTCCTAAGAGACATGGAGGGGTTATTGGAGGCGTTCAGGACCTGGTAACGCAACCGAATCAATTTGTCTGACAGTAAACTACTGTTCTGATTCCGTGAATCCAGAATTAGCCCTAAAAACTGCTGAACTCTCATCGGATTCAAACGAGACTTTTTGATATTTATCAGCCATCTCAGCCACTCTAGGGTAGATATTGCCCTTTGCAGCTGCTCTAGGCAATGCTCTGCCGTTTTTCCAATGATAAGAAAGTCGTCGAGGTAGGGGACTATAAGCATATTGGATTCACGTAACTGGGCCATGACTTCTGAAATAACCTTAGTGAACACTCGTGGGGCAACCGCCAAGCCGAAGGGAAGGGCGCTATATTGAAAATGTTGTAGTGACTCCCCCATCTGGACTGCTACTCTGAGGAAACGCTGATGGGCCACATGGATCGGTACGTGGTAATAAGTGTCTTTCAGATCTAACACCACCATAAAGCAATTTTCAAACAGAAGCTTTATTGCTGAGCTGACCGTTTCCATTTTAAATGGGTGAATAACAAGAAATTTATTGAGGGCCCTTAAATTAATAATTGTTCTGAAAGAACCGTCCGGTTTACGAATCAAAAACAGAGGGGAGTAAAACCCTTTACCCCACTCTGCTTCCGGCACCTCCACTAGTACTTTCTTAGCGTAAAGCTCCTGTACTTCCAACTCTACTGTAGAGCGGCCTGCTCTGATGAGGATGACCTGAGGGGGGTAATTTTAAAGTTATCCCGAGGCACCGAGGAGAATTCTAAACGCAGCCCTGTAGCTATGAGATTAAGGATCCAGCTACTGTTTGAGATTTCCGACCAGGCTGCGTAGAAGGCCGTTAACCTGCTTCCTACCGGTATTGCCAGTCATTGCGAGGGTTTTTTGGTTTCCCAAGGCGGACCCCTAAACATAAACCCTGTACCTCTTCTCCTCCTTTCATCCCATTTGACTCGCTCCCTGGACGACCTTCTGCGGCTAAACCTCCTTCTGCTGAAAGGCCTCTTGTAGGAAGGAGTCGACAGACTGGGAAACTTTCTTGTCGTCCCCTGCCTTTTCCAAAAGTTCGTCCAGGACCGGGCCAAAAAGATATTCGCCGTCACATGGAATGGAGCAGAGGCGAGATCTGGCTTGAATATCTCCCGTCCAACACTTTAGCCACAGCGCCCTTCACGCTGCATTAGACAGACCTGCCGCTCTGGCAGCCATTCTTACTGAGTCCGCTGAGGAATCAGCCAGGAAAGCAGCCGCGTTCTGAATTATCAGCAAGGTTTTCCGAATCGACCCTCTAGGGGTTCCATCTGCTAATTGCGACTCTAATTGGTCCAGCCAGACCATCATTGATCTGGCTGTACAAGTGGCCGCAACCGCCGGCCTCAGGGCACCTGCCAACATCTCCCATGTCCCTTTCAAGAAGGAGTCTGCTTTCTTGTCTAGTGGATCTTTCAAAGACCCCATATCATCGAAGGGGATGGAGGATTTTTTGGAAGCCTTCGCTACTGCGCGTCCAGCTTCGGGGCCTTATCCCATCTACCTGTCAAGGGATATCTCCGCTTAAATGCTTGGGGTAAGGAGCCTCTTTTTTCTGGCTTCTTCCACTCTCTGTCTATTAGGCCTTGGATTCTACTGTTTAGTGGAAAGGATCTGCGTTTCTTTGGATCCAGACCACCGAACATCAGATCCTGTACTTAGAGTTCTGGTCTCGCCTCCTCTATTTTCATGGTGGACCTAACTGATTTGACAAGTTTGTCCATTTGGTCCAAGGGAAAACAAAATCGGGTAGCGTCTTCTGTAGAAGAGGAAGAAGCCGAAGAGGAAGGCGGGTGAATCTGAATCAGATAACACTGGTACAGTCCTACGCCTGGAAGATTCTCCGTGTCTTAAGGACTCCATCTCTGCCCTTATTATCTTCTTCAGGTTTTCAGTGAAATCCGGAGTCTCCTCCGCTATCTAAAAGGGAAGGGGGGGTTGCTATCTCATCCCAAGCCTCTGCCCTTCCCCCTCTAATGCCCTACCGTCTGTCGCATGCACGGCTGGCATAATCTTTTAGGGCAAGCGTCTGGCAGAGGGCAAGCACAAAAGGCACATTCCCTGTGCTTGTTTTTCACCAAACACTTCTTCCCCTAGTGACAGAACACAGAATGGGGGAAAAACTGCATTACTGGGTATACTAAGTCTGACGATCTCTTACCCAGTCCATACAGCAGTAGGTACCGGATCACGGGGAGGGGTCTTTTTCCCGGCTGAGGAACTCCTGCGGCTGGACTGATTACTTGACCGATCGCCCTGGGCCATCAGCTGTTGAGCCAATCGCGGTGTTGAAGAGGAGCGCTCCGTCTGCTGCTGCTGGCTCTCCTGCTGTACTGAGGGAGCTTCTGCAGTCTCCATTGCAAAAAATGGGGCAGAAGCGCTTTCACCAGCTTCACAGGCCCTTATATGTCCCCTCCCCCGGATATCCTGGTCAGCACGTGCGGCCAGGGATCCACCCCCTCCTGCTCCCCGCCCCACAGCCCCCCTGCATCTCCCCGCCGTCCCCACTGCAGGCGCCACCCAGTACGTGATGCAGCTGCGCCAAAATTTTTCAAAAGAGCCAGCAGGTGTCCGACTTCCAGTTCCGGCGGTGGAGACCCCGCCCCCTTTTATACCGCCGTCTGGGATCGGCGCTCCAGCAGGGGACCCAGAAGACCGGCCGTGCCACCCCACAGCTCGGCTGCAGACATCCCTCCTCCCCCGCAGGGACGCCGATACAAGCCTCCCGCCGCTTCGCCCCACAGCAGGGACGCACGGCGGGAAATTCAAAAACCCCGCCGCGCCGCCCACAGCAGCGATGCGCGGTGGGAAATCCAAAAACCTTGCCGCGCCGCTTTACATAAGACACCCATTAGGCGTGGCTTGTGAAAATTCAAAAATTCGCTGGGAAAATAGCACTTGCCTATCGTCCGCAACCACAGGCATGCGTTTGCATGCATTTTCAGATGCGTTTGTGGACGATACACTGCGGACTCAACAGCAAATGTGAAACTAGCCTAAGTCATTAACTTACTTACCGTTAAGGCTAATCTTTTGTTCTACAGTCACTTGTTCCCAGTTTACTCACATCAGAAAAAATACTTTAACTTTCCTAATGTTAATATTTAAGATCCCTGACATTAATATCACTTGCATTTTATGTCTGGGGTAGGGCGAATCACAAGAGCCAAAATAATTTTCCTTACATTAGAACAATGGTTGCCATGAAAGAAATCTCCTATATCTACTAACTGTAAAGGATGTTACAAGTAATGGTGTTCTTTCAAAGCTTAATAGAAGCTGTGACTCAAGGGCTAATAGCAAAATTTTTATTTGATCATAAATTGAGATGAGTGGATCGATCCGCATTAAGTTGAATTTCCTAAAACCTGTGATTCCATGGAATTTCGAAGATAGCTTGTTCAAGTCTCAAGTGGAATAAAGAAAAAATAAAAAAAATTAATATAATGTATTATAAACACATACATTTTTCCTTATTTAAAATTAAGACATTAAAAAAATGAACATTTTGAATCGTGTCAGAAAAAGGTTAATTAAATTAGAAATTAATGAATGCATATATTAAAAGGCAAAAAAAAAAAATTTGAAACATCCGAATTGCATTTTTTTTTTTTAATTGCCTTACTTCCCAAAAAGTGTGCAAAAAAAAACAAAAAAACACTCCATTATGGGTCAAAGGAAATAAATTATTAACCACCATAATAAAAAAAAAAATAACAGGTCAAGTTTAGTATTATTCTGTTATTATTCTGACCTGGAAAATCATGCAGTCAGGTAATTTATACCATGCAATAAATGCTGTTAAAAAAAACCCTCCAAAAGAAAAGAGAAAAAACGATGGCAGAATAGCCTTTTTTCTTTATTTTACCACGCTTGGAGTGACATCTGGAGAAATGAAAGCTGTGCCTTCTCTCTCTCATTTCCTCCGAATGTTTAATTTGGCTAAAGGAGGAGACTGTGAAGCAGTTGCTGGTTGGCCTCAAGGATCACGTGACATAATGCCACATGAGCCACAGGAGAGGCAGTGGCGGCACCGCTGGAACATCACAAGATGTGAGTATATGGGTAATTATTTTACTTCTATGAAACAGTGATTGTTCACTACTCAGACAAACCCTTCTCAATCACTTTAATGTTTTTTCAGTACAATATATGGTAAAATGAATGGCATCATTCAAAACTGCAACTCGTCAAAAAAAAAAGCCAACTAAGGTTATGAGGATAGAAATATAAAAACTAGATATGGCTCTTCGGATATAAGGAAAAAAACAAAAAAAATTGTCAAAACTAAAAAAACTTGAGTCCATATGTGGTTAAAAAGAATATGATTTTCTGATATGTCAGATATACATGAGATCACGTTGTGAACCCCCGATTTCCAGCATGAAAGGGTTCTATAAAGAGAACCTCCTTTGGCACAGTACAGAGAGATTTTTGGAAATCTCACAACTTTCCAAGAAAATGCAAAAAAAAGTCTATAGTTTGCTTATAATGTTGTAGTTCAGCAAAGATTCCAACAATCTTCTAATATCATGCATCTATGAAATATTGAATAATTTGGAGTGGATTTTTTTTTAAAGATGCCATCTACAGATAATTATACATAATACTAATATTTGTATCGCTTTCTAAAGTCTGAGGAAGGGGCAGATCAGATATTTGTAATTTCTGTATAACTATTACATATTTACTTAGAACCTGAGAATCTTCCATTAAACAAATAATTAAAAATATATATTTATATAAAGCATGGACTAACCCCTGCTTTTTATACAGATAGACGGCATGATCAGCCATGGTTTGACAACTGGGGTAAGGACATGAGCTAGCGGAAGCACCTGCTCTTGGGATGTATCCCTGCTAATTTTAGCTGAAGGCTATGATCTGCAGAGGTTAGCCCTTGCTTGCTTGTTCTGCAGGTCACAACAGCATGACGTGGTATAGTCAGTTGAATTTATAGGTTACGTCCAATAGTTTTTCCCAGCTGTGTTATGTACCCAGAAGTGACGCACTGCAGTTGTTTGGGACAACTGTTTTATAATTCGATCAGGCACCTAGCCAGCAATAAAATATGTTGCAGATCTACGCAGTCACTCTGTGACCCCTCAGCATCCAATCCACAGAATAATAACTTAGTGGCAACACTGAGAACATGTAGTATACAAGTCAACTGCTCATTTCATAGTTTAATCTTCTTCATATGTTTAAATGCTTTGCTATGGAATCTCTCTAAAACACAACTGGTCTTCCCATTGTGGCCATGTGACATTGGGGTTGTATCATAATCCATATCGTTTGTTCTTTTCCAGGCAAAGAGAAGTGCTCAAAGTAAATGCACAAAACGATAAAAGCATTACTTTTTTTTTTAAATGAAAATTGTGCACAAATATATATATATATATATATATATATATATATATAACATATATATATATATATATACATATATATATATACACATATACATATATATATATATATATATATATATATATATATATATTGTAGCATTCCAGGGGATTTAGCTCTAGGATCGCTGTCTGGGTAGACAGAATGGCATGAAAACAGTTCATTCAGACAGCAGTTCTGGTGCACAAACTGGCCGCAACCAGCTTTATTAAAGTCCACAGCAAACAGATTAAAACAAAGCATAAACAGAAAACCTGGGCTTGTCTAGCCTCTAATTACACTTAGATAGATGACCCTCTCTATCCGGGACCCAGACTCTACCAGTCTGTGCCCAAAACAACACATATCACATATGTTACCAGTATGGAGCTTCACAGATACTCCTCCTTGTGTCTGAAGGCACCTTCCATGTCCAGACTCGAGAGAGATCCACTCCTATTCAGCCGCTCTTCACACGGATTCGCACTGAGACTACTCCTATGTCCGGGGTCCTTCCTGCACCCAAACTGAGATAGCTCAAACACTCTTGGAGACTGCTTCCTTGTGCCAGGACACCTCTCTGTGTCCAGGCTAAAGACAGCTCTAACACTCTTGGAGACTGCTTCCTTGTGCCAGGACACCTCTCTGTGTCCAGGCTAAAGACAGCTCTAACACTCTTGGAGACTGCTTCCTTGTGCCAGGACACCTCTCTGTGTCCAGGCTAAAGACAGCTCTAACACTCTTGGAGACTGCTTCCTTGTGCCAGGACACCTCTCTGTGTCCAGGCTAAAGACAGCTCTAACACTCTTGGAGACTGTTTCTTGTGCCAGGACACCTTCCTGTGTCCAGGCTAAACTAGCTCTCAGACTGTGTTTCCAAACACCTACTTCTGGTCTCCTAATTAACACCTGAGTAGTTTCAGGCTTGTGCTGCAAGTGTGTGCTGAATGTGAGGTGTAGTGACCTTTCTCTACCACTAGGTTTACAAAGCCACACATTTCCCTTATACCTAGGTGAAATGTACACCCCATTCATCACATATTCACTCACTGTCTCACATATCCCCTCCCTCTTCTCCAGACCGGAGGGCTGGTCATCCAGACCGGAGGGCTGGTCAACAATCCAACAGAGACAGTGAACTCTGGACCAGTCATGGCCCTCATCAGCTTCATCCTCACCACTGTCATAGCCAACATTAGTTTTCTCTTCATCTGAAGCATCCGCACTACCCTGTACCCTCCCAGGCCTATACTCTCTGCGGGCCTCGGGTATCCTGCACGGTTTCATCTTGACCTTAGGGCCGGGCTCATTTTCGATATAGTGCCTGGCCAGAGAAGTACGACCCGACACATCAGAACACTTCTGCTGACTCTTCCTCAGAAACTCACGTACCTCCTGTCCCTGGTGCACTGACCATGTGTCACCAACTATCACAGAAGGTATAGGGGGCTTTTCACTTTTCTCCAGTTCCCCACTTTCAGGCTCTTCTGGCAAGACACGCCCAGAAGCCCCACCGTCCATCCCATACTCCACTTCTTCAGTCACATCTGGCTCACTGTCAGGGCTATACCCTTCATTTTCATTCATATCCTGCTCACTGTCAGGGTTATATAATTAATTTTCATTCACATCCCGCTCACTTTCAGGAGTATACAATTCATTTTCATTCACATCCTGATCTGGAACCTTAGTTAACATGTCATCCACAACATTAACTTCACCATCTGGTCCCTCAAGTATGTGACTATGTGACAACCCCAGCACTATGCTTCCATATAGCTCAGGTGCTAGGAGCTGGCTCACTACCTCTCCCTGGACTTCAGTGTTTATGGCAACATGAAGAAACCTCTCCTCAGAGCCAGGCTCTTGGGAAACCTCATTTAGAACATCCCTATTTTCCTGGGCCTTTTTAAGAGAGGGGTCTCGCCACTGCTCACTCTCAAAATTGTCACAGGACACAGGCAAGTCAGGACACTCGGTTCCCGAGAACCACCATCCTCGTCTCCCAACATCACCTGCAAAGGAATTTCATCACTATCACAGTCATCATTATTATCAACATCATTATCATGACTATGATCAGTATTATCATCACTACCATGATCATCATCATCATCATTATCAGCATCAGCATCATCATCATGGTCATCATTATCATCATCATTATCATGGTCATCATCATTATCATGATCATCATCATCATATAAGTTTAACATCCCACTAGCATTGTGTTCCGCCCCTCGGGACTGCGCACCCTCAATAGGAGCTTCATCACACTGTCCATCAGAAACATTTCTCCCCCAGAGATCCTCAGAATGGGGAAAGTCACATACGGAAGTCACTGGACTCTCTGAGTCTAAGAGGGCCTGTGCTGGGCATTCACTTACAACCACCGGGAACACCTGTGGTCCAGTCTCTTCGGCTGCAGTGGTCACACACACCGGTTCTGCGCAGGGAGAGAGGGACCTGCCAACATCACGGCACATAGGCTCCCCTCTAGTGAACAGCCGGTTGCAATTTCACGACATCTCCAACACTGTCCACCACAATAACCCTCCCATATGTCCCCAACAGCTGGAACGCTCTTACCGCGAGAGTTCAGCGTCCGGGAACTCTGAAGCGACGACCTCTCAGACGGCTGGTCCTCAGGAGGACGTGCTCGGGTGTAGCGGTTCACCATCACCTTTCCAACTCCATAATCAGGCTCGCTGACTGCAGACTCCCAACTGTATCTCCAGTCACGAACTCCCCTGGCACGGGCTGTCACCGTAACACCCAGCCGGGTAAGAATCGCCGCTTTCAACTTGTCATAGTCTTCGCTGTCCTGCTTGCTCAGGTCAGCCCAGACTTTTTGGGGTTCCCCAGTCAGATAGGGTACGACCGCCATGGCCCATTCAGATAGTGGCAGATTCTCCTTCTCTGCCAGTCTCTCAAACCTAGTAAGATATACCTCCACATCATCACGAGGTGTCATTTTTCTCAAGGACCGTCTTACCGCCTTCTTTACAGCGGACAAGTCAGGTGCCTTCACAACATTACTTTGAGACGAGGTGCTGAGAGCTGCAATCTGCTCCAACACTCGGTTATTCTCCTGCTGCTTCTGCAGGATTTGCTGCTGGTACTGCTGCATGCACTGCTGGTGCTGCAGGCGCTGCTGCTCCATGCTCCGCTGGGCCTGCACCAGGTACTCAATGAGCTCCTCCATACTGCCGGACTTATCTGTCTCAACCACGGCAGTCTTATGTTGCACAATAACTTGCGCCATTTGTTCAAACAGCGCCTCCATGCTGTCATCCATGCTGTCAGACTTCTCTGTCTTAACAACGGCAGTCTTCACTCAAGACATACACACACTCTACAGTCTTTTCCATAGAAAAATTCAGCTCTGCTGTGCAGACACTTTTTTTTTTTTTTTTTTCTTTGCAAAGTCTATTAGGGCTCCTGTCTCTTTAAGACTGCTCCACAGACTTTTCTTTTGCTGCTGCACATTCCACAGTCATTTTCACAACAAGTTCAGCTTTTGCTGTGCATACATTTTCTCTCTGCAGACCCTATCAGGGTTCTCTCCAAGACTGCTCCAAACAGACGTTTCTGCTGACACTTTTTTTTTTTTTTTCCTCTGTTGCTATTTCAACAGACTTCACCTTTATTGCTGTCTCTCGCCACTGTGCTGCATGCACACTCCAGCACTAACTGTACCAGGCACTGCGCTGCCCCAGCATTCTCCGCCAATTGTAGCATTCCAGGGGATTTAGCTCTAGGATCGCGGTCTGGGTAGACAGAATGGCATGAAAACAGTTCATTCAGACAGCAGTTCTGGTGCAAAACTGGCCGCAACCAGCTTATTAAAGTCCACAGCAAACAGATTAAAACAAAGCATAAACAGAAAACCTGGGCTTGTCTAGCCTCTAATTACACTTAGATAGATGACCCTCTCTATCCGGGACCCAGACTCTACCAGTCTGTGCCCAAAACAACACATCACATATGTTACCAGTATGGAGCTTCACAGATACTCCTCCTTGTGTCTGAAGGCACCTTCCATGTCCAGACTCGAGAGAGATCCACTCCTATTCAGCCGCTCTTCACACGGATTCGCACTGAGACTACTCCTATGTCCGGGGTCCTTCCTGCACCCAAACTGAGATAGCTCAAACACTCTTGGAGACTGCTTCCTTGTGCCAGGACACCTCTCTGTGTCCAGGCTAAAGACAGCTCTAACACTCTTGGAGACTGCTTCCTTGTGCCAGGACACCTCTCTGTGTCCAGGCTAAAGACAGCTCTAACACTCTTGGAGACTGCTTCCTTGTGCCAGGACACCTCTCTGTGTCCAGGCTAAAGACAGCTCTAACACTCTTGGAGACTGCTTCCTTGTGCCAGGACACCTCTCTGTGTCCAGGCTAAAGACAGCTCTAACACTCTTGGAGACTGTTTCTTGTGCCAGGACACCTTCCTGTGTCCAGGCTAAACTAGCTCTCAGACTGTTTCCAAACACCTACTTCTGGTCTCCTAATTAACACCTGAGTAGTTTCAGGCTTGTGCTGCAAGTGTGTGCTGAATGTGAGGTGTAGTGACCTTTCTCTACCACTAGGTTTACAAAGCCACACATTTCCCTTATACCTAGGTGAAATGTACACCCCATTCATCACATATTCACTCACTGTCTCACTATATATATATATATATATATATACATATATATATATTATATATAACATGTCATCCTCCATCTTATCCCGAATGGAAATGTGCAATTGCTGCGATCTTTATGCCTGATGGACATAGCATTGAATTAATTTAGCGTATGCAAGCTGTGCTCCCCAGTATGGGGCTATATATGCTGCCAAAAAAGCTTCATTGGGTACTATACACACAGCATCTGATAAGATCTATAGCAGGGGTGGGGAATATTTTTTCTGCCAAGGGCCATTTGGATATTTATACCATCCTTCGGGGGCCATACAGACTCCGCCCACAAAGTACATTCAGACTCTGGCACTGGTGTCAGGACGTAATCTTTCATTGCATGCCCTTCAGTTTACAGTAGTGAACACTACATGTGTACTTACAGAGCAAGAAGAAATTAATGAGCTGGTGGCAATCAAAATACAGCTCCCTGCCAAAGCACAGCAGTCCCTGAGAAACTGCCCGGGGGCCGGATAAAAGGTCATCGAGGGCCGTAAATGGCCCTGGGGCCTGAGGTTCCCTACCCCTGGTCTATAGGAATCACATGCAGACTTAGTCAAGAGATTTTCTTTTAATGTATATTGTTACAAAAGAGTTTACAAAATCTCAAAAAAATATCTTCATTATGGAAAACATGTAAACATATTCAATATAGTCACCCCATGAAATGCTTTGAAGAGGGTATGCCTTGGAAACATGCAGGTGTGCTGTTTTTTGTGTTACCACTAGTGTTGAGCATTCCGATACCGCAAGTATCGGGTATCGGCCGATATTCGCGTTATCGGAATTCCGATACTTAATTCCGATACTTTTTCAATATCGTATACCGGAATCGGAAGTTCCCATAATTCTTTGAGAGGCAATGTGATTTTAGTCAGCCAATGAGGAATCCTACGAAGTGTGGGCACATCCTGTAATGATGCGGTCATCTTAACTAATGGCATGGCTGTGATTGGCTGCTGAAATGATGTCAGAATGCACTATAAAAGGCGCCGCAGCCATTTTAGCGTCACTGTGCTGTGAACTCAGTTAGGGACAGAACGCTGCTGTGCTGACTCTGAGGGACAGTTAGATATTGCGATTTTGTGTACTACTGTGCTTGAGGCAGGCTAGTTTACCAACCGCTGTGTAAAGCTTCATTTTGCCAGTGTTGTTTTAACAGCTCTGTGCAAGGTGTGTGTGTGACAGTGCAGGTGACGCTGCAGTTTGCTCTGCATCCACCGCTGTTTGTAGGCATCGGCACGTGTCACTTTTTTTTTATTTTTTTTATTTTATTTAGTGGAATTGGTGCAGCTCCATTATATTAGAAAAAAATCAAATCTATTAGTGTGACGTGCTTCCATCCGTATACAATACATTGGTTGCAAACACTATAGAAGTACAGAAAGGAGCTTTTCACAGATAGTGAATAGTTGTGTTTCAGTGTTCACTGCAGTCTGTGAGGTTTTGATTTTTTGAGGCAGATCACGCTCCAGTTAGTTCTTCAACCACTGCTGGTTGTAGTCTGCTGAGCGTGTCTCAGTGGCTCATCCTTTTCATTTATCTCCAATTGGTTCTGCTACATTCCATTTAAAATAAATCTAATCTATTAGTGTGACGCGCTTCCATCCGTATACAATACATTGGTTGCAAACACTATAGAAGTACACAAAGGAGTAGCCTTTCACAGATTGTGGACAGTTGTGTTTCAGTGTTCACTTCAGTCTGTGTTTTTTACTTTTTTGAGTGCACATCACGCTCCAGTTACTTGTTCAAGCACTGCTGCTTGTACTCTGCTGAGCGTGTCTCAGTGGCTCATCCTTTTCATTTATCTCCAATTGGTTCTGCTACATTCCATTTAAAATAAATCTAATCTATTAGTGTGACGCGCTTCCATCCGTATACAATACATTGGTTGCAAACACTATAGAAGTACACAAAGGCGTAGCCTTTCACAGATTGTGGACAGTTGTGTTTCAGTGTTCACTTCAGTCTGTGTTTTTTACTTTTTTGAGTGCACATCACGCTCCAGTTACTTGTTCAAGCACTGCTGCTTGTACTCTGCTGAGCGTGTCTCAGTGGCTCATCCTTTTCATTTATCTCCAATTGGTTCTGCTACATTCCATTTAAATAAATCTAATCTATTAGTGTGACGCGCTTCCATCCGTATACAATACATTGGTTGCAAACAATATAGAAGTACACAAACGGGCCTTTCACAGCTACTGAACATGGGTTTTTAATTTTTAACTAAAATATGTATTTTTTCAAATGACACAAATATAAGTAATGTTGAAGAGGAATAGTCCTACATCCATTGTTTGCACAATATTACAGGTGTACATCATGTCCCTTAATCAACAATGTATTATTATATTTACTTGTATGCTTTTATTTAAAAGCCAAGAACACAGAAGGATAACCTTCGCACTGCAGCTGTTGTCAAAGTTCAACCCACATTATGCACTTCCAACATTGCAGCATTTGAGGCATGATGTGAGTTGGATTGGTCAAAGTTATGGAGTGAGAAGGTTCACCATCAGTACCCTATAGCATAAGTATGCTTTTGTGTTAGCATTTGTGTTAGACATGTGGATATCTGCCATAATATGTCACAATTATTTAGTTACAGATTTGTTACCAACACTAATCATTGAATGGTTTTAAATTTGACGTTTCACTTGTTTACAGCTTAGAAATAAGGGTGTAGCCTGATATCTATGTGTAGCACTAGCCACTTTAACATGTCATGTTTTTTTAAACATGTGTAGCTAGGTAGCAGTAATTTTTGCCGGACACACAGCAGGGGAACAGCAGGCGTTACTGAACCCCACTATCACTATAGCTTGTGTATTGGTCTGTGGACACGACACTTCTGAGCAGCAACTGGCAGTGTTGTAGCCCAGGGAGTATAGCTCAGGTGGTAGAAAGATGAACATAACAGGAGACATGGAAAACGTTGCCAACCAGTTAGTTAATCTGAAACCGGACAGGCAAATTCAGGCGAGATCCATGCCTAGTTCATTTTCAGAAAAGTAAGCCGTTCTACATTATCGTAGGATAGTCGCATGCAACGGTCTGTTAGTACACCACCTGCAGCAGTAAAGACGCGCTCCGATAATACACTGGCAGCAGATCAAGCCAGCACCTCCAATGCATACTGGCTAAGCTCTGGCCATGTATCCAGCTTAGAGACACAAAACTTGAATGGGGAAGAGCCATCTGAGAGTACACTGAGAGGGCAAGACATGTAGTCTGTAACCATCTTACGGAAATGTTGCCTCCTGCTGACTGGAGCCGTCTCGGATGGTGTAGACATTGGTGGCGCTGCCACAAAACTTCGACACATTTGGAACATACTGTTCTTGCCCTGTGCAGAGGCGCTGCTTGTGCTTCCTCTTGTTGCAGAGCTGTCTCCACTGCCTCGACGCACAGAGCTGCTTTGTAAATCAGTAGCAGCAGCAGTGCTCTCGGCTGGAATGGAGAACATTATGGATTGCACCAGTGTGTCTTGGTACTTCCGCATTTTACGCTCCCGGTTCAACGGTGTGATGAGGCTTTGTAAGTTGTCCCGGTAGCGAGGGTCTAGGAGGGTGTACACCCAATAATCAGACGTGGTGTGAATGTGTTCGATGCGGCGGTCGTTTCTCAGCCACTGCAGCATGAAATCAACCATGTGCTGCAGACTCCCAACTGGCCAAGAAACGTTGTCCCCTGCAAGAGGCGTCATCTCCGCCTGCTGTGCATCACCCCACCCTTGGTCTACATACTGACTAGAGCATTGTCTACCTCCCTCTGGAGCGATGTCTTCCTCCTCCATTGACTCCTCCTCATCCTCCTCACAAAGTCCTTCAAATACATATAAATTTACAAAATTTAAAACTCAAAATTTAAAAACTTTGTATCATAATTCTGTAACATCAGTTTATGGAAACACAATAGCATTACAAAAGGATAGACAAAAAATGTACATTATGTGCTTTGTAAATACATTAAAAGTTTGTAATGGTTATGAAAATATAGACAGCGACTCTGGAGGTTCAATTGTTGATACAGCATGGTACTTTGAAAGTCCTCCAGCCCTTTGTGAGGAACCACGTTGCGCTGACTGTCCAGAAGGTGATGGAATTTGTGACTCCTCATCCTCCACCTCTTCCAAAACCTCATGCCTTAGTGCTTGCAGTGTTTTTTGAAGCAGGCAGATAAGGGGGACAGTCAGGCTGACTAGTGCATCATCTGCACTCGCCATCCGCGTTGACTCATCAAACGCACGCAAAACGTGGCAGATATCCTTCATAGAGTTATTCGCCACTCATTACACTGGCAGTGGCTGCCCATTCATTATAGGATCCAATTCTAATTACTGGTTCTCACCAACAAAGCTCTCCACAGCGCAGCACCCCCCTACATCTCCTCCCTTATTTATATTTATCGGCCTAACCGACTGCTGCACTCTGCAAACGACCTTCGACTAACCTCTGCACTAATCCGTACCTCCCACTCCCAACTCCAAGACTTCACCCGCGCTGCGCCAATCCTCTGGAATGCTCTACCCCAAGAAATTAGGACTATCCGCAATTTGGATGGTTTCAGGCGCTCCCTCAAAACACATTTGTTCACAGTGGCCTATCACATTCACTAATCAAAGTCATTCTATGTGTAATTCTGTGTGTGTAGCCCATTCACTATCTCCATGCATCCCTCACTTCCTTAAAATGGCTGGACCATCATTGTAAAAACACCATTGTATATAAACACCTGTACTTTGTATCTCCCACACCTCATTGTAGATTGTAAGCTTTCACCAGCAGGGGCGGCTGATTTGCTTTAATTATTGTATTGTTAACGTTGTTACTTATGATTATGACTCGTGTTTTGAAACTGTTAAACTGTAAAGCACTGCGGAATATTATGGCGCTATATAAATAAATAATATTATTATTCTTATTATAGAGGCCCACTCAGTAGTGGTGAAGTGTGAACGGCGCAAATTGCGAGTTGACTGCGCCTGATGCAGCTGATACTCCATTACTGTTGGCTGCTGCTCACACAACCGCTCCAACATATGTAACGAGGAATTCCACCTGGTGGGTACGTCACATATGATGCGATGTTCATGAAGGTGAAATCTGCGTTGCAGAGCTGCAATCAGCGATCTGGCCATGCTGGAACGTCGCAAGTGAGCGCACTCTAGGCGGACCTTGTGCAGCAGTGCATCAAGATCCGGATAGTCCCTCAAAAAACTCTGCACGACCAAGTTGAGCACATATGACAGACATGGTATGTGAGTGAGGTTGCCAAGGCCCAGAGCTGACACCAGATTTCGGCCATTGTCACACACTACCAAGCCTGCCTGTAGATTCTCTTCCAAAAACCACACGTCGCTCTCCTGCTTTATGGCATTACAGAGCTCCTGCGCTGTGTGGCTAAGATTCCCCATGGAAATTAATTTCAGGATGGCCTGTTGACATTTGGACACGGCTGTGCTCATATCGGTCGCAACAGGTAAACGTTCACGGGTCCATGTGGAGGTAGACCGTGACGGCTCCTGCAGCGATGATTCTGAGGAACTGGAATAGGAGGAGGAATCAATGTGTACAGACTTGATTCCTGCAATCCTTGGAGTTGGCAGAACACGTACAGCGCCACTCGCAAGATCAGTACCCGGCTGCACAACATTGACCCAATGGGCAGTGAGGGAAAGGTATTGTCCCTGGCCATGGGTGTTAGAACCCTCTTGTTAGGTTTTGTTTCAGTTTGCTGGTCACATGACCTTTTTTCCCTATTTAGTCTGGCTCCGCCCTTCTGGCTTTGCTTGACTTCATTGTATTATCTACTGTTAAGCTAGCCGGGTGCTTAGGTGCCTTAATCTGTCAGTTTTGCTTGATGTTAGGATCACAAAGTATTTATTTTTCTGTTTAATTATCCATGCTACAATTTATGTTAGGAGGTGTCCACCTTTTCTCACAGTCCCTAGATCTTGTAGGGATTACTCCCTCGCAACTATAGGTCTTCGTTCACACTAGATGAGGACTTTAGCGGGTCTGGTCGCAGGATCAGGTTCCCCGTTACATCGTAGGGATTCAGCTTAGTTGTATTGTAGGGACAGAATTCCCTTCTTTCCTTACTGGTTGTAGCAGATCATAACAATGGGTACTGGTCCACGCATCGGTGGTCAGGTGGACCTTGCTACTGAGGGCTTTTAGTAGCGCATGTTTAATTTTTCCCTCAACATGCTTTTGCAGACCAGGGACGGCTTGCCTGCTGAAATGAAATCGGCTTGGCACATTGTATTGTGGGATTGACAATGATATTCAGTTACGGAAACTGTCTGTCTCCACCAGCCTGAATCACAGCATTTCAAGGGACAGGAGTTTTGCAATGCCAGCATTCAGAGCCTGTGCTCGTGCATGGTTTGCGGAGTATGGCCGTCTTTTATCCTATGCCTGTGCTACCGATGGCTGTTTTGTGGCCTGGGAGTGTGAGGATGACAGGGAACTTGCTGCTGTGTGTGGAATAACAGTTTGTCTCTGGACAACAGTGGCCGAGGTTCTTCCATGGCGATCCTGTGAGGAAGCATAACCAGCTGTGTGTGAGCTCGATGAAGAGGCTTCAACACAACCTGAAGATGTAGGTGCTGCTGTAGGTTGGCCTACATCTCTAGTGTGTCTTTGTAACTCAACTACGTGCTTTGTCCGCACATGTTTCCACATATTTGTGGTATTGAGGTGACTGACACTTTTAGCTATTTTTAATTTTTGATTACACAGCTTGCATTTCACATAGCAAATATCATGTGCAAGTGTGTGAAAAAAGGACCACGCAGTGCAAGTCCTGGGAGCGCACGTTTTGACTTTTGGAAGACAACTGCTCCGAACAGGTGCCAAACTGGAGGCTACAGGCAACCGAGTCTGCAGCCTAACTCTCCCTCCTGTTTGTACCGTTGGGGCAATGTCTTCCTCTATCTTCCTTCTATCACTAACCATTTCTCTAGGCCTCTCCCAGCTTTCAACCAAAGTACTGGTTCTCACCCACAAAGCTCTCCACAGTGCAGCACCCCTCCTACATCTCCTCCCTCATTTCTATCTATCGGCCTAACCGACTGCTGCGCTCTGCAAACGACTTTCGACTAACCTCTGCACTAATACGTACTCCCACTCCCGACTCCAAGACTTCTCCTGCTCTACGCCAATCCTCTGGAATGCTGTACCCCAAGAAATTAGGACTATCCACAATTTGCATGGTTTCAGGCGCTCCCTCAAAACACATTTGTTCAGAGCGGCCTATCACATTCACTAATCAAAGTCATTCTATGTATTCTGTGTAAGTGTGTGTGTGTCTCTAGCCCATTCACTATCTCCATCCTCAGTCCCTTAAGATGGCTGGAACATCATTGTAAATGCACCATTGTATATAAACACCTATACTTTGTATCTCCCCCATCTCATTGTACATTGTAAGCTGTCACGAGCAGGGGCAACTTATTTAGCTTAAATTATTGTATTGTTAACGTTGTTACTTATGACTTGTGTTCTGAAACGGCTAAACTGTAAAGCGCTGCGGAATATGATGGCGCTATATAAATAAATATTATTATTATTCCTCTGAGCTGCTCCCACCACCTTCCTGTTCCTCATGCCATGTTGGGTCTTGGACCTCATCATCTCCACTACCCTCTTCCAACACCTGCTGTTGGGTGGTCTGGCCAGCACCATGCTCAACAGAAACTGGCACCTGGGTCTCATCATCATCAGATGCGTTCTGCGGTGTGCTGACCATCGGCACTGTCTCACCCGCCTCTTCAGATTCAGAGAGACACAGCTGTTGCGCATCACTGCATACTCCCTCTTCACATTACAGAATGCTGCTTGGCTGGGCCCCTGTTTGCAAGCCAATAGATTCTGAGAACAGAAGCAGACACTCAGCTGGCTCCTGTACAGAACTCTCTGACTGCCTGGGCAATTTGCCAGGCGGTGAAGAGACAGATGGTTGCCCAACAGTGCTGTGGTCCTGAGAGGAGGTGGAAGCAATTGAAGTCGATGCATTGGCTGACATCCAAACAACAACGGCTTCAATTTGTTCTTCCCGCAGCAGGGGGGTACTCCGAGCTCCTACAAAAGTGCGCATAAAGGAACGCTCACGGGGAAAACTGGTGGATGCTGTGTCACTGGGGGCCGCAGCAGCCACAGAATCCCCACGTCCTCTCCTGAAGAAACTCCACGACCACGTGCCTTACTCCCTGCCTTCTTCATCTTGGTAGATTGATAAAGAAAGTCTGAAAAGTTATAAGGTCTAAGTGTGGTTATTCCGCAGAGACTGCAGTGAACACTGCACACAACTGTTCACTACCCAATGCGTCTCAGCAGGAAGGCAGTCTGTGCGTCAAAACAAAGGCACAAGCATACATCCATGTACCCTGTTTATAAAGCTATATAAAAAAATTATGTAGTAGTGACGCACACTTTATTGAGGTACAGTATTACATCGCAATTCACCATCTGTGGCTATGCAGTCTCATCTATTATACCTTATCTATCTGTTGTCATGCTTCCAAGTCGACAGTCACAGTCAGCCATAAATAGCAATTTTCACTATGCACTTTTTAAAGGTTATGTTTGTTAATAAAAATGATTATTGCCACATATTATGAGTATTACATGATGGAAATTGTATAATTTTGTATAAAATATTTAGTGACATTATTCAGCAAATGGAACATTTTAGTAATATCACAGATAACTTGTAATGCTGATGATGTTTTGAAGTCAGACATTCATTGTCTATACAATAAAAATGGTGTACATACTGTTACTTATCCATCATTAATGGATTCAGATATGTACTTGTATGCTTTTATGTACAACCGTATAGCAGATTCCTTAACTAATTTATTTTGTGGTTTGCATTGCTGTTCAACATGTTAATGTATGTGTTTATGTTTGTCAATTCTTTATTTATCTAGATATTAGTTTAAATGAAATCATCATCTTATGGTAGTAAAGGTTATCTTTCTCTTGTTTGAAGTATAGACATTTAAAATTGACAGGTAACAAGGAAATTACTTGATCTAGTATTTAAACATCCTCCTTGACCCTGGGCTCCAACACCGCCAGTTGTTGCTCGGAAGTGCTGTTAGCACAGTCAACACTTGCTCCTGTGTTACTGGGGTTCAGTAACGTCAGCTGGTCCTCGGTTGTGCCATTGGCTCTTTTCCTTCTGCTGCCCCTCCGGGTTCCAGCACAGTCAGCTGGTCCTCGTTACTTGCATTGGCTCTTGTACCTTCTGCTACCCGTCCGGGTTCCAGTACCGTCAACTGGTTCTCCGCAGTGCCTTTGGCCTAGGTGCCTCCATCTCGGTATCCGAGTTCCAGCAACGTCTGCTGGTCCTTGGTAGTGCTTTGGAGCACAGGTACCTCCTGCTTAGTAACCGTGTCCCAGTAACGTCAGCTGGTCCTCGGTTGTGCCATTGGCTCTTTTCCTTCTGCTGCCCCTCCGGGTTCCAGTACCGTCAGCTGGTTCTCCACAGTGCCTTTGGCCTAGGTGCCTCCATCTCGGTATCCGAGTTCCAGCAACGTCTGCTGGTCCTTGGTAGTGCTTTGGAGCACAGGTACCTCCTGCTTAGTAACCGTGTCCCAGTAACATCAGCTGGTACAAGATTGTGCTACAAATACAAGATACGGAACAAGAGACACAAGAACAATAAGCAGAAGATCTAAAAGCAGAAGAACATGAAGTATAAGACCAAAATGAAGAGCAAAATATATGCTCTAAATTCTAAGCAGAAGAAGACTAAGCAGTGTATGGGGGTGAGTCCGTTCCTCCTCGTGGTGCCCCTGGAAAATGCCTGCTGCTGCAGGCTAAACTGAACACGGACAAATACTGTTGTAATTTAAATCTTTTGTGACAGCAAGAACGGAAGGATGAAAAATTCATACTTTGACAGATTACAAGTACAGGATTCTCTGTCACAAATAAGAATATGATGAAGAAGATGAAGCAGAATATGAATAAGAATAATAGTTTAATAAGAAGAATATGAGTAATGTTAACAAAGATGAATAGCAAGAAGTTTAAGAAGAAGATAAAGAAGGTGAAGATGAAGAATAATTTGATGAAAAAGATGATGCTGCAGAAGATTATGAAGGAGAAAGTGTGTGAAAAGTTAAAAAGGTGAAGATGAAGAGCATGGAAGTTGTGTAATATACATATTTGCCAAAATATAAAAAACGTTAACATTGTCAATTTCTTCGTCAATCCGAACATCTTTAAAAAAAAAAATATTTATGCTATTCCATTTGATTGGGTTAAACATCTATGCCTTTAATGTCTCCTCCACCTTCCCCAATACATTCTACATTACTCTTTCTTGTTTTCCTTCATGTACAATTAACCAACAAGGCAAGAATGGTTTTTTTTTAATTTCGATATTTTGTTCCCATAGACTTACATGGGACTTCCGGTATCGGTATCGCCGATATTTTAGTGATATCGGCGATACCATTCCGATTCCGATACTTTAGGATATCGGAAAGTATCGCTCAACTCTAGTTACCACTCTGCGCAGCATCTCATGGGCTATTAAGAACTGTGAATACCGACGTTTACAGAATTTCATGTGGTGACTATTAAATAGGTTTACGTTTGCCATCATTTTATATGTGGCTTTGACATTTTCTGTACCATTTTGCAACTACCGTGTTTCCCTGAAAATAAGACCTAGCATGATTTTAGAGAATTTTGGGAGTATGCTTGTAATATAAGCCCTTCTCAAAAAATAAGCACTAATTACAGTCAGGCACGGCATATGGGAGAAAACTGGGAAATTACTCAGGGCCCCCACTCTTTTAGGGGCCCTCAGTATTCTTATGCCGGGCTTAAGACTGCTTAAGGACCTTTGATGACAAGATGGACATGTGACCTTG
The DNA here is from genome assembly GCA_033576555.1 of Oophaga sylvatica. NCBI lineage: Eukaryota > Metazoa > Chordata > Amphibia > Anura > Dendrobatidae > Oophaga > Oophaga sylvatica. The sequence goes on from JARQOD010000001.1 coordinate 471,129,991, forward strand.
TTGTCACCAAAGTTCCTTTTACTGTGAGTCTAGAGGAACTAAAGAGGAGACAGGCTAGTATGTATTATAACACACATACATATACCCCACACACACACACATACATAGAATCATAGAATAGTAGAGTTGGAAGGGACCTCCTGGGCCATCTGGTCCAACCCCCTGCTCAAAGCAGGATTCTCTAAATCATCCCTGACATGTCTGTCATGAAGTGTGAATAAATATCACGTGTGAGTATGTACAGTAGATATATATGTGCAGTGTGTAATGACATGATTACATTTGAATAGATTAAGTTTTTTTTGGTTCAAGAATAAATGTAGAATGCGGTTCATGGAAAAAAAAAAATAAAGCCCTAACCCATCTTTTGGAGCAAAAAGATAATATAAGACCCAGTCTTATTTTTGGGGAAACACTGTATGCAGAAGAAAATCTCTAGACTAAATCATAATGGTCTACATGTAGTGATGAGCGAGCACTAAAATGCTCGGGTGCTTGTTGTTCAGGTTGAACAGATTGGAATACTCGGGTACTCGGACAGAACAACGAGACAAATGTAAGTCTATGGGAGACCCGAGCATTTTTGCCGCGATCCCCCGGGCGTCATTTAAAGGACTAAAAACGTCTGAAAATGATGGAAACATTGCTGAAATGACACGGGAACATCATGGGGATCGCCCCTGGAACGATTTCTGACTCCTAGTTCCCAGCTGTAAACAATGTTGTCAGAGTTTCATGCCATTTTTACTGGAGCACCGAAAAACATACCAAAACGAAACCAAAACTGATTTTGCAGAGAAATCTGTGAAGGCAAAATAATTAACCCAGACCAAAATGTTCCTCCACCACTTGGGATATGTTCAGACGCAGCGTTCTAGAAGCGTTTTTGATACTTTAATATTGATTTTACCCAAAACAAATGCATTCACTGGCAAATGTCGTTGTAACATTTAACAAGCCTAGCTGGCCATATGATGTGTGACACATAAGCAGACCCATCTTGCTTCATTTATGAAGGAGGGACTCTTAAAGTCACAGAGCCTATTTTTACTGGTGCATCAGGCGACATTAATCTTCTTAAAGAGTGGGTCTCCTAAACTGTTGTAGACTATGCTGTCAGTGGATGTGCTGCTAAGAATTATGACGCACCCCAATACTCCTTTCATAAGAGGTCCCAGAGGGCCTCCATAAAAAATGTTGCATTGAATGCAAGACCTGCCCTGCTAACAATTCATATGCACCCCAATAAGCCTTTGAAGCCACATAGTGGATGGGCCCCGTAAAATCCACTTCACCATATTCATTTTGGTACTCCTGCACTCTTGTTTACACAGTGACAGCAATGTCTGCCCTGCTGCATAGCCATATGCACCCCATTACACATTGGAACCCACATAAAGGATGGGCCCTGTAAAATCCTTGTCACAATATTCTTTTTGTACTCCCGTACTCCTTTTTTTAAACACTTTGCAGCAATGTCTGCCCTGCTGCATAGCCATATTCCCCATAATGCCCTGAAACCCACATATTGGATGGGCCCTGTAAAATCCATGTCACCATATTCTTTTTCTACTCCCGTACTCCTTTTTTTAAACATTTGCAGCAATGTCTGCCCTGCTGCATAGCCATATGCACCCATAATGCCTTCGAACCCACATAATGGATGGGCCCTGTAAAATCTATGTCACCATATTCTTTGTCTACTCCTGTACTCTTTTGTTTACACAGTGACAGCAATGCCTGCCCTGCTGCAAAGTCATATGCACCCATTACGCCTTGGAACCCACATTCTGGATAAGCCCATGAAAATCCACTTCACAATATTAATTTTGTACATCCAGAAGTCGCCAATGATAGACATAAAAGGTCTAAGTTTATCTACCCAAGTGATGAATAATGGGGCTTTGGTGCAAGATTTCATACATATCAAAGTAAATGGCATTGGCACACCCACACAATTAATTACATCTCCATGCAAAGTGTTTGTTTTTCTGAACAGAAACACTTGAAGTTTTTAAAAAAATAAAAAAAAATCACATAGAAAATCACACCGAGTTAAGGAGAAGTGACTGCAAGGAAAAAAAAAAGGAAAGAATCAGCATCTCTTCAAACAAAACTTGATAACTTCACAGTTGTGGCTGATAAAAATCTCACCAATTAGTCCAAAACCGAGTGAAAAAGATTACTTTAAATGCTTGCAAGACGATAAATTATACTAATGTGACACAAAATCCTGTATGTTTTCAGTTAAGCTTTTGAAAATAACCAACAATGCAGTCTGAATGATGTGATTGGAGACAGGAGACTGTTATTTAAAAAAAAAAAAAAAAAAAGAAAAAGGAGTGTACCATGAAACCTCAAGCTGTCAAACACTTTCTTGGTTTTCAAATGGTAATGGAATCCCAAAAATATGTTGAGAGCAGGATACACTACATTGAAGGACGATCAACTTTTCATGTTTTTTAATGGTATGACGGTTCCCTCTTTGCCTAATTATTTAATGGATAATTTGGCTATTTTATTTGCCAAGTTTTTAACACTAAGGTTCAGATACGGCTTTAAAGATGGCTAATACTGGAAATATGACGCTTTTTTATTTAAAAGTACAAAATTAAAGGAATAGTATGATTGAATAGTATGAGTGCATAGAGTTTTGTATATTTTAATATACAAAGGTAAAGTACATATAGGGATTAAATAAATCTGATGATTAAGTACCATATATACTCGTGTATAAGCAGACCAGTGTATAAGCCGACCCCCCTAATTTTGCCACAAAAAACTGGGAAAACTTATTGACTCGTGTATAAGCCGGGTGTATAAACTGCCCTCCTGCTCTGTGCTGCCCCCGTCCTGCTCCTTGCTCCCCCATCCAGCTCTGTGCTCCCCCATTCTCCTCTGTATTCCCCCTCCTGCTCCGTCCTCCGCTGTGCTCCCCCATTCCTTCTTCGTCCTCCTGTGCCCCCCCATCCTGCTCCGTGCTCCTCTGTGCCCTCCATCCTCTCCCCATCCTGCTCCGTGCTCCTCTGTGCCCTCCATCCTCCCCCCGTCCTGCTCCATGCTCATTGTCCTCCTCCATGCTTCCCCGTCCTCCGTTCTCCCCCCGTCCTCCTCCATGCTTCCCCCGTCCTCCCCCCGTCCTGCTCCATGCTTCCCCCTCCTCCGTTCTCCCCCCCATCCTGCTCCATGCTTCCCCCGTCCTCCGTTCTCCCCCCCGTCCTCCTCCATGCTTCCCCATTCACCGTTCTCCCCCCCGTCCTGCTCCTTGTCCTCTCCTCCATCATACTCACCCCTCCCCGTGCCATCGCTGAGCGTCTCTGCAATCCTGCGTTCTCCCCGCTTACTGCAGCTCTCCAGCGCTGAGCGGTGATGTAATACCGCTCATTAAGGCCATGAATATGGAGGCCACGCCCATGGGAGTGGCGTCGCGTCCATATTACACGACCTTAATGAGCGGGTATTACATCACCACTCAGTGCTGGAGAGCTGCAGGAAGCCGGGGAGAACGCAGGATTGCAGGGACGCTCAGCGATGGCACGGGGAGGGGTGAGTATGATCCAGCCACCGGCTCCTGCTGCGGCATCCCCTCCCCCACTGGTTTCTGCCCTATGACTCGTGTATAAGCCGAGGGGGCATTTTCAGCACGAAAAAAGGTGCTGAAAATCTCGGCTTATACACGTGTATATACGGTAGATATAAAGATTAACTACATACAGTATACTTACATCATCACCAAGAGGCTTTTAAACATCATCCGTCTGGAATATCAGAGAAGCAACACCAAGACAGAGAACCCCTGGGAGATTCAATACACTGCATGGGTGTCCCCAATTAGGCAGGTATGAACACACTGTACATGTACAGGTACCCCAGTTTTTGCATCTGTCTTTGTCATGTTTCTCTGGTCTTATATAGTGATTAACACTATGTAGTAACTCAAGTTTCACCCAGCCCTTCAAGTGGCCAGATTTCAAGGTCGGATGAAACGGAGATATCATGTAGTCGTCAGACGAGGGGCTATAAACCCTTAGAATGTAAAAGCCACAATGATTTAGATAAAACCACCACAGACAGAGGTTAAGTAAACCGTAAAGTTTTACAAATCACAAACCGCAAACATATGGAAGCTTAAATATTTTACCAGAAATGCAGCTATGTAATTGTCTGAATGCATTCAGTATATTTGAATATGGATTCAAAAGAGCCATTTGTATATTCGCACTACACTATTAACAGCAATCATATCTATATAGAGCCATTCTTGAAAAAATGAAGATTAACCCATAGACTACTATCTATAATAATGACAATCTTTTTTTAGCAATATCTATAGGTAAGTAATGTTAAAAGTAGCTGCTACTATGTACTCCGAAATAACATAGAAATGCAATCATGTGAAGATGTTCTAAAACCTAACTGTGACTGACCATGCTCAATATTCCACAACTGTTCCGTTCTGCTGTGTAGTAAATATTTGAGATACCATAGATGATCACAGAGGGTTTCAACAAAGTAATTTAGAAATATCATTTTTTAATTTTCCTGTATACAATCCAGTAAAGAAGGAACATGCAGTCTCACTCATAGAAGTTATCGCTTAAAAAAATTGATTAAGTCCTCAGCATCTACAAGCATTCAGACATCACTGTTATGTATTGAATTCTTACCATTTGAGGCAGCCAAAGTTATGGCTGTTAAGGAGATAAACAAATATAGTTAAAGAAATATTTGTAATAAAATACTGAGCCTACATAACAGCATTGCTTTATCAAATTTATATGAAGTGCATTGTGTACAATGTGAGCAACCGAGCAACAAAAAAAGGAGCTTTTCAAGTGAGCTCTTTAAGGTACATAAATGTAATGAAGGAACGCGACGACCCATCAAAGCCAAATGATCGTGACTGTCACAGTCCACTGGGCTTGTTGGAGAAATTCATGCTGGAAATCCCTCCAGATCCTGCATCTTTTCCTGATCCTGAAGTACAAAGATTTTCCGAATCTCCTTCCACATGGGAGTCAAAACATTCCATGGTAACCCAAATTTTCAAGATGTCAGTGCATCTACCAGGGATAAAAGTGGCTTATTAGAGAGAATGCGCTTGGTGATGAATGCAGGCTCTGCTGTCAGGAATACAGCAGAAGATGAATCCTTGCATTCTGTTGGGATCCTGGAATGTAAATTCAAAGAAGGTGGAGAAGCTGGATGAGCTAGAGAGAACTTCTGACCAGCCAGAATTGGACCTTCAGATAATAGTACAAGATGTGTCCGATAATGACGATGTTGTGATTTGTGGAGAAGTCACACATGTTCTAAAGGTAAAAAATGTGGTTCACTCTGAAAGGTCAACGGACAATCAGCTGGAATCTGTTTCTCCACTCCAACAAATTCAAAGGTGAAACTGGGAAAAAAAAAGTCCAAAAAGCAGACATTTGATATAGAAAATCCACATGATTCTCTTATCCTGTTTTCAGCAAACTCCCCTATAACTGTTTGCGGAAGCACAGTACAGGCATTGTATAAAGTCCTGATGAGAAGCTCATTGCCTACAAGACAGAGCACCACTTCTGTCTCACTTGGTTAAGGAGACAAAGAATCTTAAGTTGCCTGACGAAAGATTGAAAAAACTGGCTGAAAATGTTGAAGAAGACATATGACCCTTGTATCGTGATACTAGTATAAGATACAAAACTAAGTACAGAAGTCTTTTCAATCTGAAGGACACCAAAAATAATGGTTTCTTTCAACATGTGGTATTAGGTGAGATCATACCACAACGTTTGGTTCTGATGAGTCCTGCAGGAAATGGCTGGCCAGGAGCTAAGTGACTGGAGAAACCAGGAGAGGCAGCACACATTGGAGATTATTCAGAAAGCAGAGGAGGAAATAAATCAAAAACAGCAAATGATAAAGCTCGCACAAAGGGGTTGATTGAAATCGATACATCACCATATCTAATGTTTACCTTGGAGGATCTGTGTCATGCACCTTTGAAAACCAATGATTCACTGAGTTCAGATATTAATAATATAAATGAGATCACAACAGATACAACAGCTCATCACAAAAATCACCTTCTGGACCTCAATTGCATCATTTGCATGGGAAAAATCAAACCTTCAGATATGCATAATATGGCCCAATGGCCAAAAATAAAATCAGCAATCATAAATGCCAAGGAAAAGAGTTATGGACAGAAGCTACAATCCTCAGAGGCAGCAGAGACCATTGATTGCATGGAAAATGATGTCTTAGCCATAAGAAGTGAGAACGCCTCCTCATCTAAAACTGCAATATTGAAAGGCTTGATTCAGATGTTTTCTAAGACGTTAAAAGTGAAAGCATGCAAATTTTGGGATATAGTGCCTACCTTTTTCAGAAATTACCAAAGAAGATCACAACTAAAGGGGTCATCTCTCAGGAATCAGTCTGGGAATATGTGCATCTCAACTGGCCTGCATGTACCAAGGATATGTGCCTCCTGCGTTTCAGCCCCAGACCAGCAGTGATGCGCTGTTCTACAGTCGGCTCTATTCCTTCCTCAACCGCATACCAAGATATGCAATTATCAATGCCAACAACATGGAGGCCTTTATAATTCCACTTCCAGAATGCCAGCCAATACTTGCCAAACTTTGCCCATTAGGGGGGCCATGTCTTGAGGATGAACATCCTCATCTTTTACTGGCTCTACTTTTTCCAAACTATCCATTCTGGTCTTCGTGTACCAGAAAGTTCCCCAAAATTCAGAGAGAGCAGGATCAGGATATTCCTGATGACATATTCACATCTATATTTTAAGATGTCTCAAGGGAGGAGAATTTGATGGGGGAACAAGGACACTCACCTTTAGGGCAGGAGATACCTGGTGTGGGAGAAGTGGGCATTGCAGAGCTGATAAATATTCTGACTTATGTGTCAAATAACCTGCAGAAAATTTGTGACCAAAACAACAATAATTTTCAGTGTATGACCCCAACTAACCAGCCAAAACCCATACCAGCAGCAGCCCCTGTTTGCCTATCATGTCCAATGGCACCCACTTTTCAGGCTCCTGTTTCTTTTGGCAATGATCCTGCTGCCATGTTTGATCCTTCGACCTTGTATGGTCCATCGTGCAGTAACCCTTATACTTTCTAAAAGCAATGTGGCAATAGGTTTCTAACACAATTCTTAAGGTTTTACACTAGGTATATTGCAAACAACGTTCATGTTTTCAAGAACATTTATGCCTACAGTTTTAAAAATCTAAATGTTATTCTTATCACAGGTCTATTAAACATTTCTAAAGATAGTTTTCATATTTCTCCGTTGGTCAATGTTTGTATTGTTCACAAAACATATGAACATTTATGAGATTTATATTTTGTCAAGTCTTTGCCAAGAAGGATGTGGATTCCCCAAAGGGGGGTACCTTTTTAAAGAAATAAAGTTTTGCCATCACAGCCGCCTTGGCTAAAATTCAACGGCTTATAATGGTACAGAACACGTTCACCCTGGTCATGTAGTGGCAGGTAAGAGACATTGCAGGAAACAGAGTTAAGAAGTAGGCCCAAATAAAGGGGAGTGGGTCTGTGAGACTTGTAATGGAGTGCATAGGCTGACAAGCATTTCAGTAATGGGGGTACCTTTTGAAATAAATAACATATTGCCATCACAGCCCCCTTGGCCAAAATTCTACAGCCTATAATGCAACTGAACACATTCACCCAGGTCATGTAGTCTGAGATAAGGAAGAAACATTGCAGGAAACCAAAGTAAGAAGTAGGCCCAAATGTAGGGGTGTGGGTCTGTGAGATTTGTAATGGAGTACATAGGCTGACAAGCATTTCAGTAATGGGGCTTACATTTTGAAATAAGTAACGTATTGCCATCACAGCCCCCCTTGGCCAAAATTCAACGGCCTATAAAGCTACAAAACACATTCACCTAGGTCATGTAGTCTGAGATAAGGTAGAAACATTGCAGTAAACTTAGTTAAGAAGTGGGCCCAAATGTAGGGGTGTGGGTCTGTCAGACTTGTTATGGAATGCATAGGCTTACAAGCATTTCAGGAATTATGGGTACCTTTCGAAATAACGTATTGCCATTCACCAAGGTTATGTAATCTGAGATAAGGAAGAAACATTGCAGGAAACTTAGTTAAGAAGTAGGCCCAAATGTAGGGTGTGGGTCAGTGAGACTTGTAATGGAGTGCATAGGCTGACAAGTAGGGATGAGGGAGTAGTGAAATACTCGGACTCGCTGTACTCGTTACGAGTAGCTCCTAATACTCGGGTATTCATAGCGAGTCCAATGTAAGTCTATGGGAAATGCGAGTAATGGGCAGAGAATGTGTGTGGTTGGAGAATGTGTGCGGGGGGTCTGTGGGGCTGTGTGTGTGCGTGGGGCTGTGCCAGGCTCTGCTGGCTCAGGCTTTGCCGGTGCTATGCGGGGCTCTGCCGATGCTGTGCGGGGCTCGTCAGATGGGACTTGTCTGCTCGCAGAAATTTTTGAATCAAGGAAAAAACCTCTCTCAGAAATTTTGATCTGACCTGAATTTGGAGCATATAAAATTTACATAGAATGATGGGCCTGCCCCTCAAAGAAGCCTCCAAAATGACAAATCTACCCCTAGGATTGATGTGTGATTTGTTCACTTGTAAGGGACAACCTGATGAAATTAAGATGACCACTCCCCTCTCTTATTATTAGAGAAAGCAGAATAAGACACAGGAAAGGAGTTGAAGGCAAACCCAAAAGAGCCCATTTTATCGGAGTGTGTCTCTTGAAGGAAGGCAATATTGGCCTTCTGGGACTTCAGCTCATGAAGGGTAAGCTTCCTTTTTCTAGGGAGTTAAGTCCCTTGAAGTTTAATGATGTTACACGTATCATTTCGGATTGTTTAGTTTACTCACATGCACATAATCTCCAAGAGCCATCACCTTTCCCACCTCCCCCTCGGGGTACAGTAATGGACCCTCTCCTTCAGAGTATTCTGTATCTGTAGTTCAGATGGTTGCAGTCAGGTGAATGGAAAAGGAGGAAACAATAGATAGGGAAGAAGACAAGGACAAAAAAGAACATAAAAAGAAAAAATATATACATTAGAAAATAAAGCACCATATTTCCCAGGAATAGGAAGCCTGGTCTGTGCATGACCTTGTGGAAAATATCAGACCCACAAGGTTAAATTTTAGGAGGAGCACCACAGCCACAGAAAAGATGGTCAGGGAGATGCAGCCCAACGCCTGAACCACACAAGGGGAAAAACAACAGTAGAACTATCCCCTGACATAGGACAAACCAGGGTTCCCCAGGCACACATTAGTAATTTGCAGTATACCCACCTAGAGAGAACAAAAAGAAGTACGGCTCTAAACATTTATGAAATAATATATGGGGCATATTATTCTATGGAGCATCATATGGGCCAGCATTAACCTTTTATGCAGCATTATATGTGGCATATTATTCAATGGAGCATCTTATGGGGCCATCATTAACCTTTATGCAGCATTATATGCGGCATATTTTATATAGATCAGCTTATGGGGCCAATCATGAACTGTATGGAGCATTATATGAGGCTCCTGATTCAATATGGATATTCAAAAACATTTAACCTACTGATGTCTCAATTTTACTTTTATTGGTATCTTTTTATTTTTGAGATTTACCAGTAGCTGCTGCATTTCCCACCCTAGGCTTATACTCGAGTCAATAAGTTTTCCCAGATTTTGTGGCAAAATTAGGGGCCTCAGCTTATACTCGGGTCGGCTTATACTGGAGTATATACGGTACTTATTTTCCACCATAATTTGCAAAATAAATTTTGCCAAATCAGACAAGGTGATTTCTGGATTTGTTTTCTCATTTTGACTCTCAGTTGTGGTCTACCTATGATGTCAATTACAGGCCTCATCTTTGGTGGCTGACTTAGTACTTTTTTTCCCACACTGTATATATAATATATTATTTGCAGTATGATTGCGCCTCCACTATTATAGCATTTTGTACAATTTTTAAGCCAAGTGTTCTTTTATTTTAACAGTGAGCTGTGTTTATATAAATGTTACCATCACATTGGGGCAGTTTTATTTAGTGTTCATTTTTATGGTGTTTACAAGGGAGCGTTGCTCAAAGGATTCTCTGGGGCTCCGTATTTATGCTACACTTCATTACCATATGAGCAGCGCCCCCTGTAGTAAACGCAATAAAAATTAGCAACAAATAAAAAGACCCATATCTCTGGAACTGAATGCCTGATCTAAAAAGAATAACCACAAGAAACTGCATACTAATGAGAGCGGGGAAAAACGGGCCATTTTTGACAGGTCCTATTTACGGCTCATTCAGATGACTGATTTTTGTGTACAAGTGTCATCCATGATTTTCACAGCTAGAATGCGTACCTGTAAAAGTTTATGGGGTCATTCACATGTCTTTGGACCGAGAGGTCTACGGAAAATCACAGAGACATGTACGATTTTGATACGAGTGTTGGATCAAAATTGTCAGTGCAAGTCAATAGGTCTGTGAAAAAAGAAAATAAAGCCAGCGCTTGAACGATATTCGAGTGCAATCTGATTTTCCCACACTGTCATAAGCGATAATTTTTTTTCCCCAATTTCTCCACATGGAAAAAATTGGATGACGCTTGTACCACTCTGTTCAAACTCTGATCAGTGTCTGATCAGAATAATTAGACCGATTTTTTCGTACGCAAAAAAAAAAAAATCTGTTGTCTGAAGGAATCAATAAAAAGTAACTGTCAATTCAGTTTTTATGTTATAAATCAATAGTACACATGAAAATAAACAACTCTGTAATGCATCAGAAAAAACGTAGTTACTTACTGATAACGGGATTTCTCAGAGCCCATGACAGCACCATGGAGTGAGGGGTTTCGCCCTTCAGGGACAGGAAACCTACAGATAAAAGGGCGGTAACCTCTCCTCCCATCAGTTGTTTTACAGAGCATCGGAGGGCCTCCAGGTTAATGACAACAAAAAATTATATTCTTTATCATAATGCTTAATAGAAAAACACCGTGCCTATACATGAACACACTACGAACAATAAAAGGTGCTCACCACACGCGTGACGGGAGGGAATAAACGGGTGCTGTCATGGGCTCCGAGAAATCCAGTTATCCGTAAGTAACTACGTTTTTCTCTATCCCCCATGACAGCACCACAGAGAGAATTACAGAGATAACCCTATCATTAAGAATCTTTGTCTTTGTGAAGGAGGGTCCTGCAGATAAGTCTTGAATATCACTTAGTGTCCGGGCTGACGTTAGAGCTATTAGGAGAGCAGGTTTTAATTATATTATTTTGAGAGGGGATTGACTCTATAGGCTCAAATGGGGGACCTGTTAGAGCTGAGAACAAGATTTAGATCTCAAGATGGACGCTTTCTACTGACTGACTGACTGACTGACTATCGGTCTAGACCTTGCGGCAGCTCTGATAAAACGTGCTACCCACGGGTTGTGTGTGCCCTGATGGTACAGCAAGATGGCCGCCACTCCAAAAGTGAAGGACTTGCGGGTTCGGGGCGGGCGCACGCGTGGAGAGTGTGCACCCTAGAGGTGTACCAAGATGGCCGCCGCTCTGGAAGTGAAGCGGGCTTCCGGGTTCCAGGGCAGGCACATGCGCAGATGAAACGCTCCCCACATGACGTGGCCGTAGGAGGGGGAGGGGCTGGAAGTGATGTGGTGCACTGCGGCAATTTTAAAAAAGCCGGTGAGTAGAGAAGCTCTTTGCTGCATGCAATCCCGTGAATAACCATGGAGGACAGCGACCAGCAGCAGAACCTGCAGAGGGAACAACCAGACGTGCAGAAAAAGCGTTCCTCTGCAGACAAGCGGACTGGTTAATCCAGCAGCCAATCTACACAATGCAGCAGAAACTACGGTGTGGCAAATAAATCACCATTTCCGAAACATCTTTTGCAGGATAGTACCCCTCCTCCAGAACCGGTACCTGTAACTGCGTCGATTGGTGAGTGATCTTCGTGAAAGTTCACCATTGTAACTGGGGTCCCTTCTCTTCTTAGGAAGGAAGAGATTGGAAAAAACAAATCACAGGTGTTGCCCATGTGTGAAGAAGTCTTGCCCGTATCCTGGGATAAGAAGCATTGTGGCTCTTGTATAGTACAAGTGGTCTGCGTGGAAACACCAGACTTTGCCTCCGAACTGAGATTAGTGATCAAAATGGAGGTTGAGAGTGCGTTTAGGTCCCTCAGGGAGGGGGATAAGGTCAAGAGGAAGGAAACTGTAATATACTTCCAGTCTGATTCCTCTAGCTCCGGGGCAGGGGCTCATATGCCAGACTCCTCTTCCTCATCCTCGGATGATGAAAGGGGGGGGGGGGGGCGACACTGTTGTCCCCTAGATGAGGTAGATACACTGGTAAAAGCAGTAAGATCTACAATGGGAGTGCTGGACCCTCGTCCAGATAAAACAGCTCAGGACATAATGTTTAGGGTATTAGGCCAAAAGAGGCATAAGGTATTTCCCTTAAACAAAAACATTCGTGCCTTAATTAAGAAAGAGTTGGAGAAACTGGACAGAAAAAAACTTGTCGGTACCTTCCCTTAAAAGAAAGTACCCTTTTGAGGAAGAGGCTTCCACATCATGGGATAAAGCCCTTAAACTAGACGTAGCGGTGGCCAAGGTCTCTAAAAAATTTGCCCTCCCCTTCGAGGATATGGGAACATTAAAAGACCCCTTGAATACCAAAGGTGACACCTTCCTTAAAAGGGCTTGGGAATCAGCAAGAGAAATCTTAGACCAGCCAAAGCAGGTAAATACACCTATAGATCCCTAATGATATGGGTGGATCAGTTGGAGAAACAGCTGCGGGATGGGGTACCTAGGAATAAAGTACTGTAATCCATTCCCGTGATAAGAGGCACAGCAGTGTTTCTGGCAGCACGGTGGCTAAGTGGATAGCACTGCAGCCTTGCAGCGCTGGAGTCCTGGGTTCGAGTCCCACCAAGGACAACATCTGCAAGGAGTTTGTATGTTCTCCCCGTGTTTGCGTGGGTTTCCTCCGGGTACTCCGGTTTCCTCCCACACTCCATAAAAAATACTGATAGGGAATTTAGATTGTGAGCCCCATCGGGGACAGCGACGATAATGTGTGCAAACTGTAAAGCGCTGCGGAATATGTTAGCGCTATATAAAAATAAAGATTATTGTTATTATTCTTCTGGCAGATTCATCGGCCGATTCAGTTAGGCTAACCTCAAAATCTGTAGCCCTCTCTAACGCAGCCCGTAGAGCTCTATGGCTCAATGCTGGCCAGGCGATTTACAAACAAATCTTAAGCTATGCTCAATCCAGGAGAGGGTCATTTTTTGTTTGGGGAGACGCTGGACGATATCCTGCAAAAATCTGGGGATAAGAAGGGGTTCCTTAATCTAGCCACACCATCATTTAAACGGTCCTTTCGGAACAAAACAGATGGAATGAGGGAAAAAGGAAGGACAGTGGTTTCCTCTTTGGGAATTTTCCCGGGACCAAAAATCCTCAAAGTAACGACTCCCCAGGGTGGGGGAAGATTATCTCATTCGGCCTGGGAAAAATCTCAACCAGCCCCTGGATACTAAAGCTGGTCAAATCGGACCTTCGGATAGACTTTATTTCGCTTCCTCCTCAAAACTATGTAGTGACTCCCCTGAGGTCCTCCCACCAGGGACAGGAGTCCCTGGAATGTGAGGTAATGGACCTGGTAGACAAATCCATCCTTATGGAAGTCCCTCATCAGCAAAGGGGAAAGGGATTCTACTCCCGTTATTTCTGGTGTCCAAGCCAGAAGGAACTTACCGGACAATCATAAACCTGCGGAAATTAATGGCTATGTGAGAAATCAAAAAATCAAGATGGAGTCAATAAAATCGACCATCAAAATATGTTTCCGAACTGTTTTATGACTGCTTGGACTCAGCAATGCTTTTACCACGTCCCCATTCACAAAGAGTCCCAAAAATTCCTCAGACTAGCTGTCTCCATAAAAGGGGGATAAGAGATTTTATACAAAGCGCCTCCCCTTTGGAATAACAATAGTCCCCACGTATTTCCAAATTAGTAGCAGAAATGATGGCTCATTGGGAAGGGAATTTTAATAGTCCCCTATTGGACAATTTTCTGAAGCAAGGACACGGCCGACAGGCCCTACATGGCAGAGAGCAGCGAGAAGAGAAATAGTTATAGTGGATTGGGTGGCTTCTAAAGGAGGAAGTCAAGGTCAGAACAAAGTTAGAAATTCTGGGTTAATATTGGCTTGAGAACAGGGGGCCCAACCCCCGCCAGAAAAAGGAAAAAAAAAATCAGACCTAGTGTCAAAGGCTTTTCGAACACCACAATGATGTTGAGAAAGGCAATGTCGCTATGGGTCCCTTTACCTTTTTACCAGCAGTTCAGTAGGCACAACTCCACCCCAATGGATCTCCGTTGTACATATTAAAAAAACAAGGTACATTAAAGGGTCACTTAGAGGGCCAATAACTCTAAATTAGTACTATTTCATTCCCTAGTTTGGGGGAAGGACCCAACAATCTGCCCAAAGGAATCCCCTGGGTTAACAGTATCTGGGGATAGTGACGCAAGCCCCATGGGTGGGTCACCTGGACAAACGGTATCAGGGGGGTATAAAAGGATGGGAACTCGGGGAATTTCAAACCAGAAAGAACTTTGGGCAGGGGGTCATTCTCTGTTTTCCTACATATTACGGGTCATCATGTTTGGGTGTTCTCGGACAATGGGGGTGGCTACTACACCATAAGGGGGGAACCAGATCCCGACCCCAAATGGACATTACTTCCAACCCTCCCCTCAGCAGAGAGCAATTTTTTATCCCTTTCCATGTTCATTTAGGGGTAAAAATAGAAGCAGACTTTGAGCCGCACTCAATTGAGCAGGGCGAAGGGTCATAAAGCGTCCATTTTGAGAGATTTGGAAATGTGGGGCCCCTGTCATAGACCTGTTTGCCAATATCAACAGAAAAGTGGTAGTTTTGTTCTTGACCCCAAGGGAACCTCAGCCCTAGACGCCTTATGATTCCTTGGACACAGTCTGGCATATCCCCTTTCCCCAAAAATCCTCATACCAAAGTCCTAAAGGAAAGGTAATATCTTTCTGGCAAAAAGAACCTGGTTCCCTTGCTGAGGTGTTACGATCACCATCCTTGGGTTCTTCCAAACCCCCCGGACCTTCTGTCTCAATGGAGGTGTTCCACCTCAGGAGCGAACCTTCATTTAACACGTGGAATTTGAAGGGGCACTGTTGAGGAAAGGGGTTTTCGGCAAATTAGTTTCTACGCTAATAAAGAGTAAAAAAACCTCCCTTTTTAGCCTCCTCTCCCATGTACCTAGAACTGTATCCGCAGGGAAAAAGTAGGTGGGACAGTGCACGGAATTGTTTTGGCCAGTCAAGGGTGCACAAAACCCGTATTGGTTTGAACAATCATTTTGGGATGACAGACTCCCTTTAAAACGTCTGATGTTGAGGATTGGCAATTAGAGCTGCACGGACACCAAGAAGGTGGGTTTTAAAACCCTTGTTAGAAAGGAGCTTTTGGCAAGCCACCACTTTCTATTCCACGAAGAATTGATGTTTTCCAAGAAATTCTCACATGTTCGATGGTGATTTATCTATTTTGAATTAATGCCCCATTATGGCCAAAATTTGTGTGGATGGTAATTTAAAACAGAACTTAAAAAAAGTGTTTTTTGGGGCAAATACGGTAATTTCTTAAAGGGGCTGTTCTGGTCTTTAAATTACAGGTCTGCAGTCACTCTGCCCTGCTGCAGAGTTGTGAATTTTTAAATCAAATTGCATGCACGCTGTGCTGATTTCCAGAGACGGGCCCGGAGAGAGTGGTTGTACCAAAAGTATTAAATGCATCCCCTGGCCACATTCTACTAGACGTTCTTGAGCAAAATGAAAAAGTCTATAAATTGGCCGGGAGTTTATTTCCAGGAATCCCCCCCCAAACAAAGGGGGGGTCCCCTTCCCCCTTAGGGACAGGAACGCACAGAGGTTAAAAAGGCCCCCCCTCACCCCCTTTCCTATGTTTTTCTGCCCCCATAGGGGAAAAAAGACGCTGTGCGGGGCTCCCCGGAGGGGCCCGGGGGGTGTTGGCGGGCCAAATATCCTTCCCCTGTCGCACCTGGGGCCCCAAACTCCCCCTTGGATGTCCCCCGCCCCAAGCCGAGGGGGGGTTGGGGGAGAGCCCCCCCCCTTGGGGGGGGTCTGGCCAGGCGCCTTCTCCCCCGGCCCCGGGGGGTTTCCGGGGTCAAACAGGCCACGGATCTGGGGGCCGAGGGCGAGGGCCAACTCATTCCGGTGGTCGGGCTGGAACAGGGCGTAGAGGGAGGGAAGTGGGTGTCGAAAAGGAAACGCATTTTTGGTTTAGCTGGAGAAAGCGAGCGTTCCATAGTGGAACGCAGTACCTTGGCACCGTGAGACTATTCCGGGACGTCACCGGATTCGGGAGGCGCCCACGGGGAAACAAAAGGGCAAAGAATGCCGAAAAAAAACCACCCGGGGACAGCAAGGGGTGAATGACCCACGCTTTACGGGGGATAAAAGCAGGGTGTTTAGTTTGCAAACCCCTGCTCAAATGGGGAAAAAGTCAGAAGGGGGAGGAGCGGAGGTGAGGGGTAAGTGGATGGGCGCAAACTGCACCTTTTTTTACAACAAGACTCCGGGCCCCCCCCTTAGCCCCCTCTTTTCTTTTTTTTCCCCTGGAAAGGATCCCCCCCAAAACCCCTTTTAAAGGGGGCCCAAAAAAGGGGGAAAAAAGCTTGGCAAAAAAAACCCCACCCCTTTTAAAAATGCACGTAAGCCCCCAGACCCCTTAAAAAAAAAATATTTGTGCGCTTCTACATCCCGGTAAAAAAACAGGAAAATTTAAAAACCCCATCTGAAAAAAAAAACCCCTGTTCAGAAAATTGCGGGCCCCCTTATCATGTGAACAGCCCCCCCCGCTTCGGGCGCAAGAAAAAAAACCCCTGGGTGGGGTCGGGCGGGTTTGAAATAGCGGGGTTGGAAAAAGACTGCATACAATATTCGAAAAAAGGGGGAGAGTTACCGCTAGAATGAGGAACGGGGTAGAAGATCCCTATTTTTTCGGGGGCCCCCGGGAGTGGTCAGGCAAAAAAAGAACTACGGGGGAAAAGCCCCGGGCCCAAAACCCCCAAAACGGATTTTTTGTTTGGGAGCCTCCCCCCCCAGAAAAAAACGGTTTTCCCAAAAAAGTAAACCCTTTTTCGGCTATGATACAAAACGAAAAGGGGTGCGGAAGTGATGTGTGCCCCGGGAATTTAAAAAAATCGCTCCTTTTGTTCAGAGGACATTAAAATGTAAAGGGGAAACCCCCCAAAAATTTTGATGTTCCAGTTGCAAAGGGGTTTTGAAAAAAAAAATTTCCATTCATTTGAAGACCGTCAAGCCTCAAAGCCCATACCCTTTTAAAAAAGGGTGGGATTTTCGGCCCCCTTTTAAAAAGAACTTAAAAAAGCGGCCACCTCGGTGGAAAAATCCAGGTCTTATTTAATGGGACGTTAGAAACATTAACAAAAAACCCTAGGGAGAGTATTGGGGGCCCCCTACCCCCGATTAATTTTTCAACGGCCCTTTTGGGGGGTATTCGGCCGGGGTCATGGGGGGGTTTGGGGCCCCCAAAAAGTCCCCCCCCAATGTGGGCCATAGAGTTTTGGCTGAAAAACCCCCTCGGGGGGGAAAAGCCCTAAAAAAAAACTTTTGTTCTATAACCCCTTTTAGGGGCAAAAGTAAATTTTGGGCAGGTTTGACGATATTTTGGAAAACGCAAAAGTAAAAAAAGGGTTTTCCCGGGGGGGAAAAAACCCCAAAAGGGGTTCCCGGGCCCTTTTGGGAAAAGGGGCAGCCCCCCCTTTAAAAAACCCCTTTAAAAATCGGGGGACCCCCCGGGGAAAATAGAAGTTTTTTTAAAAAGGGAGAGGGGCAAGAGCCTTTTTTGGGGGGCCTTAATTTTTTAAGGCAATGAGCCCTCAGTTTTGGGGAGGGCTTTTTCCCCTTTTTCGGGAGAAAATGGAAGCAAGTCACCAAAAAAGAATTGATCCCGGGGAAAAGGTTTAAAGCAGGGTACAGGTAGGTTGTTTTATCCACCCAAAGGTAATCACTCCCCCTTTTCCCCCCCCTGACTCGGGGGATGTTTAGGACTTCAGGGCTAATCAGGTCAGAGGTCATAGTGCCCCGGTTTTCCCATCAGGGAAAAAAGGAAAGGTCATTTTTCTGCCCCATTTCCCCAAAAATGAAGCCTCGGCGTTGCGATTAAATCAAACCCCCAATGGGAAAATTTCCCAACAAAAGGTTCGAATGGAATCGAAAAAGATCAAAAATTTCCCCCCCTAGACAGGGACGGTAATGTGCACCCCCGACTTTAAAATGCCATTCCAGGGCCCCTTTTTATCCCATTACAGGAAAATTTGAGATTTTTTTTTAAGTTACCGCCGTTTCCCCCCTTCCCCCTTTTAGGGCCCCCCTTCGGTCTAGCTCGGCTCCCGAAAATTTTTTTTTAAAAAAAAAAAATCGAAATTTTTGCCCCCTTTAAAAAGAAAAGGGTTAAATTTTTAACTGTACTCCCCCCTTTTTCCCCCGCTCCCCCTTTTTTTCCCCTTACAACGGCTTCCGACGCATCATAATTTAAACTGCCCTAATAAAAAAAACCCCAAAAAAAACTAACCGCCAAAAGGGGGGCGACATACCTGTCCCCCTTTCTGGGACCTGTCTTTGCCCCTTTTTCACGTGGGGCCATTTTCCCCCCGCTACAGGGTTTCTCATTTTCTTGGGTACAGGCTTTTGGCCTTTTCCTGGTTTTTCATTTTTAACAAAAACCCAACATTCCCTTCTCCCCCCCCCCCAAAATCCCCCCCGCCCCCCCCTGTCGGGGTTCCCCCAAAGGGGGAGTTTAGGGAACCCCCCCCCTTTTTTCCCTTTAAACCCCGGCCTGGGGGAAAAAATAAAACCCGTTTGCAGTTTTAAAAACTACGCCGGACAGGATTACCCATCTGGACCTGACCCCACCCCTTTTCTGGGCCAAAAAACCCCCAAAGTCTTTGTTTTCTGTTTTTTTCTTGCTGCTTTCCCAAAAGAACATGGACAAACGAATTTATTTTCCCCCTTCAAACCCCCCCCAAACCCGTCCCCAAAATCAATGGTGTCCTTTTCCCCCGCCGCTGTCGGTGCCTCGGAGTGATTCGATTTTCCTTTTTTCGGGGCCCATGTCCAAACCTTCCCTCTCCCCTTCAAACCAAAAAAATTTCCCCGGTCGTGCTTTTCCCTTTACATTTAAACTTTAAAAACCCTGGTGACCCCCCACACTCCCCCCAATACTGAACCTCCTACTCTTGGCCCCCGCTGCATTGGCCCACTCCAATCCATCCGCACTCTGCTTTTGATAATTTAATTTTCCCCCCTTTTTCCCCAGTTTCCCTTTCCCCAAATTTTTTTTGTTTTCCTATTTTTCGGGCTCCGTTCAAAACCCAAACCCCGACCCCAACCCCCCAAAAATTTTTCCCCATACTTTTTGTGAAGGTCTAACGGTACCCCACAAGCAACCTTCGATCCTCTCAACATTCCCCCCTTTCCCCTTTTTATCCTCTTTTTCCCCCCAAAAGCATACAAAGCTTTCTGGTGCCCCTTCCCCTTCGGAACTCTTACCCAAACTCAGTCGCCCCCATCATGGAAACCCCTTTTTAAAAAAACCCCCAGACCCCCCCTTGACAAAACCCACAACCTGCAGTGTCAAAAATTACTTAACCCCGCCGACCGTCTAACCCCCTTCCCCCTGTACCCCCCCCTCCCCCTAGGGTGTGAGCCCCCTTTTTGGGGAGGGTCCCCCCTTTCTGTAATGTGTTTCCTTGTATTGTCTGTTTCGTACTTGTTTTAAAATTTTTCCCCCTTAATGTAAAGCGCCATGGAAAAAGGGGGCTATAAAAAATTTATAAAAAAAAATTTAAAAGTGCCCATTAGACAACCCTTTTTTTGTGGGTGGACAGCAGATATGTTAACCCTTCATACAACCCCGGGGGATATCCCATTGGAGTTTCTCGTTTGGAGAAGATGGGAAAAAAAAAAAAAAAAAAAAAAAAAAATTAACATCCAGGTAAGGTAATTTTAGGAGGCCCTTTAAATTTTAGGAGAGGAATCTTTTTGCGGAAAAACCCAGAAAAACATTTTAAAAAAGGGGAAAAACGCGGATTGCAAAAAGTCGTTTACTTTGATCAAAATTTCAGGTGTTAGGAGATGGGCGTCTTTTTGTGGGCGGTGGGCACAGGCCCTTTAAGGCCTTTAAAAGAGAAGTTTTGCAGTTTGGGATCGCACCGTTTTCCCCAGACAAGGAAAACCAGCTATCAGCAGGGGGAAGGATCCTTTTAAAAAGGTGG
>JARQOD010000001.1:471150511-471205461 GCA_033576555.1 Oophaga sylvatica
CCCCATTCACAAAGAGTCCCAAAATTCCTCAGACTAGCTGTCTCCATAAAAGGGAGATAAAGATTTTCAATACAAACGCTCCCCTTTGGAATAACAATAGCTCCCCACGTATTTACCAAATTAGTAGCAGAAATGATGGCTCATCTGAGGGAACGGGACATTTTAATAGTCCCCTATCTGGACAATTTTCTGATAGCAAGCGACACGCCCGACACGGCCCTACATGGCAGAGAGCAGCGAGACAGAGTAATGAGTACCCTAGTGGATCTGGGCTGGCTTCTAAAGCTGAGGAAGTCAAGGCTCCTCCGAACAAAGTTCAGAAATTCCTGGGTTAATATTGGACTCTCGAGAAAGGAGTGCCACCTCCAGCTCAGAAAAAGGAAAAATCAGACCTAGTGTCAAAGGCCTTTCTGAACACCACAATGATTTTGAGAAAGGCAATGTCGCTACTGGGTTCCCTTTCCACCTGTTTACCAGCATTCAGTAGGCACAACTCCCACCACCAAATGGATCTCCAGTTGTACATATTAAAAAACCAGGCTACATTAAGGGTCACTTAGGGGCACATAACTCTAAATTCAGCTATATTACATTCCCTAGTTTGGGAAGGACGCCAACAATCTGCCCAAAAGGAATCCCCTGGGTAACAGATATCTCGGATAGTGACGCAAGCCCATGGGTGGTGGGCTCACCTGGACAACACGGTAAACTCAGGGGGGTATCAAAAGGATGGGAACTCGAGGCATCTTAAAACCAGAAAGAACTTTGGGCAGTGGGTCATTCTCTGTTTTCCTACATATTCTACCAGGGTCATCATGTTTGGGTGTTCTCGGACAATCGGGTGGCGGTGGCCTACTACACCATCAAGGGGAACCAGATCCCGAGCCTAAGGACATTACTTCCAAGATCCTCACCTCAGCAGAGAGCATTCTTCTATCCCTTTCCATGTTACACTTTCAGGGGTAGAAAATCAGAAGGCAGACTTTGAGCCGCACTCATTGGACAGGGCGAATGGGTCATAAAGCAGTCCATTTTCGAGCAGATTGTTGGAAATGTGGGGGCCCCCTGTCCTAGACCTGTTTGCCAATATCAACAGAAAAGTGGTAGCCTTTTGTTCTCTAGACCCCAAGTGGAACCCTCAGGCCCTAGACGCCTTCATGATTCCTTGGACACAGTCTGGCATATGCCTTTCCCCCAACTATCCTCATACCAGCAGTCCTAAGAAGGTAAGGTAATAGCTCTCTTCTGGCCAAAAAAAACCCTGGTTCCCTTGCTGAGGATGTTATCGATCACCGACCCTTTGGGGGTTCTTCCAGAACTCCCGGACCTTCTGTCTCAATGCCCCGGTGTTCCACCCTCAGGCAGCGAACCTTCATTTAACAGCGTGGAATTTGAAGGGGCACTGTTGAAGGAAAGAGGCTTTTCGGCAAATTTAGTTTCTACGCTAATAAAGAGTAGAAAACTCTGCCTTTAACGCCTCCTTCCTCCCATGTACCTAGAACTGTATCCGCAGAGGAAAACAAGTAGGTAGGACAGTGCACGGAATTGTTTGGCCACGCCCAAGGGTGCACAAAGCCACTGTACTTGGTTTGAACAATCATTTTGGGATGACAGACTCCCTTTAAAGTCTGATGGTTGAGGATCTGGCAATTAGAGCTGCACGGACCCCAAGAAGGTGGCTTTTAAAAACCCTTGTTAGAAAGGAGCTATTGCGCAAGCACACCACTTCTCTATTCACGAAGAATGATGTTTTCCAAGCTATACTTCTCACATGTCGATGGTGATTTATCTATATTTGAAAAATAATGTCCATCTATGGCCAAAACTTTTTTGTGGATGGTAATTTAAACAGAATTTAAAAAAAAGTGTCTTTTGGGCAAATACGGTAATTTTCTTAAAGGGGCTGTCTGGTCTTAAATTACAGGTCTGCAGTCACTCTGCATGACTGCAGAGTTGTGAATTTTAAATCACTTGCACTGCACGCTGTGCTGATTCTCCAGAGACGGCGCCAGGAGGGGAGTGGTCATGTGACCACAGTATGTGAAATGCATACCTCTGGCCACATTACTACTAGACTGTTGCATTGGCAATGTCGGAAATAGTCTAGTCAGAATGGGCCGGGAGTATATATTTCCAGGACTCCCCCTGACAGCACTATGGAGGACGTCCTCCTCCTCCTTGCAGGGACAGGAACAGCACACGAGAGGTTAAAAAGGCCCCACTCCACCCCTTTACCTCAGTGTTTTTTCCTGTTCCTGCATAGAGGGACACACGAGAGATCGCTGTGCAGGACTCACCGAGGGCCCAGGGGGATCGTAGGCTGGGCCAAATCCTTCCCCCTGTCAAGCAGCTAGGGCCGAAACTCCCTCCTTGAGATGTCCCTCTGCCCCAGAGACCAGGAGCGGACGAGCTCCTGGGTAGAGCCGCTCCTCCCGTTGGGGGGGCTCTCGGCTCAGGCGCCTTCTCACCGGTCCAGGGGGGTGCCAGGATCAAACAGGCCACAGGATGCTGCGGCCGACGGCGGCAGAGGGCCGAACGTCACTTCCGGTGACGTCGGCGCTGCGAATCAGCGTGCGTTCCAGAGTGGAACGCGGAAGTGGCTGTCGATAAAGGAAACGTCACTTTTGGTGACGTAATAGCTGGAGACAAGCGAGCGTTCCACATAGTGGAACGCAGATACGCTTGGCAGCCTGTGAGACGTCACTTCCGGTGACGTCACATCCCGGGTTCGGCAGGCGTCCCACAGGGGAACACAGAAGTGGCAAAGAATGCCAAAGAAACGTCACCCGGGGACGTCAGCACAGGGGTGAACGCTGTACCACCAACGCTTTACAGGGGGATAAAAGCAGCAGGTGTTTAGTATTGCAAACGCTGCTCAAGGACATGGAGTCGGACAAAGTCAGAATGGAGGAGAGAGCGGAGGATGCAGGGGTAAGTGCGCATAGCGCAAAACTGACCTCACATTTACAAAATGACTCCTTGGCTCAGTCTTAGTATCCTCATTAGTGTTGAGCTTTCCGTATGCAATATGGGTATCGGCCGATATTAGCTGATCGGAATTCATTCCGAGTTCCATATTTTTCGTCTTATCGGATACCCCGGAACGGGTTGTCATGTCACTGTCAGGTCCTCGGGGGCTGTAGGAGTCAGGGCCTACCTGGCAGAAGATCTCCGGCGGTCACTCCTGCACTGCTTATGGCCGCCATCTTCTTTCCCCGGCGGCACAGCGTTTCTCGCGATAAGCAGTGATGCTGGGTAATCGCGGCCGTTAAAGCAGTCAGTCCGTGAGTCACCGCCGGGGAAGCAGGTAATCAGCTGTGCTGCGTTGCAATGACGGCTTGCTGTCTTTGCGATGTGCAATGGATCGTGTGGGACATCGTATGGACTGCGTCGGAAGGTGGTTAAAATGTGGTTTGTTTTTTTTCTTTTTTACGGAGATCGATGGGGCGCAGGAATGAGAGTACAATAAAAAAAATGAAAACGTGTTGTCTCTTTTATTTCATTAAAAACTTTTTTCTTGTGTCTTTTTTTTTTACATTTTAACTTTGGGATTAATAATGGATCGGTGTCTTATTGACCTCTCCATTTTTAACCCGGGCTTATTTCACCGTGCAATCAACGGTGCTTAACCCCTTATTACCCCCAACTTGCCACCGCTACAGGGCAATGGGAAGAGCGGGTAAAGTGCCACAATTGGCACATCTTTGATGCGCCAAATGTGGGGTGCTGTAGGGGTATTTAGGCTGTTGAGGGCCAAAAACCTGGGCCTTGACAGTCTTTTAATACCAGGCCGCACCAGTCTGCATTTTACTTGGTGGTTAACAAAAATAGGGGGGTCCCCACGCCGTTTTTTTTTCGAGGGGATCCCCTATTTTTGTTAACCAGCCAGCAAGCAACTGCGGGTGCCGGTATTACAGGCTTGCAAGGTCCATGGATTGGACCTTACCACCTGAAAAACCAGGTCTCAGCGGTCGCTTACTGGGGTTAACAAAAATAGGGGACCCCACGCCAATTTTTTTTCGAGGGATCCCCTTTTTTGTTAACAGCCAATTATGCAGACTGCTGTGGCCTGTTTATCAGGGGCAAGGTCCAGGATCGGCTCCTTAACAGCCTGAAAATCCAGGCCTAGCGGTTTGCTTCATCTGGCTGGTTAACAAAAATAGGGGGGACCCACGCCAATTTTTTGGGGGTCCCCTATTTTTGTTAATCAGCCAAGATTCAGACGTTTGGGCCTGGTATTATCAGGCTGGCAAGGTCCTGGATTCTTTCCTTAAACACCTGAAAATCCGGGCCCCTCAGCGGTCTGCTTCATTGGCTGGTTAACAAAATTTAGGGGGACCCCACGCCATTTTTATTTCGAAGGGAACCCTATTTTTTTTATAATAGTTCCCCGGACGTCACTGATTGTGTCCCTGGGCCTGAGGGAAAGTGGAAACAATCAATTAAGCTTCCACTTAAGGGCCCGTCTCACATAGCGATATCGTACCGGATCCTGCTGAGTCACTATTTTGTGACGCAACAGCGAGCTCACCAGCGATACGCTGTTGTGACATTCGCGCGATCGCCCCCCTGGGGTATCGCTGATCGTCGCTGAAATGTCGGGACCTTTGATCGCTGGTTTTCCCGCTGACAGCACCTCGCTGCGTGTGACAGGCGGGGGGACCGCGATCCGCTGGAACCAAAGGTACACAGCGGGTTTTCCAGGCGCGGGGCTGTGCCTAGAAACCCGCTGTGTACCTTGGATAAGCGCCCGATGCAGGAGTGGTATCCAAGGACATGCGGGTTTCCAAGCGCTGCGCGGTGCCTAAACCGCTGTGTACCTTGGTTTACCAGCGGTCGCTGGTCTCCCGCCTGTCACACGCAGCGAGCGTGCCTGTCAGAGGGAAAAATCGATCAAAAAAAGGTCCTGCTTTCTCGCGCACGATACCCGGCAGGGGGCTGATCTCGCTGAAGTACACACGCGATATCGTGGTGAGTCCTGCTGCGTCAAAAAAGTGACTAGCAGCGATTCGGAGCGTTCGCTAGTGAGAGGGCCCCTTAAGCGTGTTACCCGCATGTCGCGTCCCAGATCGCTGCCTGAGCTGCCTGTTTGGCAGCTCAGCAGCATTTGTAGCGATACACCAGCGATCCTGACAAGGCATATCGTTGTCGGGATCGCTGGTGATCGTTATGTGACACCAGCCTTTACTTCCTGTCAGGCAGGAGAGGAACTCATTCATTTGGGGTTTACGTAGGCAGCATTAGCTGCGGTCCCCGCATAAACATTAACCCTTTCTGAAGGATTACACCGTGGGGACCTGATGTGCATGGGTAGGTAAGAATAATTTTGTTTTTTATTTTATTTTTATTACAGGAAATGGTTTTGCAGTAAAATAAAAGTGGTCAAAAACATGTGTTTTTTATTAAAAATTTTAATTAAAGGTGGTGTTTTTTTTTTTCTCAATGGATTAATAATTGTAGTTGTCTAATTGCAGCTCTCAATTATTAACCTGGCTTAAGGTCACCTTTCAATAGCAAGGTGGCTTTAACCCCATATTAACCCATTCGCCACCGTACAGGGGCAATGGGAATAGACGGGCAAAGTGCCAGAAAGGGCGAATCTAATTTAGATTTGTCTTTCCTGGGTGTCTGGGGGCAGATGTTAGTAGCCGGGGGGGGCAAAAAAAATGGTCCCCTTGGGTATTTTATCTGCCCCCACTCACTGGCTTTGTCTGTCTGGTTGCGAAAAATAGGGCGGGAGCCCACCATTTTTTTTTCAGCAATTTTACACCTCATATATATATATACAGTCATTTGAAAATTTTTGAACAAAAAATTTTTTATTTTATTTGTAGTTCATAACTTCTACAAGTATATAGCCGCTAATTCAATTGCCGGCTTTTGGAAAATGCAGAACCCGACATGAAATGACACTTGGTGTCATGGGTTAACCTGTCTTTTCTTGTCCTTTGCTATCTAATTTGCACAAAAAAAATTAAATAGAATGTGTGCAAAATTTTCCACCTGTAGGGGTTAATTAAGGTGTAAATTCGTACAAAAAAAGTCCGTTTTTTTTACAACGAATTTACACCTTTAATTAACCCCTCAGGTTTGAAATTTTGACACAATCTGATTTAATTGTTTGTGCAAATTAGATAGCAAAGGACAGAAAAAGACTGGTTACCCTAGTACACCAAGTGTCATTTATGTCGGGTGACCCACTGAAAACACTTGGTGTACTTAGGGTTAACCAGTCTTTTCGTCCTTTGCTATCTAAGGCCGGGTCACACTGGCGCAAAATCGGACGACGCAATGCGTGAATATCGCATTGCATGGCCTATGTTAATTATGGAGCAGCTCCCGTATCGATTTTTTGTGGCCTTTTAAAACGTCCGTGTAAACGCAGCATGCTGCATTGTCCCGATTGTCGGTCGACAATGCCAATGCAAGTCTATGGGGGTGAAAAATCGATTACAAAGGACCACACTGTGGATTGCGATAAATCGCTCGGGTCCTTTAGAAAAGCCGGCAATTCATCCCCGCCTATACTGTAAAATCACACTGACAGCTTTAATAAAGACTAGAAAGAATATATATACACATTAGAACACATAATATATATATACATGTCATTGTGACATGTATATATCCCAATATTTATAGTTCTAGACTTCTACATACTGTAATAGCCGCTAATTCAATTGCCGGGTTTTGTGAAATCACAGAAGCCGACATGAAATGATACATTGTTTCCACACATTTAACCAGTAATTTCATGTATTTTTATATATGTTTGAAAATACAATTACATGAGTGTATTTGTGCAAAATTTCAGACATGTAGGGGTTAATTAAAGGTGTAATTTCGTTGAAAAAAAAATGCGTGGGCTCCGCTGTATTTTCTCCACCAGACAGACAAAGCAAAGCGAGTGGGGGCAGATAATAATTAGCCCGGGAAGGTGCATTTTTTTGTGCCCCCCCTGGCTACTAACATCTGCCCCCAGACACCCCAGAAAGGGCAAATCTATAATTAGATTCGCCCTTTCTGGCACTTTGCCCGTCTATTCCCATTGCCCTGTAGCGGTGGCGAATGGGTTAATCTCACCTTACTGTCACCTTGCAATTGAAAGGTGACCTTAAGGCAGGTTAATGATGATAGCTGTCAATTAGACAACTATCAATTATTAATCCTATTGAAGTAAATAAAAAAACACACACACTTTAAGAATAAATAATTTTAATGAAATAAAAACACATTTTTTTGACCATATTTTATTTTACACTAAATCCGTGCGAAGCCATTGATCTCCTAAAATAAAGAAAAAGAAATAAAACAACATTATTCTTACCTTTCCGCCGATCTGTCACGTCCCACGCTGTAATCCTTCACAAAGGGTTAACTAGCTTTGAGCCAAGCAGTGCAAGTATCCTGCATGCTCAGCTCAAAGCTCATGAATGAATAAGTTCCTCTCCTGGCGACAGGGAGGGATGTGTTTAATGAATGAAGCTTAATTGATTGTGTCCACTTTCCCTTTAGGTCAGGTCACTACAGTTAAATTGGCAAGAAATCAATTAAGCTCCATTCATGAATCTATTCCTCTACTTTCGCTGGGAGAGGAAGTTATTCATTCAGGGGAATACAGGTCTGAGACAGCATTATTAGCTCTCTGCGACCTGTAACCTGTTAACCCTTTCTGATGGATTAACCGTGGACCTGACTGTACATCGGATTGGTAAGTATTAATTTTGCTTTTTTATTTTATTTTTATTACAGGAAATGGTTTTAGCAGGAAAATAAAATATGGTCAAAAACTGTGTGATTATTTAATTAAACTTATTTTTTATTAAAGTGTGTGTGTTTGATTTTTCTTTCATACAATAGGATTAATAATTGATAGTTGCCTAATTGACAGCTATCAATTATTAACCTGGCTTAAAGTGACCTTTCAATTGCAAGGTCATTTTAACCCCTTATTAACCCATTCGCCACCGCTACAGGCAATGGGAATAGACGGGCAAAGTGCCAGGAAAGGGCGAATCTAATTATAGATTTGCCCTTTCTGGGTGTCTGGGGGCAGATGTTAGTAGCCAGGGGGGGCACAAAAAAAATGTACCCTCCCTAGGCTATTATTATCTGCCCCACTCGCTTGCTTTGTCTGTCTGGTGGAGAAAATACAGCGGGAGCCCACGCATTTTTTTTTAACGAATTTACACCTTTAATTAACCCCTACATGTCTGAAATTTAGCACACATATACTCATGTAATTGTATGTTTCAAACATATATAAAAATACATGAAATTACATGGTTAAATGTGTGGAAACAATGTATCATTTCATGTCGGCTTCTGTGATTTCACTGAAGCCGGCAATTGAATTAGCGGCTATAACAGTATGTAGAAGTGTAAGAAACTATAAATATATGTATATATATATATGTCACAATGACATATATATATATATATAATATATATATATATATAATATATTATATATATGTGCTCTATGTGTATATATCTATTCTTTTCTTTTGGCATTTAAATACTATTCTTTTGGATCCATTATATGTCAGTTTTGCAAGCCTGCGAGAAATCTCGCAAGTCGGATGAAAATCGGATGTTACAAGGTACACACACATGCGATTAAATCGCATCTTTGAAGGAAAATCGGATGCCAGAAGGATGTGTGGATGTTTTTATTTTGATCCGATTGTCGACCGTCTAAAACGGACCGATTTTTTGTGGTTGTGTGTGACTCCAGCCTAATTTGCACAAACAATTAAATCAGACTATGTGTGCAAAATTTCACACCTGTGGGTTAATTAAAGGTGTAAATTCGTAGCAAAAAAAGTCCGTTTTTTTTACAACGAATTTACACCTTTAATTAACCCTACAGGTGTGAAATTTTGCACACATAGTCTGATTTAATTGTTTGTGCAAATCAGATAGCAAACGACATGAAAAGACATGGTTAACCCTATGTACACCAAGTGTCATTTCATGTCGGGTGCTTCTGTCTTTTCACTGAAGCCGGCTTTACCCGGCAATTGAATGAGAGGATATTTTACTATGTAGAAGTGTATAAACTATACATATATGTATATATATATGTCACAATGACATGTATATATATATATATATGTATTCTATGTGTGTATATTTAGTGTTTACAAGGAAAGAATGGGTTTTTTTTAGTTGCGATATTTTGTTCCCATAGACTTACATGGGACTTCCGGTATCGGTATCGGGTATCGCCGATATTTTAGTGATATCGGCGATACCATTCCGATTCCGATACTTTAGGATATCGGAAAGTATCGCTCAACTCTAATCCTCATTCTTTCTACTATCCTAGGATAAGGATACCCCACCAACACCTATACAGGCGGCAAAAAAGTCGGGCAAAGCCTTGGCGAAATCTAACCACTGCCCTATATGCCACGTAAAGCTCCCAGACGCTTACAAAAAAACTATTTGTCGCGCTTCTACATCCACGTGCTAAAACAGGAGAAATCTTCACTCCTATCTGAGATGAAAACCCTGTTCCGAGAAGAAGTGCAGGCATCCTTATACACTGTGACACAGCGGCAGCCCGCTAGTCCAGGCGCAAGTCGTAAGAGACCTAGGTGGGAGTCGGAGCAGGATGAAATAGACCTGGGCTTGGAAGAAGACTCAGACATACAATATTCAGATCAGGAAGAGGGAGAGTTACCGCTAGAATGCCAGGAACAGGGTAGAAGATACCTATTTCTAGTCGAGGATACCGAGGAGCTGGTACAGGCAGTAAGAAGTACTACGCAGGTGGAGAACGTCCCACGGCCACAATCCAGACAGGATTTAATGTTTGGGAGCCTCACGTCCCAGAAACAAACGGTGTTCCCAATAAAGTGAGCACATTCGAGCTATGATAAAAAAACGAATGGAGGGATGCGGAACGTAGATTAGTGATGTCCCGGGAACTTAAGAATCGCCTACCATTTGATTCAGAGGACATTAAAATGTGAGAGGAAATCCCTAGAATTGATGTTCCAGTTGCGAAGGTTGCAAGAAAAACATCCATTCCATTTGAAGACTCGTCAAGCCTCAAAGACCCTATGGACCGTAAAGCGGACCTGGGAATCTTCGGCCGCCTTAATAAGAACCAATATAGCGGCCACCTCGGTGGCAAGATCCATGGTCTTATGAATGGGACAGTTAGAGAACAGTTAGACAACAAGACCCCTAGGGCAGAGATATTGGCCTCTCTACCCCTGATTAAGTCTGCAACGGCCTTCTTGGCGGATACTTCGGCCGAGTCAGTCGGGTTTTTGGCCAGAAATAGCTCCCTGTCCAATGTGGTCCATAGAGCTATTTGGCTGAAATCCTGGTCGGGGGATAATGCCTCTAAAAATAAGCTTTGTGCTATAACCTTCTTAGGGTCAAGAGTATTTGGTCAGGCTTTAGACGATATTTTGGAAGCGTCAGATAGTAAAAGAGGTTTCCCGGAAGACAAACTCAAGAGGTTCCAGTCCTTTCGGAAGAGAGCAGCCCCTCGTAAACAACCCGCTTTAAGAGATCAGGGGAGACCCAGCAGAGGAACGTATACTGTAGACTGTGAGCCCTTGCGGGCAGGGTCCTCTCTCCTTCTGTACTTGTGTGTGCCTTGTATTGCTCATGTTTACTGTACTTGTCTATATTTGCCCCTCTTCACATGTAAAGCGCCATGGAATAAATGGCGCTATAAAAATTTATAATAATAATTACAATCGTGCCCTATCTAGACAACTTTCTTCTAGTGGCTCGGACAGCAGATATGTTAACCCTTCATACAGACCGGACCATATCCGTATTGGAGTTTCTCGTTTGGATGATAGATGGGAAAAAAAAAAAAAAAAATCACATCTAACATCCAGGTCCCGAAGAGTATTTCTAGGAGTGCTCCTAGATTCTAGGAGCAGGACATCCTTTCTGCCGGAAGACCAGCAGAAATCATTAAGAAGGAAGATCGCGGATCTGCTAAAAAGTCGCTTTACTTTAAGATCAGCTATGCAGGTGTTAGGACTGATGACGTCTTGTATCCTGTGTGTCAGGTGGGCACAGGCCCATTCAAGGCCTTTACAAAGAGAAGTTCTTGCAGTTTGGGATCGTCACCAGTCGTCCCTAGACAAGAAAATCCAGCTATCAGCAGGGGTAAGAAGATCCTTAAAATGGTGGACCCAATACAGAAATTTGAGAACAGATGTGCTATGGATCCCGTCTCCATATATAGTGATAACCACGGACGCCAGCGCGTGGGGATGGGGAGCATACTTGGAAGAATCCTCCAGGGCAGATGGCCCGAAACATCAGACACAGATCTTCGAATTATAGGGAACTGTATGCAGTTTGGGAGGCGCTAAGAAAAAACCGAACACATCTAAAAAAACGGCACGTCAGAATTCTGACAGACAACATGACAGCAGTTTCCTTCCTGAGACATCAAGGAGGTTCCAGACACAAAGCACTGCAGGATCTGGCAAGGAAGATATTTTCTTGGGCAGAACTTACGATCCTCTCAATAACCGCAGTGCACTTAGAGGGGTCGCAGAATTCGATAGCAGATTACCTGAGCAGACAAAAGATCTACCAGACCGAATGGGAACTGAACCAAAAGATTTTCCAGTTATTATGTCGTCGCTGGGGGACTCCTCAGATAGATTTGTTTGCCACAAGAAAAAACTCAAAGTTGCCCAGATTTTATTCTCTGAACCCGGTAGACAGACCAGAAGAGGTCGACGCCTTAAGCAGAGGTGGAGCAAATCTCTGAGCTATGCATTTCCACCGTTAGCACGGATTCCTGCAGTTCTCAGGAAGTTCCGGGAAGACGGCGTCAGAGTCCTGCTAATTGTGCCATTCTGGCCGAAAAGGAGCTGGTTCCCACTACTAGGATCCATGGCCAGGGAGAATCCGATCGATCTTCCCCTGTGGAAGGACGTTATACACCAAGGTCCAGTGCTACATCAGGACCCAGAAAGATTACACCTGTCAGCATGGATCCTGAACGGGACATTCTGAAGGCTCGGGGTCTATCGGATCAGGTTATATCAACGATCCAGGCTAGCAGGAAACAGGCAACATTGGCTATATACTACAAGATCTGGAAAAGGTTCTGTTTGGAAGGTGGCAGGTCCAATGTAGTAATTGGAGTCCCGGATGTCCCTCGAGTTTTGGATTTCCTGCAGGGAGGCTTTAATATGGGTCTCAGACCTAGCACCCTTAAGGTGCAGATCTCGGCGTTAAGCACGTATATGGACTATCCTCTAGCCTCCCATGCTTGGGTGGTTAGATTTGTAAGAGCGGTCCAAAGATTACGCCCTACCATTAGACAACTATCTCCTCCCTGGGATCTAAACCTAGTCCTCTCGTCCCTTTGTAGAAATCCTTATGTTCCGGAGACAAATATGCCTATCATTAATCCTAACTATGAAAACAGCATTCCTTGTGGCCATCACCATAGCCAAAAGGATAGGAGATATTCAGGCCTTGTCCATTAAAGGCCCGTATCTGCAGATTCTGGAGGATCACAATTTTAAAGCTGGATCCAGCTTTTATACCCAAAGTAGCGTCCGCCCAGAATCGCAATCAGGAATTCGTGCTACCTTCCTTTTGCGAGAACCCAGCAAACTCAAAAGAGCAGTCATTACGCTCCCTGGATGTCAGGCAGGCGGTAATTGATTATTTAGAAGCCACTCGTAGCTGGAGAAAGGACCCTAACCTGTTTATTCTATTCGGGGCAAGAGAGCTTCTAAAGCTTCCATTGTAAGGTGGATTACCACTGTGATAGCTAAAGCATACACATCCGAAGGGGTAGACTGTCCAATAGGTATTTAAAAGCCCATTCTACTAGAGTCCTTTCAACATCTTGGGCAGAACGAGCGGGAGCATCTTTAAAGCAGATTTGCAAGGCCGCTTCATGGGCTAGTATAACACCTTTTGCAAACACTACAAATTAGATGTGTTATCAGGGTAGCAAGCGGCTTATGGGATGAAAGTGCTACAGGCCGTAGTCCCACCCTAAGGAGGTTTCTTTGGTATTCTCCATAGTGCTGTCAGGGGGACGTCCTGGAAAATGGGTATTAGACCTATCGGTAATTTGGTTTCCAGGAGTCCATCCTGACAGCATGGTTAGTTCCCCCCCTATGTATGGTATTTCATATGATATAATATGTTTTAGTAAATAAAGAGTTATCACTTGCATTCATCCATGGTGTGGTACTTGACAATTAACTGAGGTAAAGGGGGTGGAGTGGGTCCTTTTAACCTTTCGTGTGCTTTTCCTGTCCCTGCAAGGAGGAGGAGGAGGATGTCCTCCATAGTGCTGTCAGGATGGACTCCTGGAAACCGAATTACCGGTAGGTCTAATACCCATTTTAACAAACTTGCGGTCACATGACTACGGTTCCCAGTGCCAGAACTTGAGACTCCTTAAACTTGTAGGTTTAGACGGTGAAAAACAATTTAAAGAGTTACTTCCTCACATTTCGCAGCGGTAAAGACTGTGCATGGAAAAATGGGTGAAAATCCAAATAGTATTTTACAATCAGCACTCAGATTAACGTACACCTGCTGGCAGAAATTTTTTTTACAACTAATAACGTTCTGAAAAAAAAAGTACAACATTTTTTTTTTTTTTTTTACCATGAAGCTCTGTCCCACAGAGGTACCAAGACACCAGTTAACATGAGGCTTTGAGGGCTGAAAGGTTAATCTTATTCATCCTTTCAAAGAAACTAGAGAGAGAAAGGGCTGGATAGACATGGATAATGAAGCAGAAAAATGCATAGGAGGGGGCATGCGTAAGAGAAAGACATTAATGCCAGTTACTCAATTATAATTCAAACCAAGATCAAATCGTTATAGTGCAGGACGAAACAAACCAGTAATGCTAAAAATAAATCGCAAAGGCAAAAACAGTAATGGAATAGATCATGCTCATCCATACTACGACTACACACAACTGGTACTGTCCAGTGCTCAAGAAATAAATGTTGTTTAACTAGAGGAAAGATGCAACTATCCTTATAGAGCTTCAGTGGAAGCAATACATTCTGCTGGGCGATTGTGCCCATGTGACTGGTCATGCTATAATGTGCCATGCTTTTTAGGCATCGGGCTGTACATATGGTACAACAATGCATCAACAGGATAGTTGTGCAGCGGCATTTTATGTTTTTATGTGGTGAATTCACGTGTGGCAGGTTTGTCAAAAATTTCTGTGACTGTCCCATTCATCTGAATTAGGCTATGTTCCCGCAAGGAGTTTTTGATGTTGCATATTTTTGAAAAAAATGCAAGTAATCTATTTTAATTAAAAAGCGCAACATAAAAAAAACTCACCAAAAGCTCATCGTGGGAACGTAGCCTAAACTTACCGAAATCAAACGTGGAATAATGCAAAAATTACGTTCAGGTGAAATGATAGAAAATTCTGCCATGTGAACATGCCCTTACACACTATCCATTCATAACCGCAAGGCAGTAGACATTTCTATAAACAGATAGAACAGTAGTAGTCCATGTATACTAAAAAGGGACCAGAATGACAGTCGCATAATCCTCCATTACAGAAGTTCACGTTCGGTTTTACCAATTTTGCACGTACTCCGGAAAAGTTGAGTCACATAAGCAAATCACATAGGATTTACAGCAGAGACCTGCAGCACATTGCAGTATAATCAGTCAGAATTCATGACAAGGCACTAAATAAGGTTTTCAAAGAATGATCCTTTATACAATATGTGATTTCAGGACTAACAGTAAGCAAGAAGTCGGATTTTACTGCATAGGAATCAGAATTAAAATCCCAGATAAACAAGAAGACACATTGCAGCTTTCAGAGTGACGTCTCACAGAGTAACGAACCAATGTATAGCTATGTATATACATAAACACCATACGAAATACAAAAGAAACCGTAACATTTGTTACACAATATTTACCATAGACTAAAATTGATATATAATATTATAGATCTCGCCACAGATGCCGATGCATTCATTATATGTTATACATGATTGACAGCTGGAAAAATACTGTTTATATTAGAAGATGCTGAGCTCCTGCTCACCATGCTGGATGGACGGCTGTTTCCTCCAGGGTCTCCTTGCACTTTAGCTTCCTATGACTTCCAGTCTTTCCATTCAATCTGTTCTTCTCTACTCAGTGTCATCTCATCTCCTCTTGTGCCATGTCTACATCTAGCGTCCAACTCCATCTAGCACTTGCCTAATGATGAAAACCAATATCCTTTTCTTACATTCTCCGCTCCATCTCCTAGTTTATATGGTCAGTCACCTAAATATAATAAGCTCCAGTTTATTACATGAGCGTCCCCTGATCCTGGCTTTCCAGGGCTGTTCTCATGGTGGTCCCTCAGCTGCACGCTTGCTTGTATGTATGAATGTATGTGACCTCTCCTGCAGCCTGCTAGAATATAGCTAGCCAATCACTGCTCCTAGGGGCGGGTTTCAATCGAAAAGTTCTTAACCTCTTCATGACCAACCACTGTAAACAGTACATGTGGACAATCTCAAGCATTGTGATGCACTGCAAGCCTGGAAATCAAGCAAGCAGGCACTTGTGGTTTTTTTTAACCCCTTTACTCCCAAGTGTTGTTTGCATGTTAATGACCAGGCCAAATTTTACAATTCTGACCACTGTCTCTTTATGAGGTTATAACTCTGGAACACTTCAACGGATCTTAGCGATTCTGAGAATGTTTTCTTGTGACATATTGTACTTCATGGTAGTGGTAAAATTTCTTCAATATAACTTGCGTTTATTTATAAAAAAAAAACGGAAATATGGCAAAAATTTTACAATTTTTCAATTTTCAAACTTTGAATTTTTATGCCCTTAAATCAGAGAGCTATATCGTACAAAATAGTTACTAAATAACATTTCCCACATGTCTACTTTACATCAGCACAATTTTGGAACCCAAATTTTTTTTTGTTAGGAAGTTATAAGGGTTAAAAGTTGACCAGCGATTTCTCATTTTTACAACACCGTTTTTCTTTTAGGGACCACATCACATTTGAAGTCACTTGGAGGGGTCTACATGATAGAAAACACCCAAAAGTGACACCATTCTAAAAATTGCACCCCTCAAAGTGCTCAAAACCACATTAAAGAAGTTTATTAACCCTTCAGGTGCTTCACAGGAATTTTTGGAATGTTTAAAAAAAAAAAAAATGAACATTTAACTTTTTTCACAAAATATTTTCTTCAGATCCAATTTTATTTTTATTTTACCAAGGGTAACAGGAGAAATTGGACCCCAAATGTTGTTGTGCATGTTGTCCTGAGTACGCCGATACCTCATATGTGGGGGGGAACCACTGTTTGGGCGAACGGCAGAGCTCGGAAGGGAAGGAGCACCGTTTGACTATTTCAACGCAGAATTGGCTGGAATTGAGATAGGACGCCATGTCGCGTTTGGAGAGCCCCTGATGCACCTAAACAGTGGAAACCCCCTACAAATGACACCATTTTTGAAAGTAGACCCCCTAAGTAACTTGTCTAGATGTGTGGTGAGCACTTTGAACCCCCAAGTGCTTCACAGAAGTTTATAATGTAGAGCCGTAAAAATAAAAAAAAATCATAATTTTTCCATAAAAATGATCTTCTCACCCCCAATTTTTTAATTTCCCAAGGGTAACAGGAGAAATTGGACCACAAAAGTTGTTGTGCAGTTTGTTCTGAGTACGCTGATACCCCATATGTGGGGGTAAACCACTTTGGGCGCATGGCACACACTTTTTATTGCAAAAAAGTTTTTGCATCACCACATTTGAGAGCTATAATTTTTTCCATATTTTGGCCCACAGAGTCACGTGAGGTCTTGTTTTTTGCAGGACGAGTTGACTGTTTTTTTGGCACCATTTTAGGGCACATGACATTTTTTGATCGCTTTTTCTTCCGGTTTTTGGGAGGCAGAATGAACAAAAACCAGCAATTCATGAATTTCTTTTGGGGTGGCATTTACACCGTTCTGCGT
Source organism: Oophaga sylvatica (assembly GCA_033576555.1). Lineage (NCBI taxonomy): Eukaryota > Metazoa > Chordata > Amphibia > Anura > Dendrobatidae > Oophaga > Oophaga sylvatica. The sequence goes on from JARQOD010000001.1 coordinate 471,167,505, forward strand.
GTGGTAAAATTGATAAAGCAGTTTTATTCATCGGGTCAGTACGATTACAGCGATACCTCATTTATATAATTTTTTTATGTTTTGGCACTTTTATACAATAAAAACTATTTTATATAAAAAATTATTTTTGCATCGCTTTATTCTGCGAGCTATAACTTTTATTTTTTCACTGATGACGCTGTACAGGGGGCTTGTTTTTTTCGGGACAAGATGACGTTTTCAGCAGTAGCATGTTTATTTATATCCATCTTTTTGATCGCGTGTTAGGCCTCTTTCACACTTCAGTTGTTTGGCGTCAGTCCTTATCTGCCAAAGTGTGAATAAAACGGCGAGAGAGAGAGATCTGAGCCAGAAAGGAATTTGGGTCTTTTGGGCATGCTCAGTATACAAAAACGGATTCCGTTGTCGGATTCCGTCATATGACGGGTGAAGACGGATCCACCGCCCATAGGCACACATTGTACAAAAAGGCAGATGCGACGGGTCCGTTACGATCCGCAATTTCGACTCAGACAAAAAAAACGTTCCAATGTCTGTCTACTCCAGACAGCGGACTCCAAAATTCTGACGGATCCGTCAAATGACGGATGGAACGGACGACCATCCGTCGCAATCCGTCACTAATGCAACTATGGGAAAAAAACAGATTAGGCCAAAAAAAAAAAAAAAAAGTGGATCCGTTTTTTCCTCAAAAAGGCGGATTTTGACTGACGCCAAACGACTGAAATGTGAAAGAGGCCTAATTCCACTTTTTGTTTGGCGGTATGATGATAAAGCATTGGTTTTTTGCCTTGCTTTTTTTATGGTGTTGACTAAAGGGGTTAACTAGTGGGACAGTTTTATAGATCGGGTCGTTACGGACGCGGAGATACTAAATATGTGTGCTTTTATTATTTAGATTTTTTTCAACAAAATATTTCTTTATTGATATAATAAATATTGATTTTTTTTTATTTTTTTTTATTATTTGTTTAAATATTTTTACAATTTTTTTAAAAATTTTTTTTTTTTTATTTAATTCTTATTTTTAGACATTGTCCCACTATGGGACACTCATTTTCTGCAGGCTGATCGCTTCTATAGCATGCAGATGAAGTAGCATCTGCATGCTATAAAAGCTTGCAGCGCTGCAGCTTCTGTGCACATACCTCGGAGACTTCCTGACATGCACTGTGCATGTCAGGAAGTCTCTTTGACCTGGAGACGCGGATGTCGTCGTGACGACATTCTGGTCTCCATGGGAACGATTGGGACCCCGCGTCATGCCTCAGGGTCTCCGATCCAAAAGCAGAGGAGCTGTCAGCCCCTCGGCAGCCGCCCGAACGCTGCGATTATCTTTGATCCAGCGCTGCAAAGCTGCAATGCTAACCACTGAGCCACCGTGCTACAGCTATTTTTTTACAGCTGCATGGGGTTTGTAAAAAACCTTTTCAGTTGAACTTCTTGGATTCCATGCTTAAAAAAAAAAAAAAAAAAAAGACCTTTTTGTGGTTTTGCAATGTTTCAAAATATTAATTTATTTTATCCACTATGGAAGCTCTGGAAAAAAAAAGTCACTTTTTTTGTTTCTGTACCACCTGCAAAAAATGTGATAAAAGTGATATGTATCAAAGTGGTAACGAATGATAAAAGCCTCCAAAACCTTATTAGCAGAAAAATAAAAGTTTTAAATCTCAGATAAATCTAATACCAAATTTAAAAAAAATGTTTATTTTTAATAGCAGTAAAATAATTATATCCTAACAATGTTAATACCAATATAATCATACAGACCTCCATGATACAGCTGTCAGGTCCTTTAAAATGAAACAAGCAAAAATTGCACAAACATTTTTCTTCACAACTCCAACTCTTTCCCCAATTTTCAGTACATTAAATGATCATTTAAGGGGAGGTTCATTGAAAGGGATGATAAAATGTAAGCAAAATAAATTAAAATGGTCATGCAAGGAAGAGATTAAATAAAGGCCTATAGTCTAAAAGGTTAAAATGTTAAATATGTGATCATGGATTTGTCCTTTATGTAACTCCGTGTTAGGTTATGTGCACACGTTTCGGGAATCTGCTGTGGAATTTTCCGCGCAGATTTTGCTAAATCCGCAGGTAAAATAACCTGCTTGTTACCTGCGGATTTAGTGCGGATTTGATGCGGATTATCCGCGGTTTTTGCGCGGATTTCCCCTGCGTTTTGAGACCAGCGGATTTCTATTTAGAGCAGCTCTCATAACGCTGCGGAACTGCACAAAAGAAGTGACATGCTGCGGATTTAAATCCGTACCAAATCCGCGTGGAAAAATACGCAGCATGTGCACTGCGTTTTTTTATTTCCATTGAATATAATGCTACTGTACATCACTTGCAGTTCTGCTGCAGATCTGCAGCGGCATTCCGCAATGTGTGCACAGACCCTCATACTCTTTACAGTGCCTTAAGGGCTCTTTCACACATTCTGATATATCAGGTGCTGGAAAAACCAGTTACCGGAGATATCACTGTCCGTGTGCGTAATACTTGTGGCATACATGTGGCATCCGTGCGCCGCATAAGTATCACAGGTAGGGGCGCCTGGGAATCGGCGGTATTGTTCACACTGTTCCCTGGCGCTGTGTGCTGAAGATCACTCTCATCATTCTCCCCTGCTCGCACTGCCATCAGCGTTAGCAGGGAACAATATTGAGAGTTGTATTCAGCTGATAACAGCAAGAGTAGGCAGTCAATGAAAATATTTATCTGTCGCCTGTGCTACAAAAAAAAAAAAAAAAAAAGATGTGGGGTTCCTCTGTATTTTTGATAACCAGCCAGGCAAAACTGACAGCTGCATGCTGTAACCCTCAGCTGTCAGCTTTAGCAAGGTTGGTTATCAAAAATTGAGGGGTCCCCATGTTGTATTTTTTATTTAAATAATGTAAAAATATGTTGTATGTCGTGGGCTCCCCCCATTTTTGTCAAATAGCCAAGCTGATAAGGGGTCATTGACATTTTCCCCCCAGCCTAAAAATAGCAGCCTGCAGCCAAGAAAAGATTTCTATTAGATGTGCCAATTCTGGTGCTTTGCTAGGCTCTTCCCACTTGCCCTGTGGCGATGGCAAGTGGGGTTCATATCTGTGGGGTTTATGGTACCTTTGTATGGTCGTGTGACATCAAGCCCACAGTTAAATAATGAAAAAACATCTACACTGTGTTCCAAATTATTATGCAAATAATATTTTCTGAGATTTTCCCAAATTACCTATATGAATTGCAGTCATTGTAATTTTCCAGTCAAATAACTATTAGAGTACAATTGAAAGGTTTTTGTACAAACTGCCTATGATAACAGTATATTTTTAAAAAAATAAAACACTCAAATTGCACTCAAAATGCATGTTCCAAATTATTATGCACAGCAGAGTTTTCAACCTTTTCATTTTAATAAAGAGCAAAAAAAATGATCATTTTTGAAATTATAAGCATTAGCAGGTTATTACAAACTGAAATCAAACAGTTTGCAACTCAAAACTTTATTCTAGGTGATGTTACATTTGCACATAGGACCCCTTGTTCGAAAGGAGCTTCTGAACTCTCTCGTCCATTGAATTTGTCAGGTTTTGGATGGTTTCTGCTTCAATTGTTTTGCATGAGGACAGAATACCCTCCCAGAGCTATTGCTTAGATGTGAACTGCCTACCGCCATCATAGACTTCTTTTTGATGATGCTCCAGAGGTTCTCAATGGGGTTGAGGTCAGGGGAGCATGGGGATTACACCCAGGGCCGGCGTCAGCAACCGGCACAACCGGGCAAGTGCCGGGGCCCTGAGCAGGCAGGGGGCCACTCGCCGTCAGGCACCCCGGCGCCCGTTAGCGGTGTCAGCGCCGCCACTGGGCCCCCCGCTTGCTCAGGGCCCCGGCAGCAGCTGCCGCAATACTTGCCTCTCCTCATGCCTCCGCTGCCACAGCTCCGAGCTCCAGGGGGCGCCTGCGCCGGCGCTTCCTCTCCACAGCAGCGCCGCTGAATGACATCATCATTCAGCGGCCAGCTATGGCAGAGAGCGCGCGGACGCCGGACAGGTGAGGTGTGTGTGTGTGTGCATGTGAGAGTGCTGCCTGCGGTGCTGTATGTGTGATGGTGGTGGGGGGAGGCAATGATGATGATGATGGGGAGGCAATGATAATGAGAAGGCAATGATGATGATGATGGATATTAATGGGGAGGCAATGATAATGATGATGATGGGGAGGCAATGATAATGGGAAGGCAATGATGATGATGATGATATTAATGGGGAGTAGGGTTGAGCATTCCGATACTGCAAATATCGGTATCCGATATGGCTGTATCGGAATTCCGATTCCGAGTACCGATATTTTCGTCATATCGGATACCGGAATCGGAATGTCACTGTCACTGTCAGTGTCCGTCGGTCGGGTCTGTCATGGAGTCAGTGGCACCTACCCGGCAGAAGATCTCCGGCGGTCACATCCCGGACTGCTTAATGGCCGCCATCCTCTTCTCCCCGGCGGTCACATGCAGTTTCTCGCGATAACTGCAGTGACTGCTGGGTAATCGCGGCCGTAAAGCAGTCCGATGACGTCACCGCCGGGGAAGCTGGTAAGCAGCTGTGCTGCGCCGGGATGTCAGGCTCTGCCTGTCATTCCGATGTAGCAGAGCTGGATCGTCGTGGGACAGTCGTTACTATGGACTGCTTTGTACAGGTGGTATACTGTTGGTTTGTTTTTTTTATTTTTTTACAGGAGATCGATGGCGTCGCAGGAATGAGAGAGTAATAAAAAAAATGAAAACTGTGTTGTCTCTTTTATTTCATTAAAATACTTTTTTCTTGCTGTGTCTTTTTTTTAAACATTTAAAAACTTTGGGATTAATAATGGATCGGTGTCTTATTGACGCCTCTCCATTATTAACCGGGCTTATTCTCACCGTGCAATCAACGGTGACATTAACCCTTATTATTACCCCCTTGCCACCGCTACAGGGCAAGTGGGAAGAGCCTGGTAAAGTGCCACAATTGGCACATCTTTTGATGCGCCAAATGTGGGGCTGCTGTAGCCTGGTATTATCAGGCTGTTGAGGGCCAAAATCCATGGGCCTTGACAGTCTTTTAATACCAGGCCGCAGCAGTCTGCATTTTACTTGGCTGGTTAACAAAAATAGGGGGGATCCCCACGCCGTTTTTTTTTCAAGGGGATCCCCTATTTTTGTTAACCAGCCAAGCTAAGCAGACTGCTGTGGCCTGGTATTATCAGGCTTGCAAGGTCCATGGATATTGGATCCTTACCAGCCTGAAAAACCAGGCCTCAGCGGTCTGCTTCATCTGGCTGGTTAACAAAAATAGGGGGGACCCCACGCTAATTTTTTTCGAGGGGATCCCCTATTTTTGTTAATCAGCCAAGATATGCAGACTGCTGTGGCCTGGTATTATCAGGCTGGCAAGGTCCATGGATCTTGGCTCCTTAACAGCCTGAAAATCCAGGCCTCAGCGGTCTGCTTCATCTGGCTGGTTAACAAAAATAGGGGGGACCCCACGCCATTTTTTTTTCGAAGGGAACCCCTATTTTTGTTAATCAGTTCCCTCTGACGTCACTGATGGTGTCCCTGGCTGACCTGAAGTGAAAGTGGAAAGCAATCAATTAAGCTTTCCACTTCCTCTCCTGTCAGCCAGGAGAGGAGCTCATTCATTTGGGGGTTTACTGTGAGGCTGCAGCATTAGCTGCGGTCCCTGCAGTAAACATTAACCCTTTCTGAAGGATTACACCGTGGGACCTGACTGTGCATCGGATTGGTAAGAATAATTTTGCTTTATTATTTTATTTTTATTACAGGAAATGGTTTTAGCAGGTAAATAAAATATGGTAAAAACTGTGTGATTATTTCATTAAACTTCTTTTTTATTAAAGTGTGTGTGTTTGATTTTTCTTTCATACAATAGGATTAATAATTGATAGTTGTCTAATTGACAGCTCTCAATTATTAACCTGGCTTAAAGTGACCTTTCAATTGCAAGGTCATTTTAACCCCTTATTAACCCATTCGCCACCGCTACAGGGCAATGGGAATAGACGGACAAAGTGCCAGAAAGGGCAAATCTAATTAGAGATTTGCCCTTTCTGGGGGTGTCTGGGGGCAGATGTTAGTAGCCGGGGGGGGGCCAAAAATAATGGTCCCTCTCTGGGCTATTATTATCTGCCCCCACTCACTGGCTTTGTCTGTCTGGTTGCGAAAATAGGGCGGGAGCCCACGCATTTTTTTTTCAGCAATTTTACACCTCATATATATATATATATATATATATATATATATATATATATATATACACATGTCATTGAGTTTGTGACACATATATATATTTATAGTTCATACACTTCTACATAGTATAATAGCCGCTAATTCAATTGCCGGCTTTTGTGAAAATGCAGAACCCGACATGAAATGACACTTGGTTTACATAGAGTTAACCATGTCTTTTCATGTACTTTGATATCTGATTTGCACAAACAATTACATGAGTGTAAGTGTGCAAAATTTCACACCTGTAGGGGTTAATTAAAGGTGTAAATTCGTAGCAAAAAAGTCCGTTTTTTTTACAACGAATTTACACCTTTAATTAACCCCTACAGGTGTGAAATTTTGCACACATAGCCTGATGTAATTGTTTGTGCAAATCAGATAGCAAACGACATGAAAAGACATGGTTAACCCTATGTACACCAAGTGTCATTTCATGTCGGGTGCTTCTGTCTTTTCACAAATGCCGGCTTTACCCGGCAATTGAATCAGAGGATATTTTACTATGTAGAAGTGTATAAACTATACATATATGTATATATATATATATGTCACAATGACATGTATATATATATATATGTATTCTATGTGTGTATATTTAGTGTTTACAAGGAAAGAATGGGTTTTTTTTAGTTACGATATTTTGTTCCCATAGACTTACATTGGATTTCCGGTATCGGTTATCGCCGATATTTTAATGGTATCGGCGATACCATTCCGATTCCGATACTTTTGGATATCGGAAAGTATCGCTCAACTCTAATGGGGAGGCAATGATAATGGGAAGGCAATGATGATGATGATATTAATGGAGAGGCAATGATAATGATGATGATGGGGAGGCAATGATGATGATGATATTAATGGGGAGGCAATGATAATGATGATGATGGGAGGCAATGATAATGGGAAGGCAATGATGATGATGATATTAATGGGGAGGCAATGATAATGGGAAGGCAATGATGATGATGATATTAATGGAGAGGCAATGATAATGATGATGATAGGGAGGCAATGATGATGATGATATTAATGGGGAGGCAATGATAATGATGATGATGGGAGGCAATGATAATGGGAAGGCAATGATGATGATATTAATGGGGAGGCAATGATAATGATGATGATGGGGAGGCAATGATAATGGGAAGGCAATGATGATGATGACATTAATGGGGAGGCAATGATGATGATAGGGAGGCAATGATGATGATGATATTAATGGGGAGGCAATGATAATGATGATGATGGGAGGCAATGATAATGGGAAGGCAATGATGATGATATTAATGGGGAGGCAATGATAATGATGATGATGGGGAGGCAATGATAATGGGAAGGCAATGATGATGATAGGGAGGCAATGATGATGATAATGGGGAGTCTTTCCACAGCGCCCTTTCCTGAGCCGTAACACTGCAGAACGCAGCACAGTGTAGAGGAGAGCTCCATATTTTGTATGGAGCATTTTATGTGGTCCAGTATTCTGTATGGAGCATTATATTGGGTCCAGTATTCTGTATGGAGCATTATATGGGGGATGGCGGGGTGACATCCTGCATGGGGTATTATATGGGTGATGAGGGGGAGACTATGTGGTGCCCATAATATTGTATGGAGGACTGTACTGTCCAGTCTGTACTGTGCGCTGTGAGGATTTGGCGGTTTTTGAGCTATTGTACAATTTACAATAGGTATCAGTCATGTAATGGAAGAAGAGAAGTGTTTGGCGTTGTGCTATACCCATATTTGGTTAAGGGGGCCCACTGAGACTCTTTCGCCCGGGGCCCATAAAAACCGGGGCCCTGATCACACCATAAGTTTATCCCCTTTTATGCCCATAGCAGCCAGAGAATGCAGATGTGTTATGTGTAGTGTTGAGCGATACTGCTCGATATCTAAAAATATCGGATCGGAATGGTATCGCCGATATCACTAAATATCGGCGATATCCGATTCCGATACCGGAAGTCCCATGTAAGTCTATGGGAACAAAATATCGCAACTAAAAAAAACCTTTATTTCCTTGTAAACACTAAATATACACACATAGAATAATATATATATATATATATATATATATATATATATATATATATACACACATGTCATTGTGACATATATATATACTGTGAGACAGTGAAGGAATATGTGTTGAATGAGGTGTACATTTCACCTAGGTATAAGGGAAATGTGTGGCTTTGTAAACCTAGTGGTAGAGAAAGGTCACTACACCTTACATTCATTACACACTTGCAGCTCAGGCCTGAAACTACTCAGGTCTTAATTAGGAGACCAGAAGTAGGTGTCTGCAAACACAATCTGGGAGCTGTCTTTAGCCTGGACACAGGGAGGTGTCCCGGCACAAGGAAGCAGTCTCCAGGATTGGGAGCTGTCTTAGTCTGGACACAGGGAGGTGTCCCGGCACAAGGAAGCAGTCTCCAGGATTGGGAGCTAGCTTAGCCTGGACACAGGAAGGTGTCCCGGCACAAGAAGCGTCTCCAGGAGTGTGAGCTATCTCAGTCTGGGTGCAGGAAGTACCCCGGACACAGGAGTAGTCTCAGTGAGAATCCGTGCGAATAGCAGCTGAATAGGAGTGGATCTCTCTCAAGTCTGGACGTTGGATGTGCCTTCAGACACAAGGAGGAGTATCTGTGAAGCTCCATACTGGTAACATATATCATGTGTGTTGTTTTGGGCACAGACTGGTAGAGTCTGGACCCGGAGAGACAGGGAAATCGATCTATGTGTAATTAGTGGCTAGACAAGCCCAGGTTTTCTGTTTATGATTTATTTTTATCTGTTTGCTGTGGACTTTAATAAAGCTGGTTGCGGCCAGTTTTCACCAGAACTGCTGTCTGAATGAACTGTTTTCGTGCCATTCTGTCTACCCAGACAGCGATCCTAGAGCTATACCCCCTGGAAATGTTACAATACATATATGTATAGTTTATACACTTCTACATAGTAAAATATCCTCTGATTCAATTGCCGGGTAAAGCCGGCTTCTGTGAAAAGACAGAAGCACCCGACATGAAATGACACTTGGTGTACATAGGGTTAACCATGTATTTTCATGTCGTTTGCAATCTGATTTGCACAAACAATTACATCAGTCTATGTGTGCAAAATTTCACACCTGTAGGGGTTAATTAAAGGTGTAAATTCGTTGTAAAAAAACGGACTTTTTTGCTACGAATTTACACCTTTAATTAACCCCTACAGGTGTGAAATTTTGCACACATAGACTGATGTAATTGTTTGTGCAAATCAGATAGCAAAGGACATGAAAAGACATGGTTAACCCTATGTACACCAAGTGTCATTTCATGTCGGGTTCTGCATTTTCACAAAAGCCGTCAATTGAATTAGCGGCTATTATACTATGTAGAAGTGTATGAACTATAAATATATAATATATATATATATATATATATATATATATATATATATATATATATAATATATATATATATATATATATATATATATATATATATAGTGTAAAATTGTTTAAAAAAAATGCGTGGGCTCCCGCCCTATTTTCGCAACCAGACAGACAAAGCCAGCGAATGGGGGCAGATAATAATAGCCCAGAGAGGGACCATTATTTTTGGCCCCCCTGGCTACTAACATCTGCCCCCAGACACCCCAGAAAAGACAAATCTATAATTAGATTCGCCCTTTCTGGCACTTTGCCCGTCTATTCCCATTGCCCTGTAGCGGTGGCGAATGGGTTAATATGGGGTTAAAGCCACATTGCAATTGAAAGGTGACCTTAAGCCAGGTTAATAATTGAGAGCTGTCAATTAGACAACTATCAATTATTAATCCTATTGCATGAAATAAAAATAAAACACACACACTTTAATTAAAAATCATTTTAATGAAATAAAGACATGTTTTTGACCATCTTTTATTTGACTGCAAAAACCATTTCCTGTAATAAAAATAAAATAAAAAAGCAAAATTATTCTTACCTATCCCATGCACAGTCAGGTCCCACGGTGTAAGCCTTCAGAAAGGGTTAATGTTTACTGCAGGGACCGCAGCTAATGCTGCAGCCTCACAGTAAACCCCCAAATGAATGAGTTCCTCTCCTGGCTGACAGGAGAGGAAGTGGAAAGCTTAATTGATTGCTTTCCACTTTCACTTCAGGTCAGCCAGGGACACAATCAGTGACGTCAGAGGGAACTGATTAACAAAAATAGGGGTTCCCTTCGAATAAAAAATGGCGTGGGTCCCCCCTATTTTTGTTAACCAGCCAGATAAAGCAGACCGCTGAGGCCTGGATTTTCAGGCTGTTAAGGAGCCAAGATCCATGGACCTTGCCAGCCTGATAATACCAGGCCACAGCAGTCTGCATATCTTGGCTGATTAACAAAAATAGGGGATCCCCTCGAAAAAAATTGGCGTGGGGTCCCCCCTATTTTTGTTAACCAGCCAGATGAAGCAGACCGCTGAGGCCTGGATTTTCAGGCTGTTAAGGAGCCAAGATCCATGGACCTTGCCAGCCTAATAATACCAGGCCACAGCAGTCTGCATATCTTGGCTGATTAACAAAAATAGGGGATCCCCTCGAAAAAAATTGGCGTGGGGTCCCCCCTATTTTTGTTAACCAGCCAGATGAAGCAGACTGCTGAGGCCTGGTTTTTCAGGCTGGTAAGGATCCAATATCCATGGACCTTGCCAGCCTGATAATACCAGGCCACAGAAGTCTGCTTAGCTTGGCTGGTTAACAAAAATAGGGGATCCCCTCGAAAAAAAAACGGCGTAGGGGGTCCCCCTATTTTTGTTAACCAGCCAAGTAAAATGCAGACTGCTGCGGCCTGGTATTAAAAGACTGTCAAGGCCCATGGATTTTGGCCCTCAACAGCCTGATAATACCAGGCTACAGCAGCCCCACATTTGGCGCATCAAAAGATGTGCCAATTGTGGCACTTTACCCGGCTCTTCCCACTGCCCTGTAGCGGTGGCAAGTGGGGTAATAAGGGGTTAATGTCACCGTTGATTGCACGGTGACAATAAGCCCGGTTAATAATGGAGAGGTGTCAATAATACACCGATCCATTATTAATCCCAAAGTTATTAAATGTATAAAAAAAAAGACAAAGCAAGAAAAAAGTCTTTTAATGAAATAAAAGAGACAACACAGTTTTCATTAATTTTATTATACTCTCATTCCTGCGACGCCATCGATCTCCTGTAAAAAAAGAAAAAAAACAAACCAACAGTATACCACCTGTCCGACGCAGTCCATAGTAACGACAGTCCCACGACGATCCAGCTCTGCTACATCGCAATGACAGGCAGAGCCTGTCATCGCGACGCAGCACAGCTGATTACCTGCTTCCCCGGCGGTGACGTCATCGGATTGACTGCTTTACGGCCGGGATTACCCAGCAGTCACTGCAGTTATCGCGAGAAACTGCATGTGACCGCCGGGGAAAGATGATGGCGGCCATGAAGCAGTCCAGCCCGTGACCGCCGGAGATCTTCTGCCAGGTAAGTGCCGCTGACTCCTGACAGACCCGACCGACGGACACTGACAGTGACAATCCCGATTCCGGTATCCGATAAGACGAAAATATCGGAACTAAGTATCGAAAGGCCGATAGAGCTAATATCGGCCGATACTTGCGGTATCGTATCGCTCAACACTAGTTATGTGTAAGCATGAGATGGTGCATTATCATGCATGAAAATGATCTTGCTGCGGAATGCACGGTTCTTCTTCTTGAACCATGGCAGGAAGTGCTGTTTGAGAAACTCAACATACACTATGGAGTTCATCTTTACCCCTTCAGGGTTCCTAAAGGGGCCGACAATCTCTCTCCCCATGATTCCAGCCCAAAACATTACTCCACCTCCTCCTTGTTGGCGCCGTAGCCGTGTTTGCATGGGGTGTCCATCAACCAGCCATCCTCCACTCCATCCATCTGGACCATCGAGCGTTGCACGGCACTCAACGTTGAACAAAACAGTTTTGAAGTCAGTCTTCATGTATTGTTTGGCCCACTGGAGCAGTTTCTGCTTGTGTGCAGTGGATAGAGGAGGTCGACAGGATGGCTTATGCACAGCTGCAAACCTCTGAAGGACCCTGCATCTTGTTGTTCGGGGGACGTTGGAGGCACCAGCAGCTTCAAAAACTTGTCTGCTACTTTGACAAGACTTTTTTGCCGCTGCTCTTTTAACCTGACGTAATTGCCTGTAGGAAAGAGTCCTCAATTTTCCCTTATCAGCACGCACACGTGTGTACTGTGAATCAACTACATACTTCTTGATTGTGCGATGATCACGATGAAGTGTCTTGGCAATGTTGATTGTAGTCATGCCATGACCTAAACACTCCACAATTTGTTGCTTCTCAGCCAACACATACTTTTTCTTTCCCATTTTGGCAGAAAATGTAGGCCGCTTAATAATGTGGGACAACCTTCTTAAGTAGTCTTGCCTTTCATTGGACACACCTGCCAGACTAATTAGCACAGGTGTCTGCAATTGCTTACAGTGATATAAAGAGCCCTGACACACATCACCATCAATGAGTTTAACTGACAAACAAAAAAATTCTTACATTATCACTCCTAAACAATATTTGCATAATAATTTGGAACACATTATATAAGCTATAAACACAGGTATAGTTTTTTTTATTTATTTATTTTAATATAAAACACAGTTTTACTCCCCAGACGCCCATTGCATTGAAGCCATCATCTCCTGTAATAAAACAAAAAAACAAACAAAAAAAAAAAACAACAATATCCCTCACCTGTCCATCGTTCTGTCCCACGCTGTAATTCATGTCTGGGGATAAACAATCTGGACAGTGGCAATATGCAACCATCCAGGCCGAGAACCACTGAGGAATGAGCTGCTGTGAATGCAACATTAGTGACCTTACCCAGATTAGCACGGTTGCCAGCTGGGCTGAACTGTGGTGACCTCAGCACGTACGAGAAAAACACGTATATTACTTACCGGTAATGCGTTTTTTCAGAACCCATGACAGCACCGAGAGAGGGGATCCGCCCTTCAAGGACAGGAAAGCATCAAGATTAAAAGGGCGGCGCCTCTCTCTGGATCAATAGGTTTACAGAGCATGAGAGGACATCCAAGATGCGCTCGGGAAAAAACATTACCGGCAAGTAATACACATGTTTTTCTGTCACCCATGACAGCAGCAAGGAGAGATTTACAGAGAACCAGTGCTACCTAGGTAGGGACTACAGTCTGAAGGATCCTTCTCCCAAACATGAGTTTGACTGGATCTATCGGCCTCCTCTATAGTGCCTATAAAAAGGTAGAAGGAGAAGACCAAGACTCAGCCTTTCAAATCTGCTATATGGACATGTCAGATGTCCATGAACAGGAGGTTGCCATCGCTCTCATAGAATGGGCTTTAAGGTTATCTGGTACAGCTATAACTGCTTCGGTAGGCTATCCCGATGGCATCTGTTATCCACCTTGACAAGGTACCTTTTGAAACCTTGGACACCATTCTGGCACCCTGGAAGGATATGAAGAGAGCCCAATCCTTCCTCCATGTGGCTGATAAATACTGAATAATGGCCCTCCTGACATCTAAGGTGTGAAATCTTTCCTCCTTCCTTTTTTTTTATGGACTGGATAAAAGGATGGAAATGTTATTACGGTATGTACGACATATGAAGCTTTGATACGACCTTAGGTATAAAGGCCGGTTCAGGCTTCAAGATTATTCTTTTCTCCAAAACTAAGGTGAAGGGGAAAGGGAGCATGTATGTCACTCACTCTATGGGCCAATGTTAAGGCTACCAGTAGTATGGTTTTTAAGGTGATCAATTTTATGTCGCTTAAACTTAGGGGGTCTTGTTAAGGTCTCAAGTACTAAATTCAGATCCTAAGGTTGAATTCTTGACACAGAGACTGGCTTGGCAGTAGTACACGCCTTTATGAATCTTGCCACCCACCTGTTCCTTGCCATGTTGTAGTTGTATAGCACTCCCAGGGCTGATACCTGAACCTTTAGGGTGCTGACTGAAAGCCCCCCATTCTAGCCCTTTCTGGAGGAACTCTAGGATCACTTTGATAGGTAACATCCCTCCCAAAGCTGATCCTGTAAATGACAGGAATTTTCTCCAGGTTCTACTATATATCTTCATGGCAATCGGCTTTCTACTACACAGCAGGATGGAGACTAAACTTGAAGAGAACCCCTTACCTTCTAATAACCAACTCTCAAGTTCCATGCTGTTAAATGTAAGCCCTTCACCTGAGGATGGCATATAGGCCCCCTGAGATAGAAGGTCTGGGGTCTCCGGGAGAATCCAGGGCACTGTGACTGACATCCTTTTGAGACAAAAGAACCAGGGTCTTCTCTGATCTTCCTTAGCCCTGCTGGAATCAGACAGACTGGAGAAAAGTCATGCGCTATATTGAAGTACTAGTTGATCAGAAAAGCATTCACTTTGTGAGGATTCTCCCTCGGGATTAGAGAACAAAATCTCTCCACCTTCCTGTTCATTCTGATAGCAAAGAGGTCGATCTCTGGATGACCCCACATGGCCACAATCTGGCTGAAAACTGACCTCTTTAGGGACCAGTCTCCATAACCCCGCTGCCTGCGGCTTAGAAAATTTGCCTTGATGTTGTCCTTCCCCTTGATGTGTGGGGCAGACAACGACTGGATGTTTGCCTCTGTCTGGGCAAAGATTGGCCCTGAAATCTGCAAAAGTACCTCCCTGATGATTCACATATGCCACCATGACCTGATTGTCCGGCAGTACCCTTACATGGTGATCTTACAGGCATGGTAAAAACTTATGTAGTGCTCTCTCCACTGCCAGAAGCTCCCACACATTGAAGGACTCCATTCTTTCGTCCAGTGACCAATTTCTTTGGACTACCCTATCTTCTAGATGGGCCACCACTCTCTGGGACTGGCATCTGTGGTGACCATCCTGGAGATGTTGGGAACCCAGGGGATGCCTTCCCAGGCCGAGTCCACCCCGGCCATCAGTGGAGTGAATCACCTGCTGAGTTACCACCAGATAGCCTTCTAGATTTCCCCTTACGACTCGCTCGATAAAAACTTACCACTAACTCTCGAGTGAAACTGGGTCAACTTCTATGCTGGGATGCAGGAGATGAGAGAGCCTAGCAGGGACATTGTTCTTCTGAGGATCATAACTGGCTTCTGAATTGACATGGACACCAGACCAACTATCTTTTCTCACTTTTATGCTGGTAAGCGACACTCTTGACGATCGGAATCTAGGATGAGCCCTAAGAAAACCTGTGCTCTTTGTGGGTCCAATCTTGATTTTTCCAGATTCACAAGCCATCCTACCCCTTTTAAGGTATTGCATATTGCCTTTACTTGATATTGACAGTGATTTAATGAATTTCCCACTATGAGAAAATCGTCTAGATAGTGGAATCAATCTGTTCTCTTCTCTGAGGTAGGCCTTGCCCTCAGTTATCAACTTCGTGAACACCTGAGGTGCCACTGCTAGGCCAACAGGTAAGGCATTGTACTGGAAGTCACTGCTACCCTGAGAAATTTTTCGTCAGTCTGTGTGTATTAGCACGTGATAATATGCATCTTTTAGATCGAGTACTACCAAATAACATCACGGGAAGAGTAGACTCACTGCTGATCTATTGACTCCATCTTGAATGTGGGGATTTTCAAGAACCTGTTCAAATTTCTCAAGTGGACTATCACCCTGTATGAATCATCCATTTTTTTATTTTTATCAGGAACAGGGGTGAATAAAAAGCTTTCCCTCACTGCTCAAGAGGAACCTCTAGCAGAACATTTTATTCAACAGACTCACGATCGCTGACTAACGCCTGTTGTTCTGGTGGAGATTAGTGATGAGTGAATTTGTTCGGAAAACAATCATCAAACAAATTTGACACAAATATGGCATTCATAATTGGAAACATGAGCAAAATTTCATAAAATCAGAAAAAAATGGAAACATTCGGTAAAAGTACAGGAAAATATTTGCGTTGCCACAAAAGTATTTTCAGCACTTTAGCAACAATAATGGTGGTGCACCATAAACGTTTGGCACATGTTTGATGAGGGGAGGGGTTTGCAGAACTCAGAGGCATGGAGTTCTTGTAAACAGTCATTTTTTTCCCTAACTTTATGTGTGCACATTGCGGCTAGCCAATCAGGGCGCAGGAAACTCCCACAATTTCCTGACACAACGGGTTGTGTCATTGGCTACTGAAATCACGTCCCTCTCCATATGAATAGCAGACATCTTTTTTAGCGCCATTTTGACACTAACAGTGCAGAGAGGCTGCTCCTGATGCTGGCACTGTTAACAGCAAGATTTTAGCTAGTTAGGTGGTTGTATATTAATAAGATAGTGTCCAGCGCGGCTGTTAAATTTACCTTCCAGCATTTTTTTTGGCTATTACTGAGATCCACAGACAAAGCCAGCAGGGCACATGTCCTACAAGTCTGTTGTGCACTGCTTCTATTGTGCTCCATGCACGAGTATAGCATTCTAATTAATATTTTTTCACTAGCTAAATGTACAACAGCCTACTGTATCCCACCTTGTCATTTAGTGCTATGGTGATCTGAAACTGTCTGCATACTTAAGGCACATAAAAAATTATAATTTTTCAGTTGCAAAAAGTTAGACAACTCGCCGTTTCACACTATCATTTTGTTGGGTTGAAATTAAGCTGTAGAGGCCTGATCCAGAGGCCACAAAAATTCTTCTGTTCCTAGAGTTATACAGTAGGGGACCTGACTTTAAAATAGTTTGCAACATAACTTCGTTGTCATACAGGCCTCATCCACACTCAAACAATTTTTTTTCTGTCCCAATTATACCATTTCTATTCTCATGACAGTTATTCCACTTCGGTGGTGTAAGGCCCTCATTTGTTTAAACGGGAACACTCCTGGTTGGGTGTCCATCTGCTGGATTGGGTTTAGTGGAAGACCTATCGGTCGCTATTATACCATTTCTACTGTGGTAAAAATCAATGCCACTTTTGTGGTGTCTGCCAGTAATTTTTAGAAATGTGAACACTCCTGGTTGGGTGTCCATCTGTTGGACTGGGTGTAGTGGAAGCCCTGTCGGTCCATATTAAACTATTTCTACTCTCGTGAAATTGATGCCACTTCTGTGGTATAAGGCCTTAATTTCTTTAAATGTGAACACTCCTGGTTGGGTCTCCTTCATGCGTGTTGCCTGTAGCAGTAGACCTCCGAGACCATCAGGCCTCCAATTCCTTGGACTCAACAACCGTGGTTACTATCCTTAAATTTTTATGACAATGTGGCTCAGCATGAAAGCAGGTAGAGGTGTTGCATGTGGTATCAGGGCTCCCACAAAGAAGTCCTTCACCGATCCCTCACCCACCTCGTCTTACTGTGACGTGCAAGCTGTAAATGCTGTCTGTTGTGAATGTGTTAGAAATGAATTCTGAGCAGAAGCTCCCTCTGGTGGTTACAAACAGTACTGAACTATTCAATGAAGATTGTGAAGATTGGCAATCAGGTGTTACAGACTGGTCTTATATAAGGGAGGTTCCCTTCCATCAGGGTTGCCGGTGATCAATTGTTCTTGTCTCAACTTTGATTCCTGGTTCACTTGGAAGCTTTCTGTGTCTTGCCTGCATCTTCTGCTAACAGATAAGATATTTTCTGCTTTTATTTTTGTGCTTGTTTTTTGCATTTTATCCTGCACTTCTGTGGAGGTCAGCCAGGTCCCCTCCGGGGGCTTGTGCTCCTCTCAGTTTATCTGAGCCACTGTTATTTGTTCATTTGCCTTTTCCAGTTTTTTCAGTGGCTGCTGCTTAGTTTTGTTACACCAGAGAACTAATTTAGGTGGTAGAGGTCGTGTGATCTCAGGTGTTTTTGCAATTAGTGAGTTGGTATTTTTTTAGGGTTTTTTGGATTGCAGTAAGTGTCCTTCCTATCCTTTTCTTTCAAGGAAGATTGGGCCCCAACGTTTGCTCATACTATTTTCTGTCTGTGTCTGTATTTCCTCTTGTCTAACCGCCATTACATGTTTGGGGGCTTCCTATGTTCTTTGGGGATCTGCTCCGGGGCAGATAGCTTTCCTCTTTCTATCTTTAGGTGCAGTTAGCTTCTCAGGCTGTGACGAGGCGTCTAGGACCAACGTAGGTACGCTCCACGGCTGCCTTTAATTATGGTGGTTAGTCAGGGTACTGCAATCCAGCAGATTCCAACCTCTCTGGTGTATTGCCTTTTTTGCCTGCTCTCCTCAGCTACCAAATCATAACAGCTGTCCCAGGCTCAGATACCTCATGCCTGGCTGATTGCTACAGTGCTATGCTAAAATTTGTACTGTGAGTGAATTGAGGCCACTTTCCTTTTGTCTGTCCCTCATTTGGTATATTCTATCCGCATTTGGGACCGTTATAAGATGTTGTGCATGCGTTTGTTTTTGCCTCCCATTGACTTGAATGGCATTCGGTCATGTTCAGCGAAAATTCGATGAATTAATTGGCGAATATTGCCAATTCGATTATAATCTGAACATTGAAATATTTGCTCATCTTTAGTGGAGAAGGGGGCCATTATCACAAATTCCTCTGGAGGATGTGTGAGAAATTCCAGCCTTAGGCCTGATTTTACTATGCTATGCTGAGGACCCAGGAGCTGGAGGAAATTTTTTTCCCAGGCTGGAAGGAAGAGGGAGAGCCGCCCTCTCACCTGGGAAAGGGAGTCATTTGGGAGGGGGGGGGGTGTCTTCTGCTCTCTTGGGAGGGACCACTGAACAGGAATCCTTTAGACCTTTTGGATCTATTGTCCCACCTCCCTCACTCTCTGAAGACCCGCCTGCGGAAATTTTTCTTCCTCTGAAAAGACTGTTTAAAAAGAATAAAATGGGGCTTGTGGAAACCCATTCTTATCCCTCGCCTTTTCCAGGATGTCATCCAGGGCTGTGCCAAATAGAAAGCCTCCTTCACATGGTAGAGAGCACTACTTTCCTTTTGCCTATATATCCCCTGGCCAGCACTTTAACCAGATGACTCTGCGACCTGAATTTGATAAAACCACAGCCCTGGCTGCCAACCTGGCAGAGTCTGCCGAGGCATCTGACAGGAAAGCCGCTGCTCCTTTCATCACTGAGAACGTGGCTAAGGCCGGAGTCACACTTGCGAGAAACTCTCACCTCAATACCTGGCACTCGGACCAGAGCGTTCAGCTGCATAGAAATACAGTACATGCAGCCGCACACGTCGGTATTGAGTTGTGAGATTTGTGCGAGTTTCTCGCAAGTGTGACCCTGGCCTTAGAAGGAGTCTCGAGGAGCATAGTCTTTCAGCTGGTCTTCTAGCTTGCTTAACCAAACCATGAGAGATCTAGCCATACTAGTCGCTGCTATGGCTGGCCTTAATGCCCCTGCAGATGACTCCTATGTACCTTTCAGAAAGGTATGGATCTTCCTATCCAAGGGATCCTTCAATAACCCTGTATCCTCAAGGGGTAGAAAGGATTTCTTTGAGGTCTTAGAAACAGCCACATTTGATTTAGGGGGCCTTATTCCAGGAATTTGTTGCCTCCTCATCAAATTGTTACTTCCTCTTAGACCGGTTTCACACGTCCCGATATTTCCGGTACCGGAAAAATCGGTACCGGAGATATCAGTGTCTGTACTATGTGCGGCACACGTGTAGCAACCGTGTGCCACGTCAGTACCACATGGATGGCCACCGGGGAACTCACGGCTACTGTAAGCGCTGTCCCCCTGCAGCTGGTGCTGAAGCTGGCAGACATCATTCTCCCTGCTCTGCCTGCGAGCAGAGGAGAACGATGAGCGGTATATTAATACACCGCTCTTCGTTCTCCTGTGCTCGCAGGCAGAGCAGGGAGAATTACAGCCGGCTTCAGTACCAGCTGCAGGGGGACAGCGGCTTACAGTAGCCGCGAGATCCCCAGCAGCCGTCCACGCACACAGAGGACTGTGTGAACAGTTCTCCATGTGCGGGGCGTTTTCCGGTCCTTGTGAAAACACGCACATGTGCATAGACACATTGATTATAATGTGTCTATGTCTGTACGTGTCTCCAGTACGTGTGAAAACTGTCACCACACGTACTGGAGACAGGGACATGTGAAACCGGCCTTAAAGACAGATGGAAGAGTGCCCTTCTTCTCTGCTCTTTCCCACTCTTTACTGATGAGGTCCTGCATCCTCTCATTAATGGGAAAGATTTTACATTTCTTGTGATCCAGAGTCCCAAACATTATGCCCTGTATCGATTTTTTAGCATCCTGATAGACCAACCCCATTGTGGCCCTTACTGCTTTTCGTAGGTTATACACATCCTAAAGTGGAAAGCAATGGTCCATCCCTGAGTCACTTTCTGACTAAGAGGAATCTAAAGCAGAGTCCCGCGAAACCCCCTCGTCTGAGTCTGATGACAATACCGGAGATCTCCTACGACTACAGGAAGAATCCCCTGAGTGGGAGAGGGTTCTAAAGGAATTCTGCACCTCCATTTTAATGATGGCACTTAGGCTAGCAGAGAGATTTAGGAGACTCCTCTGAAACTGTTTCCTCAATACAGGCCTGACATAACTTCTTTGGCCATGCTCTATCTACCCCCTGGTCACATAACAGACAGGTCCTATTATTAGATTTTGTGGAGTACTTCCTTCAAACACCAAGAAAGAAGAAAAGTGAGAGAAAGAAAACACCTTATTAATAGGCTGAAATCTCTCATAGATCACTCAGAGGTTTTCAAAATGGGGTACTGGAACTGGAGGCAGAAGGTCATCCGAAATATCTCCTCTCGAGACAGCAGACTCTTCAATCTTGCTGGAGCTGTGCTGACTAGACCTGAAATCCATGGAATCCTTGGTCCTACGTACTCCACTGGAGTGACCACTTATTTCTGGACGTGGCTGCTGACTTCCCCGGAGATTCTTTTGCTGAGGCGGGAGATGCTGTGGCTGAGGCTCCTCCTGGTGCTGCTGCATGGTATGCGCCCCTGTCTGACCAGCGATCCTATTTAAGTACACTGCAACCAGGGATCTGCCGCCGGCGTACTCCTGCAGCTTCTGATACGGACCCCGGAATCTAAGTTCCAGGTGAACAGTCAAGGCGTGCCTCATTGGGGTGCGACTTCTGGTTTGTACCCCGTGACCGCGCAGCTGTCGAACCTCATACTGTGATGGTGCTGCAGCCCAATGGCGCTTCCATCCTCCCAGTGCCACCACAGCAGAGAATGTGCCCCACTACAATACCGGACGGCCCCTGTCTGGGACTTTATCCTATCTTCTCTATCCTACCGCCATCAAGAAGGCTACCCCATTGAGGACAAGAAACCACTGATGCGGAGAGAGGCGCCACCCTTTTTTATCTTGAAGGTTTCCTGCCCTTGAAGGGCGAATCTCTTTTCTCATTGGTGCAGTCATAGGTGACAGAAAAAGTCAGTGAGTTCACCGCAGATCACCATGAAATTTCTCAAGGTGATCTGTTGTGAAAGCACAGACTTTTTCTCATAGTGCTGAGGCCACCATTTTCAGCCTGGCTGGGAACGCAGCCTCAGTGACCCGTGGTAACCTCAATGATGTCATCGCTGCTCACTGATGCTGTACTCACAGCATCTCATTCATTAGTGATTCTCAGCCTGGACAGTCGCAATTTGACACTGTCCAGGTTGAAAACCTTTTATCCCCAGACATGAATTATGGCATGGGACAGAAAGACGGGGAAGAAGGTGAGGGGACATTGTAGTTTTATAGTTATCTTTTATTACAGGAGACGAGGCCTTCAATGGAATGGGCGTTAGGGAAGTATAACTGTGTTTGTTATTTTTAAAAGTGTGTTTTGTCTTTATTTCAAATAAAGGACTTTATTCTGTGTGTTTATTTACAATACTATAGGATTACTAATGGATAGGTGTCTTACAGACGCCTCTCCATTGCTAAGCTGTGGGCCTGATGTCACCTGACAATATAAAGGTGACATCAACCCTACAATTATGAACCCCACTTGCCACCGCCTCAGGGCAAGTAGGAAGAGCCGGGCAAAGCGCCAGAATTGGCGCATCTAATATTCGAGCCTTCACTGGCTGGCTGCTAGATGCTAATTTTAGACTGGAGGGGGCAATATCAATGGCCCCTTACCAGCCTTAGAATACCAGTCCTCGGCTGTCTGCTTGATTTTGGCCAGTTGTAAAAACTGGAAGGAAACCCACAGTGTGTTTTTTTTTTTTTTTTTAACATGGACTTGTAGAAGCGCTAAGCAAGCGCAAAACGGCTG
The DNA here is from genome assembly GCA_033576555.1 of Oophaga sylvatica. Lineage (NCBI taxonomy): Eukaryota > Metazoa > Chordata > Amphibia > Anura > Dendrobatidae > Oophaga > Oophaga sylvatica. Next base: position 471,190,050 of record JARQOD010000001.1, read on the forward strand.
TAGTTTGTCAGGCTCTCTCATCTGCATAGCTCCCCTGCTACCTGCACTCCACACTTTAATATAGTTTGATGTCACGTTTTACCATGGAAAAACATTGCACATCAAGAAGGATCTGGGCGAGTGCTCCAATTATTTCAATTTCTTATGATGAGCCCTAAGGGTATGTTTACACTCTTTGCTCTTTTTCCTGTGGTCAAAAAACTAGTTTTTCAAACAGAAGGCACAAATTGCTTCAATTCTTAGCAGTTTTCAATACTTACAATGTCTTTTTTTGTATGTTTCAGTCATTTCCCTAACATTTGCGCATGTAAAAAAAAAAAAATACGGTGCATGTCGGAAATACTCAACAAATCAATTTCTCTTGTAGGTACTGTGTTTTAGTGTATTTTCCCCATGGAACGGCATAAAATGTGAAAAAAACCCACAGGTACACACATTTTTAGTGCATTTCCACTGTGTATTCCACACTTGACTGTATGAATAATAATTGTGAAATCCAAATACCAGAAAGTATCAAAATCAAAGCAACTTTAAGAAAATGAAAACCAAGAATAGAGAGACTGGAGCCTCAAAAATGCATGTGAAAAAAAAATGAACTAAAAAAATGCAATGAAAAAAAGCAACTTAAATAGCTACAATCAGCAAAATAAAAACCTCACCAAATACCTTGGGAATATACTCTAAAACATGGACTTCAGTTTCAAAATTGTTGGGAACTACGTCTAAAGGCTTTTTCCAGATTAACAATATTGATAGCTTATTTCTGCAAGCCCTATTCAGATGAAAAATGCAGTTACATAAATTTCAGTCTGTGATCTTTAAGTTTCTAGAATTTCACAGTGTTAAATATCTATTTTAAACATTAGTGCATCTTTATTTTCATTGCCGAGAATGATCAAGATTGAAAAGTTATTCCAATGTTAAAATTTATACCAATAAGTGAAATGTCTATCTTGGTATTATACAGCACAATCCTTCTAGCTTTGGGTCCTAAAAACAAAGTCCTTCGCTTCTTATGTTTTAAATGAGACTTTTACATTCCATCAGGGTACATCTTACCTTCTGATTACTTTTGTTTTTGGCTCTAAATTTCACGAACACATAAGTCCTTGGGCATGTTTAACCTGTAGCTTGAAAATCTAAATTATTTTCAGAGAGGGGTAGAAATGTCTTTCTTAACTGCTCAGAGCAGACTAGACTTCCATCTCTTTGGATCACATTAGTTCAGGTGTGTAAGGGAAGCCTGGAGTTAATCAGCTCACCTGTGCCCACAGTGCACTCCAGAGTCTTTTCTTTTCACACATGCCTGCCTACTCCTTCTATGGGTGAGTATGATTTCCATTAATCTATTGCTTACCCTACTTATTTTTTTTACTGTATGTTTTTATTCTGAGTCTATATTTTCTTAATATTTTTGTCTCTGTTCTTTTAATTCCCAAAAACCTTACTGAATGCTCTCCCCCCCAAAAAAAAAAACTGATCAATGAGTATGGAGAACACATCTCCTGCCTCAGCTTGCATACACAAAACTGAGTGTAGATGCAATATAAGGCCACGTTCAGTATTTGGTCAGTATTTTACATCAGTATTTGTAAGCCAAAACCAGGAGTGGGTGATAGATGCAGAAGTGATAACGTGTTTCTATTACACTTTTTCTTTGATTGTTCCACTCCTGGTTTTGGCTTACAAATACTGATGTAAAAATCAAAGGAAAAGAATAATAGAAACACATCACCACTTCTGTATTTTTCACCCAATCCTGGTTTTGGCTTACACATAAGGGTGTTAAATAATGAAATTATGAACATGGCATAAGGCATATGCTTTCTACAGCATCTCTACTCCAATTTGTGGGCTCACTAAGTTAAAGGGAATCTGTCACCCCAATATTGCCATATCAGATAAAGATATGGCTGAATAGTGCGTCCCATAACAAAGCTAACGGTAGGTATCATATATCCTGATATCCCCGTTTTCATATCAAAATACCTTTGTAAACCGTTTTTTTCGCTGTCAATCATGGCGGTCAGGTCAGGAGGGCGGCGTTTTTCTCTCTCTCTCCCCCCCGCTCCTCGGCATCAGTTGCGTATCGCCGTCTGTGAATCCCACAGACGGCATTCGGCTTTCCGCAATTGTGCAATTCAAATTCGGGACGGCGCATGAGCAGTGTGCTTTGCCCAACAAGTGGGCAAAGCATATAATCAGTACAGTGCATGCGCTATTCTTTCCTTAACCCGGAAATGACTGTTTGCCTTGGATGACTTCCGGGGCAAGGAAAGAGTAGCACATGCACTGTACTGATTATATGCTTTGTCCACTTGTTGGGCAAAGCACACTGCGCATGCGCCGTCCTGAATTTGAATTGCGCAATTGCGGGAAGCCGAACGCCGTCTGTGGGATTCACAGACGGCGATACGCAACTTATGCTGAGGAGGGGGGGGGAGAGAGAGAGAAAACGCCGGCCTCCTGACCTGACCACCGTGATTGACAGCGCAAAAACCGAAGTTTACAAAGGTATTTTGATATGAAAACGGGGGTATCAGGATATATGATACCTACCGTTAGCTTTGTTATGGGACGCACTATTCAGCCATATCTTTATCTGATATGGCAATATTGGGGTGACAGATTTCCTTTAAGAACTTGCATGCCTGTCTCCTGAGCTGCGCACCTCTTGGGATGCTTTTAGGCAATCGGTGAGTATCTTGGGACAAATATGAAAAGAAACATATTTAAAAGTTTACTTTTTAGGAAATTTTGTTAGTGCTTTGTTATTGATACAATCATATGTGGAATTATGCGTGTTTTTTACCTGCGGATTTTCCCAAGTCTATGGGAAAAATCTGCACATAAAAGTCAATGTACCTGCAAGAGATATTGACATGGTGCACCTCCCCACTTGTTTGTTTTTCATCTATCTCAATCTTTTTCTGACTCTTTGAAGCCAGACCTGTCAAAGAAGAGGGGGGGAGATAGAATAACAAGCAGGTGGGACAGTGCACTTAAATAATTGTCCCTGCCATGGTGCACCGAGCACGCGTGCTTGGTTTGAACAGTCATTCTGTTCTGACAGTCCCTTTTAAATACCCTTACTTTGCCTACGGTGCCCACCTGTTCACAGTGCAATCATCATAAAAAATGTCAAAGGCGCAGTTCCTGATAATCCAAACATATTCTAATACAGATAATAGCAATTATAACCATATGCATACATGGACTTGACACAGTAACGCAACAATAATGTCCAGTTAGCTTCACTTCACTAATGCTGGAAAACAATTTAAGTGCACAGAAATAATAAAGTTTAGTCCATATGCATTACTGTGTAAGGGGCACAGGATGACATACATTTGACTGGAGCAAAACTTGACAGGACACATGCTTGAACACAGCTCCATTTATACTCCTCCTATCCTCAATCCAGCCTTCTCTAACCCGCTGAGGTTCTCACTTTAGGGGCTCATGCATATGACTAGTGTTGAGCGATACTGCTCGATATCTAAAAATATCGGATCGGAATGGTATCGCTGATATCACTAAATATCGGCGATATCCGATTCCGATACCGGAAGTCCCATGTAAGTCTATGGGAACAAAATATCGCAACTAAAAAAACACTTTCTTTCCTTGTAAACACAAAATATACACACTTAGAATACATATATATATATATATATATATATAATATTACATGTCATTGTGACATATATATATACATATATTTATAGTTTATTCACTTCTACATAGTAAAATAGCCTCTGATTCAATTGCCGGGTAAAGCCGGCATTTGTGAAAAGACAGAAGCACCCGAGGGTCCAGTCGCCACAGAGATGTTGCATCGCACCCAGCGGTGTGACAACTTACTCTCAGGTAAGGAGGAAACACCCCATTGACTCCAACCACTGCATTCAACAGTACACTATGCCAGCTGAGTGTAGGCGGACCCAATGGGATGGTCTAGCTCAGGCTGGTTAGAACAGGGTGTTAGCTAGTTGGATGGAAGGGTTGAGGCAGCCTTATGCTGCATGTCTTTGTAGTAAGAATTGTTTCCTTTCCTGCTTTCTTACTACGTCGCATACTCCACTCTGCTACATCACTCTGCACCATTGCTCTATCTCACATCTATCTGCCCTGGAAGGATAGCGTGTTACCTGTAGAAGACTTATCACCTACCTGCACTACACCATCCCTGCCAGAGGACCTGCACAGCAGCGCTGGTCACCCTGACCAGGTACTACAGGTGGAGTCACGACAAACTACACAAACATTCTATCATCCCCTGGAAATATCCCACATTCCAGTGAGCGACCAGGGCATGGACATAGCTGTGCTACCCGTCACATCCCCCATAGAAGTCGACGGGATTGGTGCCGAGTACCCCCAAAACCTCTGGCTCTGTGCGACTCAACTTTGGCGTCACGAACAGGATTCAGAAGCTCGCTATAAGCGAGTCCTGTGTGCCTTAATTGAACTGTTTTTTTGCTTGTGAATTGCAAAAATCATCATAGACTGTATTTGCCATTTTTCCGTCATATCTGCGCCACAGGCACAGGTGAAGAATAAGGGCGTGCTCTCGTGGGCGTACACTCACTCAGTGGCGCGAAAACGATGTCCGCACACTCTAAATGTTACTGCAATGTAAGATCGTGCCCCACAGCTCTGGAGTTCCGCCTCCTCATCCTCCTCAGTGGGCGGAAACGAACGCGAAGGTCCCGCCTCCCTACAAAAGATGTCGCCTCTCCTGATGCTAATGACACATGTGACTTGGCAGAGATGGCGAACGGACATGAGCAGAAGTGGGAAGGGATGGAGGAGTCAGAGCTCTCCCCCCACGGAAGCGACCCGATCGCCACGGAGCCACCGTTTGGCACCCGGCCTGGAAACCCTCCTACGCTGGAAGAAGCGCAGGATACCCTGAGAGACCTGGCCCGGCACCGGGAGGAGGTCGCCAGGATGGAAGCGAGCTGGCGGGCCCTAAAACTACACTTGGAGCGGCGCCAATCCCTCTTACCCCCTGAAGTGTCTGTACCGGAAGGTGAGGCACCCGTTCCAGTAGAGGAGGCCGTGCGGGCATCCCAGCCCTTGCAATCTGAACCGGTTGACAGTATCTCAGTGGAGGCACCCGTTCCAGTACAGGAGGCTGTGCGGGCATCCCAGCCCTTGCAATCTGAACCGGTTGCCAGTATCACAGTGGAGGCACCCGTTCCTGCAGAAAACGCCGCACCAGCACCCCAGATCCCGCTGTCTGCCCCCGTCGCTGAGGCAGAAGAAGCGACACCCATCCTCATGGAGGAGGCCGCGCAGGCACCAGAGCTCTACCTGCCTGTACCGGAGCCCCGACCGTCATCTGTTCCAGAGCCGGCTGCTTCCGCCACAGGTGAGCGCCGCCAGGACTGACGGGCGCCAGGAGAGCTGCCGCAAACCGGACATCGTAAGCTGCCGTTTGATGGTGGAGACATGGAGCTGCTGGTGGAGGAGAATTACAACCGGCGTCAGGAGGAAGAGTGGAGACGTCGGGAGCGGGAAGCAGACGACAAAGGGAGCAGCGAGAATCCCAAAAGCTTCGACAACGTCACCTGGAGAAGGACCTGGCAGAGAAGGCACGTATGAGAAAGGATAAAAGTACGGTGACGGAGCCGCGGGTAAGGGTGCAGTACGGAACTTTAAGTTAAAAGGTGGTTGGGGCTTCATCCAGGAGCCTGGACTTTATTTAGAAGTCTTTGTAACCCGGCGGGACGTGGAGGCTCACCTCCCAGAAGGACACCCGGGGAGGGACCTGTTGCCAGGAGACTTGGTGACTTACACCCGACACTGGGGTTACAATGGATGGTACGCCCCAAATGTTACCAGGTGCGACCCCTACTCCCCAGAGTGTCAGGAAACTGACAGACCCTACGAGCCTTCAGCCTCCCCCAACCAGGCCTCTGCACAAGTGCCCACCCCATGCCGTAAATCTCCCCAGCCTCCCTCAGTGGTCTCCTCAGCAGCCCCAGCTATGGACATGATAATGATAGCTGGCCCGTACCCGGCGCCTGTTAGGCCCCCTGGGGTTCGTTCAGTCCGGGACATAGGGGTCCAGACCCGGAGGGAGACGAAAGAGGTGGCCACACAGACCCAGATAGCGGGTCACGACGTCACTGTACAGGCCACACGACGTCATCAGGTCTGGGTGGACCCTCCTGTCACGGATGTTTGGCAAGCTCCAGAACAGTACCAGGTGGTACCTGTAAGAGGCCAGCCAAAGAAGTCTAAATAACCCGGACAGGGTCTCTGTATGTAAATAGTTAAATTATTGATGTACCCGGACGGGTGAATGTTCATAAAAAGAAGTTTATTGTTGCCTTAATATACCCAGGTTGGGTAATGGTTTGATGTACCCGGACGGGTGAATGTTCAGAAGAACAAGTTTATTGTTGCCTTTATATACCCAGGTTGGGTAATGGTGTTTCACTGTAATCAAAATGTTGAACTTTGAAGCCATGAACTGTACTGGCTCACAAACTTTTCTGTAAATAGTTGGCACTTCGGTGCTCCATCTTGGTTTTACAAAAAACTTAACTGTGCACTATTTTCAACTACCTCAGAAACTAAAAACCCGCTTGGTGTGGCCGAAAGTGAGGTCTGCTCAAGGAAAGTCTTGCAGCCCACCCAAGACCACAGTTGGAGGTTTGGAGCGGGTCCTCCACAAGCACAAGTAAAGGACACTGTGAAGTTACCCCGGTGGGGGTAGTCCTAAGAAGTCTCCAGAACTTCGGCACTAATGCTATTTGCACTTTTGTAATGTTATTATTAAAAATTTTATTATTCAACGTTTAACTTGAAGTGTTTCCTGCTTTCTTACTACGTCGCATAGTCCACTCTGCTAATCACTTTGCACCATTGCTCTATCTCACATCTATCTGCCCTGGAAGGATAGCGTGTTACCTGTAGAAGACTTTTCACCTACCTGCACTACACCATCCCTTCCAGAGGACCTGCACAGCAGCGCTGGACACCCTGACCAGGTACTACAGGTGGCGTCACGACAAACTACACGAACATTCTATCATCCCCTGGAAATATCCCACATTCCAGTGATCGCTCAAGTCACGGACCGAGCTGTGCTACTCGTGACATCCCCCATAGAAGTCGACGTGATCGGTGCCGAGTACCCCCAAAACCCCTGTCTCTGTGCGACTCAACTTCCCTCACTGTGCTGGCACTTTACATTTACAATGCCTCTGGGTTTTTTTTTTGGGGGGGTGGGAACATTCAGACTTTTGCTATGGGGCCCCATGATTTATATGTACGCCCCTGCTGCTGAGGCATGGTATTTAAGGCTGTTAAGGAGCCAACATACATGGACCTTGCCAGCAGGTCGGACTGGAGTACCTTGGGCCCACCAGAGAAAATATATTTTGCGGCCCAACATCATACTTCCCAACCTTTGAATAAGGGAAAGAGGGACAAAGGCTGTGGCACGCTGTGCATGCTGCAGAAAATTTTAGGCCATGCCACGTTGCACCACAGACTGTCCAGGAGTTGGTGGATGCTTTAGTCCAGGTGTGGGAGGAGATCCCTCACGAGACCATCCGTCGCGCTATCAGGAGCATGGCCAGAAGTTGTAGGGAGGTCATACAGCATACCTCCCAAATTTGGAAGACAGGAAAGAGGATTAAAGGCTGCGGCGCGTGTTGCGCGCCGCTGAAAATTTTAGGCCACGCCCCGACAACAACCATTTCACAGCTAATCACACCCATATCCTCGCCCCAAGCGTAACCATTTAGCACTGCTGATCACACTGACTGGTAATGAGGGCACAGTGGCTGGTACTGAGGAAAAGAAAGAAAGAGCAGCGAGAGAGAAAGAACAAACAGAGAAAGAAAGAGAGGAAAGAAGAAAGAAAAGAAGAACAGAGAGAAAAGAACAGAGAGAGAAAAAGAACAGAGAGCGAGAAGGAAAGAACAGAGAGCGAGAAGGAAAGAACAGAGAGCGAGAAGGAAAGAACAGAGAGCGAGAAAGAAAGACTAGAGAGAGAGCCATAGGCGTAGCTAGGGTTTTGGTTTAGTGGGGGCAAAACTTCTGAGTGGGCCCATCATCAGAGAACCTCAGCAAATGACCGCGCTGTTGGCCAAAATAATCTATATATAAAAAGACCAATATTGATATTACCGCCATATGGTCTGTGTTAAATAATACCAGTCCTACAGAACATATAATAGATTACAGCACAGGTACAGATAATGACTTACCGCTGATGTTCTTTCTAATGGAATTGTTCACTTTTCATGTCTTTTCCATCTGGCCCACACCGACATGACGACTTCTCCAGCCAGGACTCGACTGCACCCCCATTAAAAAAAAAATAAAAAAAAAACTCACCTCCCGGCTCCTGTGCTGCTCACTGTTCTCCCTCTCAGCGTCTGACAGCGGGCGCCGGCAGGTGATGTTATTGCACCCGCTGTCATACGCTGAGAGGGGGATTATGGGAGAGAAGGAGCGCTCGCTCCTTCTCTCTCCATGCGGTCAGCTTTATCGGCTGGATGCCGATACAGCTGACCCTCCGATGACGGGTGGGGGGCCCACTGCTGGCACCGGGCCCCCCCAACGCCTGTTCAGGCCCCATAGCTTCCGGGCGGCAGAGCAGGGAGAGCGATTCTCCCTGCTCTGCCACAGAATGTAACTGTATCGTAGCTCCGGGTGGGCCCCCTCAGAGCGCGGGCCCCGGGGTCACCGCCCCTCTGCCCCGCACTATCCTTTCAAATCAGGGCCCACCACGCAGGAGCTGGGGCCCACCGTAGGTTTCTCCGGTGTCCCGGTGCCTCAGTCCGACCCTGCTTGCCAGCCTGATAATACCAGGCCACAGCAGTCTGCATATCTTGGCTAACAAAAATAGGGGATCCCCTCGAAAAAAATTGGCGTGGGGTCCCCCCTATTTTTGTTAACCAGCCAGATGAAGCAGACTGCTGAGGCCTGGTTTTTCAGGCTGGTAAGGAGCCAAGATCCATGGACCTTGCCAGCCTGATAATACCAGGCCACAGCAGTCTGCATATCTTGGCTGATTAACAAAAATAGGGGATCCCCTCGAAAAAAATTGGCGTGGGGTCCCCCCTATTTTTGTTAACCAGCCAGATGAAGTAGACTGCTGAGGCCTGGTTTTTCAGGCTGGTAAGGATCCAATATCCATGGACCTTGCCAGCCTGATAATACCAGGCCACAGAAGTCTGCTTAGCTTGGCTGGTTAACAAAAATAGGGGATCCCCTCGAAAAAAAAAACGGCGTAGGGTCCCCCTATTTTTGTTAACCAGCCAAGTAAAATGCAGACTGCTGCGGCCTGGTATTAAAAGACTGTCAAGGCCCATGGATTTTGGCCCTCAACAGCCTGATAATACCAGGCTACAGCAGCCCCACATTTGGCGCATCAAAAGATGTGCCAATTGTGGCACTTTACCCGGCTCTTCCCACTGCCCTGTAGCGGTGGCAAGTGGGGTAATAAGGGGTTAATGTCACCGTTGATTGCATGGTGAGAATAAGCCCGGTTAATAATGGAGAGGTGTCAATAAGACACCGATCCATTATTAATCCCAAAGTTTTTAAATGTATAAAAAAAAAGACACAGCAAGAAAAAAGTATTTTAATGAAATAAAAGAGACAACACAGTTTTCATTAATTTTATTATACACTCATTCCTGCGACGCCATCGATCTCCTGTAAAAAAAGAAAAAAAACAAACCAACAGTATACCACCTGTCCGACGCAGTCCATAGTAACGAGTGTCCCACGACGATCCAGCTCTGCTACATCGCAATGACAGGCAGAGCCTGTCATCGCGACGCAGCACAGCTGATTACCTGCTTCCCCGGCGGTGACGTCATCGGACTGACTGCTTTACGGCCGGGGTTACCCAGCAGTCACTGCAGTTATCGCGAGAAACTGCATGTGACCGCCGGGGAAAGATGATGGCGGCCATCAAGCAGTCCAGCCCGTGACCGCCGGAGATCTTCTGCCAGGTAAGTGCCGCTGACTCCTGACAGACCCGACCGACGGACACTGACAGTGACAATTCCGATTCCGGTATCCGATAAGACGAAAATATCGGAACTAAGTATCGAAAGTCCGATAGAGCTAATATCGGCCGATACCCGATACTTGCGGTATCGTATCGCTCAACACTACATATGACTATATTGTTGGTCAAAACATCAGATCGCACTCAGACCAATGTTATTTTAAGGGGCCATCCACATGTCAAAGTTGGATACTATTATCAGCTCAAACACTGCCATGGAAGTCTACGGGCGTTGGAAAGCATCTGACATCTAAGTGAACTCCGATTTTCACGGACTGACAGAATGAAGAAGATGAACAAATTTTTTTTATCCAACTTCTGATTAGAGAAAATCGGATCACACTTTAATCAGAGTATTATTGGCAAATCGACCCAATTTTTTTCGGATGAGAGAAAGTAGGCTGTTGTGACCCTAGTCTTCCAGCTCGAGCACAAGACCATATAAATCGGACAAGTGTCATCCGATTTAAAAAAAAAAAAAAAAGCATTACATTCTGACCAAAGTTATTCAATGAGGCAAGTCAGAGAGGCCCAGCGCCTGTTCACTGCAGTACTTTGCTCTGCACTCAACAGTGCAGGTCAGTACGCCTGTGCAGCAACCACGACACAAAGCAAACAGGATGATGACATCACGTGAAAATGGGAGGCGCCGGGCCCGGACCTGCGACACCCATCGGACCGAACCGCATTGGACTTCCCCCAGGGTGAGTATAATAAAACTTGTTTTTCTTATCTTTCAGGTCGTACCCGGGGCTTATCTATAGCATTATAGAGTGCAGTAGATAAGCCCCGAAAGGCAGTGGCCGCATCTGGTAGCGGCAAAAACGAGGTGACAGGTTCCCTTTAAGGCTGTGTCACACTGCCGTATATTCTGTCAGAGTGTGATTGGAGTGTTATCTTACTGAGATCCTATTCTCTCGGGTGCGAAGAAGATGTAGATAGAAATTTCTCTATTGTCTCTGTGAGCATACATCGGACTGCACTCAGATGACATCTGAATGCAGTCTGAAGTTTCACATTCACCCATAGACTTGTATGGGTGCGCGTGATCCGAATGTCAGTTGAGATTGTTTTTTTATGGTGAATCAGCATGACAAAATAATCACAGATCTACACTATGCCATAGTATAACATTGGGCTAAATGCTAAAGTGATAAATGCTTCATGTTGAAGTACCCCTTACATCAATGCATCCATGTGTACTGAGCTTGTATAGAAACAGATGGAATCCCTGCAGCTTCATTCTTCATATGAATAGACTCCATATGGCACCTTACTATAGAGAGTCTCTCCTTGAAGCAGTACAATTGAAAAATGGCAAAGAATTTATTTATTTTTTACCCCTTTCTGACATCAGACGTAATAATCCGTCCAAGTGACCTGGAATTATTTAACCATGGACGAATTATTATGTCACAGACCGCTCTCGGAACTTTAACCCCCGAAATGCTCGATCTAACACTATCACAGCATTCCAGGTGATGGTGGAGGGCTGACAGCCCCTCTGCATTTGGATTGGAGACCCTGCGGCGTGACGCGGGGTCCTGATCGTTTCCATGGTGACCGGAATACTTTATGACGAGATCCTGGTCACCAGAGGTAAGAAACATACTGATCATGCGCAGTGCATGATCAGCAAGTCTGTCAGTGCAAAGCTGACAGTTTCTACAGCATGGGGATGCAGTTGCATCCCCATGCTGTAGAAGCGATCAGTCTGCAAAAAAATGATTGTCCCATAGTGAGACAAAGTAAAAAAAGTAAAAATATTTTTTTTTAAATAATTGTTAAATTATTAAAAAAGAAAAATAAAATAATCACAAGATGTTGCATCTAGAAATAAATATTTGAATTAAATAAAAAAAAACAATAAAAGTACACATATTTGGTATTGCCACATCCGCAACAACCCGGCCTATAAAACTGCCCCACTAGTTAACACTTTTAGTGAACACCATAAAAAATAAAAAACAAGGCAAAAACATGCTTTATCATCATACCGTCGAACAAAAAATGGAATAAAACGAGTTCAAAAAGACGAATATAAATAAACATGGTACTGCTGAAAACATCTTCTTGTCCCGCAAAAAAAAAAACCACCATTCAGCTCCATCAGCGGAAAAATAAAAAAGTTATAGCTCTCTCAATAAAGGGATGCAAAAATAATTATTTTTTCCTATAAAAATAGTTTTTATTGTGTAAAAGCGTCAAACATAAGAAAACAATATAAATTAGGCATCGCTGTAATCGTACTGACCCAAAGAATAAAACTGCCCAATCAATTTTACCACACACGTAACAGCATAATCCCCCCCAAAAAGAAATTCCTGAATTGCTGTTTTTTTTCATTCTGCATCCCAAAAATCAGAATAAAAAGTAATCAAAAAGTATCATGTGCTCACAAATGGTACCAATAAAAACGTCAACTTGTCACGCAAAAAACAAGCTATACATGACTTTGTTGGCTGAAATATGTAGAAATTATAGCTCTCAAAATGTGGTGATGCAAAAACTATTTTTTGCAATGAAAAGCACAAATACCGCACGAGGAACGGTGTAAAAAATAAATTAAACCAATTCTTCATCTACTGTTCATTTTTTCATTCTGCCTCTCAAAGATCGCAGTAAGTCTTGGTGCACATCTATCCTGTGTTCTGCGCTTACACCTGGGTTTCCTTGTAAATCTCTGAAATACGTGATTCAGATGGCGGAAGATTCCTTATAATGAGGCAATTGAATACACTGTGGACGCAGTCTGACCTGTAATCCGGCTGTGCTGTCAGTCACAGTTTTGTGCACTTCTGAAAAGGACACCGCTGAACAGAGGTCAGACGGAGTCCAGAGTAACTCTGCTGCCTCATTGTAGTGAAGGGATCCCTCGGGATCTGAATCATGTCACTCTGAGATTTAGATGGAAATCCTAAAGTAAGTGTTCAGCGTAGAGCGCCAGATAAATGTGATCCCAAATGTTTATGTAAAATGTTCCTAATAAAACCTTCAACTCAATTCACAAAAAAGCAAGCCCTCACTCTGGTCTGTCATCTGTTAAGAAATATAGGGGGCTTCCTGTTACTGGTAGTATAAAGGCTCTGGAAAAGCAAAATGGCTCCTCACTCACCAAAAGAAATTCAGCAAATTTTGTGCTCCAAATCCAAATGTCCTCCCTTCTGAGCCCCACAGTGTACCTAAACCACATATTGCGTCCATGTTTGGCATTCCTGAAGTGATGAGAGCCTGCATAACTTAACAGGTGCATGCCTCCAGAAGCAAGGGCTGGGCATAACATACTGGTGACTGCAATGTGCTGGATACTAGAGATGAGCGACTTTGCCTCCGGGAGGGTCGAGTCGGGCTTCGGACCATCCGACTTTACCAAAGTCGAAACGAACAAAATCGACTGACTAACTACCGGCAAAAGTCGGAGTTTCGACAAAAAACAAATCCAACCCCAATGCAAGTCAATGGGGAATAAAAGTTGCCAGTGAGTGGAGGACAGTAAACACACCTACAGTGCCCATTTCAATGCCAACGACATCAATTCTTATTACTTAGGCTTGTCAACCTTAATTTACTTTATAATAATAGTAACGCATTGAAAACTGGGGGTTATTTGGTTAAAGTTGTGGGTGGGGGCGCAGGGCTGGCTCCCGGTTTTCGTGGGCCCCGGGCGAAAGAGTCTCAGTGGGCCCCTTTAACACATACCACAATTCATGATGCTCCGATACGGCAGAGAAATATAGGTATAGTACAATGCCAATACTTCACTTCTTACATTACATGAGTGATATCTATTGTAAATTCTACAATAGCTCAAAAACAGGACAGTATAGTCCTCCATACAGTATTATGGGCACCACATAGTGCGCCATAACAGATTAATGAGCCCCATATATTGCTCCATACAGAATGAGCTCCATATAATACTCCATACAGAAGAGGCCCCAAATGTGCTCCATATGATGCTCCATATATAAAGGGCCCAATTTGATGCCCCATAAATAATGAACCCCATATGATGCTCTAGTATATGATGGGCCCCATATATGATGCTCCAGTGTATGATGAGCCCCATATAATGCTCCAAATATAATGGTCCCATATATGATGCTCCAGTGTATAATGGGCCCCATATATGATGCTCCAGTGTATGATGGGCCCCATTTATAATGCTACAGTGTATGATGTGCCCCAATATAATGCTCCAGTGTATAATGCTCCCCATAATATTGCTCCAAACATTAAAAAAATGAAATACCTCTCCTCGCTGGGCACTGCTCTACTCTGGACTCCTCAGCGTCGCCATCTTCCAGCTCTCTACACTGTGACTGTTCTGGCAGAGGGCGCACAGACGTGACGTCATCGCGCTCTCTGACCTGAATGTCACTGTCAGGAAACGCGGAAGATGTCACAGCGTGTGAGAAGGGAGAGGTAAGAATTGCAAGTGCTGGAGCCAAGAGCAAGCAGGGGGGCCCACTCGTGTGTGCCGGCACCGGCAGAGGGCCCCTCATAGTACGCCGGTGTCTCTGACGGCGAGTGGGCCCACCACCTGCTCAGGGCCCCGGCACTTGCCCGGGTGCACCAGGTGCTCATGCCGGCCCTGGGGGGGGGTTATACAGCCCAGTTAGGGAGGTGAAAAACTGGCATATGTTGAGGTGTAAGCTGGACGTTCAGCAGCTGCAAATGGAGGAATTGGAGAAGTCGGAGGAAGAGGAGGACAAAGCGAGCCATTTTGCTGGCAATCTATGTGTCATCAGGAAGGTGGTACAAAATCCTTTGAAACCCAGGCATGGTTCATTTTAAAATGGAGGCACCAAAATTTTGGGGGCGACAGCTGGGGCCTTCTTTTTGTCAGGGTTTGGGTCCGCAGCACTGGATCTTTGATAGCACATTACCGTCGTGTAAGCTTACTCGAGAAATCAGACCCCAACATGGTCAGAAACCCCTGTCTCCAACGCCCTTTGGGGTGTTTTCACCCCGAACACCCCTTCCCCGTTTCCCAGTACGGCCGTGGGAGAACCCCGCAACCCCGGGGTTGCTGGAAAGCCTCTAAAAACGGTTTACCAGAGTTGCTTTTTTGTTCGCCAGGACCTCCTACAAAAGCATTACAGTGCCTTATCGCCAAACCTTCAACATTTTCATGGGGGAGTTCACCCTTGTTGCAACATCTTGTTAGGGGTGTTGGGGGTGGAGTGTCACTGCAGCCTCGCATACACTGGAGTTTAAAAAGGCGAGCGACGGTGTGTGAGACAGTCTTTGACCTTTTGGACAGGGGTGGTAACTCCAGTAATTATTTATGAAGCATGCACCCCAGGTTTTAAAGGTGTGAGCCCGTATTTTCTGATTTTGCCAGGGGGTAGGCTGCCATAA
>JARQOD010000001.1:471205561-471252641 GCA_033576555.1 Oophaga sylvatica
TGGCTCTGTGCGACTCAACTTTGGCGTCACGAACAGGATTCAGAAGCTCGCTATAAGCGAGTCCTGTGTGCCTTAATTGAACTGTTTTTTTGCTTGTGAATTGCAAAAATCATCATAGACTGTATTTGCCATTTTTTCCGTCATATCTGCGCCACGAGGCACAGGTGAAGAATAAGGGCGTGCTCTCGTGGGCGTACACTCACTCAGTGGCGCGAAAACGATGTCCGCACACTCTAAATGTTACTGCAATGTAAGATCGTGCCCCACAGCTCGGAGTTCCGCCTCCTCATCCTCCTCAGTGGGCGGAAACGAACGCGAAGGTCCCGCCTCCCTACAAAAGATGTCGCCTCTCCTGATGCTAATGACACATGTGACTTGGCAGAGATGGCGAACGGACATGAGCAGAAGTGGGAAGGGATGGAGGAGTCAGAGCTCTCCCCCCACGGAAGCGACCCGATCGCCACGGAGCCACCGTTTGGCACCCGGCCTGGAAACCCTCCTACGCTGGAAGAAGCGCAGGATACCCTGAGAGACCTGGCCCGGCACCGGGAGGAGGTCGCCAGGATGGAAGCGAGCTGGCGGGCCCTAAAACTACACTTGGAGCGGCGCCAATCCCTCTTACCCCCTGAAGTGTCTGTACCGGAAGGTGAGGCACCCGTTCCAGTAGAGGAGGCCGTGCGGGCATCCCAGCCCTTGCAATCTGAACCGGTTGACAGTATCTCAGTGGAGGCACCCGTTCCAGTACAGGAGGCTGTGCGGGCATCCCAGCCCTTGCAATCTGAACCGGTTGCCAGTATCACAGTGGAGGCACCCGTTCCTGCAGAAAACGCCGCACCAGCACCCCAGATCCCGCTGTCTGCCCCCGTCGCTGAGGCAGAAGAAGCGACACCCATCCTCATGGAGGAGGCCGCGCAGGCACCAGAGCTCTACCTGCCTGTACCGGAGCCCCGACCGTCATCTGTTCCAGAGCCGGCTGCTTCCGCCACAGGTGAGCGCCGCCAGGACTGACGGGCGCCAGGAGAGCTGCCGCAAACCGGACATCGTAAGCTGCCGTTTGATGGTGGAGACATGGAGCTGCTGGTGGAGGAGAATTACAACCGGCGTCAGGAGGAAGAGTGGAGACGTCGGGAGCGGGAAGCAGACTGACAAAGGGACAGCGAGAATCCCAAAAGCTTCGACAACGTCACCTGGAGAAGGACCTGGCAGAGAAGGCACGTATGAGAAAGGATAAAAGTACGGTGACGGAGCCGCGGAGTAAGGGTGCAGTACGGAACTTTAAGTTAAAAGGTGGTTGGGGCTTCATCCAGGAGCCTGGACTTTATTTAGAAGTCTTTGTAACCCGGCGGGACGTGGAGGCTCACCTCCCAGAAGGACACCCGGGGAGGGACCTGTTGCCAGGAGACTTGGTGACTTACACCCGACACTGGGGTTACAATGGATGGTACGCCCCAAATGTTACCAGGTGCGACCCCTACTCCCCAGAGTGTCAGGAAACTGACAGACCCTACGAGCCTTCAGCCTCCCCCAACCAGGCCTCTGCACAAGTGCCCACCCCATGCCGTAAATCTCCCCAGCCTCCCTCAGTGGTCTCCTCAGCAGCCCCAGCTATGGACATGATAATGATAGCTGGCCCGTACCCGGCGCCTGTTAGGCCCCCTGGGGTTCGTTCAGTCCGGGACATAGGGGTCCAGACCCGGAGGGAGACGAAAGAGGTGGCCACACAGACCCAGATAGCGGGTCACGACGTCACTGTACAGGCCACACGACGTCATCAGGTCTGGGTGGACCCTCCTGTCACGGATGTTTGGCAAGCTCCAGAACAGTACCAGGTGGTACCTGTAAGAGGCCAGCCAAAGAAGTCTAAATAACCCGGACAGGGTCTCTGTATGTAAATAGTTAAATTATTGATGTACCCGGACGGGTGAATGTTCATAAAAAGAAGTTTATTGTTGCCTTAATATACCCAGGTTGGGTAATGGTTTGATGTACCCGGACGGGTGAATGTTCAGAAGAACAAGTTTATTGTTGCCTTTATATACCCAGGTTGGGTAATGGTGTTTCACTGTAATCAAAATGTTGAACTTTGAAGCCATGAACTGTACTGGCTCACAAACTTTTCTGTAAATAGTTGGCACTTCGGTGCTCCATCTTGGTTTTACAAAAAACTTAACTGTGCACTATTTTCAACTACCTCAGAAACTAAAAACCCGCTTGGTGTGGCCGAAAGTGAGGTCTGCTCAAGGAAAGTCTTGCAGCCCACCCAAGACCACAGTTGGAGGTTTGGAGCGGGTCCTCCACAAGCACAAGTAAAGGACACTGTGAAGTTACCCCGGTGGGGGTAGTCCTAAGAAGTCTCCATGAACTTCGGCACTAATGCTATTTGCACTTTTGTAATGTTATTATTAAAAATTTTATTATTCAACGTTTAACTTGAAGTGTTTCCTGCTTTCTTACTACGTCGCATAGTCCACTCTGCTATATCACTTTGCACCATTGCTCTATCTCACATCTATCTGCCCTGGAAGGATAGCGTGTTACCTGTAGAAGACTTTTCACCTACCTGCACTACACCATCCCTTCCAGAGGACCTGCACAGCAGCGCTGGACACCCTGACCAGGTACTACAGGTGGCGTCACGACAAACTACACGAACATTCTATCATCCCCTGGAAATATCCCACATTCCAGTGATCGCTCAAGTCACGGACCGAGCTGTGCTACTCGTGACATCCCCATAGAAGTCGACGTGATCGTGCCGAGTACCCCCAAAACCCCTGTCTCTGTGCGACTCAACTTCCCTCACTGTGCTGGCACTTTACATTTACAATGCCTCTGGGTTTTTTTTTGGGGGGTGCGGAACATTCAGACTTTTGCTATGGGGCCCCATGATTTATATGTACGCCCCTGCTGCTGAGGCATGGTATTTAAGGCTGTTAAGGAGCCAACATACATGGACCTTGCCAGCAGTGTCGGACTGGAGTACCTTGGGCCCACCAGAGAAAATATATTCTTGCGGCCCAACATCATACTTCCCAACCTTTGAATAAGGGAAAGAGGGACAAAGGCTGTGGCACGCTGTGCATGCTGCAGAAAATTTTAGGCCATGCCACGTTGCACCACAGACTGTCCAGGAGTTGGTGGATGCTTTAGTCCAGGTGTGGGAGGAGATCCCTCACGAGACCATCCGTCGCGCTATCAGGAGCATGGCCAGAAGTTGTAGGGAGGTCATACAGCATACCTCCCAAATTTGGAAGACAGGAAAGAGGATTAAAGGCTGCGGCGCGTGTTGCGCGCCGCTGAAAATTTTAGGCCACGCCCCGACAACAACCATTTCACAGCTAATCACACCCATATCCTCGCCCCAAGCGTAACCATTTAGCACTGCTGATCACACTGACTGGTAATGAGGGCACAGTGGCTGGTACTGAGGAAAAGAAAGAAAGAGCAGCGAGAGAGAAAGAACAAACAGAGAAAGAAAGAGAGGAAAGAAAGAAAAGAGAGAAAGAAAGAACAGAGAGAAAAAAGAACAGAGAGCGAGAAGGAAAGAACAGAGAGCGAGAAGGAAAGAACAGAGAGCGAGAAGGAAAGAACAGAGAGCGAGAAGGAAAGAACAGAGAGCGAGAAAGAAAGACTAGAGAGAGAGCCATAGGCGTAGCTAGGGTTTTGGTTTAGTGGGGGCAAAACTTCTGAGTGGGCCCATCATCAGAGAACCTCAGCAAATGACCGCGCTGTTGGCCAAAATAATCTATATATAAAAAGACCAATATTGATATTACCGCCATATGGTCTGTGTTAAATAATACCAGTCCTACAGAACATATAATAGATTACAGCACAGGTACAGATAATGACTTACCGCTGATGTTCTTTCTAATGGAATTGTTCACTTTTCATGTCTTTTCCATCTGGCCCACACCGACATGACGACTTCTCCAGCCAGGACTCGACTGCACCCCCATTAAAAAAAAAATAAAAAAAAAACTCACCTCCCGGCTCCTGTGCTGCTCACTGTTCTCCCTCTCAGCGTCTGACAGCGGGCGCCGGCAGGTGATGTTATTGCACCCGCTGTCATACGCTGAGAGGGGGATTATGGGAGAGAAGGAGCGCTCGCTCCTTCTCTCTCCATGCGGTAAGCTTTATCGGCTGGATGCCGATACAGCTGACCCTCCGATGACGGGTGGGGGGCCCACTGCTGGCACCGGGCCCCCCCAACGCCTGTTCAGGCCCCATAGCTTCCGGGCGGCAGAGCAGGGAGAGCGATTCTCCCTGCTCTGCCACAGAATGTAACTGTATCGTAGCTCCGGGTGGGCCCCCTCAGAGCGCGGGCCCCGGGGTCACCGCCCCTCTGCCCCGCGATCTATCCTTTCAAATCAGGGCCCACCACGCAGGAGCTGGGGCCCACCGTAGGTTTCTCCGGTGTCCCGGTGCCTCAGTCCGACCCTGCTTGCCAGCCTGATAATACCGGGCCACAGCAGTCTGCATATCTTGGCTAACAAAAATAGGGGATCCCCTCGAAAAAAATTGGCGTGGGGTCCCCCCTATTTTTGTTAACCAGCCAGATGAAGCAGACTGCTGAGGCCTGGTTTTTCAGGCTGGTAAGGAGCCAAGATCCATGGACCTTGCCAGCCTGATAATACCAGGCCACAGCAGTCTGCATATCTTGGCTGATTAACAAAAATAGGGGATCCCCTCGAAAAAAATTGGCGTGGGGTCCCCCCTATTTTTGTTAACCAGCCAGATGAAGTAGACTGCTGAGGCCTGGTTTTTCAGGCTGGTAAGGATCCAATATCCATGGACCTTGCCAGCCTGATAATACCAGGCCACAGAAGTCTGCTTAGCTTGGCTGGTTACAAAAATAGGGGATCCCCTCGAAAAAAAACGGCGTAGGGGTCCCCCTATTTTGTTAACCAGCCAAGTAAAATGCAGACTGCTGCGGCCTGGTATTAAAAGACTGTCAAGGCCCATGGATTTTGGCCCTCAACAGCCTGATAATACCAGGCTACAGCAGCCCCACATTTGGCGCATCAAAAGATGTGCCAATTGTGGCACTTTACCCGGCTCTTCCCACTGCCCTGTAGCGGTGGCAAGTGGGGTAATAAGGGGTTAATGTCACCGTTGATTGCATGGTGAGAATAAGCCCGGTTAATAATGGAGAGGTGTCAATAAGACACGATCCATTATTAATCCCAAAGTTTTTAAATGTATAAAAAAAAGACACAGCAAGAAAAAAGTATTTTAATGAAATAAAAGAGACAACACAGTTTTCATTAATTTTATTATACACTCATTCCTGCGACGCCATCGATCTCCTGTAAAAAAAGAAAAAAAACAAACCAACAGTATACCACCTGTCCGACGCAGTCCATAGTAACGAGTGTCCCACGACGATCCAGCTCTGCTACATCGCAATGACAGGCAGAGCCTGTCATCGCGACGCAGCACAGCTGATTTACCTGCTTCCCCGGCGGTGACGTCATCGGACTGACTGCTTTACGGCCGGGGTTACCCAGCAGTCACTGCAGTTATCGCGAGAAACTGCATGTGACCGCCGGGGAAAGATGATGGCGGCCATCAAGCAGTCCAGCCCGTGACCGCCGGAGATCTTCTGCCAGGTAAGTGCCGCTGACTCCTGACAGACCCGACCGACGGACACTGACAGTGACAATTCGATTCCGGTATCCGATAAGACGAAAATATCGGAACTAAGTATCGAAAGTCCGATAGAGCTAATATCGGCCGATACCCGATACTTGCGGTATCGTATCGCTCAACACTACATATGACTATATTGTTGGTCAAAACATCAGATCGCACTCAGACCAATGTTATTTTAACCCCTCTCTGACATTAGACGTACTATCCCGTCCATAAAACCCGTGCCATTCTGACCATGGACGGGATAGTACGTCATAGGCGATTAGCTGCGCTCCCGGAGGAGCGCAGCTAATCGCCGCCGGGTGTCAGCTGATTATCACAGCTGGACACCCGTGACTGTGTGTCAGGAGCGGTCACGGACCGCTCCCGGCACATTAACCCCTTGCACACCGCAATCAAACATGATCGCGGTGTACTGGGGGCACAGGGGAGGATCGCGCAGGCAGGGGGCTCCCTGCGCGCCCCCCTGAGACCCTCAGACCAGCGCGATGTGATCGCGCTGCTCTGAGGGCTTCCTCCCTCCCAGGACCCGGATCCAAGATGGCGCTGGGGTCCTGGAGGGAGGCGGCTTCCTCAGTGCCTGCCGAGAGCAGGCATGAGGAAGCGTCCTGCACTGCCTGTCACATCGCTGGTGTGACAGAGTGCTGTGCACACTGTCACACCAGCGATCTGATGAAATACAGTGATGTCCCACCCTGGGACAAAGTAAAAAAGTAAAAAAAAGTAAAAATAAACATGTGTAAAAAAAAATCCAAAAAAAAAAAAAAAAAAAAAAAAAAATATTCCCCAATAAATTCATTACTTATTGTAAATAAAAAAAATAAAACAATAAAAGTACACATATATGGTATCGCCGCGTCCGTAACGACCCCC
Source organism: Oophaga sylvatica (assembly GCA_033576555.1). Lineage (NCBI taxonomy): Eukaryota > Metazoa > Chordata > Amphibia > Anura > Dendrobatidae > Oophaga > Oophaga sylvatica. The sequence continues at coordinate 471,212,090 of JARQOD010000001.1, forward strand.
CCTATAAAACTGTCCCACTAGTTAACCCCTTTTGTGAACCCCTTAAAAAATAAAAAATAAAAACGAAGCAAAAAATCAGTGCTTTATCATCATACCGCTGAACAAAAAGTGGAATAACACGCGATCAAAAAGACGGATATAAATAAACATGGTACCGCTGAAAACGTCATCTTGTCCCGCAAAAAACGAGCCATCACACAGCATCATCAGCAAAAAAATAAAAAAGTTATAGCTCGCAGAATAAAGCGATGCAAAAATAATTATTTTTTATATAAAATTGTTTTTATTCTATAAAAGCGCCAAAACATAAAAAAATTATATAAATGAGGTATCACCGTAATCGTACTTACCCGAAGAATAAAACTGCTTTATCGATTTTACCACACGCGGAACAATAAAAACGCCTCACCCAAAAGAAATTCATGAATTGCTGATTTTTGTTCATTCTAACCTCCCAAAAATCGAAATAAAAAGCGATCAAAAAATGTCACGTGCTCAAAAATGGTACCAATAAAAGCGTCACCTCGTCCCGCAAAAAATAAGACCTCACATGACATTGTGGGCCAAAATATGCAAAAATTATAGCTCTCAAAATGTGGCGATGCAAAAAACTACTTTTTGCAATAAAAAGCGTCTTTTAGCGTGACAGCTGCCAATCATAAAAACCGCTATAAATAGTAAATCAAACCCCCTTTATCACCCCCTTAGTTAGGGAAAAATAATAAAATAAAAAAAATGTATTTATTTCCATTTTCCCATTAGGGTTAGGGTTAGGGTTTCGGCTAAAGTTAGGGTTAGGGTTGGCGCTAAAGTTAGGATTAGGGTTAGAGTTAGGATTAGGGTTAGGGTTGGGATTAGGGTTGGGACTAGGGTTAGGGGTGTGTTGGGGTTAGGGTTGGAGTTAGAATTGGGGGGTTTCCGCTGTTTAGGCACATCAGGGGCTCTCCAAATGTGACATGACGTCTGATCTCCATTCCAGCCAATTCTGCGTTGAAAAAGTCAAACGGTGTTCCTTCACTTCTGAGCTCTGCCATGCGTCCAAACAGTAGTTTATCCCCACATATGGGGTATCAGCGTACTCTGGACCCCAAGAGTTATTGTGAAATTTGTCCTATTTCTTCTGTTACCCTTGGGAAAATAAAAAACTGGGGGCGAAAATATTATTTTTGTAAAAAAAATAAGATTTTTTTGTTTTTACGGCTGTACATTATAAACTTCTGTGAAGCACTTGGGGCTTCATAGCGCTCACCACACATCTAAATAAGTTCCTTGTGGGGTCTATTTTCCAAAATGGGGTCACTTGTTGGGGATTTCCACTGTTTAGGCGCATCAGGGGCTCTCCAAATGCGACATGACGCCCCCAGACCATTCCATCAAAGTCTGCAATCCAAAACGTCACTACTTCCCTTTCCGAGCCCTGACATGCGCCCATACAGTAGTTTTCTCCCACATATTGGGTATCAGCGTACTCAGGACAAATTGGACAACAACTTTTGGGGTCCAATTTCTCCTGTTGCCCTTGTGAAAATAAAATATTGGGGGCGAAAAAATCATTTTTGTAAAAAAAAAAAGGATTTTTTATTTTTACGGCTGTGCGTTATAAACTTCTGTGAAGCACTTCGGGGTTCAAAGTGCTCACCACACATCTAGGTAAGTTCCTTGTGAGGTCTATTTTCCAAAATGGGGTCACTTGTGGGGGTTTCCACTGTTTAGGCGCATCAGGGGCTCTCCAAATGCGACATGACGCCCCCAGACCATTCCATCAAATTCTGTAATCCAAAACGTCACTACTTCCCTTTCCGAGCCCTGACATGCGCCCATACAGTAGTTTTCTCCCACATATTGGGTATCAGCGTACTCAGGACAAATTGGACAACAACTTTTGGGGTCCAATTTCTCCTGTTACCCTTGTGAAAATAAAATATTGGGGGCGAAAAAATCATTTTTGTAAAAAAAAAAGGATTTTTTATTTTTACGGCTGTGCGTTATAAACTTCTGTGAAGCACTTCGGGGTTCAAAGTGCTCACCACACATCTAGATAAGTTCCTTGTGGGGTCTATTTTCCAAAATGGGGTCACTTGTGGGGGGTTTCCACTGTTTAGGCGTATCAGGGGCTCTCCAAATGCGACATGACGCCCCCAGACCATTCCATCAAAGTCTGCAATCCAAAACGTCACTACTTCCCTTCCGAGCCCTGACGTGCACCCATACAGTAGTTTTCTCCTACATATTGGGTATCAGCGTACTCAGGACAAATTGGACAACAACTTTTGGGTTCCAATTTCTTCTGTTACCCTTGTGAAAATAAAATATTGGGGGCGAAAAAATCATTTTTGTAAAAAAAAAAAGGATTTTTTATTTTAAGGCTGTACGTTATAAACTTTAGTGAAACACCTGGGGTTCAAAGTTCTCACCACACATCTAGATAAGTTCCTTGAGGGGTCTAGTTTCCAAAATGGTGTCATTTGTGGGGGTTTCCACTGTTTAGGCAGATCAGGAGCTCTCCAAACACGACATGGCGTCCAGCCAATTCTGCGTTGAAAAAGTGAGATGGCGCTCCTTCCCTTCCAAACTCTGCCATGCACCCAAACAGTGGTATACCCCCACATATGGGGTATCAGTGTACTCAGGACAAATTGCACAATAACTTTTGGAGTCTTGTTACCCTTGGAAAAATAAAAATTCGGGTGAAAAGATCATTTTTGTGGAAAAAATATGATTTTTAAATTTTACGGCTCTACGTTATAAACTTGTGTGAAGCACTTGAGGGTTCAAATTGCTCACCAAAGATCTAGATAAGTTCCTTAGGGGTCTAGTTTCCCAAATGGGGTCATTTGTGGGGGGTTTCCACTGTTTAGGCACATCAGGGGCTCTCCAAATGCAACATGGCATCCAATCTCAATTCCTGCCAATTTTGGTTGGAAAAAGTCAAATGGTGCTCCTTCCCTTCCGAGCTCTGCCGTGCGCCCAAACAGTGGTTCCCCCCCACATATGGGGCATCAGCGTACTCAGGACAAATTGGACAACAACTTATGTGGTCCAATTTCTCCTGATACCCTTGGGAAAATAAAAAATTAGTGACTAAAAGATAATTTTTGTGGGAAAAAAATAGGATTTTTTATTTTCATGCCCGGGCATTATAAACTTGTGTGAAGCACTTGGGGGTTCAAAGTGCTCACCAAAGATCTAGATAAGTTCCTTAGGGGGTCTAGTTTCCAAAATGGGGTCACTTGTGGGGGATTTCCACTGTTTAGGCTCATCTGGGGCACTGCAAACGGAACATGACCCCCATCAACGTCTGCATTCCAAAACGTTACTACTTCCTTTCCAAGCCCTGCCGTGCGCCCAAACAGTTTTCCACCCCCACATATGGGGTATCAGCGTACTCAGGACAAATTGGACAACAACTTTTGGGGTCCAATTTCCTTGGGAAAATTCAAAAATTTAGGACTAAAAAATCATTTTTGTGGAATTTTTTTTTTTTTTTTTTCACACCCAGGCATTATAAACTTTTGTGAAACACTTGGGGTTCAAAGTGCTCACAACAGATCTAGATAAGTACCTTAGGGGGTCTAGTTTCCAAAATGGTGTCACTTGTGGGGGGTTTCCACTGTTTAGGCGCATCAGAGGTTCTCCAAGCGCGACATGGCGTCCAATCTCAACTCCAGCCAATTTTAGTTTGAAAAAGTCAAACGGCGCTCCTTCCCTTACGAGCTCTGCCGTGTGCCCAAACAGTGGTTTTCCCCCACATATGGGGTATTGGCGTACTCAGGAGAAATTGCATAACAACCTTATCTGTCCATTTTCTCCTTTTACCCTTGTGAAATAAAAAAAAGTTTGTAAAAGATCATTTTTGTGGCTAAAAAGTTAAATATTCATTTTTTCCTTCCACGTTGCTTTAGTTCCTGTGAAGCACCTGAAGGGTTAATAAACTTCTTGAATGTGGTTTTGAGTACCTTGAGGGGTGCAGTTTTTAGAATGGTGTCACTTTTGGGTATTTTCTGTCATGTAGACCCCTCAAAGTGACTTCAAATGTGAGGTGGTCCCTAAAAAAAATGGCTTTGTAAATTTTGTTGTAAAAATGAGAAATCGCTGGTCAACTTTTAACCCTTATAACTTCCTAACAAAAAAAAATTTTGATTCCAAAATTGTGCTGATGTAAAGTAGACATGTGGGAAATGTTATTTCTTAACTATTTTGTGTTACATATTTCTCTGTTTTAAGGGAATAAAAATTCAAAGTTTGAAAATTGCTAAATTTTCAAAATTTTCGCCATATTTGCGTATTTTTCAAAAATAAACGCAAGTTATATGGAAGAAATTTTACCACTAACATGAAGTACAATATGTCACGAGAAAACAATCTCAGAATCGCGAAGATCCGTTGAAGCGTTCCGGAGTTATAACCTCATAAAGAGACAGTGGTCAGAATTGTAAAAATTGTCCCGGTCATTAACGTGCAAACCACCCTTGGGGGTGAAGGGGTTAAGGGGCCATCCACATGTCAAAGTTGGATACTATTATCAGCTCAAACACTGCCATGGAAGTCTACGGGCGTTGGAAAGCATCTGACATCTAAGTGAACTCCGATTTTCACGGACTGACAGAATGAAGAAGATGAACAAATTTTTTTTATCCAACTTCTGATTAGAGAAAATCGGATCACACTTTAATCAGAGTATTATTGGCAAAATCGACCCAATTTTTTTCGGATGAGAGAAAGTAGGCTGTTGTGACCCTAGTCTTCCAGCTCGAGCACAAGACCATATAAATCGGACAAGTGTCATCCGATTTAAAAAAAAAAAAAAGCATTATATTCTGACCAAAGTTATTCAATGAGGCAAGTCAGAGAGGCCCAGCGCCTGTTCACTGCAGTACTTTGCTCTGCACTCAACAGTGCAGGTCAGTACGCCTGTGCAGCAACCACGACACAAAGCAAACAGGATGATGACATCACGTGAAAATGGGAGGCGCCGGGCCCGGACCTGCGACACCCATCGGACCGAACCGCATTGGACTTCCCCCAGGGTGAGTATAATAAAACTTGTTTTTCTTATCTTTCAGGTCGTACCCGGGGCTTATCTATAGCATTATAGAGTGCAGTAGATAAGCCCCGAAAGGCAGTGGCCGCATCTGGTAGCGGCAAAAACGAGGTGACAGGTTCCCTTTAAGGCTGTGTCACACTGCCGTATATTCTGTCAGAGTGTGATTGGAGTGTTATCTTACTGAGATCCTATTCTCTCGGGTGCGAAGAAGATGTAGATAGAAATTTCTCTATTGTCTCTGTGAGCATACATCGGACTGCACTCAGATGACATCTGAATGCAGTCTGAAGTTTCACATTCACCCATAGACTTGTATGGGTGCGCGTGATCCGAATGTCAGTTGAGATTGTTTTTTTATGGTGAATCAGCATGACAAAATAATCACAGATCTACACTATGCCATAGTATAACATTGGGCTAAATGCTAAAGTGATAAATGCTTCATGTTGAAGTACCCCTTACATCAATGCATCCATGTGTACTGAGCTTGTATAGAAACAGATGGAATCCCTGCAGCTTCATTCTTCATATGAATAGACTCCATATGGCACCTTACTATAGAGAGTCTCTCCTTGAAGCAGTACAATTGAAAAATGGCAAAGCATTTATTTATTTTTTACCCCTTTCTGACATCAGACGTAATAATCCGTCCAAGTGACCTGGAATTATTTAACCATGGACGAATTATTATGTCACAGACCGCTCTCGGAACTTTAACCCCCGAAATGCTCGATCTAACACTATCACAGCATTCCAGGTGATGGTGGAGGGCTGACAGCCCCTCTGCATTTGGATTGGAGACCCTGCGGCGTGACGCGGGGTCCTGATCGTTTCCATGGTGACCGGAATACTTTATGACGAGATCCTGGTCACCAGAGGTAAGAAACATACTGATCATGCGCAGTGCATGATCAGCAAGTCTGTCAGTGCAAAGCTGACAGTTTCTACAGCATGGGGATGCAGTTGCATCCCCATGCTGTAGAAGCGATCAGTCTGCAAAAAAATGATTGTCCCATAGTGAGACAAAGTAAAAAAGTAAAAATATTTTTTTTAAATAATTGTTAAATTATTAAAAAAGAAAAATAATCACAAGATGTTGCATCTAGAAATAAATATTTGAATTAAAAAAATAAAAAAAAACAATAAAAGTACACATATTTGGTATTGCCACATCCGCAACAACCCGGCCTATAAAACTGCCCCACTAGTTAACACTTTTAGTGAACACCATAAAAAATAAAAAACAAGGCAAAAAACATGCTTTATCATCATACCGTCGAACAAAAAATGGAATAAAACGAGTTCAAAAAGACGAATATAAATAAACATGGTACTGCTGAAAACATCTTCTTGTCCCGCAAAAAAAAAACCACCATTCAGCTCCATCAGCGGAAAAATAAAAAAGTTATAGCTCTCTCAATAAAGGGATGCAAAAATAATTATTTTTTCCTATAAAATAGTTTTTATTGTGTAAAAGCGTCAAACATAAGAAAACAATATAAATTAGGCATCGCTGTAATCGTACTGACCCAAAGAATAAAACTGCCCAATCAATTTTACCACACACGTAACAGCATAATCCCCCCCCAAAAAGAAATTCCTGAATTGCTGTTTTTTTTCATTCTGCATCCCAAAAATCAGAATAAAAAGTAATCAAAAAGTATCATGTGCTCACAAATGGTACCAATAAAAACGTCAACTTGTCACGCAAAAAACAAGCTATAACATGACTTTGTTGGCTGAAATATGTAGACATTATAGCTCTCAAAATGTGGTGATGCAAAAACTATTTTTTGCAATGAAAAGCACAAATACCGCACGAGGAACGGTGTAAAAAATAAATTAAACCAATTCTTCATCTACTGTTCATTTTTTCATTCTGCCTCTCAAAGATCGCAGTAAGTCTTGGTGCACATCTATCCTGTGTTCTGCGCTTACACCTGGGTTTCCTTGTAAATCTCTGAAATACGTGATTCAGATGGCGGAAGATTCCTTATAATGAGGCAATTGAATACACTGTGGACGCAGTCTGACCTGTAATCCGGCTGTGCTGTCAGTCACAGTTTTGTGCACTTCTGAAAAGGACACCGCTGAACAGAGGTCAGACGGAGTCCAGAGTAACTCTGCTGCCTCATTGTAGTGAAGGGATCCCTCGGGATCTGAATCATGTCACTCTGAGATTTAGATGGAAATCCTAAAGTAAGTGTTCAGCGTAGAGCGCCAGATAAATGTGATCCCAAATGTTTATGTAAAATGTTCCTAATAAAACCTTCAACTCAATCACAAAAAAGCAAGCCCTCACTCTGGTCTGTCATCTGTTAACAGAAATATAGGGGGCTTCCTGTTACTGGTAGTATAAAGGCTCTGGAAAAGCAAAATGGCTCCTCACTCACCAAAAGAAATTCAGCAAATTTTGTGCTCCCAAATCCAAATGTCCTCCCTTCTGAGCCCCACAGTGTACCTAAACCACATATTGCGTCCATGTTTGGCATTCCTGAAGTGATGAGAGCCTGCATAACTTAACAGGTGCATGCCTCCAGAAGCAAGGGCTGGGCATAACATACTGGTGACTGCAATGTGCTGGATACTAGAGATGAGCGACTTTGCCTCCGGGAGGGTCGAGTCGGGCTTCGGACCATCCGACTTTACCAAAAATCGAAACGAACAAAATCGACTGACTAACTACCGGCAAAAGTCGGAGTTTCGACAAAAAACGAAATCCAACCCCAATGCAAGTCAATGGGGAATAAAAGTTGCCAGTGAGTGGAGGACAGTAAACACACCTACAGTGCCCATTTCAATGCCAACGACATCAATTCTTATTACTTAGGCTTGTCAACCTTAATTTACTTTATAATAATAGTAACGCATTGAAAACTGGGGGTTATTTGGTTAAAGTTGTGGGTGGGGGCGCAGGGCTGGCTCCCGGTTTTCGTGGGCCCCGGGCGAAAGAGTCTCAGTGGGCCCCTTTAACACATACCACAATTCATGATGCTCCGATACGGCAGAGAAATATAGGTATAGTACAATGCCAAATACTTCACTTCTTACATTACATGAGTGATATCTATTGTAAATTCTACAATAGCTCAAAAACAGGACAGTATAGTCCTCCATACAGTATTATGGGCACCACATAGTGCGCCATACAGATTAATGAGCCCCATATATTGCTCCATACAGAATGAGCTCCATATAATACTCCATACAGAAGAGGCCCCATATGTGCTCCATATGATGCTCCATATATAAAGGGCCCAATTTGATGCCCCATAAATAATGAACCCCATATGATGCTCTAGTATATGATGGGCCCCATATTTGATGCTCCAGTGTATGATGAGCCCCATATAATGCTCCAAATATAATGGTCCCATATATGATGCTCCAGTGTATAATGGGCCCCATATATGATGCTCCAGTGTATGATGGGCCCCATTTATAATGCTACAGTGTATGATGTGCCCCATATATAATGCTCCAGTGTATAATGCTCCCCATATATTGCTCCAAACATTAAAAAAATGAAATACCTCTCCTCGCTGGGCACTGCTCTACTCTGGACTCCTCAGCGTCGCCATCTTCCAGCTCTCTACACTGTGACTGTTCTGGCAGAGGGCGCACAGACGTGACGTCATCGCGCTCTCTGACCTGAATGTCACTGTCAGGAAACGCGGAAGATGTCACAGCGGTGGAGAAGGGAGAGGTAAGAATTGCAAGTGCTGGAGCCAAGAGCAAGCAGGGGGGCCCACTCGTGTGTGCCGGCACCGGCAGAGGGCCCCTCATAGTACGCCGGTGTCTCTGACGGCGAATGGGCCCACCACCTGCTCAGGGCCCCGGCACTTGCCCGGGTGCACCAGGTGCTCATGCCGGCCCTGGGGGGGGGTTATACAGCCCAGTTAGGGAGGTGGAAAAACTGGCATATGTTGAGGTGTAAGCTGGACGTTCAGCAGCTGCAAATGGAGGAATTGGAGAAGTCGGAGGAAGAGGAGGACAAAGCGAGCCATTTTGCTGGCAATCTATGTGTCATCAGGGAAGGTGGTACAAAATCCTTTGAAACCCAGGCATGGTTCATTTTAATGAATGTGAGGTCACCAACATTTTGGGTCGACAGCTGGGTCCTTCTTTCTGTCAGGATTGATCCAGCAGCACTGAAGACTCTTTCTGATAGCACATTACCAGTCGTGTAAGCTGTACTCGAGAAATCAGACCACAACATGGTCATGAAACCCCTGTCTCCAACGCCACTTCGGCTGTGTGCACCATGAACACCTCTTCCATGTTGCCCAGTACGGCTCGTGGTAGAACCTGCACCGCTGCTGTGTGCTGTGAATGCCTCTAACAAACGGTTTACCAGAGTTGCTTGTTTGTTCGCCAGTGTATCCTCCTACAAATGCATTACAGCCTGCCTCTGATCGCACAGCCTCTCAATCATTTGCATGGTGGAGTTCCACCTTGTTGCAACATCTATGATTAGGCGGTGCTTGGGGAGGTGGAGTGATCACTGCAGCCTCTGCATACGACTGGAGTCTACAGGCGAGCGACGGATGTGTGAGCACAGTCTTCGCACCTTTTGGAGCAGGGCTGGTAACTCCAGATAATTATTTATGAAGCACTGCACCACCAGGTTTAAGGTGTGAGCCAGGTATGTGTCTGAGTTTTGCCAGGGCTATGGCTGCCATAAAATTACGTCAGTTATCACTGACTACCTTGCCTGGCTCAAGATGTAGACTGCCCAGCCATGACTCAGTTTCTCGCTGCAAGTAGTCGGCCAGTACCTCCGCGGTGTGTCTGTTGTCGCCCAAAGACTTCATCTTTAAAACAGCCTGCTGACGCTTACCACTAGCTGTTCGATAGTGGGACACCTTGTGTGCAACACTGGCAGCTGCGGATGGAGTGCTCGTGCGACTGCGCTCTGTCGACGAGCTTTTGCTTCTGGAGGAGGAGGGTCGAACGCCTACAGCCCACTGTTGCCTAAACCGTGGGCTAGGCAGCACTCTCCCACCACCGCTGTCTCCTGTGGACCCTGCATCCACCACATTCATCCTGTGCGCAGTGATGGACACGTAATGGCCCTGGCCATGCCTACTGGCCCATGCATCTCTTATGAGGTGCACCTTTCCACTCACTGATTGTTTGAGTGCATGGACAATGCGGTCTTTCACATGCAGGTGCAGGGCAGGGATGACTTTTCTAGAAAAGAAGTGGCAACTGGATAGGTCATAGCGTGGGACAGCGTAGGCCATGAGCTCTCGGAACACTGCGCTTTCAACCAAACGGAAGGGCATAATTTCTAATGAGATCAGTTTGGCAATGTAGGCGTTCAAAGCCAGTGAGGTTTTGTAGTCCGTCCACGCTTGCAAGTGCATGGTGTTACATGTCTAAAGGCACTGTCACACTTAGCGATTGCACCACGATCACGACAACGACACGACCTGGCGAGATCGCTAGTGTGATCGCTAGTTAGATTCCAAACACAAAGATCTCATCAGAGATCAGCGATCTGTATAACGACCTCTGCGGTCGTTGGGAAAACCTAGTCCCACCTGCGACGCTGGTAGTCGTTCATAAAGGGTGTCACACTCAGCGATTCAGGCTCACCAGCGGGACATCAACGACCAAAAAACGGCTCAGATCGTTCATGAGCGATCAGCGACATCGCAGCGGGGGCCACATCGCCGCTACATATCACACACAGCTGAGTCGCTAACGAGATCGCTACTGCGTCATAAAATCGGTGACGCGTTAGCGATCTCGCTTAATGTGACAGTACCTTAAGCATGCAACTGGTATTCAAATTTCGGAGATTTTTCCCTCGGCTAAAGGTCCTTCCGCACTTCTTACAGATAACCTTTGCTTCATCAATAGGATTTTGGTCAAAAATGTGCCACACTGCACTCTTCCTACTATGGGAAAACTTTTCAGGGCTTGCACACTGTGCTAATTTGACCATCTGGTCAAGCTGTCCTGCAACTCTTTTTGTTTTTTTAACATGTTTTTGGACTGCTACGGGCCTGCCAGACAACCGCAGCTGCGATGTCGATGCCTGCTGCGGATCCTCCTCCTCTTCTGAGCTATTGCCAGCGGCACCCTCTTCCCCCAATGGATGCCAATCCGGGTCAACAACTGGGTCATCCATCACCTCCTCTTTAATTTCATCTGCAGCTTCCTCTGTGTCACCGTGTAAGGTGGTATAGTATGCGGGAAGGGGCACCTGAGTTTCATCAGGGTCAGAATCTGGCTCAGTAGACTGCAAGGGCAATGCAGTGCTCTGGGTGAATGTATCAGCAGAATCATATAGCAGTGGCTGTGCATCAGTGCACTCCATCTCATTTTCGTCTTGGATTGGTGAGTTCAGGATTTCACTTGATAACCCAGGCATGGTATGTGAAAAGAGCTCCAGGGAGTAATCTGATGTGTGGCCTGCCGCATCCTTCACTTTTGGTGGGGGTGAAGGACACAAGGAAAGGTGTCGTTCCTGACCAGGAGCCTGCACTGACGACTCAGTGTTTGCAGTTTTTGAAACTTCAGAAGAGGAGGCGATAGAGCTGGAGACTGTTTCAGCAATTTAAGCCAAAACCTGTTCCTGATGCTCCGGCTTTAAAAGCGGTTTACCTACTCCCAGAAAAGGGAGCCTTCCAGGCCTTCTGGAGCCAGATGATGACGCAGGCTCAACACCTCCTGCCTTAGGTGCTATTGTGCTTTTGGCACTACCAGCAGATGCACCACCACCACCATCATTACCAGCTGGCCCCCACCACCCACGTCCGCGGCCTCTTCCACCATACTTCCTCATGTTTGGGAAAATGTACCAAAAATACCAGCAGATATGTTACTTTATGAGAGCGGTCAGCTGTATACGGTGTAGGGGAAAATTTAAATCTCCGTATATATTTCCGGAGTCAGACACAGACGCTCACTCAGTATGGATTTGACCGTAATACAAAAAGCAGAAAAACGGTACTGTATCAGAAGCGGACAGCTGTATACGGTGTAGGGGAAAATTTAAATCTCCGTATATATTTCCGGCGTGTGCCGGCACCGGCAGAGGGCCCCTCATAGTACGCCGGTGTCTCTGACGGCGAATGGGCCCACCACCTGCTCAGGGCCCCGGCACTTGCCCGGGTGCACCAGGTGCTCATGCCGGCCCTGGGGGGGGGTTATACAGCCCAGTTAGGGAGGTGGAAAAACTGGCATATGTTGAGGTGTAAGCTGGACGTTCAGCAGCTGCAAATGGAGGAATTGGAGAAGTCGGAGGAAGAGGAGGACAAAGCGAGCCATTTTGCTGGCAATCTATGTGTCATCAGGGAAGGTGGTACAAAATCCTTTGAAACCCAGGCATGGTTCATTTTAATGAATGTGAGGTCACCAACATTTTGGGTCGACAGCTGGGTCCTTCTTTCTGTCAGGATTGATCCAGCAGCACTGAAGACTCTTTCTGATAGCACATTACCAGTCGTGTAAGCTGTACTCGAGAAATCAGACCACAACATGGTCATGAAACCCCTGTCTCCAACGCCACTTCGGCTGTGTGCACCATGAACACCTCTTCCATGTTGCCCAGTACGGCTCGTGGTAGAACCTGCACCGCTGCTGTGTGCTGTGAATGCCTCTAACAAACGGTTTACCAGAGTTGCTTGTTTGTTCGCCAGTGTATCCTCCTACAAATGCATTACAGCCTGCCTCTGATCGCACAGCCTCTCAATCATTTGCATGGTGGAGTTCCACCTTGTTGCAACATCTATGATTAGGCGGTGCTTGGGGAGGTGGAGTGATCACTGCAGCCTCTGCATACGACTGGAGTCTACAGGCGAGCGACGGATGTGTGAGCACAGTCTTCGCACCTTTTGGAGCAGGGCTGGTAACTCCAGATAATTATTTATGAAGCACTGCACCACCAGGTTTAAGGTGTGAGCCAGGTATGTGTCTGAGTTTTGCCAGGGCTATGGCTGCCATAAAATTACGTCAGTTATCACTGACTACCTTGCCTGGCTCAAGATGTAGACTGCCCAGCCATGACTCAGTTTCTCGCTGCAAGTAGTCGGCCAGTACCTCCGCGGTGTGTCTGTTGTCGCCCAAAGACTTCATCTTTAAAACAGCCTGCTGACGCTTACCACTAGCTGTTCGATAGTGGGACACCTTGTGTGCAACACTGGCAGCTGCGGATGGAGTGCTCGTGCGACTGCGCTCTGTCGACGAGCTTTTGCTTCTGGAGGAGGAGGGTCGAACGCCTACAGCCCACTGTTGCCTAAACCGTGGGCTAGGCAGCACTCTCCCACCACCGCTGTCTCCTGTGGACCCTGCATCCACCACATTCATCCTGTGCGCAGTGATGGACACGTAATGGCCCTGGCCATGCCTACTGGCCCATGCATCTCTTATGAGGTGCACCTTTCCACTCACTGATTGTTTGAGTGCATGGACAATGCGGTCTTTCACATGCAGGTGCAGGGCAGGGATGACTTTTCTAGAAAAGAAGTGGCAACTGGATAGGTCATAGCGTGGGACAGCGTAGGCCATGAGCTCTCGGAACACTGCGCTTTCAACCAAACGGAAGGGCATAATTTCTAATGAGATCAGTTTGGCAATGTAGGCGTTCAAAGCCAGTGAGGTTTTGTAGTCCGTCCACGCTTGCAAGTGCATGGTGTTACATGTCTAAAGGCACTGTCACACTTAGCGATTGCACCACGATCACGACAACGACACGACCTGGCGAGATCGCTAGTGTGATCGCTAGTTAGATTCCAAACACAAAGATCTCATCAGAGATCAGCGATCTGTATAACGACCTCTGCGGTCGTTGGGAAAACCTAGTCCCACCTGCGACGCTGGTAGTCGTTCATAAAGGGTGTCACACTCAGCGATTCAGGCTCACCAGCGGGACACCAACGACCAAAAAAACGGCTCAGATCGTTCATGAGCGATCAGCGACATCGCAGCGGGGGCCACATCGCCGCTACATATCACACACAGCTGAGTCGCTAACGAGATCGCTACTGCGTCATAAAATCGGTGACGCGTTAGCGATCTCGCTTAATGTGACAGTACCTTAAGCATGCAACTGGTATTCAAATTTCGGAGATTTTTCCCTCGGCTAAAGGTCCTTCCGCACTTCTTACAGATAACCTTTGCTTCATCAATAGGATTTTGGTCAAAAATGTGCCACACTGCACTCTTCCTACTATGGGAAAACTTTTCAGGGCTTGCACACTGTGCTAATTTGACCATCTGGTCAAGCTGTCCTGCAACTCTTTTTGTTTTTTTAACATGTTTTTGGACTGCTACGGGCCTGCCAGACAACCGCAGCTGCGATGTCGATGCCTGCTGCGGATCCTCCTCCTCTTCTGAGCTATTGCCAGCGGCACCCTCTTCCCCCAATGGATGCCAATCCGGGTCAACAACTGGGTCATCCATCACCTCCTCTTTAATTTCATCTGCAGCTTCCTCTGTGTCACCGTGTAAGGTGGTATAGTATGCGGGAAGGGGCACCTGAGTTTCATCAGGGTCAGAATCTGGCTCAGTAGACTGCAAGGGCAATGCAGTGCTCTGGGTGAATGTATCAGCAGAATCATATAGCAGTGGCTGTGCATCAGTGCACTCCATCTCATTTTCGTCTTGGATTGGTGAGTTCAGGATTTCACTTGATAACCCAGGCATGGTATGTGAAAAGAGCTCCAGGGAGTAATCTGATGTGTGGCCTGCCGCATCCTTCACTTTTGGTGGGGGTGAAGGACACAAGGAAAGGTGTCGTTCCTGACCAGGAGCCTGCACTGACGACTCAGTGTTTGCAGTTTTTGAAACTTCAGAAGAGGAGGCGATAGAGCTGGAGACTGTTTCAGCAATTTAAGCCAAAACCTGTTCCTGATGCTCCGGCTTTAAAAGCGGTTTACCTACTCCCAGAAAAGGGAGCCTTCCAGGCCTTCTGGAGCCAGATGATGACGCAGGCTCAACACCTCCTGCCTTAGGTGCTATTGTGCTTTTGGCACTACCAGCAGATGCACCACCACCACCATCATTACCAGCTGGCCCCCACCACCCACGTCCGCGGCCTCTTCCACCATACTTCCTCATGTTTGGGAAAATGTACCAAAAATACCAGCAGATATGTTACTTTATGAGAGCGGTCAGCTGTATACGGTGTAGGGGAAAATTTAAATCTCCGTATATATTTCCGGAGTCAGACACAGACGCTCACTCAGTATGGATTTGACCGTAATACAAAAAGCAGAAAAACGGTACTGTATCAGAAGCGGACAGCTGTATACGGTGTAGGGGAAAATTTAAATCTCCGTATATATTTCCGGAGTCACACACAGACGCTCACTCAGTATGGATTTGACCGTAATACAAAAAGAAGATATACGGTACTGTATCAGAAGCGGACAGCTGTATACGGTGTAGGGGAAAATTTAAATCTCTGTATATATTTCCGGAGTCACACACAGACGCTCACTCAGTATGGATTTGACCGTAATTAGAGTTGAGCGATACTTTCCGATATCCAAAAGTATCGGAATCGGAATGGTATTGCCGATACCATTAAAATATCGGCGATACCCGATACCGATACCGGAAATCCAATGTAAGTCTACGGGAACAAAATATCGTAACTAAAAAAACCTCTTTCTTTCCTTGTAAACACTAAATATACATATATATATATATATATACATGTCATTGTGACATATATATATATACATATATTTATAGTTTATACACTTCTACATAGTAAAATAGCCTCTGATTCAATTGCCGGGTAAAGCCGGCTTTTGTGAAAAGACAGAAGCACCCGACATGAAATGACACTTGGTTTACATAGAGTTAACCATGTCTTTTCATGTAGTTTGATATCTGATTTGCACAAACAATTACATGAGTGTAAGTGTGCAAAATTTCACACCTGTAGGGGTTAATTAAAGGTGTAAATTCGTTGTAAAAAAAACGGATTTTTTTGCTACGAATTTACACCTTTAATTAACCCTTTTGCACACTTACACTCATGTAATTGTTTGTGCAAATCAGATATCAAACTACATGAAAAGACATGGTTAACTCTATGTAAACCAAGTGTCATTTCATGTCGGGTTCTGCATTTTCACAAAAGCCGGCAATTGAATTAGCGGCTATTATACTATGTAGAAGTGTATGAACTATAAATATAAATATATATATATATATGTGTCACAAATTCAATGACATGTATATATATATATATGAGGTGTAAAATTGCTGAAAAAAAATGCGTGGGCTCCCGCCCTATTTTCGCAACCAGACAGACAAAGCCAGTGAGTGGGGGCAGATAATAATAGCCCAGAGAGGGACCATTATTTTTGCCCCCCCCTGGCTACTAACATCTGCCCCCAGACACCCCAGAAAAGACAAATCTATAATTAGATTCGCCCTTTCTGGCACTTTGCCCGTCTATTCCCATTGCCCTGTAGCGGTGGCGAATGGGTTAATATGGGGTTAAAGCCACCTTGCTATTGAAAGGTGACCTTAAGCCAGGTTAATAATTGAGAGCTGTCAATTAGACAACTATCAATTATTAATCCTATTGCATGAAATAAAAATAAAACACACACACTTTAATTAAAAATCATTTTAATGAAATAAAGACACATGTTTTTGACCAGCTTTTATTTTACTGCAAAAACCATTTCCTGTAGTAAAAATAAAATAAAAAGCAAAATTATTCTTACCTATCCCATGCACAGTCAGGTCCCACGGTGTAATCCTTCAGAAAGGGTTAATGTTTACTGCAGGGACCACAGTTAATGCTGCAGCCTCACAGTAAACCCCCAAATGAATGAGTTCCTCTCCTGGCTCACAGGAGAGGAAGTGGAAAGCTTAATTGATTGCTTTCCACTTTCACTTCAGGTCAGCCAGGGACACAATCAGTGACGTCAGAGGGAACTGATTAACAAAAATAGGGGTTCCCTTCGAAAAAGCGCCGCTGCAAATTTTAGGCCACGCCCCGACCACACCCATTTCACAGCTAATCACACCCATATCCTCGCCCCAAGCGTACCCATTTAGCACTGCTGATCACACTGACTGGTAATGAGGGCACAGTGGCTGGTACTGAGGAAAAGAAAGAAAGAGCAGCGAGAGAGAAAGAACAAGCAGAGAAAGAAAGAGAGGAAAGAAAGAAAAGAGAGAGAGAAAGAAAGAACAGAGAGAAAAAAGAACAGAGAGCGAGAAGGAAAGAACAGAGAGCGAGAAAGACTAGAGAGAGAAAGAAAGACTAGAGAGAGAGCCAGAGGCGTAGCTAGGGTTTTGGTTTAGTGGGGGCGAAACTTCTGAGTGGGCCCCTAATCAGAGAACCTCAACAAATGACCGCGCTGTTGCCAAAAATAATCTATATATAAAAAGACCAATATTGATATTACCGCCATATGGTCTGTGGTAAATAATACCAGTCCTACAGAACATATAATAGATTACAGCACAGGTACAGATAATGACTTACCGCTGATGTTCTTTCTAATGGAATTGTTCACTTTTCATGTCTTTTCCATCTGGCCCAGACCGACATGACGACTTCTCCAGCCAGGACTCGACTGCAGAGATTACAACAAAGACACATTTCACTTCTCATATTTTTAGCACTGTCACGGTCACCAATTGGACTATTCTCAACCTGCACAAACTCCTCATCTTGCTGATACCCCAATACTGAGCCGCTGCTGCCATATGTGTCCCTATTTCTGCACCTGATACCCCAATACTGAGCCGCTGCTGCCGTATGTGCCCCTATTACTACACCTGATACCCCAATACTGAGCCGCTGCTGCCGTATGTATCCCTATTACTGCACCTGATACCCCAATACTGAGCCGCTGCTGCCATATGTGTCCCTATTTCTGCACCTGATACCCCAATACTGAGCCGCTGCTGCCGTATGTGTCCCTATTACTGTACCTGATACCCCAATACTGAGCTGCTGCTGCCGTATGTGTCCCTATTACTGCACCTGATACCCCAATACTGAGCTGCTGCTGCCGTATGTGTCCCTATTACTGCACCTGCTGTGTGGTTCTGTGTGACCTCTAAATTTTAAAGCACCCCTCTAGAATATAGTAATGCCGGGTGCAAGTGCCCTAGAAAACAGTGCCCACATTTTGTCCCCTAGACTGTAATAATGTCCTGTGTGCCCCTTTGACAGTCACAGTAACCCGAGTTCCCCTATAACAATAAGTGTCCACTTTACATTTAATAATGTCCCAAGTCTCCCCCTGTACATCTCCCCTATACACAGAATAATGCCCCTCACTGGATATATACTGACCCCTTAATGTCCCCAAACTATTTAATGGGTCCAACACTGTATGATGGCCCCTAGATAGCATCCATACAGCATAATACACCAGATAGTCCTCAATATAGTATAATGCACCCCCATAGGCAGCCTCTATATTATAATAAACCCCCATAGGCAGAGTCTATAATATAATGCACCACCATAGGCAGCCGCTATATTATAATGCACCCCATAGGCAGCCTCTGTAGTATAATGCATCCCCATAGGAGTCTCTATAGTATAATGCACCCCAATATGGAGCCTCTGTAGTATAATGCAGCCCCCATATACAGCCTCTGTAGTATAATGCACCCCCATATACAGCCTCTGTAGTATAATGCACGCCCATTAAAAAAAAAAAAAAACAATACTCACCTCCCGGCTCCTGTGCTGCTCACTGTTCTCCCTCTCTGCGTCTGACAGCGGGCGCCGGCAGGTGATGTCATCGCGCCCGCTGTCAGACGCTGAGAGGGGGATTATGGGAGAGAAGGAGCGCTCGCTCCTTCTCTCTCTATGCGGTCAGCTGTATCGGCTGGATGCCGATACAGCTGACCCTCCGATGACAGGTGGAGGGCCCACTGCTGGCACCGGGCCCCCCCACCGCCTGTTCAGGCCCCATAGCTTCCGGGCGGCAGAGCAGGGAGAGCGATTCTCCCTGCTCTGCCGCAGAATGTAACTGTATCGGCGTGCTGTGCACGCCGATACAGTTACTGTAGCGTAGCTCAGGGTGGGCCCCCTCAGAGCGCGGGGCCGGGGCCACCGCCCCCTCTGCCCCGCGACCTATCCTTTCAAATCAGGGCCCACCAAGCAGGAGCTGGGGCCCACCGGAGGTTTCTCCGGTGTCCCGGTGGCTCAGTCCGACCCTGCTTGCCAGCCTGATAATACCAGGCCAAAGCAGTCTGCTTATCTTTGCTGGTTAACAAAAATAGGGGATCCCTAGAAAAAAATTGGCGTGGGGTCCCCCCTATTTTTGTTAACCAGCCAGATGAAGCAGACCGCTGAGGCCTGGATTTTCAGGCTGTTAAGGAGCCAAGATCCATGGACCTTGCCAGCCTGATAATACCAGGCCACAGCAGTCTGCATATCTTGGCTGATTAACAAAAATAGGGGATCCCCTCGAAAAAAAAACGGCGTAGGGGTCCCCCTATTTTTGTTAACCAGCCAAGTAAAATGCAGACTGCTGCGGCCTGGTATTAAAAGACTGTCAAGGCCCATGGATTTTGGCCCTCAACAGCCTGATAATACCAGGCTACAGCAGCCCCACATTTGGCGCATCAAAAGATGTGCCAATTGTGGCACTTTACCCGGCTCTTCCCACTTGCCCTGTAGCGGTGGCAAGCGGGGTAATAAGGGGTTAATGTCACCGTTGATTGCACGGTGACAATAAGCCCGGTTAATAATGGACAGGCGTCAATAAGACACCGATCCATTATTAATCCCAAAGTTTTTAAATGTTTAAAAAAAAGACACAGCCAGAAAAAGTATTTTAATGAAATAAAAGAGACAACACAGTTTTCATTTCTTTTATTACTCTCTCATTCCTGCGACGCCATCGATCTCCTGTAAAAAAATTTAAAAAAAAAACCAACAGTATACCACCTGTCTGACACAGTCCATAGTAACGAGTGTCCCACAACGATCCAGCTCTGCTACATCGGAATGCCAGGCAGAGCCTGACATCCCGACGCAGCACAGCTGATTACCTGCTTCCTCAGCGATGACGTCATCGGACTGCTTTACGGCCGCGATTACCCAGCAGTCACTGCAGTTATCGCGAGAAACTGCATGTGACCGCCAGGGAGAAGAGGATGGCGGCCATCAAGCAGTCCAGGATGTGACCGCCGGAGATCTTCTGCCGGGTAAGTGCCGCTGACTCCTGACAGACCCGACCGACGGACACTGACAGTGACAGTCACATTCCGATTCCGGTATCCGATATGACGAAAATATCGGAACTCGGAATCGGAATTCCGATACAGCCAATATCGGCCAATACCCGATATTTGCAATATCGGAATGCTCAACCCTAACCGTAATACAAAAAGCAGATATACAGTACTGTATCAGAAACTTACAGCTGTATATGGTGTAGGGGAAAATTTAAATCATCGTATATATTTCCGGAGTCACACACAGATAGTCAGCATGTATTTGTCCGTGATACCGGCCAGTACACGGTAGTGTGTGAGGAGCGTACAGCTCTATACGGTGTGGGAAAAAATGAACGGTCGGTAACTATGCAGAAAAAAAGACAAAGTATTAGTGCTGTGTAAAAAGCAGTCCGCACAGCAGTGTACACACAGCAATACAGCTATCAGGCAGCCTAATAACCAGCGCTGCTGCACACAAGAAAATCCTCCCCTGTCACTGCACACTAACTGTACAGCACAATTGCTATCAGCACAAGCACAGAAGAACTTCTCTTTCCAGCCCTAACTCTCTCCCTACTGATAAACAGTGTCAGCAACCTCTCCCTACTGTTAAGATCAGCAGAAGTAAAATGAAGGTCGGCGGTCAGGGCTTTTATAGACACTGACACCCCCCAAAGCAAGCCAATCACTGCAATGCCTTTATCTAAGATGGTGGTGGACGCTGCACGTCATTTCGTTGCCCACAGTGTACGTCCTTGCTCATTGGCTGAAAAAAGGCGCCTGAAAGCATTCTGGGAAAATCGACTTTGGCGCTCGTTTTGCCGACCGCATGGCCGACTTCGCTATGGTCGTGTTTCGGCCAACGAAACCCGACTTTGGCGAAAGTTGGCGACTTATGAATCTGACCTGTTTCGCTCAACTCTACTGGTGACTGCAACGTACTGGTCACTACAGCGGCAGTTTGCAATTTTCACTTGGCAACATTCATTGCTGCTTATTTCTGGAAAATGCCCATGGAGTCAAAATCGGCACTAAACCTGTAGATAAATTTCCAAAATGGGGTCACTTGAGGGAGGGATTCATCTTTTTTAGCAATTAGAGGCTCTGTATTTGAAGTCCGCAAACTGTTCGAGGAAAATCTGCTTTCGGGAGGCAAACAGCGCTCTGTTCTTTCTGAGTCTCTCCGTATGGCTAAGTAGTACTGTACAGCCACATATGGGGTATTACCACGTTCAGTAGAAATTGTGGGACAAATTTTAGTGCTATTTTTACCAACTTCTTATGTGAAAATGTAAAATCTGGGGCTCAAACTAAATTTTGATGGCAAAGACATAATTATTTTTTTCCACTGCTCAATGGTATAAAATTTTGTGACACACCTGTGGTGTCAATATGATCACTGCACCCCTAGATTAATTCATTGAGAGGTATAGTTTGTAAAATGGGGTCTCTTATGGTGGAATTCTGTTGTTCTGGCATCTCATGGGCTCTCCCAGTGGGTCATGGTACCTGCAAACCATAACAGTAAAATCTGGTGTACCTTGCCTTTTGAGCTTTGCACTGTGCCTGAAAAATATTTCCCTATTACATGTAGGGTATTGTGTAGGAGAACAAGAAAAAGATCAAACCCATAATAGAGGGAACACCTCAATTGCACAAACAATTCATGCACATATATTATATATATATATATATATATATATTATATATTATATACATCTTTACTAGTGAATATCAAAAAATGTGTATGCTATTTTTTTTCCCTGAGGAAGCCACCTCTGTGTGGCGATATGTGTGGGATTCCATTCCACACCTCTGTTCCCCTCAACCTTTCTTTGGAAAGGCTGGCTTATTGATATGCATCCTTGGATACATTGTTACCTGGATGCCTATATTATTTCATCACATATTTTTGGCTGCTTTTGCATCCCATGTGTCCTTCACTTCATTAGGGGAGTATATTGTCATGTGTGCATTGCCACGAAGATCGTCGCGGTTGCACATTTTGACTTCTCACAGCTGAGTTGCTGTTTCTTTGTGTTTGGCAGCTAGGGAGTTAATTCTGTCTGTGCTCGGTGCTGGGACTGGGTGCAGTTTCTCCCGGCTGCAATTGATTATTTGTTGATTGGTTTCCTTTAAGTTTCTGGTTGTCTGCTTTGGGAGTTGCCAGTGAAACACTTCATGCAGACCACAGATAGGAATGAATCTGTATAGACTCTAGTTGAGAGCTCCTTAGTTGTTTTAAGCTTAACTTGCTTAGAGTTTATTTCCCAGACCATTTATGTTCCTTCGGTGTTTGAGTGTGTATGCAAGAGAGTGCTATCCTGTCTGTCTTATATGTCTAATCTGTGTATTTAGCTGAGATCAGCCCATATCCCTTTGGTGGTAATCAGGATCCTTCTTTGGACTGATTACAGGGTTCAGGGTCTGATAGGAGACAGGGTTAGGCTGGAGACTTGGACCTCTGAACCATTATCAGTACCTCCAAGGTAAGGGATTAGTTAGGACCCCAGAGTAGGGTCAGGTTAGACCCCGGTCCTCCTCTTTCCTGTTACAGCTCATCAAGTCCTCAAGATTAACTCTGAGTTCAACTGATATCGTTTCTGCACATCTAGTCCTCAAGATTAACCCTAAGTTCTGCTGATATTGTGTCAGGTAAATCTATTTTATACTTACATTCTGATGTTGCTAAACTATATGTTGTATAGAGTGTGGTTCCTGTATAAATAGTTTACTGACATTGTAGTCATATCATTAGACAGCGTGACATTTTCACTGGCCATAAAAAATTATCTCTAGTTACCATGGATCCAGTAGCCCAGCTGGCTCTGCAGTTGCAGGGATTATCCATGGAGCTGACGGACATTAAGTCCAAAGTTTTGTCTCCCCTGGAGCAAACCAGAGTTGAACCTAAAGTAGCTCTTCCAGATAGGTTCACTGGTGGGCGAGACAAATTTTTTACCTTCCGGAGGCATGTAAATTGTATTTTCGGCTTCGGCCGCGATCATCAGGGAGTGATGAGCAGAGAGTGGGAATTGTTATCTCACTTCTTCAAGGGGACCCTCAATCCTGGGCATTTTCCCTTCCTCCGGGATCCCGGCTCTACAGTCTGTAGATCAATTTTTTACTGCTCTGGATTGGTATATGATGACCCAGATCGGGTCTCTCTTGCTGAGACTAAATTACGTAAGATACAGCAGGGAGATCGTCCTGCGGAGGAATTTGCTTCTGAGTTTCGTAGATGGGCCACGGATACTCAGTGGAATGACCCCGCTCTTAGGAGCCAGTTTTGTCATGGGCTTTCTGAAAATTAAAAGACGTTTTGGCTCAGTATGAGTCTCCTCCTTCTCTGGAGGATGCTATGGCCTTAGCTATCCGTACTGATAGACGGCTTCGGGAGAGGGGTGAGGTAACTCCACTCCCTGTTGTTACTCCACCTACTACTAAAGTCCCTTATGTTGAGGTTCCCCTTGTCTGTTCGGATGAGCCTATGCAGTTGGGAGGGACATCTTTTCGTAGTAGGGGATTGGCGGCACGCCGCAGGACTAGAAGGTGTTTTTTCTGCGGGAAAGAGGGACATTTTGTTGGAGAATGTCCATCCCTTGTCTTGTTAAGTAAAAAGTCGCCGGAAAACTGCTAATCCCAGGTTGTGTGGTGGATGACAACCTGGGAGTATGTATTTCATCCGCCGGTTCTTCTCAGTTCCTTGTACCAGTGGAGGTGGTGTTTGGTACTAGAGTGAAGAGATTGTCTGTTCTTCTGGATAGTGGTACCGGCGCCAATCTGGTTGACGCTCAGTTTGCTCAGGCTCAAGGTATGCATCTGAGTGTATTGGTCAAACCGATCCCTATTTTTTCCATTGACGCCAGGCCTCTCGGCCAAGGTAGCTTTGTTCATGAGGTTCATAACATTGACCTTCGGGTAGGGGCAATACATAGGGAACAATTATCTTGTTATGTGTTGGAGGGTTTACCTACTCCCATTGTGTTGGGACTTCCTTGGCTGGTTAAACATAACCCTGTAATTAATTAGCAGTCCAGAGAGATAAGCCAATGGGGTGAGTTTTGCAAAAGCAACTGCATGAACACAGTCATCAGTGCGGTCGTACCTAGTACATTGCCTCCTTTTTTGGAGGATTTTGGGGATGTTTTTTCTGAGGAGGGGTGTCGGGAGTTGCCTCCTCATCGTGTGTATGACTGCTCTATTAATCTACTTCCTGATGCTAAGTTACCTAAAGCTAGGTTGTATAATCTTTCTGGTCCTGAAAGACAGGCTATGAAAGATTATATTTCCGAAAGTCTGGCCAAAGGGCATATTAGACCTTCATCTTCCCCTGTAGCCGCGGGGTTCTTCTTTGTGAAGAAAAAAGATGGAGGCCTACGCCCTTGCTTGGATTTCCGCGAACTTAATCGGATTACTGTTCGAGATCCGTATCCACTCCCTCTTATTCCTGATCTCTTCAATCAAATTGTTGGCGCCAAATGGTTCTCTAAATTGGATCTCAGGGGGGCGTATAATCTGATTAGAATAAAAGAGGGGGATGAGTGGAAAACGGCGTTTAACACGCCGGAGGGACATTATGAAAACCTGGTTATGCCTTTTGGTCTGACTACTGCACCAGCAGTATTCCAACATTTTGTTAATGACATTTTTCGTCACCTTGTGGGGGTGTTTGTGGTCGTATATTTGGATGACATTTTAATTTACTCGCCAGATCTTGTGCCTCACCAGGAGCATGTGAGACAGGTGTTGCAGATCTTGCGAGACAATAAACTATACGCCAAACTGGAGAAGTGTGTTTTTGCCGTACAGGAACTTCAGTTTTTGGGTTTTTTGGTGTCAGCCTCCGGTTTCCATATGGACCCTGAAAAGGTGAGAGCAGTGCTTGAATGGGATCAGCCAGGGGATCTTAAGGCTCTGCAGCATTTTTTGGGGTTTGCTAATTACTACCGGAAATTTATTTGTAATTTCTCGTCTGTCGTCAAACCTCTCACTGACATGACGAGAAAAGGGACGGATTTTTCTAGGTGGTCAGACAAAGCTTGTCAAGCCTTTTCCTCTTTAAAGAGATGTTTTGCTTCGGCACCCGTTCTCATCCAACCAGATGTATCTTAGCCGTTCATTGTGGAGGTGGACGCGTCTGACGTAGGGGTGGGTGCTATATTGTCCCAGGGTCCGTCCCCTGGTAAATGGCATCCGTGCGCTTTCTTTTCTAAGAAATTGTCGTCCGCCGAAAGGAATTATGATATCGGCAATAGGGAACTTTTGGCCATTAAATTGGCTTTTGAGGAATGGCGTCACTTTTTGGAGGGGGCAGTCCACCCGGTCACCGTTATTACTGATCACAAGAACCTGCTGTATTTAGAATCCGCTAAGCGTCTGAATTCCAGACAAGCTCGATGGTCGTTGTTTTTTACCAGGTTTAATTTTGTCGTCACTTATCGTCCGGGGTCTAAGAATGTAAAGGCTGATGCTTTGTCTCGCAGTTTCCCAGGGGCCGGGAAAACGGATGACCCGATTCCTATCCTTCAGGAGGGGGTGGTAGTGTCGGCTGTATGCTCTGAGCTTGAGGAGGAGGTGTTAGAGGCTCAGGGGGACGCCCCTGCAGGACCTCCAGGGAGACTGTTTGTCCCGAATCAGTTGAGACAAAAGGTTATTGAGGCACATCATAATTCTGCTTTAGCAGGACATCCAGGGAGTAAGGCTACTTTAGATCTCCTTTATCGCCGATTTTGGTGGCCTAACGCTAATAAAGATGTTATAACTTTTGTCGCGTCCTGTGGGGTTTGTGCTCGCTCTAAAACTCCTCATACCCGTCCATCTGGGACCCTTTTACCCTTGAAACTTCCAGAGCGTCCATGGACTCATTTATCTATGGACTTCATTACGGATCTTCCTCCGTCGTCAGGGAATACTGTCATACTGGTGGTTGTTGACAGGTTCAGTAAGATGGCACATTTCGTTGCTCTTCCTGCACTCCCTAATGCTAAAACTCTGGCGCAGGTGTTCATTAGGGAGATCGTGAGACTTCATGGGTTGCCTTCTGATGTGGTGTCAGATAGGGGGTCTCAGTTTGTGTCCAAATTTTGGAGGGCATTTTGTTTACGTCGGGGATGCAATTGTCGTTTTCCTCGGCTTTTCATCCACAGACCAATGGTCAGACAGAGCGTCTGAATCAGAGTTTAGAGACATATCTCCGGTGTTTTGTCTCGGAGAACCAGGAGGACTGGTCATCTTTCTTGCCTCTGGCAGAGTTCGCTCTTAACAACAGGCGGAGCGAGTCCACTGGTAAGTCCCGTTTTTTGGGGCATATGGTTTTCATCCCCAGTTTTGTACTTTCAATGGGGGGGGTCCTTCTGGGGTTCCTGAGGAGGAGCGTTTCTCGTCGTCACTTGCTTCTGTGTGGCGAGGTGTATTGAATAATTTGAGTACGATGGGGAACCGTTACAAACGTATGGCGGATAGGAGGAGAGTTTCTGGTCCAGATCTGAATGTGAACGATCTGGTATGGTTGTCTACCAGGAATATAAAACTTAAAGTGCCCTCCTGGAAACTGGGTCCCAGATTCATCGGGCCTGTACAGGATCAGTTCCATAATTAATCCTGTGGCATTTCGTCTGGAACTCCCTTCTACTTTTAAAATTCATAATGTGTTCCACAAGTCATTACTTAAAAGGTATGTGGCACCAGTCATACCGTCACCTCTACCTCCTCCAGTGTTGGTCAATGGTAACTTGGAATTTCAAGTATCAAAAATCATTGACTCTCGCCTGAATCGCCGGTCCCTTCAGTACTTGGTGCATTGGAAGGGGTATGGTCCGGAGGAGAGGACGTGGGTCCCTGCGTCTGATGTTAACGCAGATCGTTTGGTTCGGACCTTCCACAGAACTCACCCGGGCAGGCCTGGCCCTGAGGGTCCGGAGGCCCCTCGTAGAAGGGGGGGTACTGTCATGTGTGCAATGCCACGAAGATCGTCGCGGTTGCACATTTTGACTTCTCACAGCTGAATTGCTGTTTCTTTGTGTTTGGCAGCTAGGGAGTTAATTCTGTCTGTGCTCGGAGCTGGGACTGGTGCAGTTTCTCCCGGCTGCAATTGATTATTTGTTGATTGGTTTCCTTTAAGTTTCTGGTTGTCTGCTTTGGGAGTTGCCAGTGAAACACTTCATGCAGACCACAGATAGGAATGAATCTGTATAGACTCTAGTTGAGAGCTCCTTAGTTGTTTTAAGCTTAACTTGCTTAGAGTTTATTTCCCAGACCATTTATGTTCCTTCGGTGTTTGAGTGTGTATGCAAGAGAGTGCTATCCTGTCTGTCTTATATGTCTAATCTGTGTATTTAGCTGAGATCAGCCCATATCCCTTTGGTGGTAATCAGGATCCTTCTTTGGACTGATTACAGGGTTCAGGGTCTGATAGGAGACAGGGTTAGGCTGGAGACTTGGACCTCTGAACCATTATCAGTACCTCCAAGGTAAGGGATTAGTTAGGACCCCAGTGTAGGGTCAGGTTAGACCCCGGTCCTCCTCTTTCCTGTTACAGCTCATCAAGTCCTCAAGATTAACTCTGAGTTCAACTGATATCGTTTCTGCACATCTAGTCCTCAAGATTAACCCTAAGTTCTGCTGATATTGTGTCAGGTAAATCTATTTTATACTTACATTCTGATGTTGCTAAACTATATGTTGTATAGAGTGTGGTTCCTGTATAAATAGTTTATTGACATTGTAGTCATATCATTAGACAGCGTGACATATATATATATTTCTCCATCTGCCTATTTTGAGGCAACTATTATGCCAGCTCCTCCTGTTATTTCTATATACATTCCATTCATGAATGCTGTGGGACCTATTGTATTGTAGCTTAGCATTATTGATTGATGTATGTCATACTTTTTTGTCTCCTTATTAGTTTTTCATATCTGTATTTATTCTTAGGTTACTTAGTCCAAGCCAGGGACTATTATTATGTTCTAGTACCTGTAATGTTCACACGGTATAAGGAATTCAAGAGAGAACGCTTTAACTGTATTTTATTCTTCTCCTTCTTCCTCCAGCACACAGCATAACATTTCTCATCATCAGGCTAAAACTGAAACTAAAACTCCTCTCTCCCTCTTCCTGTCTATATCTTTCAGGTCACAAGACTTCCTTTCTTAAAGAGACAGGTCAAAATACTATACATTACATCATCCCTCTTTTTTTTCTTTTTTTTTACACAATAACAACTTCAAAGAAAGAAAAAAAAAAAGCAATATAACATCCAAGAAAAAAAAAAAAAACATACGTCTGCATTGTCTTATTTGTTCATTTCCAAATCAGACATTTTAATTATATCTCTTCAATGAGCCTCGATGGAGACCTTCTTTCCCACGGAGGGTATCGTCTGGGTTCATTGGGGTGTTTATTGCTGACAAATCAACTATCCCCTGTTGGCCATCTCCACCGTCGGGTACCAAATCTTCTACCGGTGGGAGTTCATTACCATTGTCCTGCGGTATAATTTTAAAATATGAGGAATTTCGGGTTATAGAGTGTCCATCTCGCTCAGCCGTGACCATGTTGCCTCTTCTCTCAGTAACATTATATTTTGCCGGACCATATACGGCTGAGGTTTTGTTGGTTGGTCTTTGACGCACAACAACATCATCACCTCTTTGGATGGCACTTTCGCCTTCTGTCTGCATAATGTTTCATGGCTTGCTTGTTAGAGAAATCTGTTGATCGCACTGAAGAGTCACTTGGTGGGGGATGGCTGGTCACATCAGGTATCCGTATGCGAAGAGTTCTGCTGAACATTAGATGAGATGGAGCAGCATTAGTGGTGGAATGTGGCGTATTGCGGTAATTGCGCTAAAATTTTTATAGTGACTGTTTCAATGGGGTGTGCTCCAGACTAGCTGCCTTTATTCGTTTTCCCATAGTGCGCATGAAACGTTCTACAATTCCATTAGCTTGCGGCCAACATGGTGTGATTTTCCTGTGGCTGAACCCTAAGTATTCAGAAAACTGTGTAAACATATGTCCATTGAATGGAGGTCCATTGTCTGTTTTAACCACTCTTGGAATGCCATATGCAGAGACTATGTCATCCAGTTCTGGTATGACACTATTAGCAGATGTTGAAGAGATGAAAGAAACAACAGGGTATCTAGAATATTCATCAATTGTTACTAGAATGTGTTGGTCATTTGGTAATGGTCCATATATGTCAACTGCCACTTCCTCCCAGACAGCAGTGGGTAACGGAGACATTTGTAGTGGCTCTACACTTGATGATGGAGTAATTAATTGACAAGTGGAGCAGTGTCCAATCTTCTCTTCCACCAATTGATCCATATTTGGGAACCACACTTTTTTTCTAAGCAATTTTTTTGGACCAACAATTCCTAGATGAACTTCGTGTGCTATCTGTATGACTAAGTTGTGCAAGGAATTAGGTACAACCAGTTTGGTACCTCGAAGGATGAGGTGGTCTTCAGTGACTGACAATTCCTCACGTACATTTGAAAATAGTTTTAATTTCTTCAGATCTATCCCAGAATCAGGAAATTTTTCCTTTTGGATTTCATGGCACCTTCGATTTTGGATGATTTGTATTAAGGCTCAGAGTGTATCATCACTTGTTGTATTCACAAACTGATAAACAGAAAGTGCTTTTGGCATGGCGTGAGCTGCAACGAATCGTATGTATTCTTCCTTGGAGGAATGCTCGGGTATATCATCATTCACAGGATGTCTTGAGAGATAATCAGCCAGATTGCTATATTTTCCAGGTTTTGTAATTGTTGCCCTGTAGACGTAGGCCCCATCGTTCAATCCGTGCAGGCATTTTAGCTTGGGGATTTCCAAAAATTGTAAGGAGAGCTTGATGATCTGTGACAATGGTGAAGGAAGCTCCATAAAGAAATAAATGAAAGGGTTCACATCCCCAGACAACTGCCAAGCTTTCTTTTTCAGGTTGTGAATATTTTCTTTCAGTGTTTGTTAAGCTTTTGCTTGCATAAGAAATGATGTGGGGACTTTGATTGTTATCCTTGTATTGCGCTAAAATAGCACCCAGTCCCACAAGACTGGCGTCCACAATCAGTTCAGTTTGAAGAGCTGGATCAAAATAGGCCATGGTGGTTGTTGAGCAGAGTTTTTTTTAATTGTTTCAAAAGAGGCCTGACAGTCCTGGGACCATTGAAAGACACAACTTTGTTTTGTAAGTTCCCTTAATGGAGTGCTGATTGTTGAAAAATTTGGAATATATCTAGCACAGTAGCTGGCCATTCCAAGAAAAGAGCATGCACTTCACTGGCATTCTGTGGAATTGAGGCTGCTCTGATGGATTCCACTTTCTTGGGATCAGGTCGTACTCCTTCTGCCAAGAAGATGTGACCATAGAACGCCAATGAACTTTTATCAAATTCACATTTCTCTTTGTTTAAAGTAAGTCCAGCAGAGAGCAGGCATTCAAAGATAGCATATAGGGCACGATTGTGTTCAGCTTGAGTTTTCCCAAAAACCAGTATGTCATCACTATAATTAAAGGAATTTGGAATGTGTTGAATGACGCTCCTAATTGTGTCTTGAAAAATTTCCGCTGCTGAACAGACCCCAAAAGTCAATCTTTTATATCTTCTGAGGGTAGAGAAGGTTGTCAAATATCTGGATTCAGGGCTAAATTCTAATTGATAATAGCCCTTATTGAAGTCAAGCTTTGAAAAAACAGTTGCTCCATTTAATAAGTGAATGATATCATCAATTGTAGGTGAGATATAAATAAAATAAATAAATAATCTTTATTTTTATATAGCGCTAACATATTCCGCAGCGCTTTACAGTTTGCACACATTATCGTCGCTGTCCCCGATGGGGCTCACAATCTAGATTCCCTATCAGTATGTTTTTGGAGTGTGGGAGGAAACCGGAGTACCCGGAGGAAACCCATGCAAACACGGGGAGAACATACAAACTCCTTGCAGATGTTGTCCTTGGTGAGACTCGAACCCAGGACTCCAGCGCTGCAAGGCTGCAGTGCTATCCACTGAGCCACAGTGCTGCCCATTTGCCTTTCTCTCTGAATAGCGGTGTTGGGCAGGCGCATGTCAACACACAGCCTCACCTGCTCTGGAGCCTTGGGTTTTGGAACTACCACAAGGGGAGAGACCCACGGAGTGGGACCAGTAACAGTTTCAATAACGTCCTCATCCATGAGCAATTGGAGTTCCTTTTCTACCTTCTTTCTCAGGTGAAATGGAATACGCCTGTGAGCCTGGGCTACTGGACGAACACTGTCATCTACATGAAGATGCACTTGAGAGTTCTTTAGTTTTCCCAAACCACTAAATAAGGAGGGAAAGCTATTCACCATGGCTTGTACATCCAGATCCGCTGGGTCAGTTATAGTATGAATAATCTGGATGAGTCCCAGCTTCAAGGCAGTGTGATAGCTGAGAAGACAGCCTCCCAATCCTTGTAATGTGTGAAAAGTGGTTCTCTGCCTATTTTCTTTATAGCTAAGTTCAGCGTCAAATTATCTCATTGTAATTAGAGGTGTTTTAGTTCCATATGGAAAGATTTTAGTATGCACTTGCTGTAAGACTGGCTTTGTTTTCAATTGTTCATATGCATTGCTGTCTATGATATGCACTGAAGCTCCCGTATCTACTGTAAAGGTGATATCCGTGTTGCAGATAGTAAGTGTGATACAGGGAGACCGCACTGAGTCAGTGACAGAGGTAGTGAACACATAGTTCTCAGCCACAGATATTTCTTCGGTATCCTGATTTACCATTTTTATGTTTGCAGGCTTTGTCAGGGACAGAGGAGACTTGTTGGTCGCTGATTTACAGACAGCTGCAAAATGGTTCCCTTTTCCACATTTACTGCATGTTTGTCCTATAGCTGGACATTTGTTCAGGTGATGAGGGAAGTCTTGTCCACATCTATAGCATTTCTTCTGTTTCTGGGCTTGCTTGTCTTGTGCACTTTTATGTTTGAGATTATGCACATATACGTCATCCTCATTCTCCATTGCGGTGGCCAGATGATCTGCTATCTCTATAGCATGGGCCATCTTGAGTAAATCATGCAGAGAGAGAGATCCTGCTGCAGAGCTTTACGCCTTATGTTATTAGAAGAGCAGGTGACAATTACTTGAGTTAGGATTTCATCATCTACATCCGTAAAAGCACATCCATGTGCTAGCTCTTTTAGCCTTGTGACATAGGTGTCTTTGGATTCTTCTGGAAGCTGCTTAGCAATCCTGAACTTGTATCTTTCATATCTGATGTTCTGTTTTGGGTTGAAGTAGTCAGTGAGAGCTTTGGTGCAGTTACTGTACGTGTCGGTCTCTGCTGCAGGTAACGTGCTGTACAGTCATTGCCAAAAGTTTTGAGAATGACACAAAATTATATTTTCACATGATCTGCTGCCCTCTGGTTTTTATGTGTGTTTGACAGATGTTTTTATCACAGACAGAAATATAATAATTGCAAACATATGAGTAACAAAAGCTTATATTGACAGTTAGAATGAGTTAATGCAGCAAGTAAATATTTGCAGTGTTGACCCTTCTTCTTCAGGACCTCTGCAATTCTCCCTGGCATGCTCTCAATCAACTTCTGGACCAAATCCTGACTGATAGCAGTCCATTCTTGCACAATCAATGCTTTCATTTTGTCAGAATTTTTAGGTTTTTGTTTGTCCACCCGTCTCTTGATGATTGACCACAAGTTCTCAATGGGATTAAGATCTGGGGAGTTTCCAGGCCATGGACCAAAAATCTCTATGTTTTGTTCCCTGAGCCATTTAGTTATCACCTTTGCTTTATGGCAAGGTGCTCCATCATGCTGGAAAAGGCATTGTTGATCGCCAAACTGCTCTTGGAGGGTTGGGAGAAGTTGCTCTTGGAGGACCATCTGGTACCATTCTTTATTCATGGCTGTGTTTTTAGGCAAGACTGTGAGAGAGCTGATTCCCCTTTGGGTGAGAAGCAACCCCACACATGAATGGTTTCAGGATGCTTAACAATTGGCATGAGACAAGACTGGTGGTAGCGCTCACCTTGTCTTCTGTTGTGAATGGGTTTGAGATGAGTTCTGAGCAGAGGCTCCCTCTGGTGGTTACAAGCGGTACTAGTGAGGATTGTGAGGACTGGGAATCAGGTGTTACTGATTGGTCTTATGTAAGGGAGTCATTTTCCCATCAGGGTTGCCGGTGATCAATTGTTCTGGTCTGAATCCTTCTTTCCAGTTTCCCTTGTAGCCTGCTGTGTCGTGTCTGCATCTCCTGCTATCAGATAAGACAATTTCTTATTTTGTGTTTTTGCTTTATTTTTGCATTTTGTCCTGCACTTCTGTGGGGGCCTTCAGGGTCCCCTCCGGGGGCTTCTGCCCTCTCAGTTTAGTTCAGCCACTGAGTTTTGTTCTTTTGCTTTTTCCAGTTTTTCAGTGGCTGCTGTTTTATTTTTGTTACACCAGAGAACTAATTTAGGTGGTAGAGGTCGTGTGATCTCGGGTGATTTTGAAATTAGTAGAGTTGGTGTTTTTTCAGGTTTTCTGAGATTGCAGTAAGTACCCTTCCTATCCTTTCTATTTAGTTAGTTTGGGCCCCAGCGTTTGCTCATACTATTTTCTTTCTGTGTCAGTATTTCCTCTTGTCTAAACCGCCATTACATGTTTGGGGGCTTTCTATTATTTTTTGGGGTTCTGCTCCGGGGCAGATAGCTTTCCTGTTTCTATCTTTAGGTGTAGTTAGTTTCTCAGGCTGTGACGAGGCGTCTAGGACCAACGTAGGAACGCTCCACGGCTGCCTCTAGTTGCGGTGGTTAGTCAGGGTACTGCAATCTCATAGATTCCAACTGCTCTGGTGTATTGCCTTTTTTACCTGCACTCCTCAGCTACCGTAACATAACAGTATCACCGCCATAAAAATTGTATGGTACTCACAGAAGGGAAAAAATTTTTTGAAGGAAGAAAAGTTGTCAGAGATATTTTTCTGTTTGTTTGCATTTTTTTTTTTCCCTCTGTATCTCTGGGTGCTGGGGAGGATCTTTTCTATCAATGGAGTTTGCACAGTTGTCTGGCCGTGTGGATCAGCTTGCCACTGAGGTTCAGAGTATTGCTGCATATCTTGCTAGGTTGCCTGTTGTGGAACCTAGGATCCCCATGCCAGATTTGTTTTTAGGGATCGAGCTAAGTTTCAGAATTTCAAAAATAATTGTAAATTGTTTCTTGCCTTAAAATCTAAGTCCTCAGGAAACGCAGCGCAGCAGGTTCAAATTATCATCTCTCTCCTGCGCGGCGATCCTCAGGATTGGGCGTTTTCCCTGATACCTGGGATCCTGTTTTGAGTGATGTTGATGCATTTTTCAGGCTTTGGGGTTATTGTACGATGAGCCTAATGTCACTGATCAAGCTGAAAAAGCCTTGTTGGCATTAAATCAGGGGCTTGATGATGCTGAGTTATACTGTCAGAGATTGCGTAGGTGGGCAGTCCTGACCAAGTGGAATGACGACGCTTTGGCGGCCCTTTTCCGGAAGGGTCTGTCGGATAATGTAAAGGATGTTATGGTGGGATTCCCTGTCCCCTCTGGTCTCAATGATTCTATTCATTTGCAATTCAAATTGACAGACGTTTGCGTGAGCGGAGAAGTATGCGTGGAATGGTGTTGCCTTGTGAGCCAGCTGCTGAGCCCATGCAGTGTGATGGAGTGGTGTCTGGGGCACAGCGTCATGAGTTTCGAAAGCGCAATGGGTTATGTTTCTACTGTGGT
The DNA here is from genome assembly GCA_033576555.1 of Oophaga sylvatica. Classification (NCBI taxonomy): domain Eukaryota; kingdom Metazoa; phylum Chordata; class Amphibia; order Anura; family Dendrobatidae; genus Oophaga; species Oophaga sylvatica. The sequence continues at coordinate 471,247,069 of JARQOD010000001.1, forward strand.
GAAAGCCTCTCATGCTATTTCAGTCTGCCCTAAGCGGGGGAAGACGTTTTGCACGCTCAGTTGTCTTGGGTAGTGTTCAGACTAAGTTTTTATTAACTGTCACTCTGATATGCTCTCTGTCCTCATTTTCTGCTCAGGCTTTCGTTGATTCTGGAGCAGCTATTAACCTGATGGATTATGATTTTGCTAAACGTTGTGGGTTTCCCTTGATACCCCTACAGAAGTCTATTCCTTTACTGGGGATCGATTCTAACCCCTTTGGCTGAGAATAAACCCCAGTTTTCTACTCAGGTGATAATGAGGGTTGAACCTGATCACCAGGAGTGCTGCAAATTTTTGGTTCATTAATCTGCATGACATTATCGTGCTGGGTTTCCTTGGTTACAGTCTCATAATCCTGTTTTGGATTGGAAATCTGTGTCTGTAACCAGTTGGGGCTGCCATGTGTTAATACCAACACTCCTGTTTTTTCTGGCCTCCCCCCAGGCTGAGGATGTTCCTGACTTTTTGTTTGATTTTTCTGATGTGTTTAGCGAAAGTAAATCTGCATCCTTGCCTCCCCATAGGAGCTATGACTGCGCTATTGAATTAGTGCCGGGTAGTAAATTCCCTAAAGGTCGCCTTTTTAACTTGTCTGTACCTGAACATGACGCTATGCGGTCTTATATCAATGAATCATTGGAGAAGGGTCATATCAGACCATCCTCTTCACCCTTAGGTGCCGGTTTTTTCTTTGTGGCCAAAAAGATGGTTCATTAAGGCCGTGTATTGATTATCGTCTCTTGAACAATATTACTGTGAAATATCAATACCCGTTACCCTTGATTTCTGACCTGTTTTCCAGGGTGAAAAACGCTACTTGGTTTACCAAGCTTGACCTCAGGGGGGCGTATAACCTTATTCGCATTAAGCACGGGATGAATGGAAACGGCATTTAACACCCCTGAAGGGCATTTTGAGTACCTTGTGATGCCCTTTGGGCTCACTAATGCTCCTTCCGTCTTCCAGTCCTTCATGAATGACATTTTCAGGGATTTTGTGGACAAGTTTCTGATTGTTTATTTGGATGATATCTTGATTTTTCTAATGACTGGGACTCTCATGTGAAACATGTTCGAACTGTATTCCAGATTTTGAGAGAGAATGCTCTGTATGTGAAGGGATCAAAGTGTCTTTTTTGGCGTACAGAAGATCTCATTTCTGGGATTCATTTTGTCCCCATCTGTTATTGAAATGGACCCGGTCAAGGTTCAGGCCATCTGTGATTGGGTCCAACCTACTTCATTAAAGGCTCTTCAGAGATTTTTGGGTTTTGCCAATTTTTATCGTAAATTTATTGGTAATTTCTCGGTTATTGTTAAACCATTAACTGATTTGACCAGAAAGGGTTCTGATGTGGTGAATTGGCCTCCTGAGGCAGTCTCTGCGTTTCAGGAACTTAAGCAGAGATTCACTTCTGCTCCTGTTCTACGGCAGCCTGATGTTTCTCTGCCATTTCAGGTGGAGGTTGATGCTCTGAAATTGGGGCAGGTGCCGTTTTGTCCCAAAAAGATCCAGAGACCTCTAAAAGTAACCCTTGTGCCTTTTTCTCTCGAAAATTTTCTCCTACTGAACGTAATTATGACGTGGGTAATCGGGAGTTATTGGCCATGAAGTGGGCTTTTGAAGAGTGGAGACATTGGCTGGAGGGAGCCAAATCAGGTGGTTGTCCTTACGGACCATAAGAATCGGTCTATCTGGAATCTGCCAAGCGACTCAATCCTAGACAGGCCAGGTGGGCCTTGTTTTTCACACGTTTTAATTTTGTGGTTTCCTTTCTTCCTGGCACTAAGAATGTTAAGGCGATGCCCTCTCGAGGAGTTTCCTTGCGGACTCTCCTGACTATCTGATCCCTCTGTTATTTGAAGGAGGGTGTAGTTCTTTCCGCCATCTCGCCCAATTTGAACTTGCTCTGGAGGGGTGTCAGGAGGATAGGCCCGAGCGCTGCCCTGTTTGGAAATTGTTTGTCCCGGACCAATGTGAAAAAGAGTGTGATGTCTGAGATTCATTGTTCCGCATTGGCTGGCATCCCCGGAATTTTTGGTACCAGAGACTTGTTAGTCGGTCCTTTGGTGGCCTACCTTGTCTCGATGTCAGGGAATTTGTGCAGTCCTGCGGGACTTGCTCTCGCTCCAAGCCTTGCTCTCGCTCTAGTGGTTTGTTGATGCCTTGCCTGTGCCCAAGAGACCAATGGACCCATATCTCTATGGATTTCATTTCCGATCTTCCTGTTTCTCAGAGAATGACCACCATCTGGGTAATTTGTGATAGGTTTTCCAAAATGATACATCTTGTGCCATTACCTAAGTTGCCTTCCTCCTCTGAATTGGTGCCGTTGTTCCTTCAGCACGTGGTTCGTTTACACGGCATTCCTGAGAACATTGTGTCTGACAGAGGAGTCCAGTTTGTTTCCAGATTTTGGAGGACTTTTTGTTCTAAAACTGGGTGTTCAATTGTCTTTCTCCTCGGCATTTCATCCTCAGACCAATGGTCAAACTGAGAGAACAAACCAGACATTGGAGACTTATCTAAGATGCTTTGTGTCTGCTGATCAGGATGACTGGGTCTCTTTTTTGCCTTTGGCTGAGTTTTCTCTTAATAATAGGGCTAGCTCTGCCACTTTGATGTCTCCGTTTTTCTGTAATTCTGGGTTTCACCCTCGATTTTCTTCAGGACAGACGGAGGCTTCTGTCTGTCCAGGTGTTGACTCTGTTGTTGAGCGTATGCAGCAGATTTGGGACCAGGTAGTGGAGAGGTTGTCCCTCTCTCAGGAGAAGGCCCAGCGTTTTGCTAACCGGCATAGGACTGATGGTCCTCGGTTAAAGTGGGACTTGGTCTGGTTGTCCTCAAAGAATATTCCTATGAGAGTAGCATCTCCTAAATTTAAGCCTAGGTTCATTTGGACCTTATAAGATCATGGAGATTATTAATCCTGTTTCTTTCGTTTGCTTCTTCCAGGGACATTTAAGATCCATAACGTGTTCCACAAGTCCTTGTTGAAGAGGTTTGTTGAGCCAGTGGTTCCGCTGCTGTGCCTCCTGACCCTGTTTTGGTTGAGGGCAATCTGGAGTATGTGGTTGAGAAAATATTGGATTCTCGTTTTTCTAGACGAAGACCCAGTATTTGATAAATGGAGAGGTTATGGTCAGGAAGACAATTCTTGGGTGTTTGCTTCGGACATCCATGCTAGGAGACTTATCCGTGCGTATCATAGAACTCATCCTGACCGACCTGGTTGCTCAAATGAGGTTCGGGGACCCCTCCTCAAGGGGGGGTACTGTTGTAAGGTTTTAGATGAGTTCTGAGCAGAGGCTCCCTCTGGTGGTTACAAGCGGTACTAGTGAGGATTGTGAGGACTGGGAATCAGGTGTTACTGATTGGTCTTATGTAAGGGAGTCATTTTCCCATCAGGTTGCCGGTGATCAATTGTTCTGGTCTGAATCCTTCTTTCCAGTTTCCCTTGTAGCCTGCTGTGTCGTGTCTCATCTCCTGCTATCAATAAGACAATTTCTTATTTGTGTTTTTTGCTTTATTTTTGCATTTTTCCTGCACTTCTGTGGGGGCCTTCAGGTCCCCTCCGGGGGCTTTGCCCTCTCAGTTTAGTTCAGCCACTGAGTTTTGTTCTTTTGCTTTTTCAGTTTTTTTCAGTGGTGGTGCTGTTTTATTTTTGTTACACCAGAGAACTAATTTAGGTCGTAGAGGCGTGTGATCTCAGGTGATTTTGAAATTAGTAGAGTTGGTGTTTTTTTCAGGGTTTTCTGAGATTGCAGTAAGTACCCTTCCTATCCTTTTTATTTAGTTAGTTTGGGCCCCAGCGTTTGCTCATACTAATTTTCTTTCTGTTCAGTATTTCCTCTTGTCTAACCGCCATTACATGTTTGGGGCTTTCTATTATCTTTGGGGTTCTGCTCCGGGGCAGATAGCTTTCCTGTTTCTATCTTTAGTGTAGTTAGTTTCTCAGGCTGTGACGAGGCGTATAGGACCAACGTAGGAACGCTCCACGCTGCCTCTAGTTGCGGTGGTTAGTCAGGGTACTGCAATCTCAAAAGATTCCAACTGCTCTGGTGTATTGCCTTATTTAACCTGCACTCCTCAGCTACCGTAACATAACAGTCTTCTCCGAATGAGGCGTTTTCCTGATGTCCCAAACAATCGAAAAGGGGATTCATCAGAGAAAATAACTTTACCCCAGTCCTCACAGTCCACCTCCTGTACCTTTAGCAGAATATCAGTCTGTCCATGATTTTTTTCTGGAGAGAAGTGGCTTCTTTGCTGCCCTCCTTGAGCCCAAAGGCCTTGCTCCAGAGTCTCCGCCTCACAGTGCGTGCAGATGCACTCACACCTGCCTGCTGCCATTCCTGAGCAAGCTCTGCACTGCTGGTAGCCCGATCCCGCAGCTGAAACACTTTTAAGAGACGGTCCTGGCGCTTGCGGTCTTTCTTGGGCATCTAGAGCCTTTTTGGCAACAATGGAACCTCCTCCTTGAAGTTCTTGATGATGCGATAGATTGTTGACTGAGGTGCAATCTTTCTAGCTGCGACACCTTCCTGTTAAGGCCATTTTTGTGCATTGCAATGATGACTGCACATGTTTCTTTAGAGATAACCATGGTTAACAGAAGAGAAACAATGATGCCAAGCACCAGCCTCCTTTTAAAGTGTCCATGGTGTCATTCTTACTTAATCATGACAGATTGATCTCCAGCCATGTCCTCATCAACACCCACACCTGTGTTAATGGAGCAATCACTGAAAAAAGGTTAGCTGGTCCTTTTAAGGCAGGGCTGCAATGATGTTGAAATGTGTTTTGGGGGATAAAGTTCATTTTCTATCCAAATATTAACTTTGCAAGTAATTGCTGTTAAGCTTTATCACTCTTTATAACATTCTGGAGTATATGCAAATTGCCATTAGAAAAAGTGAAGCAGTAGACTTTGTAAAAATTAATATTTTTGTCATTCTCAAAACTTTTGGCCATGACTGTATATGTCATAGACTCTTGTGCCCTGCGCAGTGGGAGGAACACTGCTCTTTCTTTTCTCCTCTTTATGTCCACAGCTTTAGGAAGTTCTCAAACCAGTTCAGCCATTTTCTCCAGTTATGAGAGAGATTAATGACATCAGTCATATCAAACTGTGGGAACTGTGCAAGTAGTCAGCCATGATGGAGTCTCTCAGTGGTGCTGGCAAGTGAAGCGATAAAGCAGGGGTTAGTACTCACAGCAGCAGGTGATCGCATCCCATCCTCGTCGCCAGTTGTAATGTCCACACAGTATAAGGAATTCAAGAGAAGATGCTTTAACTGTATTTATTCTTCCTCCTTCTTCCTCCAGCACACAGCATAACATTTCTCATCATCGGGCTAAAACTGAAACTGAAACTCCTCTCCCCCACTTCCTGCCTATATCTTTCAGGGTTAAGACTTCCTTTCTTAAAGAGACAGGGCAAAATACTATACATTACAGTACCGTTCATTGGGAACATTGTGTGGTTTGCCATAGCCTTCATATTAAGGCTTGGCATAAGGTTTTACCTT
>JARQOD010000001.1:471252741-471299363 GCA_033576555.1 Oophaga sylvatica
TTTTTTTCTTGTATGTGCATGAGTTGGTGACTCTGGGTTTAGCACCTGTTCACACTGGATCTATGTTTGGATGTGCCGATCAGTTTTTTGATATGTATTCATTTACCTTCTACCTAAGCTCTCCACCTGTTGGTCACAGGCTTTTTAATTACACCAGGTTCATTACCCCTCCACAGAGATGTAGATTTTAGTCTTAAGAGAGGATTCATATGCAGACAGACTTTTCTAAAGCGAGGATTGGCATTAGTTAGGACCTGATATACGAGAAGAGCCTTGACGTGGCTATCAGGCACACATAATTTGGCCATCTTATGCGCTAAGACTTCTCGATTTTTTATATTTCTAAGGCAGTGATGCAATTCATTTTTCATATTTCATGTTTGCAAGCTATAGCGCTACAGTGTGCTACCTTTTTTTCTTGTATGTGCATGAGTTGGTGACTCTGGGTTTAGCACCTGTTCACACTGGATCTATGTTTGGATGTGCCGATCAGTTTTTTGATATGTATTCATTTACCTTCTACCTGAGCTCTCCACCTGTTGGTCACAGGCTTTTTAATTACACCAGGTTCATTACCCCTCCACAGAGATGTAGATTTTAGTCTTAAGAGAGGATTCATATGCAGACAGACTTTTCTAAAGCGAGGATTGGCATTAGTTAGGACTTGATATTCGAGAAGAGCCTTGACGTGGCTATCAGGCACACATAATTTGGCCATCTTATGCGCTAAGACTTCTCAATTTTTCATATTTCTAAGGCAGTGATGCAATTCATTTTTCATATTTCATGTTTGCAAGCTATAGCGCTACAATGTGCTACCTTTTTTTTTTTATGTGCATGAGTTGGTGACTCTGGGTTTAGCACCTGTTCACACTGGATCTATGTTTGGATGTGCCGGTCAGTTTTTTGATATGTATTCATTTACCTTCTACCTGAGCACTCCACCTGTTGGTCACAGGCTTTTTAATTACACCAGGTTCATTACCCCTCCACAGAGATGTAGATTTTAGTCTTAAGAGAGGATTCATATGCAGACAGACTTTTCTAAAGCGAGGATTGGCATTAGTTAGGACCTGATATACGAGAAGAGCCTTGACGTGGCTATCAGGCACACATAATTTGGCCATCTTATGCGCTAAGACTTCTCAATTTTTCATATTTCTAAGGCAGTGATGCAATTCATTTTTCATATTTCATGTTTGCAAGCTATAGCGCTACAGTGTGCTACCTTTTTTTCTTGTATGTGCATGAGTTGGTGACTCTGGGTTTAGCACCTATTCACATTGGATCTATGTTTGGATGTGCCGATCAGTTTTTTGATATGTATTCATTTACCTTCTACCTGAGCTCTCCACCTGTTGGTTACAGGCTTTTTAATTACACCAGGTTCATTACCCCTCCACAGAGATGTAGATTTTAGTCTTAAGAGAGGATTCATATGCAGACAGACTTTTCTAAAGCGAGGATTGGCATTAGTTAGGACCTGATATACGAGAAGAGCCTTGACGTGGCTATCAGGCACACATAATTTGGCCATCTTATGCGCTAAGACTTCTCAATTTTTCATATTTCTAAGGCAGTGATGCAATTCATTTTTCATATTTTGTGATTGCAAGCTATAGCGCTACAGTGTGCTACCTTTTTTTCTTGTACGTGCATGAGTTGGTGACTCTGGGTTTAGCACCTGTTCACACTGGATCTATGTTTGGATGTGCCGGTCAGTTTTTTGATATGTATTCATTTACCTTCTACCTGAGCACTCCACCTGTTGGTCATAGGCTTTTTAATTACACCAGGTTCATTACCCCTCCACAGAGATGTAGATTTTAGTCTTAGGCTGGAGTCACACTGGCGACAGAATCGGACGACTGCAATACGATGAAATATCGTATTGCAGTCTGCCCTATGTTAATCTATGGAGCAGCTCCCAGTATCAGATTTTTTGTGGTCCGTTTTAAACGTCCGAGTGCAATCGCAGCATGCTGCGATTGTCACCGATTGTGGGTCGACTATCGCCAATGCAAGTCTATGGGAGCGATGAAAAATCGGATTACAAACGGACCGCACATGTAACTTGCGATTAAATCGCATCAGTGTCCTTTAGAAAAGCCGGCAATTCATCCCCGGCTATACTGTAAAATCACACTGACATCTTTAATAAAGAATAGAAAGAATAGATATACACACATAGAATACATATAAATATATATATATATATATATATATATATGTCATTGTGATATATATATATATATACATATATTTATAGTTCTTACACTTCTACATACTGTAATAGCCGCTAATTCAATTGCCGGCTTTTGTGAAATCACAGAAACCGACATGAAATGATACATTGTTTAGACACAGTTAACCATGTCATTTCCTGTATTTTGATATATGGTTTGAACTTACAATTACAGAAGTGTATGTGTGCAAAATTTCAGACATGTAGGGGTTAATTAAAGGTGTAAATTCATTGAAAAAAAATGCGTGGGCTCCCGCTGTATTTTCTCCACCAGACAGACAAAGCAAGCGAGTGGGGGCAGATAATAATAGCCTAGGGAGGGTACATTTTTTTGTGCCCCCCTGGCTACTAACATCTGCCCCCAGACACCCCAGAAAGGGCAAATCTCTAATTAGATTTGCCCTTTCTGGCACTTTGCCCGTCTATTCCCATTGCCCTGTAGCGGTGGCGAATGGGTTAATAAGGGGTTACAGCCACCTTGCAATTGAAAGGTGACTGTAAGCCAGGTTAATAATTGAGAGCTGTCAATTAGACAACTATCAATTATTAATCCTATTGTATGAAAGAAAAATCAAACACACACAGTTTAATAAAAAAGAAGTTTAATGAAATAAAAACACAGTTTTTGACCATATTTATTTTCCTGCTAAAACCATTTCCTGTAATAAAAATAAAATAAAAAACCAAAATTATTCTTACCAATCCGATGTACAGTCAGGTCCCACGGTGTAATCCATCAGAAAGGTTAACAGGTTACAGCTCGCAGACAGCTAAATGCTGTCTCCGAGCTCTAACCCCCTGAATGAATAACTTACTCTCCATGCGAAAGGAGAGGAAGAGATGAATGAATGGAGCTTAATTGATTTGCCACTTTCACTTCAGTGACCTGACCTAAGGTGAAAGTGGGACACAATCAATTAAGCTCCATTCATTCATCTCTTCCTCTCCTTTCGCTGGGAGAGTAAGTTATTCATTCAGGGGGTTAGAGCTCGGAGACAGCATTTAGCTGTCTGCGAGCTGTAACCTGTTTACCCTTTCTGATGGATTACACCGTGGGACCTGACTGTACATCGGATTGGTAAGAATTATTTTGTTTTTTTATTTTATTTTTATTACAGGAAATGGTTTTAGCAGGAAAATAAAATATGGTCAAAAACTGTGTTTTTATTTCATTAAACTTCTTTTTTATTAAACTGTGTGTGTTTGATTTTTCTTTCATACAATAGGATTAATAATTGATAGTTGTCTAATTGACAGCTCTCAATTATTAACCTGGCTTACAGTCACCTTTCAATTGCATGGTGGCTGTAACCCCTTATTAACCCATTCGCCACCGCTACAGGGCAATGGGAATAGACGGGCAAAGTGCCAGAAAGGGCAAATCTAATTAGAGATTTGCCCTTTCTGGGGTGTCTGGGGGCAGATGTTAGTAGCCAGGGGGGGTACAAAAAAATGTACCCTCCTAAGCTGTTATTATCTGCCCCCACTCGCTTGCTTTGTCTGTCTGGTGGAGAAAATACAGCGGGAGCCCACGCATTTTTTTTCAACGAATTTACACCTTTAATTAACCCCTACATGTCTGAAATTTTGCACACATACACTTCTGTAATTGTAAGTTCAAACCATATATCAAAATACAGGAAATGACATGGTTAACTGTGTCTAAACAATGTATCATTTCATGTCGGCTTCTGTGATTTCACAAAAGCCGGCAATTGAATTAGCGGCTATTACAGTATGTAGAAGTCTAGGAACTATAAATATATATATATATACATGTCACAATGACATGTATATATATATATATATATATATATATATATATGTTCTATGTGTATATATCTATTCTTTCTTTTGTGATTTAAATACTATTCTTTTGGATCCATTATATGTCAGTTTTGCAAGCCTGCGAGAATTTCTCGCAAGTCGGATGAAAATCGGATGTTACAAGGTACACACACATGCGACTAAATCGCATCTTTGAAGGAAAATCGGATGCCAGGCGGATGTGTGATGTTTGCATTTTGTTCCGATAATCGACCGACTAAAACGGTCCGATTTTTTGTAGTTGTGTGTGACGCCGGCCTTAAGAGAGGATTCATATGCAGACAAACTTTTCTAAAGCGAGGATTGGCATTAGTTAGGACCTGATATACGAGAAGAGCCTTGACGTGGCTATCAGGCACACATAATTTGGCCATCTTATGCGCTAAGACTTCTCAATTTTTCATATTTCTAAGGCAGTGATGCAATTCATTTTTCATATTTCATGTTTGCAAGCTATAGCGCTACAGTGTGCTACCTTTTTTTCTTGTATGTGCATGAGTTGGTGACTCTGGGTTTAGCACCTGTTCACACTGGATCTATGTTTGGATGTGCCGGTCAGTTTTTTGATATGTATTCATTTACCTTCTACCTGAGCACTCCACCTGTTGGTCACAGGCTTTTTAATTACACCAGGTTCATTACCCCTCGATAGAGATGTAGATTTTAGTCTTAAGAGAGGATTCATATGCAGACAGACTTTTCGAAAGCGAGGATTGGCATTAGTTAGGACCTGATATACGAGAAGAGCCTTGACGTGGCTATCAGGCACACATAATTTGGCCATCTTATGCGCTAAGACTTCTCAATTTTTCATATTTCTAAGGCAGTGATGCAATTCATTTTACATATTTCGTGTTTGCAAGCTATAGCGCTACAGTGTGCTACCTTATTTTCTTGTATGTGCATGAGTTGGTGACTCTGGGTTTAGCACCTGTTCACACTGGATCTATGTTTGGATGTGCCCGTCAGTTTTTTGATATGTATTCATTTACCTTCTACCTGAGCACTCCACCTGTTGGTCACAGGCTTTTTAATTACCCCAGGTTCATTACCCCTCCACAGAGATGTAGATTTTAGTCTTAAGAGAGGATTCATATGCAGACAGACTTTTCTAAAGCGAGGATTGGCATTAGTTAGGACCTGATATACGAGAAGAGCCTTGACGTGGCTATCAGGCACACATAATTTGGCCATCTTATGTGCTAAGACTTCTCAATTTTTCATATTTCTAAGGCAGTGATGTAATTCATTTTTCATATTTCGTGTTTGCAAGCTATAGCGCTACAGTGTGCTACCTTTTTTTCTTGTATGTGCATGAGTTGGTGACTCTGGGTTTAGCACCTGTTCACACTGGATCTATGTTTGGATGTGCCGGTCAGTTTTTTGATATGTATTCATTTACCTTCTACCTGAGCACTCCACCTGTTGGTCACAGGCTTTTTAATTACACAAGGTTCATTACCCCTCCACAGAGATGTAGATTTTAGTCTTAAGAGAGGATTCATATGCAGACAGACTTTTCTAAAGCGAGGATTGGCATTAGTTAGGACCTGATATACGAGAAGAGCCTTGACGTGGCTATCAGGCACACATAATTTGGCCATCTTATGCGCTAAGACTTCTCAATTTTTCATATTTCTAAGGCAGTGATGCAATTCATTTTTCATATTTCGTGTTTGCAAGCTATAGCGCTACAGTGTACTACCTTTTTTTCTTGTAAGTGATTAAATCGCTGACCCACATAAAAGCAGGCAAAATATAATCACTCACAATATATATGACATTACGGATATTAAAGTGATGTAAATGACATTATTAATGTGAGAAGAATTTAGAACTTAACGTTAGTGGTGCACCAACGTGTTTCCCATCCATTCAATTCCTATACCAGAATAATCTTATGCTGCCATCATTAAGCATGTCTTAAGTATCCGTATACTAAGCCTCCTGAGGCTACTTGCACCTTTAGGCCGGGGTCTGACATGCGAGAAACTCGCACGAGTCTTGCATGTCAATACCCGGCACTGCTGTCGGCACTCGAACAGGAGCGTGTGGCTGCACGTATTTCTATGCAGCCGCACGCTCCGGTTCCGAGTGCCGGTGGCAGTGCCGGGTATTGACATGCGAGACTCGTGCGAGTTTTTCGCATGTCTTACCCCGGCCTTAGTGTTAATCCAGCAAAGCATAAACTATAGCTGGGGTAAATTCTTTGAATCTATCTGTCCTAGCACCAATTGGTCTTATATGGACCAGCGATTCCAATGTACTTTTCACAAAACACACTGGACTAGAGAACTATTATTTTCATCTCTTTTACCTCACCTATACTCTTGTCTGCCCTAAAGGTATAATAGGGCCATATAGGGTGAGGGAGGGAGAGCCATTGGTGAGCGTAGGCGCCAATCTCGTATCTCTTCGGGTGCCAACCTCCACTGTCAGGTAATGCCACATTAGGTTACATGATGGGATTACTAGGAATATTTTGATGGTATAACTATGATATCTATAGATTTGAGTGGTCTGTTTCACCCTATATAAGGGCACAATTGCTCCTTAGGTGAAGACCCGTCCTCTTTTTTTGACGTTACACTGGGAATAGGTTTTTTTTAGTCATTATAAATGAAAATTTAATTTTAAAGGAAATATATGTTCATGCATACTACCAAAGTCCACACACTCAGCCAGGATTGTGTCTTTCATGTTCACTCTCAAATCCAAATGCCCCACTCTCTTGTGAGCCCCACAGTGTATCGAAACCACATTTAGTGTCCACATGTTTGGAATTTCTGTAGCGATTAGAGCCCGCTTAATTTATGGGTGCATGTCTCCAGAGGCATGAGCTGGGCATAACATACTGGGCATTGCAATAGCAGATTAGCAATTTTCACATAACATCCACTGCTGCTCATTTCGGGAAAACACCCATGAAGTCAAAATCATCACTTCATTTGTAGACAAATTTCCAAGGGGTAAAAAATTCTGCAACACACCCGTGGTGTCAAGATGATCTCTGCACCCTTAGATATATTCATTGAGAGGTGTAGATTGTAAAATAGGCTCACATATGGGTGGGGTGGGGGTGAGGGTTCTGCTGTTTTGGTACTTCAGGGGCTCTCCTAGTGGGTCTTGGCACCCGCAAACCATAACAGTACAATCTGCACTAAATTAGGGCGCTCCTTCTCTTCTGAGTTTTGCACTTTGCCTCAAAGTTCCCGATTACATGTGGGGTTTTGGCGCACACAGGATTAGTTGCACAACAAACTGAGGGGTCCATTTTTTCCTATTAGCTCTTATAAAAATTTGGGACTAAAACAATATTTTAGTGGTAAAACTTTAATTCTTTCTTTCTTCACCGCCCAATGGTATAAATTTCTGTGAGACAGATGTTTTGTCAAACATGCTCATTGCACCCCTAGATTAATTCATTGAGAGTTGTAGTTTGTGAAATGACTTAAATTATGGGCTTTTTTGGCACCTCAGGGGCTCTGCCAATGTGACATGGCACCCTTAAACTATTCCAGCAAAATCTGAATTCCAATATGGCAATTCTTCCCTTCTGAGCTGTGCACTGTTCCTCAAAAGCAGTTTTCGACCACATATGGGGTATCTGTGTACTCAGGAGAAATTACACAGCAAATTATACAGTGCAAATTCTCCTGATTCCCTTGTAAAAATAAAAAATGGGGCTAAAAGAATATTTGTTTGTGAAATATAAATAGAAATACATGCAGCCGCACACTCCCGTCCGAGTGCCGGCGGCAGTGCCAGGTATTGACATGCGAGACTCGTGTGAGTTTCTCGCATGTCTGACCCAGCCTAACTAGTAGTATCCCATATTCAACTTCATATTTAATTATCTCTCCAACCCCAAGGCCAGTATTATGTACCTCCAGATCTGCTGTTCTGTGCACAACTACTCACAAAAGTCACCATCTAGAGACCTGCTCTTAGTTATTTCCTAGACCTGGTGCAAATGCCCCAAGCTGGCAGATAGCCACGAACCATGCACCTTGGGCCTGCGAACCACATGATACTCCAGAACGAAAAGTTTAGGATTCCTAATGTAGATCAAGCTTTAATTTTTTTAAAATTTTAAATATGGTGCTACAGTACTTGTGATGCAAAAAACTATTAGAAATGTAGAATAAATAGCTGCCATGAGTTGTATAATGTGCAATACAGACCTTATACACTACATATATTATCCAGAGGCATAAATTCTAGGTCCAGGGCCTCCATGTTAAGTCTTCCTATCATATGCCATTTATATTTTTGTTGTCTTCTTATTTTGCCTTTGGACCTTGTCACTCACCACTGTGGCCGATTCCTCTGCATTTCATTTTCCAAACTGCCTCTGCAAAATAAGAAGGTGGAACCTGATTGTTAGAGTCAACTACTGCACTTATTTCATTGGTTCGTTTTGCAGTTTTTATGAACCTTCCTTATTTTTTTTTTTTTTTTGAGTCTGCAATACATTTATAAAAGAATTAGCTTATATTTTAGACCTGGGTGCATGTGAAAAAAAAGCAAAAACAAAAAACGTACACTACAAAAGGCACTGAATACATTATAGTGCAGGACATCAACAATGAACAGATACTATATACACAAAAAAAAACACAGGCAAATGAGCCGATTGGTACAATGCCAAAAGTCCCAAATAGGGAGAGAAAGACACCCGCTCCAATTAGACATGTGTGGCAGGAGAAAACAAAGGAGTAAATAGGTGAAAAATATAATCAATCTTTATTCAACAGAATACATCATATAAAAAGTATCACAATCCATAATATAGAGAGACAGAACAGGATAAAACCAGAATGTACCACAGGGAAATTAACCCACAGTGCTATTTCATGTATAAAGTAACATATCAAGACAAGTATGGGTTAAAAAGTGCAAATGCATATGTTACACAGGCAGAGCTGCTGATGCTTGGATCCTAAGTCGCAGTAAAGGTAATAGTATCCATGTAAACAAAAAGAGCCAAGACACCAAGTAACTCACCAGGTAAGATAAAGCACCATGGGTGTCCCTGGGCCAGAATATACCACAGGGAAATTAACCCACAGTGCTATTTCATGTATAAGGTAACATATCAAGACAAATGTGGGTTAACCCCTTAACGACCGCCGATACGCCTTTTAACGGCGGTCATTAAGGGTACTTAAACCACAAAAAAAAAGCCTATAGCGCCCCCCAGAGTTGGATTTTCTCCGGAGTCTCAGCTACCGGTGGTAGCCGAGACCCCAGAGAACATGATTCGGGTCGGTTTTTACCGACACCGCTTTTGCAATCGCCGTTATTAACCCTATAACGGCGATCGCAAAAAAAAGCGATTTTTCCCTGTAATTTCTCTCTCCTCTGATGTGATCGCACATTAGAGGGGAGAGAAATGGGGTCCACGGGACCCCCGATCAGCCTCCCGTGCCTCCCGGTGTCCCCCAGGCCTCCTATCCCTCCCCGATCTTCCGGCGTCTGTGTTGTGAATGGGTTTGAGATGAGTTCTGAGCAGAGGCTCCCTCTGGTGGTTACAAGCGGTACTAGTGAGGATTGTGAGGACTGGGAATCAGGTGTTACTGATTGGTCTTATGTAAGGGAGTCATTTTCCCATCAGGGTTGCCGGTGATCAATTGTTCTGGTCTGAATCCTTCTTTCCAGTTTCCCTTGTAGCCTGCTGTGTCGTGTCTGCATCTCCTGCTATCAGATAAGACAATTTCTTATTTTGTGTTTTTGCTATATTTTTGCATTTTGTCCTGCACTTCTTTGGGGGCCTTCAGGGTCCCCTCCGGGGGCTTCTGCCCTCTCAGTTTGGTTCAGCCACTGAGTTTTGTTCTTTTGCTTTTTCCAGTTTTTTCAGTGGCTGCTGTTTTGATTTTCTTACACCAGAGAACTAATTTAGGTGGTAGAGGTCGTGTGATCTCAGGTGATTTTGAAATTAGTAGAGTTGGTGTTTTTCAGGGTTTTCTGGGATTGCAGTAAGTACCCTTCCTGTCCTTTTCTATTTAGATAGTTTGGGCCCCAGCGTTTGCTCATACTATTTTCTTTCTGTGTCAGTATTTCCTCTTGTCTAACCGCCATTACATGTTTGGGGGCTTTCTATTATCTTTGGGGTTCTGCTCCGGGGCAGATAGCTTTCCTATTTCTATCTTTAGGTGTAGTTAGTTTCTCAGGCTGTGACGAGGCGTCTAGGACCAACGTAGGAACGCTCCACGGCTGCCTCTAGTTGCGGTGGTTAGTCAGGGTACTGCAATCTCATAGATTCCAACTGCTCTGGTGTATTGCCTTTTTTACCTGCACTCCTCAGCTACCGAAACATAACACGTCTGTTGCCGGTAAAGAAAATGGCGGGCGCCTGCGCAGTGCGCAGTGCGCCCGCCAAGCCGGATTATCTCTGGGGTCTCGGCTAACAGGGTTAGCCGAGACCCCAGAGAACATAGTTAGGGTCCTCCCCCAGCCCCCCCGCTTTTGCGATCGCCGGTATTAACCCTATACCGGCGATCGCAAAAGAAAAAAAAAAGAACGCGATCCTGCCTGTAAATTTCTCTCCCTCTGATGTGATCGCCCATCAGAGGGGAGAGAAATAGGGTCCCCAGGTCCCCCGATCCCCCCCCCGGTAGCTCCATCTGTTCCCCGTGTCCCCTCCTGGCCCCTGCAGCGCCCCCTGTCCTCCGATCCTCGGTCCTTTTCACCCTGTAAAAAAATACCTGTGGAGCGCATTGCACATGCGCCGCCTCCAGCGCCGCTATTGGTCCGGTCTATACCATGTGACTAGATCACATGTGGTTAAAAGGTCCTTGTACCTACCATGGTCAGGTTCCACTTGAAAAAGCGGTGCTTCCTGCACGCGAAAGGTGTGTCGGGGGTCTCTCTATACCCGGCCCAGGGACACTCACGGTGCTCCACTTTACCTGGTGAGTTATTTGGTGTCTTGGCTCTTTTTGTTCATATGGATACTATTGCCTTTACTGCGACTTAGGATCCAAGCACCAGCAGCTCTGCCTGTGTAACATATGCTGTAATTTATGCACTTGCACTTTTTAACCCATACTTGTCTTGATATGTTACTTTATACATGAAATAGCACTGTGGGTTCATTTCCCTGTGGTACATTCTGGCCCAGAGACACCCACGGTGCTTTATCTTACCTGGTGAGTTACTTGGTGTCTTGGCTCTTTTTGTTTACATGGATACTATTACCTTTACTGCGACTTAGGATCCAAGCATCAGCAGCTCTGCCTGTGTAACATATGCTGTAATTCATGCACTTGCACTTTTTAACCCATACTTGTCTTGATATGTTACTTTATACATGAAATAGCACTGTGGGTTAATTTCCCTGTGGTACATTCTGGTTCTACCCTGTTCTGTCTCTCTATATTATGGATTGTGATACTTTTTATATGATGTATTCTGTTGAATAAAGATTGATTATATTTTGCACCTATTTGCTCCTTTGTTTTCTCCTGCCACAAATGAACAGATACTAGTACAAGAGAACACTTAGCTATACAGTACAGACCAAAAGTTTGGACACACCTTCTCATTCAAAGATTTCTCTGTATTTTCTTGACTATGAAAATTGTAGAATTACACTGAAGGCATCAAAACTATGAATCAACACACGTGGAATTATACATTACACTTTACAAAAAAGTGTGAGACAACTGAAAATATGTCTTCTATTCTAGGTTCTTCAAAGTAGCCACCTTTTGCTTTGATTACAGCTTTGCATGCAGAAAAGGTGAACGGATGGACTCTACATGCCTGGTTCCCACCGTGAAGCATGGAGGAGGTGGTGTGATGATGTGGGGGTTCTTTACTGGTGACACTGAGCCGTGTGCTGCCCGTGACATCCCCCATAGAAGTCGACGGACTCGGTGCCGAGTACCCCACGGCCCTGGTGGGCGTCTCATTTCCTCCTTTGCTCCGTGTCCAGAACCAAGGTGCTGTACAGCAGGTTTCCTGGGGTGGATGTTTGGGGACGCAGACAGGAAGTGAGAGAGACTCAGGGTGGGAGAGTTTGGCACGCAGACCAGAGAGGAGTGTGTGCATCAAACAGAGGTACAGAGAGCTGCACGTGAGGGAGGGAGGATTCCTTTCAGTGAGAAAGCTAAGACAGGGAAACGGAACAGACTGGCTGCTGACTGTGAGTACGTGAATGCAGAGTCTCCTGAGATTGAAACCAGACTCGCTCCTGACCTCACGGGGACAGAGACTCGCTCGCTTAGTCGCCGCGGCCACAGTGATGGGTCAAAGCCACTGACCCCAGTAGAGAAGTTTAATCAAGGACTGAGCATTATTCCAGTAGATAGACTGTTAGTTCCGAAGCAGAGGCTAAGAGCAGGGAACACGCAGTTGTCTCAGTCTTCCCCTGCCTCTCATTAACCCTTGAGGACCCAGTTACCAGTTCACAGAGACTACAGCACACAGAGACACTACAAGTGCCGCTGCTGTTGGCGCCTACGTTGGAGAGGACGACCCGGCGAGGGCAAGAATTCTTCGTACTGATAAGTTTCCTGAAACTCTCGTTAATTATCGTTATTCTGCTCGACTGTTTGATTACTCGTATATAGACTTCATATGCTGAAAATATACTGTTATAATAGAAGTTTGATCCCCACTATTTTCTCCCTGCGAGGGGAATCTTATCCTTGCAAATAAATCCTTCACTGTTGATCTGGCTGTTACGTGGTGACATACCCTGCACCTGCACGTTATTACAATTGGTGTAGTCGTCAGGATGTCACACAGTAATGCGGGAAGGGCAGATCAAGCAGTTGGGGAAGGCCCCAGGTCTAGCATTTCAATGGGAGCCATGTTGAATAATTTGTTAAAGTTTACTGGGACTAATGTGATGTTGTGGAGTTGGACTGAGCGTATCCAGGAATGACGCGGATGCATCCCATGACACCGGCCCTGGAGGCAAAGATAGCAATAATGGCCCTGGAGGGGGAGGCACGGTATTCTGTTATGCTTAGGTCCCCTCGAAACAGAGACCTGGACAAAGTGTTGAAGTGTTGCGCTTACTTGAGGAGACGCTTGGGGACCCAACGGACGTAGGGGAACTGCGCATGCGACTATTTCACTGGGTACAAAGAGAGGGGGAGACTGTGACACAATTTATGAATGCCCTGCAAGAGCTCCTTACTGCCATCAGACGGAAGGATGGCGTGGGTGTAGGGTCACTAGACATTGTGCTCCGGGATCAGCTGGTGATGGGGATGCGCGAGGTGTTGATGAAATAGGCCCTGCGGAAGCGCATGCGAGTAAAGCCAGATATAACTTTCTCTGAAGTTGGCAGTGAGGCGCATGCGCAAGAGCAAGAGCAGGGAGTGACAGGGCCAGTGGGGAAGGTACGGAGCGGGGAGGTAACCACCATTGCGGACACTATCCCTCAATGGGCGGAAGACCTGAAGGCGGAGATTAGACAGGTCCGTGAGGAGATGGCGGCCTCAAGAAGGACTTGGGCGGTAGAGTCCGGCCCTTTGGTACGGGGAAGCGAAGCTGCCCCCCGGCATGGAATTGCTGCTACCCGGAAGAGAAGCCCTCTTTTCTGTTATACCTGTGGAGTGCCCAGCCACATCGCCCATTCGTGCCCCGTCAGAGCCGACCATCCCCGCGCCATCAGTTAAACTAGGTGGCTGCGAGCCTGAGGAACGCAGCCCGGAGCGTGAAGATTGGAGGAACAGTAGTAGAAGTCCCACCAACCTTGTTTCCACGTGCCCCCTGGTCTGGGCTGAAATTAATGGAAGAGCAGTGCGGTGTCTGGTAGACACCGGCTCACAAGTGACCACCATGCCTGAAGGATATTTCCGCCGTCACTTCACTGAGGCACTACGGACAGAATTGGGCCCAGTGATCAAACTTATGGCGGCCAATCACTTACCCATCCCGGTTGCAGGGGTGGTATGGATGAATATGGAAGTCTGCGGTAAAGATGTGGGGAGAAGAGGCATAGTACTGGTGGATGGAGAAGCAGCTAAAGACCATCCTGTGACCCTGGGCATGAATGTGCTTAAAGATCTTGGGAGCCTTCTGTTCAACGAGTCCCCAGAGTAGTTCCTGCAGCAATGGAGCGTCCAAACCCTGCAGAGAAGGGTCTTTCAATAACTGATACGGACAGCTCAGGTCCAGGAAGCATACAGTGATGGGAAGGAACTCGGCAAAGTCATCGCACCCGCCTCTGTTAATCGAGTGTAGCCCCCTGGACAGACTGTGCTCCCGCTACCTGCTCGAGCTGTTATTCTCCTGTAGGGGGTGGAGTTTCAGATCGAACCCAGCAGAGCCGACCAGCTGCCATCGGGAATAATGGTCACTCGGACCCTAGCTACCGTGCGGGATGGCACAGTCCTAGTACGCTGTATAAACTTGGGGAAGACTGATGCAACTTTACCCCCCAGGAGTGAAGTCGCCCATGTCCTGGGCCTCCCAGATGAGCTGGTTCCCACTGAAACAGTATAGCTGACTGCAAGCACAGAAGATCCATGGCTGGTGACCGTCAAGGCGGAGGCAGCCCCAGACCCCAGATTGCTACAGAAGGGACGACGGATACTGGAACACATGAGGGCAGAGCTCTCAGAACTGACCCCTCAGCAGGTGCCCCAGGTGAAAGCGTGGTTGGGAAAATACCAGGAAGTGTTTGCCAAAAACAAAGATGGGCCAAAAACTTTGGGCGCACCACGGCCATCACCCACGAGATACCAATCCGATTACCTTTAGAATCTTAGACATATCCAAGAATATCGGAGGGAATTCGTGCTGTCGTGGAAGGTTCCTAGAAACTGAATTACCGGTAGGTCTAATTCTATTTTCTCTAGTAACCTTCCACGACAGCATAGGAGGAATAAGAACCAATTCTGTACTAGGGGGGGACCACGGCCTGGAGTACCTTCCGGCCAAAGACAAGATCCCGATTGACCAGAAGTCCAATTTATAATGTTTGGAAAAGGTGTGTAAAGAAGACCACTTGCAGCCCTGCAGATCTGCTCTGTAGATGAGCTAGCTCTTTTGACCCAGGGGACTGAGGTGGATCTGGTAGAGTGAGCCTTTAGGCCCATAGGTACCATTATGTTCTGGGCCATATACGCTTCAGCTATGGCCTTTTTTATCCAGTTGGCAATAGTACTTTTTGCCACCTTTTTACCCTTATTTCGTCCCTGGAGATGGACGAAAAGATTCTGGTCAATTCTGATCGGTTTACATTGGTCCAGGTAGTGTAAGATTATACGTTGGACATCCAGAGTGTGGAAGGATTCTTCCTTTGGATTCATCGGGTTCTGGCAGAAGGACGGGAGGACTATGTCTTGCAATCGATGGAACTCCGACACCATTTTTGGAAGGAAAGATGGGTCATGACGAAGTATAATAGAGTCCTCTCTGATGTTTAAATACGGTTCTCTGACAGATAGAGCCTGTAGCTCCCCTACACGCCTAGCTGTAGTTATGGCGACCAAGAATGCTGCCTTGCATGAGAGGAGCTGAGGAGTACAGGAAGATAGGGGTCGAAGGGAGGGCCCGTGAGGCCATTAAGGACCAAGTTCAAGTCCCACGATGGGACTACAATTTGTCTTTTTGGCTGACACCTAAGTGCAGATACCATGAATCTTTTAATCCATCGATGGTTGGCTATGTCCTGGTCAAAGACTGCACTTAGAGCGGAGACCTGGACTTTTAACGTACTTGGTTTAAGACCCAGTTCAAGCCCCTTTTGCAAAAAGTCCAGAATTTGGGCTATATTTGGGTGCAAGGGGTCTGGTATATGAGGGTGACACCACGAGGAGAACTTTTTCCATACCTTACCATATATGGCATTGGTAATGGGTTTTCTCGACCTTTGCAGAGTGATTATTACTGACTCAGAGAGCCCTCTGGTCCGCAGCACCCGGGCTTTAGCAGCCAAGCTGCCAGGTTCAGTCTTCGGGGGTCTGGGTGACGAAGAGGACCCTGCAGGAGAAGATCGTCTGATAGTGGAAGGAGAACCGGACCATCGACCTGGAGTTCCATGATGAGATGGTACCAGCTCCTCTTTGGCCATACTGGGGCTACCAAGATAGTTGGTACTTGGTCGTCCCGAATTTTCGAAGGGTTCTTGCCAGAACGGTATTGGGGAAGACATATGCCAGCTGAAATCTCCATATGTGGGCGAAGGCGTCCACCCCCAGCGAGGGATCCCTGGGATTTAGGGAAAAATAGGTTTTGGTTTGCCAGTTCTGGCATGAGGCCAGTAGGTCTACTTCGGGTAGCCCCATCTGTCTGCCAACTTGTCGAAGACCTCCTTCTTCAGGCTCCATTCGCAGGGGTGGATGTCCCGGCGGTTCAGAAAATCCGCCTGTTTATTTGCAGATCCCTTTAGGTGTACTGCCGTCAGGGAGAGGAGATGTCTTTTGGCCCAACAGAAGATCCGGCTTGCGATCCCTCTCAGAGCTTTGAATCTTGAAATTCCTTGGTGGTTGAGATGGGCTACTACAGTCGTATTGTCTGAGTACACCCTGATGTGATGTCCTAAGACCCAACTGCTTGATGCCAGAAGCGCCTTCTCCACTGCCTTCAGCTCCCTGAAGTTGGAGGATCTGGCGCTCACCTGTTGACTCCAGAGCCCCTGGAACAGAATCTGTGACAAAATGGCTCCCCAGCCTCTCCTGCTGGTGTCCGTTGTCACTGTGATCAGGGAGGATTGTATCCAGCCCACACGCCTGCTTAGGTTTGCTTGATTTAACCACCAAGCTAGAGAGGATTTTACTGTCCCCGTTGTTCGGATTCGCTTGTTCAGTGAATTGGGGCTTCCATTCCCGTTCCCTAGAATGTGCATCTGCAGAATTCTGGATGGGCCAGAGCCCATGACACTAACTGTATGCAAGCCGTCATTGACCCTAGGAGGGACATGGCCGTCCTTAGGGTAGGTGATCTCTGTCTTTTGAATGTCAGAATCTTTGCGGATTTGGCAATGATCCTCTGGTAGAAAGGACCTTTGACTTCTAGAGTCTAGGACGACTCCCAAAAACCTTATTGTCCTTGTTGGTTGGAGCTGGGATTTTTTCAGATTGGGAACCCAGCCCAGCCCTTGTAGTATGTGCAAGGTTCTGGATACCTGGACCGTGAGTATCTCAGCGGAGGGACCGATTATCAGGAGATCGTCCAGATAGGGTACAATGGCGATACCCTGTTTCCATACGTGTGCCACTACTTCTGCCATGACCCTGGAGAAGACCCTTGGGGCCGAGGAGAACCAAAGGGAAGCATATTGAATTGGAAGTGAAGCACTCTCTGATTCAACCGGACTGCAAATCTTAGGTATTCCTGTGATGGGGGTGTATAGGGATATGGAAGTAGGCATCCTTTAGGTCTATAGTTACCATAAAGGAGCTGGGCCCTATCAGGGATGGCTGATTTTACGGACTCCATCTTGAATTTGCGGTACTTGATGTGGCGATTGAGAGACTTTAAGTTTATTATAATTCGGGCCTGTCCAAGGATTTTTTCACTATGAATAGACGGGAATAATGACCCATTCCTGCTCGTTTGATGGAATCGGGGATATCGCCTTTGTGAATACTAGCTCCAGTAGTGCTGACATCATAAGTGTTTGAGTCTCCCGAGATGGAGGGGAGGTGACTCTCAGGACCGGGGGGAGGATTCGAACTTATTAGGAGGCCCTCCTGGATAACATTTAGGACCAGCGGCTGTTGGAAATAGCTTGCCAACTGAGATGAAATTTCGAGAGCCTCCCCCCACCGGATTGGAGTCATGGTTTCTCTTGCTGTGGTTGCTGGAGGACAAGAATGTTCCTGGGTTTCCCTTAGTATAGCTCCATCTCCCTGTCTTAGGCCGGGATGACACATGCGACGAAAACATCCAACGCTCGCATGTGAAATCCCAGCTCTGGCGCCGACACTCGGGAGTGGAGTGCACGGCTGCATGTATTTATATGCAGCCGCTCGCTCCACTCCAAGTGCGGTGCCCGAGCTGGGATTTCACATGCGAGCGTCGGACGTTTTCGTCGCATGTGTGATCCCGACCTTACCCTTTCCCTGGATTGGGTGGGCTGGGACTGGGAGGGCCGAAAAAAACGCTTCCTGGGTGGTCTCTGCTCAGAAAGGGACTTTTTCCTATCCGTGACCTTTTCCAGGATCTCATCAAGTGCAGGTCCGAACACATACTCACCCTTAAAGAGAATGAAACATAGTTTCACTTTGAGGTTACATCCCGCTCCACATCTTCAACCAGAGTGCCCTTCTGGCCGAGTTGGTCTAGACAAGGGATCTAGCCTCTATACGGGTTGATTCCATAGAGGCGTCACCGAAAACCCTGTTGCATTTTGAAGGATAGGCAGGGAGTCCAGTACGTCCCCTCTAGGAGTCCCCCGGGAGATGTGGTCCTCCAAGTCATCCAAACAATGGAAGAGGGAACTGGCTACACAGGTAGATGCAATATTAGACCTGAGAGCGGAGGTGGAAGTTTCCCAAGATTTTCTAGAAGACTCTCGATTTTCCTATCCATGGGGTCCTAAACTGGGAAGAGTATTCAAAGGGTAAGGCCGTCTTTTTTGCCTCCCTTGCCACTTGAACATCTATTTGGGGATACCCATTTGATCAGATTATCATCCAGGGTAAACCTGTTTTTAAAATCTGATGGAGTAGATAGTCGTTTTTCTGGAAGCTCCCACTCTTGGTTAATCATATCCACTATACTTTTATGAACGGGAAAGACAGTCTGTTTATTTTCATGCAGGCCGCTAAATAGTTCGTCCTGAATGGACTGAGGAATCGGTTTTCCTCTAACCCCATGGTGCTTCCTACTGCACCCACCAACTCCTCAATATATTCTGAGGAATTAAGATATTTTCTGACTTCATGATTTCTAAGGGGTAGAGATTCCTCCCATTACCTGAAGATGACCCACAAGAAACGTCTGAATCTGAATCAGAGTGCTCACCTGAAACTTCCTTTTCTTAGGGAGTGATGGGCCAGGTGAGGGTGGTGGTGGTGGAGAGGTAAATGCAGCTAATGAGGATTGCACCTCCTATTTAACCATTGTACGGATTTCCTCGATCAGTGAGGGGTGTTCTGCCTGACCACCTTATCCGTACAGGACTGGCATAGCTTTTTCTCCCATTTTAGGGAAGCTTCAAGCTACAGATGGCACATTTGCGTCTAGTAGAGGCTTTATGGGTAGACTTGTCTCCTGAAATAGAGGAGAGAAGTATAAAAAGGGGAGCCAGACCCATAAGCTCTGTATAGGAACCAACCCTAGCCACACTTACTGGGGCTGGGGAAGCGCTGGCTCTGCAGGTGCAGGGCAGGACGAGCTCTCCATGCTGTGGGATCAGTCTTACCTGGGAGACGTCTTCAGGCAGGTTTAAGTAAGCTGTAAACTCTGCCCCAGCGCTGGCAATCAGCCGCCCCTTCCAAGGTCCGAAGCAGGCATGGTGTTCGCACGCCATCCGGCATCCAGGAGCCACAGGGCTGGAAACCGGAAGTTGCCCGTGCGTTCCACGCTGGAACGCAGGACCCGGAAGCGACACACGAGCGACGCAGACGCCACCCCCGGGCCGTGCATCCACGCTGGAACGCTGGACCCCGAAGCGACGCACGAGCGACACAGACGCCACCCCCGGGCCGTGCATCCACGCTGGAATGCTGGACTAGGAAGCGACGCCAACACCACCCCACAGCCTGTGCGCCACGCGCTGGAACGCAGGATTCGGCAGCGATGCACGAGCGTCCTCGAGCTCTGGACGGCATGCAGAGCAGGGAGAGACGCCGGAGAGCTCAGAGAGGCCTCCGGGAAGGGGATTGCTGGCCCACTTTACCCCCACAAGGGGACGCAGGTGGGCCAGACTGGAGGTCCCAGAATCCACGAGGGAGACGGGAGCAGAACGGAGGAGGAGGGAAAGCCCACGACCACAACTGCCCGACTTAGCACTGACAGATACCGCTGTCATCGGTGGCCACGCAGCGTACCAGGAACCTCTACATGCCCCATGGGAGACAGGAAAGACACTGGCTAATGGGAGGTGGGAAGAGCTTTTAACCTCTTTGTGCTTCCTGTCCCCCATTAGGGTATGGAGACAACCTCCTATGCTGTCGTGGAAGGTTGCTAGAGAAACAGTTGATTCCTTCTGCTCAGGCAATGTTCCTCATCTCTGAGGACTCTTTATTCCAGCAGGACAATGCGCGATGTCACACAGCCTCAAGGCTACAAATCCATCTCCAAAGACCTGAATGTTCCTGTGTCTTCCATGCGAAGTGTCATCAAGAAGTTTAAAGCCCATGGCACTGTGGCTAACCTCCCTAGATGTGGAAGGAAAAGAAAAATTGACGAGAGATTTCAATGCAAGATTGTGCGGATGGTGGATAAAGAACCTCGACTAACATCCAAACAAGTTCAAGCTGCCCTGCAGTCCGAGGGTACAACAGTGTCAACTCGTACTATCCGTCGGCGTCTGAACGAAAAGGGACTGTATGGTAGGATACCCAGGAAGACCCCACTTCTTACCCCGAGACATAAAAAAGCCAGGCTGGAGTTTGCCAAAACTTACCTGAGAAAGCCTAAAACGTTTTGGAAGAATGTTCTCTGGTCAGATGAGACAAAAGTCGAGCTTTTTGGGAAAAACCATCAACATAGAGTGTACAGGAAAAAAAAAGAGGCATTCAAAAAAAAAACATGGTCCCTACAGTCAAACATGGCGGAGGTTCACTGATGTTTTGGGGTTGCTTTGCTGCCTCTGGCACTGGACTGCTTGACCGTGTGCATGGCATTATGAAGTCTGAAGACTACCAACAAATTTTGCAGCATAATGTAGGGTCCAGTGTGAGAAAGCTGGGTATCCCTCAGAGGTCATGGGTCTTCCAGCAGGACAATGACCCAAAACACACGTCCAAAAGCACTATAAAATGGTTTGAGAGAAAGCACTGGAGACTTCTAAGGTGGCCAGCAATGAGTCCAGACCTGAATCCCATAGAATACCTGTGGAGAGATCTCAAAATGGCAGTTTGGAGAAGGCACCCTTCAAATATCAAGGACCTGGAGCAGTTTGCCAAAGAAGAATGGTCTACAATTCCAGCAGAGCATTGTAAGAAACTCATTGATGGTTACCGGAAGCGGTTGTTCACAGTTCTTTTGGCTAAAGGTTGTGCAACCAAGTATTAGACTGAGGGTGCCAATACTTTTGTCTGGCCCATTTTTGGAGTTTTGTGTGAAATGATCAAGGATTTGATTTTTGCTTCATTCTCTTTTGTGTTTTTTCCTTGCAAGCAAATTAAATGAAGATAAAAATAGCAAATAATTTGTGATTGCAATCATTTTCAGGAAGAAACTGAGTATTATCTGACAGAATTGCAGGGGTGCCAATACTTTTGACTACCACTGTACTGCTCAAAAAAATAAAGGGAACACTTAAATAACACATCCTAGATCTAAATGAATGAAATATTCTCATTGAATACTTTGTTGTGTACAAAGTTGAATGTGCTGTTCACATAATCACACAAAAATCATCAATGGGTCATTCCACATCAAGTGGACCAGTTTTAAAAATCGTCCCCACTCGACCTTCTCCGATTTTGTTGAAAATTTATAAGGATGTACATGTATGTTTGAAAAGAGGTTCTGTAAATTTTTAGGGCCAGATCTCAAATACATTGGGCACTGTTGACCTTTCACTGGAGGTTCCACCAAGCCTGCGGCTTCAGCTAAGAGGATTTTGCAAACTTTGGCACATAGCCATTAGAGTTCTATACTGGCTATGATACTGAAATTTTGCATACTAGCTCAACTTTTGCTGCTAAACACGATAAAATTATTACCGGCTATGACAAAACAATATTTCGGCCACAATTTTGTGTCAAAGTCGCTTGCAAAACGCGTCGCATAAAATTTATGCCAAACTTTGCACATATATAACTCAAGACCAAAAACCAATAGTAACTGGTGCTTTGCCCTGTACACCAAACATCTACATGACTTTGCATTGCTGCAATATCACGGTCAAACCATATGTATTTGTGGAAATATTCACACCCACATATGATGAAAAACTCAAAAAAAAAAAAGAATTTTACCTATTTTAGGTCAAATTTCTCAAAAAGGGTACCCCTAAAATATATTAATTCTGATATCATTAGAAAGAGTACATTTTTCTCTACAAGGATCATTGTTGTTTTTTTTGGAGTCTCTCAGTTTAAGAAAAGAAAAATGCCACTGAACATGGTGTTATTTATTAATAAGCAATGAATGGTAACTGCACTATTCAAACCCTTGCGTTGGTCCATGGTGGTTATACCACAACCAATTCCCTAAGAATTGGTATTATAATCCTATTAAGAATTGTAATAATTCTGTCTTTCGAGAATTGGCAGCCCCATCGCCTAGGAGCCATGGCCGAGAGCCGTGCAAGGCCAGCCGCGGGCGGTCTCTTTATCGCAGGTTCCGAAGCCTGAGGGTGGGTGTCTTTGCCTAGGATCCCAAGCCTAATATTGGGTATCTTTTGTTGGTTCCCAAGCCATAATGTTCAGTCTAAGTGGTCTGGAATTGTTGCTGAATTTGCAACATAATCATTTCAGAGAAGCTGTATTGTCGGCCCACTGCTGTTGCAGCTGGTGCTGGAATTATTGCAATGATTGACTGCTCGGGAATCCAGCATGTATCATTCACAGGCCAGTGAAAGAAGCTAGCTGGTCCATGAGGATGCATAAAATTTATTAATGCATTTTCTAGCAAGATTGCTTCAATTGGAGGGCTTGAGACATTGCACAAACAAAAACAGCACAGTGCAAAATGTGTCTGGATTACAATCACCTTTTGGCAGATTTGAAGCAAAAGCTGCAGGTGTCCAGTCGGGCAGAAAAGGTCCAAATCTTGACATTGGCACCTAAAAGTTGGTCCATTAAGGCTATATCAGACAAATTTGGTGTCTCTGAACGAATGGTCAAACAAGCTTGAAAGCTTAAATGTGAACATGGGATCTTAGCCTTACCTAGAATCAAGTGTGGCAAGAAAGTTTCTGAGGAAGTGAAGAAAAAGGTGCAGGCATTTTTTGAGGATGATGAATTCAGTCGAATGTGCCCTGGTAAAAAAGACTATGTATCAGTGCGAATAGCAGGAGAAAAAAAGCAGATGCAAAAGCGACTATTACTGAGCAATATGAGGGAAATGTTTGTTGCCTATCGGGATCGGAATGGCCCTGAAATTGGATTTTCCAAGTTTTGTGAGCTTCGGCCAAAGTGGTGCGTAACCGTTGGATCTGCTGGAACACATTCCGTTTGTGTGTGTACCATTCACCAAAATGTCAAACTAATGCTTGCAGCATTCCCAATCAATGATGATTACAAAGAGCTCATATGCAAAATGGTCTGTGGAATTGAATCCAAGGACTGTATGCTTGGCCGTTGTGATAAATGCCCGGGTCCTGAAGTTTTAAAAGAATTTCTAGTCAATGTGTTTGTCAACAGTGAACCTGAAGATATTATTGAGTTCAAACAATGGATTCACGATGATCGAGACACGCTTGATACCAAACAACTGACTATAGAAGATTTCATTGAAGAATTGGTTTTGAAAATTTCTAAACTTTGTAGCCATCACTACATCGCCAAGCATCAAAGTAGCTATTTGAAATCGTTGAAGGAAAATCTGAGACCTGGAGAGCTTGTGATCCTTATGGACTTTGCTGAAAACTACTCATTTATTGTTCAAGATGCCATTCAAGGTTTCCACTGGGAAAATAGTCAAGCTACAGTACACCCATTTGTAATTTACTTCAAGGAGTTAAGTGGTGAAGCTGCGCAGAACATCAGCTTGTGCATAATCAGTGATTGCTCACGACATGTCACAGTTGCAGTCCACACTTTCTTAACAGTAATTGTGGAGTATCGCAAGACTCTCATCTATGGGATTCGTCATATCCACTACTTCAGCGATGGATCTGCAGCCCAGTACAAAAATTTCAAAAATTATTTCAACTTTTGCCACCACAATGCTGATTTCAATATCAACGCTGAATGGAATTTTTTTGGTACCAGTCATGGAAAGTCGCCCTGTGATGGGATTGGAGGGACAGCAAAGAGGTTGGCAGCTCGTGCCAGTCTTCAACGCCCAACTGAAAACCAAATACTGACCCCGGTGGATTTATTCAACTTTTGCAATGAGCAACTGCATGGAATCAAATTTTTTTTTTGTTCCAAAAGAAAAAATTGACGAAATACAGGTAGTTCAAGAGGAAAGGTTCAAAGATGGACATACAATTGCTGGAACAAGAGAAAATCACCAGTTTGTGCCAATTGATGACAAAAAGATTCGCATTTCAAGGGTGTCAAATGACCCATCATCTTTCATTGCCCATGTAGATAGATCTGTCAGATCAGAAATGCCTTTTGTGCCAATTGCAAACCTCCAGCCAGGGCACTATATTGCCTGCATTTACGATAGGAACTGGTGGATTGGAAATATTTCTGAAATTTCAGTCGACGACCATGATGCATTAATAAATTTTATGCATCCTCATGGACCAGCTAGCTTCTTTCACTGGCCTGTGAATGATACATGCTGGATTCCCGAGCAGTCAATCATTGCAATAATTCCAGCACCAGCTGCAACAGCAGTGGGCAGACAATACAGCTTCTCTGAACCGATTATGTTGCAAATTCAGCAACAATTCCAGACCACTTAGACTGAACATTATGGCTTGGGAACCAACAAAAGATACCCAATATTAGGCTTGGGATCCTAGGCAAAGACAACCACCCTCAGGCTTTGGAACCTGCGATAAAGAGACCGCCCGCGGCTGGCCTTGCACGGCTATCGGCCATGGCTCCTAGGCGATGGGGCTGCCAATTCTCAAAAGACAGAATTATTACAATTCTTAATAGGATTATAATACCAATTCTTAGGGAATTGGTTGTGGTATAACCACCATGGACCAACGCAAGGGTTTGAATAGTGCAGTTACCATTCATTGCTTATTAATAAATAACACCATGTTCAGCGGCATTTTTCTTTTCTTAAACTGAGAGACTCCAAAAAAAAAACAATGATCCTTGTAGAGAAAAATGTGCTCTTTCTAATGATATCAGAATTAATATATTTTAGGGGTACCCTTTTTGAGAAATTTGACCTAAAAATAGGTAAAATTCGTTTTTTTTAAGTTTTTCATCATATGTGGGTGTGAATATTTCCACAAATACATATGGTTTGACCGTGATATTGCAGCAATGCAAAGTCATGTAGATGTTTGGTGTACAGGGCAAAGCACCAGTTACTATTGGTTTTTGGTCTTGAGTTATATATGGGCAAAGTTTGGCATAAATTTTATGCGACGCGTTTTACAAGCTACTTTGACACAAAATTGCGGCCGAAATATTGTTTTGTCATAGCCGGTAATAATTTTATCGTGTTTAGCAGCAAAAGTTGAGCTAGTATGCCAAATTTCAGCATCATAGCCAGTATAGAACTCTAATGGCTATGTGCCAAAGTTTGTAAAATCCTCTTAGCTGAAGCCGCAGGCTTGGTGGAACCTCCAGTGAAAGGTCAACAGTGCCCAATGTATTTGAGATCTGGCCCTAAAAATTTACAGAACCTCTTTTCAAACATACATGTACATCCTTATAAATTTTCAACAAAATCGGAGAAGGTCGAGTGGGGACCACTGGTCCACTTGACATGGAATGACTCCAATGGAAATCAAATTTTTGAACCAATGGAGGCCTGGATTTGGAGAGACCCCCATAATAAAAGTGGAAACAAGTCTAAATGATGCTCAGTATTGTGTGTGGCCTCCACGTGCCTGTATGACCTCCCTACAACGCCTGGGCATGCTCCTGATGAGGTTGCGGGTGTTCTCCTGAGGGATCTTCTCCCATACCTGGACTAAAGCATCCGTCAACTCCTGGACAGCCTGTGGTGCAATGTGACGTTGGTGGATGGAGTGAGACATGATGTCCCAGATGTGCTCCATCGGATTCAGGTCTGCGGAACGGGCAGGCCAGTCCATAGCTTCAATGCCTTCATCTTGCAGGAACTGCTGTGTGATTATGTTGACAGCACATTCAACTTTGTACACAACAAAGTATTCAATGAGAATATTTCATTCATTTAGATCTAGGACGTGTTATTTGAGTGTTGTTTCCTTTATTTTTTTGAGCAGTATATATATTATATATATATATATATATTTATGTCTATGTCACTGACATCCATATATCTACCGTATATACTCATGTATAAGCCGACCCGTGTATAAGCCGACCCCCTAATTTTGCCACTAAAAACTGGGAAAACTTATTGACTCGCGTATAAGCCTAGGGTGAAAAATGATTATGCCCCCATATGATGCTTCACAGATTATGCCTCCATATGCTGCACAGATTATGCCCAATATGCTCCACAGATTATGCCTCCATATCAGGGGCGGACACAGACTGCAGAGGGCCCCTGTGCAAGAAATCTTCCCAGGCCCCCCCACACAGCAACAAAGTTAAGTAAACGAGGGGGTGTCCGGCAGTGCTGCGAGTGCCTGGCGGTACTACAGGTATCTCTGACACTGCTGTGGGGGTCTCCGGCTGTGTCCGGTGCTGCGTGGGCCTGTCCGACATTTTGTGAAAGGCCAGAGCCCCCACAGCTGCATGGTTTCCCATGCGGTGGACTCCGGGAAAATGGCCGCCGGGTGCGGCACATGTGCAGATGGAGATCTCAGCACCAAGATCTCGGGAGATAAGATCTTAGTGCTGAATTCTCATCTCCCGAGATCTTGGTGCTGAGATATCCATCTGCGCATGCGCCGCACCCGGTGGCCATTTCCCTGAGTCCACCGCATGGGAAACCATGCAGCTGTGCGGGCTCTGGCCTTTCACAAAATGTCGGCAGAGCTTCCCCGCGGCATCGGACACCGCCAGAGACACCTGGAGCAGCGCTGGAGACACCAGCAGCACCGCCTAACACTTGGAGCACCGCCGACACCACCTCATCCCACCCTGTGGCCTGCAGCAACGGTACCTGTAAAATATATACGCATTGTAAGACGCACCTTCATTTTCCCCCCAAATTTGGGTGAAAAAAGTGCGTCTTATAAGCGATTCTTTATGCAACTGCTGCTCTAATTGAAAGAGATCGCAGCCGGACAAAAATCAGGCTGCTGCATGTCACTAGCAGGCCACTGTGCACAGAATTTGAGGATATGTCACTTTCCTTAGGTGACAGGCATTAGTGATGAGTGAACGTGCTCAAATAAGGCATTATCTGAGCACGCTCGTGTGCTGAGTGACTTCAGCCTGCTCAAATAATAATTTCGACTCTCCACCGTTTCATGTCTCGTGACTGTTCGACAGCTGCCACACGTGCAGGGATTGCCTAACAAACAGGCTATCCCCACGTGCTGCGACTAGTCATGAATCATGGAGCAGCGGGGACTCGAACATATTATTAAAGAACGCTGAAGGTGCTTTATTAGCACCTGAGCATGCTTAGATAACGCCTTATCCGAACATGCTCGCTCATGACCAGTAACCACTACTCCCAACATGGTTCATATATAAATTGTTGTTTCTTTTTCAATTACAATACTGTATGCTTACAAAAAGTCCACATGGCAGCAAAGATCCCCTCAGCCTGGTCCTCACTCGTCCTCTGCAGCAGCTTCCCGCCCAAATGCGACTCCAGTGCACAGAAGACACTTGCAGATCATCCTGTCAGCCAATGACAGATGTGCTTGTTGGCAAAGTCTGTAAATGGCTGAAAGGTAATGCTGCACAAATGTCACTGTGCACTCCATACAGGTAACAGGGGTGCTCTGTAAATCTTAGTCTATCCCATCCCCCTATCTAGATCGATCCATCATTTAATAATTTATTCCGGCGGGCCCCTACCTAGACAGCGATTCCTCCTCTGTCCCTCTCACAACTCGACCTCCTATTTTCATGTGTCTGTATAATCCAGCCAGGTCCAGACCCAGTCCTGCGGATCACTGCTGAGGCTCTGGGAAGCGTGCACAGCAGCAGAGAGGCCCTCCGGCTCCCTCCTCTCTTCCTGCTCCAGCGTCTGCGTGCTCACTCTGCAGCCCTTCACTCACCGCAGACTGTACGGTCCAGTGACAGCCGGCCGGACAATGTGTGCAAGTGCTAACAGGGGAGGAAGGGGGCCTGTTTGACCTTCATATCACATGTGTGCAGCAGAGCGGACCCCCTGCTTCTCCTGTTAGCAGTAATAGTGCCGCCAGCTGTCATTCACAACTTAGCTTTCAATGTCGGTCGGGGGCCCCCTCCTGCTCTGGGCCCCGGTGCAGTTGCACAGGTTGAACCGGTGGTATGTCCGCCCATGCTCCATATGCTCTAGATTATTCCCAATATGCTTCAGAGATTGTGGCCCTATATGCTCCAGATTATGCCCCCATCTATTCCACAGATTATGCCCCTATATGCTCCAGATTATGCCCCCATATGTTCCACAGATTATGCCCCATATGCTCCAGATTATGCCCAATATGCTTCAGAGATTATGCCCCCATATGCTCCAGATTATGCCCCCATATATTCCACAGATTATGCCCCCATATGATCCACAGATTATGCCCCCATATGCTCCAGATTATGCCCCCATATGTTCCACAGATTATGCCCCCCATATGCTCCAGATTATGCCCCCATATGCTCCATATTATGCCCCCATATGTTCCACAGATTATGCCCCATATGTCCATATTATGCCCCATATGTTCCACAGTTATGCCCCCATATGCTCCATATTATGCCCCCATATGCTCCATATTATGCCCCCATATGTTCCCAGATTATGCCATCTCAGATTATGCCCCCATATGTTCCACAGATTATGCCCCATATGTTCCACAGTTTATGCCCCCATATGTTCCATATTATGCCCCCATATGCTCCAGATTATGCCCTCATATGCTGCACAATTATGCCCCATAGTATAGGCCTCATATGCTGCTGCCTGCAAAAAAAAAAAAATGACATACTCCCTCTCGTCGCTGGGGGCCAGGTGCGGTGTCCTGAGCAGGCGGTGACACCGGCGCGCTATGGGGGACAGGTGCCGGTGTCACCGCTCGCTCAGGACCCCGGCACCTGAGATATTTACCTGTCCCGTTCCACCGCTGCGCTGCTCCCTCGGTCTAACTCCTCTGGCTGTGAATGATCTGGCAGGGGGCGGGGCGCACACTAACGACGTCATCGCGCCCTCTGCCTGATCATTCACAGCCAGAGGAGTCGGACGAGGGAGCAGCGCAGCGGTGGAACGGGACAGGTAAATATCGCTATACTCACCCCTCCGCCGGCGCGTCCCCTGCAGCCTCTCCTCTTCTCCCGGTGCTCTCTGCAGCGCTTCAGTCCTGCAGCGGTCACGTGGTACCGCTCATTAAAGACATGAATATGTGCATATTCATGACTTTAATGAGCGGTGCCATGTGACCGCTGCAGGAAGGAGCCGGAGATCATGGGAGAAGCAGGGGGGCTGCCGAGACCGCGCCGGCAGAGGGGTGAGTATGATCCGACACCCTCGCTCCCCCTCCCCCACCGACCCCCGTATATGACCCGCATATAAGCCGAGAGGGGGACTTTCAGCCCTAAAAAATGGACTGAAAATCTCGGCTTATACATGGGTATATAAGGTATGTATTCTGTGTATATATCTATTCTATCTATTCTATTCTAACCTGTCATGCTGTGATTTTACTGTATGCGGCAGATGAATTGCTAGCTTTTATTCTATATAATATATATATTTTGAAGAATATTTCCTTTGAAAACAATGTACAAATAACTTAGAGAATTGCTCTATGTAAATGCTCATGTTAAAAATCGCATTGCAATCGTATAGCAATAGCACTGCATTCGATATAAATCAGATGCTAGGTGTGAAAAATCGGATTGTACTAGCATGATACTTGCATTACACTCGTGCGACTCTCGGAGGTGAGAATCGGACTGATGTTTTATATGTTTATTATGACCCCAGCCTTAGGGTACGTTCCCATTATCAGGATCTGCTGCGGTTTTGATGCTGCAGAATGTCGGCATCATTATGAAAATTAGCAAACACACATATACTTTTTTTTTTTTTACACATGCGGATTTTCCGCATTAATGCAAGTCGATTGGGAAAATCCGCATGCGTACCTGCAACAGAAATGAAATGCTGCCAATCTGATAGACACGCCACATTTCAGTTTCTGCAGGTGATCCATAGGGGCACAAAGACACAAAGTGGACATAGGATTTCTAGAAATCCCATCCACTATGCTGTAACATCTGGCTGCTGTGTTTTTGACGCTGCATAAACAATGTTAAAACTGCAGCAAATCCTGAACGTGGAAACGTACCCTAACTCAAAAACGCAAGCTCAACTTGATTTAGTGTATAATTAGAAAGACTGAAGATCTTTATAGTTTGTAAACTTTCTTTATGGGATCTCTGTGGTTTTCCATTTCATTTGCTCCCTCCTCGTTTTCCTCTAAACTTTCTTTTCATCTGTGGATAGTGGAAGGGGGATGCGGGGCAAAATAGTATTTTATTGTGTTCCTATTCAAAAGGTGAGGGGGTGATCAGAGTAATGAGTGCTCCGATTCATGAGCATATGTGAGGAATGGGACAGAGGTTGGCACGTGGGTCACAATTCTAAAAAAAATATGTGAGATTAAGTACTGGGGGAAAAGGAGGCAGAGGGTGTGTGGTGATGGTGGATGTAAAATAACCATGGTTTGCCTTGATAATTGGCAATACGTAAGTCAAGAGAGGAGTGAGACGAGGATTGGGATCAGGGTGGATAAAAATCAATGATTTTTTTAAAAAAATCAAAAAAATCGGATTTTTTTGATTTAAATCGGATTTTTTTGATTTAAATCGGATTTTTTTGATTTAAATTGGATTTTTTTCAATAAACTGCTTTTTGAGGAAAATATTTTACCATCCAAAGGTTCTTCCATCATGAGATAAAGCTGAGTTGTTTAACTCAGTAGAATAAAGGCTGTATATGTGTAACATTCACAATGCCATGCTCTTCCAGAGGTTTCTGTAGGATTAGTGGGCAGTTTCTCTCCTATGTTATCACAGACGCTCGCTTTACTTACGCAGTTCTCAAAAGCGGAATTTGACTCCAGCCTCTTCTTCAAGGCAAAAATGTTACAACATGAACAGAGTTGAGAAAAAGACCTTAATCCTATTGTTCTACAAACCTATGAATACAGAATCAACCCCTTCAGTGCCAAGTCCAAGAAGTTAGACAATATGTTTCTGATTGTTTGGAGTGTAATAGATCTGCACAACACAAGAAGAATGTGAATCTAAGTGTGAGGAGGAGGAAGGGCAAGCAGACAAGAAAATGATCACGTGTGACTTCTCTCCTCCGTTACTAGGTGTTTGTAATAACAGAGGATGTAGTTTAGGCTCACAGAGCGGAGCCATTTTGTTGGGGACTGCCAGTGATACTGACAAGTAGGCTGTCACTGAGGACGACCGGCAGCATCTATTCTGTTAGTCCATGCTGCTCGCTGTATTATAAACTGAGCACAGATACGTGGAGAGTATCACACACTGGGATTATTCACAGCACATGACACACTGCATGTATCTAGATACAGGGCTGAGTGTAGTGTATCGCATTATGGGATTAGATACACCGGTCTGGGGCATATCGCACTTGATGAAATTAGATACACCAGTCTGGGGCGTATCACACAAGATGAAATTAGATATACCGGTCTGGTAGAAACTTTGATTTAAATCACTGATTTAAATCAAGCCTTACTGACTAGTGATTTAAATCGTGATTTAAATCAGTTTGATTTAAATCAAATCCACCCTGATTGGGATCAGGAATAGGAAGATTGGAAGAAGGGGGAATAGGAACAGAAGCAGAAGGAGGGCGAGTGGAAAATGATGTTGAAGTGGTAGCTTTGTGTGGAGTACGGGAATCCGTGTATGATCGAGTGGTACAGATAGAGATTTATTGTAAGACGGATATGTAGTGGTAGTAGTGAAATTGTTGGTAATATGTGATGTGGATTAAGTGTTCAGGACTGTACTGAAGGGGAATGTGTTTTGTTATGAAAACTGATGAGATGGATTGGTATAGGGTCTGGACTGTTCTTTGTTAGAATATGACCAATGTGGGAGGGTGCAGAATTGTTTCTAAAGGAAAAATAATGTTTTCATTTGCTAGCTTTTCTTTTGACTAATTCACTATTAAATGTTTTGAATCTGGATATAACATTTTTATTTAAATCCTCAAAAATAGATAATGATTTATATTTGTCTAAATCAGATAACACAGCTTAATATTGTGATGTTGATTGGTAAGCTAAGATGGTGCATTTAGTTATTAAAATTCTAATCGACTCACAGAACATGTGTTCAAATAATTGCTTCAATCGATGAAGAATAATTTATGTGGAAAAATGAAAGGTATATTAATTTTTAAACTTTTGAGTGTCTGATTTTTTTTTTCATACAAATTCCCCAATTAATGTCCATTTCTAATTTCATACTTTTTTCAAATTGAAAAAAAGGTTCAGTGATTTTCTTACGCATCTCGATGTCACCATTAACAAATTCTATCCTGGACATCCAACTTAAGATGTAATTAAATCCTTCCTGGATTGTAGACGTGTAGAAAAATATTCCATTTTGGTTTTCAAGCTGCTGACAACTCTGCTAGGACATTCTCCCTGTTACCGGTGATTCCAAAGAAATTGTCATTATGAGGAGACTTAAACGCATTGCATGGTCCTTTGGGAAATTAAATACATAAATTGTCTCTTAGATACCAGTCATAGCCTCTAACCCAGCTAAATCATATCGCAGGCTTGGCATTGACAATGGGCAATACGCCAAAACACCATATCTGCAAATTAAGATTCTGATTTTGCATTTATACTGTTATATTGCTAATATTGTTAATGGGTAGATATTGACTTGTAGGACTGCTACTTTTAATAGTTGGCACTAGAGTTCTAGTCCGCTATCTCTTCGAAGAGA
This sequence comes from Oophaga sylvatica, assembly GCA_033576555.1. Taxonomy (NCBI): domain Eukaryota; kingdom Metazoa; phylum Chordata; class Amphibia; order Anura; family Dendrobatidae; genus Oophaga; species Oophaga sylvatica. The sequence goes on from JARQOD010000001.1 coordinate 471,285,793, forward strand.
CAATTTGCATATTGAATTTACCAGAGGAACATGCAAGGTGTTTAAATCTCATACTGGCTTGCAAACCTGGAATGTCACTCTCCACAAGAGGAAAACTAACCCCTTAGATCTCATTATTTACACATAATTTATGGAGATCCATGGTTTGATTTCTTTGCCCATGTGGATTGGATGGATTGTTACCGACATCTGGTGAGAAGTTTATGTAAATTGCACCTTTAGAAATATATTTACTTAGAAAATTTGTGATGTGTTCAATACTTATTTCATCCACTGTATAGTGGAGGAATGGGTAATTCTGTATTGCTGGTAAGAAAGGAAGGTCTGAGGTCTCTGCTTGTATTTTTGTATGGTACTCCTGAAGAAGTCAGATAGACTTCAAAACTGTTGAGAATTGACTACATGCTCTTCAAACTTCAAGGACTTTAGAACTCCTTTCTTATCAGCAGTGACATTACCTCCTCTTCCACGATATATCCTCTTTTAACCCCTTCATTACATGTGCCATACATGTAGGCCGCATGTCGGGTCTCCCTGTTTGATGTGGCTCTGTCGCTGAGCCCACATCTTTTCTGGCACATGTCAGCTGATTTCAACAATGCAATAATGAGCGATCAAAAGATTGTATCAACTCCAAAATAGTATCAACGAACTTGTAATGACATGGAGAATCATAATGGTAGGTCTGTTTTAGCATTTGGTGAACATGTAAAAAAAAAAAAGAAATTGTAGAATTGCAATTTCACCACGTTTTTCTCATTTTCCAGTACACTATATGGTAAAACCAATGGCATCATTTAAACATATGACTCGTACCTCAAAAACAAGCCTTCAGATGGCCATATTGGCGCAAAAAAAAAAAGTTATGGCTCTGGAAAGAAGGGGAGTAAAACGGAAAATAGTCTGAGGGTGAAGGGGTTAAAGTTTGAAACTTTGTTTTAAGCCCTGTTAGCATGTATACCCAGCTCAAAAAATTAAGAGGTCCTCTAGTCCAAGGACCAAGACCAGATATAGGCCTGCGCCACACATAACGTATAAAAAAAAAATCAGTCCGTTTTTTACGGCTGAGAATTTGCATAAATGTTTCATGAATAGCGATCCGTATGTAATTCATTTTCAATGAGAGGATGCGATTTCCTCGCATCAATGTATCCGTGTATTATCTGTATACAAAATGGACATTTAACTGATCCATGAGCTGAAATAATCATAAATACATATACACATATTATAACACAAAAAGGGAATTGGAGCAAAAAATACCATGAAGAACTTTATACTAATCAAAAATTTATTACAGGTAAGGTGGTATAAAAATACACATTTATATTTAACAATTAAATCGAATAACAGTGAACAGGACACGTAGCAAAAGCAAAGCGGTCATGGTAGATGTATGACTACAACATGATGTTTATACATCCCATATACCCACATAAGCAGGAAAGCCAATGGAACATTAAGTATACAAATACTAGAATATATATACCCAGTCAATAAATCTCAGTTCCTAAATCCTTAATAACCACAATAGTGCCTCCATACACAATTTCATTTAAAGTGCTAGTGCCTATCTAATGTTCATGGCCCGGAACCATGAACAAAAAACATATGGAAGAGCATATCATATCTTGAGGACAGGGAGAAGCTTACCCATACTCTGTGGTGATGTGAGAACGCGCGTTTGGAGGCACTATTTGTGGTTATTAAGGATTTAGATCATAGAATCATAGAATGGTAGAGTTGGAAGGGACCTCCTGGGCCTTCTGGTCCAACCCCCTGCTCAAAGCAGGATTCTCTAAATCATCCCAGACAGATGTCTATCCAGCCTCTGTTTGAAGACTTCCATTGAAGGAGAACTCACCACCTCTTGTGGCAGCCTGTTCCACTCATTGATCACCCTAACTGTCAAAAAGTTTTTTCTAATATCTAATCTGTGTCTCCTCCCATTCAGTTTCATCCCATTGCTTCTAGTCTTTCCTTGTGCAAATGAGAATAAAGATGATCCTTCTACAATGTGACAGCCCTTGAGATATTTGTAGACAGCTATTAAGTCTCCTCTCAGTCTTCTTTTTTGCAAGCTAAACATTCCCAAATCCTGCAACCGTTCCTCATAGGACATGGTTTGCAGACCGGTCACCATTCTGGTGGCTCTTCTCTGAACTTGCTCCAGTTTGTTGATGTCTTTTTTAAAATGTGGTGCCCAAAACTGGACACAGTATTCCAGATGAGGTCTGACCAAAGAGGAGTAGAGGGCAATAATGACCTCACGTGATCTAGACTGTATGCTTCTGTTGATACATCCTAGAATTGCATTTGCCTTTTTTGCTGCTGCATCACACTGTTGACTCATGTTAAGTCTGTGATCAATTAGTATACCCAAGTCTTTTTCACATGTGCTGTTACTTAGCCCTATTCCTCCCATTTTGTATATGCTTTTTTCATTTTTATTGCCCAGATGTAGTACTTTGCATTTTTCCCTGTTAAAATCCATTCTGTTAGTTGCTGCCCACTGCTCCAGTTTATGTATATCTTTTTGAATCCTCTCTCTCTCTTCTCTAGTATTAGCTACCCCTCCTAGCTTTGTGTCATCAGCAAATTTGATCAGTTTACCCTCAATTCCTTCATCTAAATCATTGATAAAGATGTTGAACAATACAGGGCCCAAAACAGAGCCTTGTGGTACCCCACTTGAGACATTCTTCCAACTGGATGTGCAGCCATTTACAACCACTCTTTGGGTCCGATCACTAAGCCAGTTATGAATCCACCTAACAGTTGCCTTGTCCATTCCATACTTAGTCATTTTTTCAATAAGGATTGTGTGAGATACTTTGTCAAATGCTTTGCTGAAGTCAAGATATACTATATCTACAGCATTTCCCTGATCCACCCAGTCAGTGATTCTGTCATAGAAGGAAATTAAGTTAGTCTGACATGACTTATTAGTTACAAACCCATGCTGACTCTGTTTAATCACTTCATTCTTATCCAGGTACTTGCATACATGTTCTTTAATAATTTGTTCAAAGATCTTTCCTGGTATAGAAGTCAGACTCACCGGCCTGTAGTTCCCTGGGTCCACCTTCTTCCCCTTTTTGAAGATAGGAACAACATTTGCTCTTCTCCAGTCTTCTGGGACTTCTCCTGTTCTCCAAGAATTTTCAAAGATTATGGACAGTGGTTCAAGAATTTCTTCTGCTATCTCCTTCAGTACCCTGGGGTGTAATTCATCTGGACCTGGAGACTTGAATTCATTTATGTTAGCTAAGTGTTTCCTCACTGTCTTTCTGTTTATAGATATCCTGGATTCTTCTATTCCTTTAATAGGACAGTGAAGATCAGTTGATGTTACATTTCCTTTCTGAGAGAAAACAGATGCAAAATAGGAATTTAAAAGTTCAGCCTTCTCAACATCCTGACTTACCATTTCATCATTTTCATCCTGTAAAAATCCTATAGCATCTTTGACTTTTCTTTTACTTTTGACGTATCCCCAAAATCCTTTTTTGTTGCTTTTGACGTCACTTGCAAGCCTTAATTCATTGTCAGCTTTAGATAATCTGATTTGTGCCCTGCAGGTTCTGCAGACGGCATTATATTCTTCTTTAGATATGCCTCCCTCTTTCCATTTGATAAACATTTCTTTCTTCCTTTTTAGCATGTGTTTAAGTTCTATGTTCATCCATCCTGGTTTCCTTAAATGCTTCCCATTCTTCCCTCTTTTCGGAATTGTTAACGATTGTGCTTTGAGAATCTCATTTTTCAAGATTTTCCATCCTTCCTGGACATTTTTGTCCTTAAGGATATCCAGCCATTGGATCCCTCCAATTCTCTTTCTGAGTTCCTTAAAATCTGCCTTTCTGAAATCTAACCTTGACGTCTGAGTCTTCACAGGTCTTCCTCCTCTTGTTATCCAAAATTCTAAAATAGCATGGTCACTACCTCCTAGAGTCCCAGCCACTCTTACCTCCTCCACCATTTCCTCCCTGTTTATGAGGATTAGATCCAAGGTAGCAGATCCCCTTGTTTTCTCCATTACCTTTTGGAAGATAAAGTTGTCAGCAAGAGAGGATAAGAATTTCCTGGACCTGTTAGTTTTGCCTGAGAGAGATTCCCAACAAATGTCTGGATAGTTGAAATCTCCCATGACCACTATGTCATATTTTTTGGAGAACTTGGCCATTTGATGCATAAAGAGTTCATCCATATCTTCAGCTTGCACAGGCGGCCTGTAGTAAATGCCTACAATGGTGTCCTTTCCATTGTTCTGTCCTTGTATTCTTACCCAAACAGTTTCCACAGAACTCCCAGTCTCTGAAGCGTCAATCTCTGTGCAGATATACGCTATTCTAACATACAATGCAACACCTCCTCCTCGTTTATCAAGTCTGTTTCTTGCAAATAAGTTGTATCCTTCTAGCCTTGTATTCCAATCATGTGTATCGTCCCACCAAGTCTCAGTGATTCCAATGACATCATATTTCTTCTCCTGCGTTAGTAGCTCCAGTTCTCCTTGTTTGTTGCCCATGCTTTGTGCATTCGTATAGAAACACTTTAGTTTGTGATTGGTTTCTCTTCCTTCAATATTTTTATTATGTAAATTTTTTTGTCTTTGTTCTTCCTCTTCACTTCTAATAGCAGAAATCTCAATAGTATTTGTCAAGTGTATGGCTTTTGCTGGCGTTTTGCTTCCCTTCCCACATTGTTATAGTTTAAAGCTCTCCTGATGAGTGTAGCAAGGCGACTTCCAAATACATGTTTTCCAGTCTTCGTAAGGTGCACCCCATCTCTAGCAAGTAGTCCATTTAGGAACTGAGATTTATTGACTGGGTATATATATTCTAGTATATGTATACTTAATGTTCCATTGGCTTTCCTGCTTATGTGGGTATGTGGGATGTATTAACATCATGTTGTAGTCATACATCTACCGTGACCGCTTTGCTTTTGCTACGTGTCCTGTTCACTGTTATTAGATTTAATTGTTAAATATAAATGTGTATTTTTATACCACCTTACCGTAATACATTTTTGATTAGTATAAAGTTCTTCATGGTATTTTTTGCTCCAAATCCCTTTTTGTGTTATAGTAATTGTCTGGAGTTCCATATGGGCATTTTCCCATGACTGTTTTTTGGTGGTAGCAGTCATATTATTACAGATATGAAGTAACTGATATATCTTGACTTGAGATTATGTTTTTATATACATATACACATATATATTTATTTTTCATAGAGCGATAGATAGCAGAATAGCCGCTAATTCATTTGTCTGCTCCTGTAGAATCTCTGCAGGTGCCGACAGGATAGGAGACAGGGTTTACATACAGTAAACCATTGCAGAACTTTTTTATAGGTCAGTGACTACTACTGTTAGTACTATGTGTGTGTAAAATTTGGGAGCTGTAGATATTTAATAAAAGGATGTATTCACGGAAAAAACTGGCATTGGCTCACTCGGAATTTTCTGCACCAGAGAGGGAAAGCCAGTGACTTAAGGAAGATATTAAGAGCCTAGAAAGGGAACATGGTTTTTGGACCCCCGGCTCAAAACATCTGCCCCTAGCCACTCCAGAAAAGGGGCATCTGTAAGATGCGCCAATTCTGGCACTTAGCCTCTCTCTTCCCAATGTGGTGTAGCATATGGGGTAATAAGGGTTTAATGTCACCTTTGTATTGTAAGGTGACATTAAGCCTGGCTTAGTCTTATAGACACCTAGCCATCACTAATCCTGAAGTTTGTAAAGGGTTAAATAAACACACACACGTAGAATAAAGTCTTTTAATGAAATAATAAAACACCCAGGTTTGCCATCTTTATTAAACTCCCAATCCAATCGAAGTAAAAATTAACAAAATAAAGAGCTACAATATCCCATACCTGCCCGCCATACTGTCAAGTCCTACGCCGCAATCCATATCAAGGGGTTAAAAAACAGTTTACAGCTGGGAGTGGTGCTAATGCGACCACCCCGGCTGTAAACCACTGAGGAATGAATGAGAAGCTGCCGGCGGCAGCATCAGAGGCGAGCGCTGATGTCACTGATGCTCTGCTTACTCACAGGCTAACCTGCGGTGAACTCAACAGTGTGGGAAAATTATCATGCTCCTGTCAGCGCCAGCGAACTGCCACGGCTGAGCAGGGTGACTCACCCACACTGTGGAAGGGCCCGGGGTCAGATGCCGCAGGGGAGGCTCAGGCAGAGGGGACCTGAACAGCGTGGTGAGAGGGGACACTGAAGATAGCAGTAAGCAAAAGGACCTGCGATCATGTGACCACAGGGGCGGGGCTTAGCGTCCTGCTACTAGAGATGAGTGCAGGACTTTACAGAGACCCTGGATTAGTAAAGAGGGAAACTCAGGTCAGACAAACGGGGTTCATACACACAGAAGACGGCGCAGTACAGAAGGGGCGAGCAGAGAATAGTCACAACATAAGCCAGGAGTCATACACGGAGATAGCAATGCAGTACAGGAGGGATAAGCAGAGAATTGTCAGGACAAAGGCCAGGGTCATACACAAGATAGCAACGCAGTACAGGAGGGGCAGGCAGAACTCGTAACGGGAACAGAACCAAGTCGAAACCAAGCAAGCATAAAGTAGCACAAGCACAAAGCACAGGGTCACACACACTCGGCCAAGGGTCAAAGTATAAGCGACAGGTAATGGCTCCACAATGAGGCTATAAGAAGCCTCCCAGAATCCCAAAATGAGGCCGTCCAGATTAACCTCTGAACTACCAAATCCCATAAACAAAGCAGCTCATGACAGTAACCCCCTCTCAACGGGGGGCCTCCGGACCCCCAGGCTTCCCAGGATGCCGGGCATGGAACGCACGAACCTGACGGTCAGCGTGTACTGATCTGGCTAGTACCCATGACCGCTCCTCTGGACCATACCCCCTTCAATGTACCAAATATTGCAAAGACCCCCGAACCCGCCTAGAATCCACAATATGTTGTACCTCAAACTCCATATGTCCCTCAACCAAGACTGGAGGAGGAGCAGTTTCAGTCTCCTCTCTCACCGCACCCAAGGGTTTAATTAAAGGCCTATGAAAAACATTATGGAGTTTTAAGGAGGAAGGAAGACGGAGGCGGTAGGTTACGGGGTTCACTACTTCAATGACCTCATAGGGACCAATAAATTTAGGCCCCAGTTTAGTGGAGGGCAATCGAAGATTTATATTTTGTGTAGACAACCACACCTTATCCCCACAAAGCAGCGTCTGAGCAGAGTCCCTTTTTCTATCCGCAAAACGTTTATATTTCTCCTGAGCCTTAGAAATATTTAAACGAACCTTTGTCCAAAGATCCTTAAGACGATTGACCCCGTCCTCTGCCCCGGACAACCAGAATCTATTCGAGAAAATTCGCCAAAATGAGGGTTCATCCCATAATTAATCAAAAATGGTGACCTACCGGTAGATTGGTTTACCCGTTGTTGAAGGCGAATTCTGCTAATGGTAAGGCATCAGACCAGTCGCTTTGCAGGGTAGAAGTCAAGCACCGAAGAATCTGTTCAAGCGACTGGTTGGTGCGCTCCGTTTGTCCGTTGGTTTCAAGGTGATACGCTGAGGAAAAAGACAGAGATATCTCCAGTTTTTTGCAGAAGGCCCGCCAGAATTTAGACACAAACTGAGTCCCTCTGTCTGACACAATATTAGTGGGAACCCCATGTAAGCGTACCACCTGGGACAGGAAATGCCTAGAGAGCGTCTCTGCTGAGGGTAAACTTGTCATGGGTACAAAATGTGCCAACTTCGAAAACCTGTCCACCACTACCCAAATTACAGTATTACCACGAGATGATGGAAGATTGATAATGAAGTCCATGGACAAGTGAGTCCATGGCCTTCCTGGGACTGGCAAAGGCACCAATTCCCCGGCCGGCCGGCCACTAGAGCTCTTGGAACGGGCACATATACCACATGCTGCAACATGTTTCTTGATATCTGAAGTCATTAAAGGCCACCAGAAGACCCTTGCCACTGCTTCCCGTGTGGCGGCTATACCAGGGTGTGCACTCAACTTCGAATCATGGAACTCCCACAGGAGTTTGTTGCGCAAATGCTGCAGGACAAACAACTTGTCAACAGGTTTGGAATTTGGAGCCAAAGATTGAGCTCCTACGATCTCTCGCTCCAATTCCGACGACACCTCGGCAACCACGAGACTGGGTTGAAGAATGGGGGATGGCGGATCGGGGGCGGATAACGGCTCAAAACTACGTGATAAGGTATCAGCCTTTATGTTCTTAGACCCTGGCCGAAAGGTAATAGAAAATTGAAACCTGGAGAAAAAAAGTGACCAGCGGGCTTGCCTGGGAGTCAGTCTTTTAGCAGATTTGATATATTCCAAATTCTTATAGTCAGTGATAACCGTAATAGAGTGAGCCGCCCCCTCCAAAAAATGCCTCCATTCTTCGAACGCCAACTTAATAGCCAGAAGCTCTCTGTTGCCTATGTCATAATTTTTCTCCGCCGGAGAAAATTTCTTAGAAAAATAGGCACAGGGCCTGAGATTAGTCAGAGAAGCTGGACCTTGCGACAAAACTGCCCCCACCCCAACCTCGGAAGCATCCACCTCAAACACAAATGGCTTGGAAGGATCCGGTTGGACCAGGATAGGAGCAGATGAGAAACAGTTTTTAAGCGTAAGAAAGGATTGTTTAGCTAACGAGGACCAGTTTCTGACATCTGCCCCTTTACGAGTCAGGTCCGTGAGAGGCTTAGTCACCTGAGAAAAACCTTTAATGAACTTGCAATAATAATTCGCAAATCCCAAGAAGCGCTGGATCCCCCTAAGGTCCCTGGGCTGGACCCACTCCACAATAGCTTGCACTTTCTTGGGATCCATGCGAAAACCCTGAGGTGAAATTATCAGACCTAGAAATGACAACTCCTGAACAAAAAATGAACATTTCTCGAGTTTGACATACAATTGGTTTTCTCTTAGCCTCTGAAGTACAGTTTTAACATGCAACAAATGGGAAGCTCTAGCAACAGAATATATCAGAATATCATCTAGGTATACCACTACAAAACGGCCTATGAGATCCGAAAATACCACATTGATAAAATTTTGAAACACTGCAGATGCGTTGGTGAGCCCAAACGGCATTACTAGATTCTCAAACAACCCCTCAGACGTAAGGAAAGCAGTTTTCCACTCGTCCCCCTCTCGTATTCTTATTAAGTTGTAAGCCCCCCTCAGATCCAGTTTAGAAAACCATTTAGAACCAGAAAGCTGATTACAGAGATCAGGAATCAACGGTAGGGGATATGTGTTCCTGACAGTAATTTTATTTAGTTCACGAAAGTCGAGGCAGGGACGTAGGCCGCCATCTTTTTTCTTAAAGAAAAACCCAGCAGCTACCGGGAAACTGATTGTCTTATGTGCCCCTTACGGAGACTTTCAGAAATGTACTGTTTCATAGCAAGGCGCTCGGGGCCAGACAGATTGAACAGGCGAGCTTTAGGCAATTTGGCTCCAGGAATCAGATCGATGGCACAATCAAATGGCCTATGAGGCGGTAACGCCTCAGCCTCGCTCTCAGAGAACACGTCCTCAAAGTCTCTCAGGTACTCCGGAATACCCTCCAGACTAGTAGAAGACACAGAGACAGATTTAGCAATTTTCATACAAAAAATAGATTTATGATAACAGTCAGCACACTTGGACCCCCACTTAACAATCTCCCCAGATTCCCAGTCAATCACTGGGTTATGGGACCGAAGCCACGGCATTCCCAGTACCAGCCCTGCGGGTAATTTGTCCATGACAAAACATTCAATTTCTTCCATGTGGGAAGAACCAATTCTCAACATAAACTTTTCAGACACAGAAATGATCCCAGTTCGGGTAAGAGGAGATGAGTCAATGGCCACGAATTTAAGTGGTGTAGAAAGCCTGACTGTCCCTATCTAGTGTTGGGAAACGACATCAGAGCTGATCAGGTTAAGTGATGAACCACTGTCCACCAGTGCTGTAGAAAAAAAACGGACGTTGTCTACCAACAGTTCAACCCTTAGAAAAACTTTAGGACATGAAGAAGAAAGTACCTGAAGGTCTGGGCAGCCTCCTCGACCACTACCCAGACCTAGTCGTTTTCCCTTCGCTTTAGAGGACGATGGGCACGAGGGACAATCCTTTTTCCAATGACCAGCCTCCCCGCAATAAAAACAGCTGTTTTTCCCGGCGGCGTTTCCTCTCCATCTCCTTGACCGAAGTGACGCCAATCTCCATGGGTTCAGGAGCGACACCGGTCTCTTTGCTACTGGAGAATAGGGACGTCTCGGAATGCATGACAACCCTAGCTCGCAGCCTGCGGTCCATACGCACAGCCTGAGTAATGGCATCTTCCAAGGTGTCAGGTGGTGGATGGAGGGCCAGAGCATCTTGGAGGCGTTCGGATAGGCCTCTGTGGAATAAGCCCCGAAGGGCGGCATCACTCCATGAGACCTCCGCTGCCCAGCGTTGGAACTCCGCACAAAACCACTCAGCCGAGCGTTTACCCTGGCACACACTCATGACATTATCTTCAGCCATACGTACTCTGTCAGGCTCATCATATATGCGGCCCAGGGCCTCAAAGAAGGCATCGACTGTCATTCTCTCGGGGGCAGTGGAAGACAGAGAGAAAGCCCAAGTTTGAGGGGCACCACGCAGTAGAGAAATAACAACCCCCACCCTCTGAAATTCGTCCCCAGAGGAACAGGGCCTTAAAGAAAAAAAAAAGCTTACATCCTTCCTTGAAGGACCTAACCTCCTCTTTATCCCCTGAAAAGAGATCAGGCAATTTGACCGGAGATTCAGGGGATATCACAGATACGTCCCAACTCCCGGAACCTGGAGACCCTGTCACAACGGCCCCTGCACGGTGTCCATCAACTGCTGTTGGGTATGGATCATCGTGCACTGTTCCATATTGAGCTTTTGGAACATTTGGGTTAGATGCTTGACCTGATCGGCCAAACCCTGCAGGGGATCCATGCTGCAAATATGCTCAGAAGACCCATACAACTATTCCCAAGAAAAAAAAATGTGCGGTCGCTTATAATATCATGCTCCTGTCAGCGCCAGCGAACTGCCACGGCTGAGCAGGGTGACTCACCCACACTGTGGAAGGGCCCGGGGTCAGATGCCGTAGGGGAGGCTCAGGCAGAGGGGACCTGAACAGCGTGGTGAGAGGGGACACTGAAGACAGCAGTAAGCAAAAGGACCTGCGATCATGTGACCACAGGGGGCGGGGCTTAGCGTCCTGCTACTAGAGATGAGTGCAGGACTTTACAGAGACCCTGGATTAGTAAAGAGGAAAACTCAGGTCAGACAAATGGGGTTCATACACACAGAAGATGGCGCAGTGCAGAAGGGGCGAGCAGAGAATAGTCACAACATAAGCCAGGAGTCATACACGGAGATAGCAATGCAGTACAGGAGGGATAAGCAGAGAATTGTCAGGACAAAGGCCAGGGTCATACACAAGATAGCAACGCAGTACAGGAAGGGCAGGCAGAACTCGTAACGGGAACAGAACCAAGTCGAAACCAAGCAAGCATAAAGTAGCACAAGCACAAAGCACAGGGTCACACACACTCGGCCAAGGGTCAAAGTATAAGCGACAGGGAATGGCTCCACAATGAGGCTATAAGAAGCCTCCCAGAATCCCAAAATGAGGCCGTCCAGATTAACCTCTGAACTACCAAATCCCACAAACAAAGCAGCTCATGACAAAAATGCTTCACGGTGGGTACTAGGCATGTAGAGTCCATTCGTTCACCTTTTCTGCGTGCAAAGCAGTAATCAAAGCAAAAGGTGGCTACTTTGAAGAACCTAGAATATAAGACATATTTTCAGTTGTTTCACACTTTTTTGTAAAGTGTAATGTGTAATTCCACATGTGTTAATTCATAGTTTTGATGCCTTCAGTGTGATTCTACAATTTTCACACACATATATATACACACACAGTAGAGACCAAAAGTTTGGACACACCTCCTCATTTAAAGATTTTTCTGTATTTTCATGACTATGAAAAATGTACATTCACACTGAAGGCATCAAAACTATGAATTAATACATGTGGAATTATATACTTAACAAAAAAGTGTGGAACAACTGAAAATATATCTTATATTCTAGGTTCTTCAAAGTAGCCACCTTTTGCTTTGATGACTGCTTTGCACACTCTTGGCATTCTCTTGATGAGCTTCAAGAGGTAGTCACCGGAAATGGTCTTCTAACAGTCTTGAAGGAGTTCCCAGAGATGCTTGGCACTTGTTGGCCCTTTTGCCTCACTCTGCGGTCCAGCTCACCCCAAACCATCTCGATTGGGTTCAGGTCTGGTGACTGTGGAGGCCAGGTCATCTGGCGTAGCACCCCATCACTCTCCTTCTTGGTCAAATAGCCCTTACACAGCCTGAGGTGCGTTTGGGGTCATTGTCCTGTTGAAAAATAAATGATGGTCCAACTAAACGCAAACCGGATGGAATAGCATGCCGCTGCAAGATGCTGTGGTAGCCATGCTGGTTCAGTATGCCTTCAATTTTGAAAAAATCCCCAACAGTGTCACCAGCAAAGCACCATCACACCTCCTCCTCCATGCATCACGGTGGGAACCAGGCATGTAGAGTCCATCCGTTCACCTTTTCTGCGTCGCACAAAGACACGGTGGTTGGAAACAAAGATCTCAAATTTGGACTCATCAGACCAAAGCACAGATTTCCACTCGTCTAATGTCCATTCCTTGTGTTCTTTAGCCCAAACAAGTCTCTTCTGCTTGTTGCCTGTCCTTAGCAGTGGTTTCCTAGCAGCTATTTTACCATGAAGGCCTGCTGCACAAAGTCTCCTCTTAACAGTTGTTGCAGAAATGTGTCTGTTGCTGCAACTCTGTGTGGCATTGACCTGGTCTCTAATCTGAGCTGCTGTAAACCTGCGATTTCTGAGGCTGGTGACTCGGATAAACTTATCCTCAGAAGCAGAGGTGACTCTTGGTCTTCCCTTCCTCGGGCGGTCCTCATGTGAGCCAGTAGTGCTTGATGGTTTTTGCAACTGCACTTGGGGACACTTTCAAAGTATTCCCAATTTTATCGGACTGACTGACCTTCATTTCTTAAAGTAATGATGGCCACTCGTTATTCTTTACTTAGCTGCTTTTTTCTTGCTATAATACAAATTCTAACAGTCTATTCAGTAGTACTATCAGCTGTGTATCCACCAGACTTCTGCACAACACAACTAATGGTCCCATCCCCATTTATAAGGCCTGAAATCCCACTTATTAAACCAGACAGGGCATACCTGTGAAGTGAAAACCATTCCCGGTGACTACCTCTTGAAGCTCATCAAGAGAATGTCAAGAGTGTGCAAAGCAGTCATCAAAGCAAAAGGTGGCTACTTGAATTGAAGAACCTAGAATATAAGACATAATTTCAGTTGTTACACACTTTTTTGTTAAGTATATAATTCCACATGTGTTAATTCATAGTTTTGATGCCTTCAGTGTGAATTTACAATTTTCATACATACACATATATATATATATACACATACATTCACACACAC
>JARQOD010000001.1:471299463-471408218 GCA_033576555.1 Oophaga sylvatica
TTCCAAAAATTTGAGCTAATAGATAGGCACAATAAAAATCTAAAAAAATATCAGCTCCCCCATAACCCTCTAGCGTTTTTCCCATCCCAAGAAAAAGGGTTTTTTTCACCTGGGGCAAAAAAAAATTAGTCCATTTGTTTTAAAAATTTAGAAAAGCTTTTTTTAAGGAAAATTTTAAACCCAATGGCTTCTAACTTTGTATTTGGTAGTTTTTTTGGTTTTTTGTTAAACCCACTAATTTTTTTTTTTAAAGAATTTGTTCAAAATTTTTAAAAACTGCCAAAAAACGGGGAAAATTTTTTTAAAACTACAAACGTTTAGTTTTTTCCCTAAAACTCCTGCGCTATCACCTGTTGATAGTTGGCCCGGGGTTTTGCATTTTTTTGTAGGACTTTAACCACCATCACGGGTTACAGCCCCGCAATCCCTAAATTCACAAGGATGTTAAAGGGGCCTGACGCTTTGGGCCCATTGACTAGAAATATCTGTTGGGTTTTTTTGGGGACAAAATTCTGCAGTCCTTTTTAACAGGACCAGGGGGAAAACGGGGGCCCGGGGGATGCTGAAATTTTTTTGGGGTTTTAAAAATAAGAAATTATTTTAATACCGCCCCCTTTTTCCCCTTCTTGAAATCCTACAAGTTTAAAATGTATATATGACTTTGATACAAAGTTTTATCCTGCAGGCCACGAAACAAGGGTAATGCATTCCCGGAGTGGCGGCAGGGTTTTATAGGTGTTTTTAAAAGGAAGTAAAAATTTTTTGGTTATTTATTCTCTTGTACATTATTTTTTTTTCAAGTCCTAGACAAGCCATAAAAATGTCCCTAAACTTAGTACAAAAACATGTAGACATAACACTTCAAAAAAACAAAATAAAATTTTTGAGAAAAACATGGTAACCATCATTTTTAGATTTAAATAAATTAAAAAATACTATAGAATTAAAAACATAAAAAACTTAAAAATAAGTTACTTCCACTACCTTAAAATTACTTTTTTTTATCTTATTTTTTACCTAAAATTTTTTAAAACTGACAGTCATACTTTTGATTATTGGGTCTTTAAAAACCCAAATAATTAAAAAATTATGAATTCTTTTTCCCCCATTACTATCTTTTTAAAATTTCTTTTATACTTTTACTTTTCCCCATTTTTCTAAATTATGAGCTAAAAATTCAGGACACATGCAAAAAATCTAAAAAATATCAGCCTCCTCCATAACCCCCAGTGTCCTTTCATCTCAAGAGAAGTGTGTTTTCTGCACCTGAGGCAAAAATAAAGTTATTTCCATTTGCTTATAATTTAGGAAAGCTAATTTTTAAGGTAATCTTCACCATTGGACTCATCAGACTTTGTACTGGTAGTATTATGGGTTTTGTTAAACCACTAAGTTTTTAAAGAATTTGTTCAACATTATTCAAATCTGACCACAAACAGGAATGTGTTAAACTCACAAACAGCTAGATTTACCTAAAAACTCCCTTTCCGCTATCACACTGTTGATATGATGGTCCTGCAGTTTTTGACATCTGTTTTGTAGGACTTTTGAGTCACCATACACAGGTTACAGCTACCGGCAATCCCTGACTTCACCATGGATGTTAATATGGTACATGACTGCATTGGCCATTGACTAGCAATATCTGTCCTGAGGGTGTTGTTGGGACAAAATTGTCTGCAGTCCATTTTAACAAGGACCAGCAGGACAACTGAGCCGGTGATGCTGAAATTTATTTGTGGATTTACAAAGGTAAGTAATTATTTTAACTACTCTGTCCCCTGTTTCCATATCTTGAAATCCTACACAGCTTAAAATGTATATATGACTTCTGCATACAGAAGATAATCACTGCAGGCCACGTAACAAAGGCTGATGGCATTACAGGAGTGGCGGCATGGATTCATAGGTGATTTAAAGAGAAGTAATAATTGTTGGTTATTTACTACTCCTTGTACATTATTTTTTTTACAAGTCCTAGACAAGCACATAAAAATGTACCTACAAACTTATGTACAGAACAGCTGTTCAGACATAACACATTCAATAACAAATAATAATCTATGAGTAAAAACATGGTAACACTCATCTTTAGATGTTCATAAATTAAAAAATACTATAGAATTATAACAGACTAAGAACATATAAAATTATAACAGATAAACTTTATTCCACTACCTTAAAGATTACTTTTAATCATCTCTATTATTTTACCTAATTTTCAAAACTGACAGTCACTACTTTGATTATTGGGTCTTAAAGCCTAGATAATTAAAAATATGAATCATTATTTTCACCCATTACTATACTTTCTTAAAATACATGTATTACATTTACTTTCCAGCTACTTTTCCTAAATTATGAGCTAATAGATCAGGCACACATAGCAAAAATCTAAAAAATATCAGCCTCCTCCATAACCCCTCTAGCTGTCCTTTCCATCTCCAAGAGAAGTGTGTTTTCTGCCACCTGAGGCAAAATAAAAGTTAGTCCATTTGCTTATAATTTAGGAAAGCTAATTTTAAGGTAATCTTCACCCATTGGACTCATCTACACTTTGCACTGGGTAGTATTATGGGTATTTGTTAAACCACTAAATTTTAAGAATTTGTTCAACATTTTTCAATCTGACCACAAACAGGGAATGTGTTAAACTCACAAACAGCTAGATTTTACCTAAAAACTCCCTGCCGCTATCACACTGTTGATATGATGGTCCTGCAGTTTTTGACATCTGTTTTGTAGGACTTTTGAGCTCACATACACAGGTTACAGCTACCGGCAATCCCTGACTTCACCATGGATGTTAATATGGTACATGACTGCATTGGCCATTGACTAGCAATATCTGTCCTGAGGGTGTTGTTGGGACAAAATTTCTGCAGTCCATTTTAACAAGGACCAGCAGGACAACTGGCCCGGGGTGCTGAAATTTATTTGTGGATTTACAAGGTAAGTAATTATTTTAAACTACTCTGTCCCCTGTTTCCATATCTTGAAATCCTACACAGCTTAAATGTATATATGACTTCTGCATACAGAAGATAATCACTGCAGGCCACGTAACAAAGGCTGATGGCATTACGGTAGTGGCGGCATGGATTCATAGGTGATTTAAAAGAGAAGTAATAATTGTTGTTATTTACTACTCCTTGTACATTATTTTTTTTTTACAAGTCCTAGACAAGCACATAAAAATGTACCTACAACTTATGTACAGAACAGCTGTCAGACATAACACATTCAATAATACAATAATAATCTATGAGTAAAAACATGGTAATTGCAATGTTTGCCAATATATGACGGGACAAGATGGTTATTCCATTTCTATTCTTCCTTTCCTGATCAGGCCAATGAATTTTTCAACTGTAAATCTCGTAATCTGGTCTATGCCATCTTCTGTGACTGCCCGAAGATCTATGTTGGTCAAACTACACAAGAATTAAGGAGAAGAATGCAACAGCATCTGTCAAGCATCTCAAATGCCAAAAGTGATTGCCATAAGAACAAGACTTTGACATCGGTAGCAATCACTTCCTAGAACATCATCATGGCAGATCTACCTGCTTTAAATGTATGTGACTTGAGAGTGTACGCACCACGATCAGAGGTGGCGACATTGTAAATAAATTACTGTGTGTAGAAAGTAAATTAATTTACAAGCTTCAAAGCTTGTCTCCCAAAGGCCTAAAT
The DNA here is from genome assembly GCA_033576555.1 of Oophaga sylvatica. Lineage (NCBI taxonomy): Eukaryota > Metazoa > Chordata > Amphibia > Anura > Dendrobatidae > Oophaga > Oophaga sylvatica. The sequence continues at coordinate 471,303,160 of JARQOD010000001.1, forward strand.
GAAGAGTTGCTATTTACAGGGTATTATAAACGATTATACAGTTAGGTCCATAAATATTTGGACAGAGACAAATTTATCTAATTTTGGTTCTAGACATTACCACAATGAATTTGAAACAAACAAATCAGATGCAGTTGAAGTTCAGACTTTCAGCTTTCATTTGAGGGCATCCACATTATAAATGGATGAAGGGTTTAGGAGTTTCAGCTCCTTAACATGTGCAACCCTGTTTTTTTAAAGGGACCTAAAGCTAATTGGACAATTGACTCCAAGCTATTTCATGGACAGGTGTGGGCAATCCCTTCATTATATCATTCTCAATTAAGCAGATAAAAGGGCTGGTGTTGATTTGAGGTGTGGTGTTTGCATTTGGAAGGTTTAGCCTGTGAAGGAAACGTGGTCAAAGGAGCTCTCCATGCAGGTGAAACAAGCCATCCTTAAGCTGCAAAAAACAGAAAAAAACCCATCCGAGAAATTGCTACAACATTAGGAGTGGCAAAATCTACAGTTTGGTACATCCTGAGAAAGAAAGAAAGCACTGGTGAACTCATCAATGCAAAAAGACCTGGGCGCCCACGGAAGACAACAGTGGTGGATGATCACAGAATACTCTCCATGGTGAAGAGAAAACCCCTTCACAACAGCCAACCAAGTGAACAACACTCTCCAGGAGGTAGGCGTATCAATATCCAAATCTACCATAAAGAGAAGACTGCATGAAAGTAAGTACAGAGGGTTCACTGCACGGTGCAAGCCACTCATAAGCATCAAGAATAAAAAGGCTAGACTGGACTTTGCTAAAAAACATCTAAAAATGCAGCACAGTTCTGGAAGAACATTCTTTGGAAAGATGAAGCCAAGATCAACCTCTACCAGAAAGATGGAAAGAGAAAAGTATGGCGAAGGCGTGGTACAGCTCATGATCCAAAGCATACCACATCATCTGTAAAACACTGCGGAGGCAGTGTGATGGCTTGGGCATGCATGGCTGCCAGTGGGGTCACTAGTGTTTATTGATGATGTGACACAGGACAGAAGCAGCCGAATGAATTCTGAGGTATTCAGAGCCATACTGTGTGCTCAGATCCAGCCAAATGCAGCCAAACTGATTGGTCGTCGTTTCATACTACAGATGGACAATGACCCAAAACAAAAAGCCAAAGCAACCCAGGAGTTTATTAAAGCAAAGAAGTGGAATATTCTTGAATGGCCAAGTCAGTCACCTGATCTTAACCCAATTGAACATGCATTTCACTTGTTAAAGACTAAACTTCAGACATAAAGGCCCACAAACAAACAACAACTGAAAACCACCGTGGTGAAGGCCTGGCAGAGCATCAAAAAGAAGGAACACAGTGTCTGGTGATGTCCATGAGTTCAAGACTTCAGACAGTCATTGCTAACAAAGGGTTTTCAACCAAGTACTAGAAATGAACATTTTATTACAATTATTTAATCTGTCCAATTACTTTTGGTCCCTTTAAAAACAGGGTGGCACATGTTAAGGAGCTGAAACTCCTAAACCCTTCATCCAATTTTAATGTGGATACCCTCAAATGAAAGCTGAAAGTCTGAACTTCAACTGCATCTGATTTTTTTTGTTTCAAATTCATTGTGGTAATGTCTAGAACTAAATTAGATAAATGTTGTCTCTGTCCAAATATTTATGGACCTAACTGTAGGTTTTTTTTTTTTTGCATGCTATCTAGTTGACCTTCTATCTATGATTAAACCACCCTTTGTTGGGGGCTTAACTAGACATTTGATGGTATTGAATCCTGCCCATACTATTTAGGGCATATGGGAGTTCGATTCTTTTGCTCGTCATCACATCAAACCATTGGGTATGCCTAATTAATGAATCGTGAGCATGTAAGCTATTGGTACACATAACCTTGATTCTGGACCATATATGGACATTGTAAATAAATACTGTGTATAGAAAGTAAATGGATCTACAAGCTTCAAAGCTTGTCTCCCAAAGGCCTAAATGAAGAGTTGTTATAATAATTTTTTTTTTTTTTTTACCTAATCTGTTACTGCTTGTAAATATTTGGGCGTGCTATCTAGTTGACCCTCTATCTCTGTATGCTATGATTAAACCACCCTTTGTTGGGGGCTTACCTAGATATTTGATGGTACATGGTGATTATTGAATCCTGCCCATACTAATTAGGGCAATGGGAGTTCGATACTTTTGCTCGTCATCACATCAAACCATTGGGTATGATTAACTAATGAAATCGCGAGCATATAAGCTATTGGTAAACATAACCTCTATTCTAGATCATATAAGTTGCATGTGCTCTGTCGGCCATCTTACTACACCTGTAGTGAGGTGGGGAGGATACACCCTTTTGCCATCCAGCGCCATGTTATTTCATCACTTCCTGTTTTTGTCCTGTGTCTGGGGGGAACGCTCCATGCAGCTGCTGTGAGTTTTAATCAATATTTTATATATATAAATACCTTGAATCCTGCTTTATCACCATCTCTGCCCCTGATGAAGCCATTTCATATGGCGACACGGTCGGGCTCTATCCCGCCTATTAACCCCTGGTTTGGTAACCTGGTCATGCCTCTAACATGAGATCCCCCCTATAGCTGTGTTACTTTGTTATTTTGTGCACTAGATTAGGACAACTGCTATACCATTTGCTGCATTTCTTGTGCACTAGACTTGGGCTGCATCATTTTGTTCACTAGATTAAGGACAACTGTTATATCATTTGCTGCATTACTTTGTGACTTTGTGCACTAGATTAAGGACAGTTGCTATACCATTTGCTGCATTATTTTGTGCACTAGACTAGGGCTGCATCACTTTGTGCACTAGATTAAGGACAACTGTTATATTATTTGCTGCATTATTTTGTGTATTAGACAACTGTTATACTATCTGCTATGCTAAGATCTACTTGATATATTAATCTTTATGAGTAGACCTATTCACATCTGATCTGTATTAGTCTATAGCAATTTGTTTGTATTGCTTTACCATCTCATATTGTCCTTGCTTACCTGTTTTTTTTTTTTGCAGCAATTTGAGGACTAATTGTTCCTCTCTGGTCCTGTCTTCATTTTGGCCTTTGGGGTGATTATGCTCTAAGTATACTACCATGTTTGGCTGAGGTTTCCATATATATTTCATCTAAGTGTATTGTATTATACAGATAGGGGTTATAGGGGTTTATTGTTCCTGTTATGGGGCTTTGTGCCTTGTTTTAATTGTTTTTAATGACTACAGTGTGGTTTTGCAGTTTTTTCAATTAAAATATTTTCTAATTGTTATGATTTATTTTTGGCATCCCTGGTGTCCTGGTATGTACTCTTTCTTGTCTTTCTAGCATTACTATTACATACCCCAGGTTGATGCCTTTCTATAAGTATTTCTGAATGGTGCCCTCCACTGTTGTTTTGGTTTCTAAAAACATGGTAACACTTCATCATTAGATGTTCATAATAAAACATACAGTTAGGTCCATAAATATTTGGACAGAGACAACATTTATCTAATTTGGTTCTAGACATTACCACAATGAATTTGAAACAAAACAAATCAGATGCAGTTGAAGTTCAGACTTTCAGCTTTCATTTGAGGGTATCCACATTAAAATTGGATGAAGGGTTTAGGAGTTTCAGCTCCTTAACATGTGCCACCCTGTTTTTAAAGGGACCAAAAGTAATTGGACAGATTAAATAATTGTAAATAAAATGTTCATTTCTAGTACTTGGTTGAAAACCCTTTGTTAGCAATGACTGCCTGAAGTCTTGAACTCATGGACATCACCAGACACTGTTTCCTTCTTTTTGATGCTCTGCCAGGCCTTCACCACGGTTGGTTTTCAGTTGTTGTTTGTTTGTGGCCTTTCTGTCTGAAGTTTAGTCTTTAACAAGTGAAATGCATGTTCAATTGGGTTGAGATCAGGTGACTGACTTGGCCATTCAAGAATATTCCACTTCTTTGCTTTAATAAACTCCTGGGTTGCTTTGGCTTTATGTTTTGGGTCATTGTCCATCTGTAGTATGAAACGACGACCAATCAGTTTGGCTGCATTTGGCTGGATCTGAGCACACAGTATGGCTCTGAATACCTCAGAATTCATTCGCTGTTCTGACCTGTGTCACATCATCAATAAACACTAGTGACCCAGTGCCACTGGCAGCCATGCATGCCCAAGCCATCACACTGCTTCCGCCATGTTTTACAGATGATGTGGTAGTGCTTTGGATCATGAGCTGTACCACGCCTTCGCCATACTTTTCTCTTTTCCATCATTTCTAGTAGAGGTTGATCTTGGTTTCATCTGTCCAAAGAATGTTCTTCCAGAACTGTGCTGGCTTTTTTAGATGTTTTTTACCAAAGTCCAGCCTAGCCTTTTTATTCTTGATTCTTATGAGTGGCTTGCACCGTGCAGTGAACCCACTGTATTTAATTTCATGCAGTCTTCTCTTTATGGTAGATTTGGATATTGATACGCCTATCTCCTGGAGAGTGTTGTTCACTTGGTTGGCTGTTGTGAAGGGGTTTCTCTTCACCATGGAGAGTATTCTGCGATCATCCACCACTGTTGTCTTCCGTGGGCGCCCAGTCTTTTTGCATTGATGAGTTCACCAGTGCTTTCTTTCTTTCTCAGAATGTACCAAACTGTAGATTTTGCACTCCTAAAGTTGTAGCAGTTTCTCGGATGGGTTTTTTTCTGTTTTTTGCAGCTTAAGGATAGCTTGTTTCACCTGCATGGAGAGCTCCTTTGACCGCATGTTTCCTTCACAGCTAAACCTTCCCAAAAGCAAACACCACACCTCAAATCAACACCAGCCCTTTTATCTGCTTAATTGAGAATGATATAATGAAGGGATTGCCCACACCTGTCCATGAAATAGCCTTGGAGTCAATTGTCCAATTACTTTGGTCCCTTTAAAAACAGGGTGGCACATGTTAAGGAGCTGAAACTCCTAAACCCTTCATCCAATTTTAATGTGGATACCCTCAAATGAAAGCTGAAAGTCTAACTTCAACTGCATCTGATTTGTTTTGTTTCAAATTCATTGTGGTAATGTCTAGAACCAAAATTAGATAAATGTTGTCTCTGTCCAAATATTTATGGACCTAACTGTACTATAGAATTATAACAGACTAAGTAAAACATACTATAGAATTGCAACAGACTAAGAAGCTTAAAATAAGTTACTTCCACTACCTTAAAGATTACTTTTTATCATCTCTATTATTTTAACTAATTTTCAAAACTGACAGTCACTACTTTTGATTATTGGGTCTTAAAGCCTAAATAATTAAATTATGAATCATTACTTCACCCATTGCTATACTTTCTTAAAATACATGTATTACATTTACTTTCCAGCTACTTTCCTAAATTATGAGCTAATAGATCAGGCACACATAGCAAAAATATAAAAAATATCTGCCTCCTCCATAACCCCTCTAGCTGTCCTTTCCATCTCCAAGAGAAGTGTGTTTTCTGCCACCTGAGGCAAAACAAAAAGTTAGTCCATTTGCTTATAATTTAGGAAAGCTAATTTTAAGGTAATCTTCACCCATTGGACTCAACTAGACTTTGTACTTGGTAATATTATGGGTATTTGTTAAACCACTAAGTTTTTAAAGAATTTGTTCAACATTATTGCAAATCTGACCACAAAACAGGGAATGTGTTGAAACTCACAAACAGCTAGATTTTACCTAAAAAATCCCTGCCGCTATTCACACTGTTGATATGATGGTCCTGCAGGTTTTTGACATCTGTTTTGTAGGACTTTTGAGCTTCACCATACACAGGTTACAGCTACCGGCAATCCCTGACTTCACCATGGATGTAATATGGTACATGACTGCATTGGCCATTGACTAGCAATATCTGTCCTGAGGGTGTTGTTGGGACAAAATTGCTGCAGTCCATTTTAACAAGGACCAGCAGGACAACTGGGCTGGTGATGCTGAAATTTACTTGTGGATTTACAAGGTAAGTAATTATTTTAACTACTCTGTCCCCTGTTTCCATATCTTGAAATCCTACACAGCTTAAAATGTATATATGACTTCTGCATACAGAAGATAATCACTGCAGGCCACGTAACAAAGGCTGATGGCATTACGGAGTGGCGGCATGGATTCATAGTTGATTTAAAAGAGAAGTAATAATGGTTGGTTATTTACTACTCCTTGTAATTATTTTTTTTACAAGTCCTAGACAAGCACATAAAAATGTACCTACAACTTATGTACAGAACAGCTGTCAGACATAACACATTCAATAATACAATAATAATCTATGAGTAAAAAGCATGGTAACACATCATCTTTAGATGTTCATAATTAAAACATACTATAGAATTATAACAGACTAAGTAAAACTACTATAAAAAATAGAGTTACGTTCCACTACCTTAAAGATTACTTTTTATCATCTCTATTATTTTACCTAATTTTCAAAACTGACAGTCACTACTTTTGATTATTGGGTCTTAAAGCCTAATAATTAAAATTATGAATCATTACTTTCACCCATTACTATACTTTCTTAAAATACATGTATTAATTTACTTTCCAGCTACTTTTCCTAAATTATGAGCTAATAGATCAGGCACACATAGCAAAAATCTAAAAAATATACAGCCTCCTCCATAACCCCTCTAGCTGTCCTTTCCATCTCCAAGAGAAGTGTGTTTTCTGCCACCTGAGGCAAAACAAAAAGTTAGTCCATTTGCTTATAATTTAGGAAAGCTAATTTTAAGGTAATCTTCACCCATTGGACTCACTAGACTTTGTACTTGGTAATATTATGGGTATTTGTTAAACCACTAAGTTTTTAAAGAATTTGTTCAACATTATTCAAATCTGACCACAAAGCAGGGAATGTGTTAAACTCACAAACAGCTAGATTTTACCTAAAAACTCCCTGCCGCTATCACACTGTTGATATGATGGTCCTGCAGGTTTTTGACATCAGTTTTGTAGGACTTTTGAGCTCACCATACACAGGTTACAGCTACCGGCAATCCTGACTTCACCATAAATGTTAATATGGTACATGACTGCATTGGCCATTGACTAGCAATATCTGTCCTGAGGGTGTTGTTGGGACAAAATTTCTGCAGTCCATTTTAACAAGGACCAGCAGGACAACTGGGCCGGTGATGCTGAATTTATTTGTGGATTTACAAGGTAAGTAATTATTTTAACTACTCTGTCCCCTGTTTCCATATCTTGAAATCCTACACAGCTTAAAATGTATATATGACTTCTGCATACAGAAGATAATCACTGCAGGCCACTAACAAAGGCTGATGGCATTACCGGAGTGCGCATGGATTCATAGGTGATTTAAAAGAGAAGTAATAATTGTTGGTTATTTACTACTCCTTGTACATTATTTTTTTTTACAAGTCCTAGACAAGCACATAAAAATGTACCTACAACTTATGTACAGAACAGCTGTCAGACATAACACATTCAATAATACAATAATAATCTATGAGTAAAAACATGGTAACACATTCATCTTTAGATGTTCATAATTAAAACATACTATAGAATTATAACAGACTAAGTAAAACATACTATAGAATTGCAACAGACTAAGAAGCTTAAAAATAAGTTACTTCCACTACCTTAAAGATTGCTTTTTATCATCTCTATTATTTTACCTAATTTTCAAAACTGACAGTCACTACTTTTGATTATTGGGTCTTAAAGCCTAAATAATTAAAATTATGAAATCTTCTTTCACCCATTCTATACTTCTTAAAATACATGTATTACTTTACTTTCCAGCTACTTTCCTAAATTATGAGTATAGATCAGGCACACATAGCAAAAATCTAAAAAATATCGCCTCCTCCATAACCCCTCTAGCTGTCCTTTCATCTCCAAGAGAAGTGTGTGTTTGCTAGCACCTGAGGCAAACATAAAAGTTAGTCCATTTGCTTATATTTAGGAAAGCTATTTTAAGGTAATCTTCACCCATTGGACTCACTAGACTTTTACTTGGTAGTATTATGTGTATTTGTTAAACACTCAATAAGTTTTAAAGAATTTGTTCAACATTATTCAAATCTGACCACAAAACAGGGAATGTGTTATTAACTCCCAAACAGCTAGATTTTACCTAAATATTCCTGCCGCTATACACTGTGATATGGATAGGTCCTGCAGGTTTTTGACATCTGTTTTGTAGGACTTTTGAGCTCACCATACACAGGTATTACAGCTACCGGCAATCCCTGACTTCACATGGATTTAATATAGGTACATGACTGCATTGGCTTTGATTAGCAAATCGGTCCTGAGGGTGTTGTTGGGACAAAATTGCTGCAGTCCATTTTAACAAGGACAGCAAGGACAATGGGACGGTGATGCTGAAATTTATTTGTGGTATTACAAGGTAAGTAATTATTTTAACTACTCTGTCCCCTGTTTTCATATCTTGAAATCCTACACAGCTTAAAATGTATATATGACTTCTGCATACAGATAGATAATCACTGCAGTGCCACGTAACAAAGGCTGATGGCATTACCGGAGTGGCGGCATGGATTCATAGATGATTTAAAAGAGAAGTAATAATGGTTGGTTATTTACTACTCCTTGTATATTATTTTTTTTTACAAGTCCTAGACAAGCACATTAAAATGTACCTACAACTTATGTACAGAACAGCTGTCAGACATAACACATTCAATAATACAATAATAATCTATGAGTAAAACATGGTAACACATCATCTTTAGATGTTCATAATTAAAACATACTATAGAATTATAACAGACTAAGTAAAACATACTATAGAATTGTAACAGACTAAGAAGCTTAAAAATAAGTTACTTCCACTACCTTAAAGATTACTTTTTATCATCTCTATATTTTACCTAATTTTCAAAACTGACAGTCACTACTTTTGATTATTGGGTCTAAAGCCTAGATAATTAGTGTTGAGCGATACGATACTGCAAATATCGGGTATCGGCCGATATTAGCTGTATCGGGCTTTCGATTCCGAGTACCGATATTTTCGTCATATCGGATACCAGAATCGGGATTGTCACTGTCACTGTCTGTGTCCGTCGGTCGGGTCTGTCACTGGTCAGTGTCCGTCGGTCGGGTCTGTCAGGAGTCAGCGGCACTTACCTGGTAGAAGATCTCCGGCAGTCACGGCCTGGACTGCTTCATGGCCGCCATCATCTTTCCCCGGCGGTCACATGCAGTTTCTCGCGATAACTGCAGTGACTGCTGGGTAATCCGGCCGTAAAGCAGTCAGTCCGATGACGTCACCGCCGGGGAAGCAGGTAATCAGCTGTGCTGCGTCGCGATGACAGGCTCTGCCTGTCATTGCGATGTAGCAGAGCTGGATCGTCGTGTGGACAGTCATTACTATGGACTGCGTCGGACAGGTGGTATACTGTTGGTTTGTTTTTTCTTTTTTACAGGAGATCGATGGCGTCGCAGGAATGAGAGTACAATAAAAGAAATGAAAACTGTGTTGTCTCTTTTATTTCATTAAAATACTTTTTTCTTGCTTTGTCTTTTTTTTATGCATTTAATAACTTTGGGATTAATAATGGATCGGTGTCTTATTGACGCCTCTCCATTATTAACCGGGCTTATTGTCACCGTGCAATCAACGGTGACATTAACCCCTTATTACCCCGCTTGCCACCGCTACAGGGCAAGTGGGAAGAGCCGGGTAAAGTGCCACAATTGGCACATCTTTTGATGCGCCAAATGTGGGGCTGCTGTAGCCTGGTATTATCAGGCTGTTGAGGGCCAAAATCCATGGGCCTTGACAGTCTTTTAATACCAGGCCGCAGCAGTCTGCATTTTACTTGGCTGATTAACAAAAATAGGGGGACCCCTACGCCGTTTTTTTTTCGAGGGGATCCCCTATTTTTGTTAACCAGCCAAGCTAAGCAGACTGCTGTGGCCTGGTATTATCAGGCTTGCAAGGTCCATGGATATTGGATCCTTACCAGCCTGAAAAACCAGGCCTCAGCGGTCTGCTTCATCTGGCTGGTTAACAAAAATAGGGGGGACCCCACGCCATTTTTTATTCGAAGGGAACCCCTATTTTTGTTAATCAATTCCCTCTGACGTCACTGATTGTGTCCCTGGCTGACCTGAAGTGAAAGTGGAAAGCAATCAATTAAGCTTTCCACTTCCTCTCCTGTCAGCCAGGAGAGGAACTTATTCATTTGGGGGTTTACTGTGAGGCTGCAGCATTAGCTGCGGTCCCTGCAGTAAACATTAACCCTTTCTGAAGGATTACACCTTGGGACCTGACTGTGCATGGGATAGGTAAGAATAATTTTGCTTTTTTATTTTATTTTTATTACAGGAAATGGTTTTTGCAGTCAAATAAAAGATGGTCAAAAACATGTGTCTTTATTTCATTAAAATGATTTTTAATTAAAGTGTGTGTGTTTTATTTTTATTTCATGCAATAGGATTAATAATTGATAGTTGTCTAATTGACAGCTCTCAATTATTAACCTGGCTTAAGGTCACCTTTCAATTGCAATGTGGCTTTAACCCCTTATTAACCCATTCGCCACCGCTACAGGGCAATGGGAATAGACGGGCAAAGTGCCAGAAAGGGCGAATCTAATTATAGATTTGTCTTTTCTGGGGTGTCTGGGGGCAGATGTTAGTAGCCAGGGGGGGGCCAAAAATAATGGTCCCTCTCTGGGCTATTATTATCTGCCCCCATTCGCTGGCTTTGTCTGTCTGGTTGCGAAAATAGGGCGGGAGCCCACGCATTTTTTTTAAACAATTTTACACCTCATATATATATATATATATATACATGTCATTGAATTTGTGACACATATATATATATATTTATATTTATAGTTCATACACTTCTACATAGTATAATAGCCGCTAATTCAATTGCAGGCTTTTGTGAAAATGCAGAACCCGACATGAAATGACACTTGGTGTACATAGGGTTAACCATGTCTTTTCATGTCCTTTGCTATCTGATTTGCACAAACAATTACATCAGTCTATGTGTGCAAAATTTCACACCTGTAGGGGTTAATTAAAGGTGTAAATTCGTAGCAAAAAAGTCAGTTTTTTTTACAACGAATTTACACCTTTAATTAACCCCTACAGGTGTGAAATTTTGCACACATAGACTGATGTAATTGTTTGTGCAAATCAGATAGCAAAGGACATGAAAAGACATGGTTAACCCTATGTACACCAAGTGTCATTTCATGTCGGGTGCTTCTGTCTTTTCACAGAAGCCGGCTTTACCCGGCAATTGAATCAGAGGATATTTTACTATGTAGAAGTGTATAAACTATACATATATGTATATATATATGTCACAATGACATGTATATATATATGTATTCTATGTGTGTATATTTAGTGTTTACAAGGAAATAAAGGTTTTTTTTTAGTTGCGATATTTTGTTCCCATAGACTTACATGGGACTTCCGGTATCGGAATCGGATATCGCCGATATTTAGTGATATCGGCGATACCATTCCGATCCGATATTTTTAGATATCGAGCAGTATCGCTCAACACTACTAGATAATTAAAATTATGAATCATTATTTTCACCCATTACTATACTTTCTTAAAATACATGTATTACATTTACTTTCCAGCTACTTTTCCAAAATTATGAGCTAATAGATCAGGCACACATAGCAAAAATCTAAAAAATATCAGTCTCCTCCATAACCCCTCTAGCTGTCCTTTCCATCTCCAAGAGAAGAGTGTTTTCTGCCACCTGAGGCAAAACAAAAAGTTAGTCCATTTGCTTATAATTTAGAAAAGCTAATTTTAAGGTAATCTTCACCCATTGGACTCATCTATACTTTGTACTGGGTAGTATTATGGGTATTTGTTAAACCACTAAGTTTTTAAAGAATTTGTTCAACATTATTCAAATCTGACCACAAATCAGGGAATGTTTTAAACTCACAAACAGCTAGATTTTACCTAAAAACTCCCTGCTGCTATCACACTGTTGATATGATGGTCCTGTAGGTTTTTGACATCTGTTTTGTAGGACATTTAAGCTCACCATACACAGGTTACAGCTACCGGCAATCCCTGACTTCACCATGGATGTTAATATGGCACATGACTGCATTGGCCATTGACTAGCAATATCTGTCCTGAGGGTTTTGTTGGGACAAAATTGCTGCAGTCCATTTTAACAAGGACCAGCAGGACAACTGGGCCGGTGATGCTGAAATTTATTTGTGGATTTACAAGGTAAGTAATTATTTTAACTACTCTGTCCCCTGTTTCCTTATCTTGAAATCCTACACAGCTTAAAATGTATATATGACTTCTGCATACAGAAGATTATCACTGCAGGCCACGTAACAAAGGGTAATGGCATTACCGGAGTGGCGGCATGGATTTATAGGTGATTTTAAAAGTGAAGTAATAATTGTTGGTTATTTACTACTCATTGTACATTATTTTTTTTTCAAGTCCTAGACAAGCACATAAAAATGTACCTACAACTTATGTACAGAACAGCTGTCAGACATAACACATTCAATAACACAATAATAATAATCTATGAGTAAAAACATGGTAACACATCATCTTTAGATGTTCATAAATAAAAAATACTATAGAATTATAACAGGCTAAGAAGCTTAAAAATAAGTTACTTCCACTACCTTAAACATTACTTTTTATCATCTCTATTATTTTACCTAATTTTCAAAACTGACAGTCACTACTTTTGATTATTGGGTCTTAAAGCCTAAATAATTAAAATTATGAATTACTATTTTCACCCATTACTATGCTTTCTTAAAATACATGTATTACTTTTACTTTCCAACTACTTTTCCTAAATTATGAGCTAATACATCAGGCACACATAGCAAAAATCTAAAAAATATCAGCCTCCTCCATAACCCCTCTAGCTGTCCTTTCCATCTCCAAGAGAAGTGTGTTTTCTGTCACCTGAGGCAAAATAAAAAGTTAGTCCATTTGCTTATAATTTAGGAAAGCTAATTTTAAGGTAATCATCACCCATTGGACTCATCTAGACTTTGTACTTGGTAGTATTATGGGTTTTTGTTAAACCACTAAGTTTTTAAAGAATTTGTTCAACATTATTCAAATCTGACCACAAAGCAGGGAATGTGTTAAACTCACAAACAGCTAGATTTTACCTAAAAACTCCTTTCCGCTATCACACTGTTGATATGATGGTCCTGCAGGTTTTTGACATCTGTTTTGTAGGACTTTTGAGCTCACCATACACAGGTTACAGCTACCGGCAATCCCTGACTTCACCATGGATGTTAATATGGTACATGACTGCATTGGCCATTGACTAGCAATATCTGTCCTGAGGGTGTTGTTGGGACAAAATTGCTGCAGTCCATTTTAACAAGGACCAGCAGGACAACTGGGCCGGTGATGCTGAAATTTATTTGTGGATTTACAAAGTAAGTAATTATTTTAACTACTCTGTCCCCTGTTTCCATATCTTGAAATCGTACACAGCTTAAAATGTATATATGACTTCTGCATACAGAAGATAATCACTGCAGGCCACGTAACAAAGGCTGATGGCATTACAGGAGTGGCGGCATGGATTCATAGGTGATTTAAAAGAGAAGTAATAATTGTTGGTTATTTACTACTCCTTGTACATTATTTTTTTTACAAGTCCTAGACAAGCACATAAAAATGTACCTACAACTTATGTACAGAACAGCTGTCAGACATAACACATTCAATAACATAATAATAATCTATGAGTAAAAACATGGTAACATCATCTTTAGATGTTCATAATTAAAACATACTGTAGAATTATAACAGACTAAGTAAAACATACTATAGAATTATAACAGACTAAGAAGCTTAAAATAAGTTACTTCCACTACCTTAAAGATTACTTTTAATCATCTCTATTATTTTACCTAATTTTCAAAACTGACAGTCACTACTTTTGATTATTGGGTCTTAAAGCCTAGATAATTAAAATTATGAATCATTATTTTCACCCATTACTATACTTTCTGAAAATACATGTATTACATTTACTTTCCAGCTACTTTTCCTAAATTATGAGCTAATACATCAGGCACACATAGCAAAAATCTAAAAAATATCAGCCTCCTCCATAACCCCTCTAGCTGTCCTTTCCATCTCCAAGAGAAGTGTGTTTCTGCCACCTGAGGCAAAATAAAAAGTTAGTCCATTTGCTTATAATTTAGGAAAGCTAATTTTAAGGTAATCTTCACCCATTGGACTCATCTACACTTTGCACTGGGTAGTATTATGGGTATTTGTTAAACCACTAAATTTTAAAGAATTTGTTCAACATTATTCAAATCTGACCACAAAGCAGGAATGTGTTAAACTCACAAACAGCTAGATTTTACCTAAAAACTCCCTGCCGCTATCACACTGTTGATATGATGGTCCTGCAGTTTTTGACATCTGTTTTGTAGGACTTTTGAGCTCAGCATACACAGGTTACAGCTACCGGCAATCCCTGACTTCACCATGGATGTTAATATGGTACATGACTGCATTGGCCATTGACTAGCAATATCTGTCCTGAGGGTGTTGTTGGGACAAAATTTCTGCAGTCCATTTTAACAAGGACCAGCAGGACAACTGGGCCGGTGATGCTGAAATTTATTTGTGGATTTACAAGGTAAGTAATTATTTTAACTACTCTGTCCCCTGTTTCCATATCTTGAAATCCTACACAGCTTAAAATGTATATATGACTTCTGCATACAGAAGATAATCACTGCAGGCCACGTAACAAAGGCTGATGGCATTACCGGAGTGGCGGCATGGATTCATAGGTGATTTAAAAGAGAAGATAATAATTGTTGATTATTTACTACTCCTTGTACATTATTTTTTTTTACAAGTCCTAGACAAGCACATAAAAATGTACCTACAACTTATGTACAGAACAGCTGTCAGACATAACACATTCAATAATACAATAATAATCTATGAGTAAAAACATGGTAATTGCAATGTTTGCCAATATATGACGGGACAAGATGGTTATTCCATTTCTATTCTTCCTTTCCTGATCAGGCCCAATGAATTTTTCAACTGTAAATCTCGTAATCTGGTCTATGCCATCTTCTGTGACTGCCCGAAGATCTATGTTGGTCAAACTACACAAGAATTAAGGAGAAGAATGCAACAGCATCTGTGAAGCATCTCAACTGCCAAAAGTGATTGCCATAAGAACAAGACTTTGACATCGGTAGCAAGTCACTTCCTAGAACATCATCATGGCAGATCTACCTGCTTTAAATGTATGTGACTTGAGAGTGTACGCACCACGATCAGAGGTGGCGACATTGTAAATAAATTACTGTGTGTAGAAAGTAAATTAATTACAAGCTTCAAAGCTTGTCTCCCAAAGGCCTAAATGAAGAGTTGCTATTTACAGGGTATTATAAACGATTATACAGTTAGGTCCATAAATATTTGGACAGAGACAATATTTATCTAATTTTGGTTCTAGACATTACCACAATGAATTTTAAACAAAACAAATCAGATGCAGTTGAAGTTCAGACTTTCAGCTTTCATTTGAGGGCATCCACATTATAATTGGATGAAGGGTTTAGGAGTTTCAGCTCCTTAACATGTGCAACCCTGTTTTTAAAGGGACCTAAAGCAAATTGGACAATTGACTCCAAGGCTATTTCATGGACAGGTGTGGGCAATCCCTTCATTATATCATTCTCAATTAAGCAGATAAAAGGGCTGGTGTTGATTTGAGGTGTGGTGTTTGCATTTGGAAGGTTTAGCTGTGAAGAAAACATGTGGTCTAAGGAGCTCTCCATGCAGGTGAAACAAGCCATCCTTAAGCTGCAAAAACAGAAAAAACCCATCCGAGAAATTGCTACAACATTAGGAGTGGCAAAATCTACAGTTTGGTACATCCTGAGAAAGAAAAAAAGCACTGGTGAACTCATCAATGCAAAAAGACCTGGGCGCCCACGGAAGACAACAGTGGTGGATGATCGCAGAATACTCTCCATGGTGAAGAGAAACCCCTTCACAACAGCCAACCAAGTGAACAACACTCTCCAGGAGGTAGGCGTATCAATATCCAAATCTACCATAAAGAGAAGACTGCATGAAAGTAAATACAGAGGGTTCACTGCACGGTGCAAGCCACTCATAAGCATCAAGAATAAAAAGGCTAGACTGGACTTTGCTAAAAAACATCTAAAAATGCAGCACAGTTCTGGAAGAACATTCTTTGGACAGATGAAGCCAAGATCAACCTCTACCAGAAAGATGGAAAGAGAAAAGTATGGCGAAGGCGTGGTACAGCTCATGATCCAAAGCATACCACATCATCTGTAAAACACTGCGGAGGCAGTGTGATGGCTTGGGCATGCATGGCTGCCAGTGGCACTGGGTCACTAGTGTTTATTGATGATGTGACACAGGACAGAAGCAGCCGAATGAATTCTGAGGTATTCAGAGCCATACTGTGTGCTCAGATCCAGCCAAATGCAGCCAAACTGATTGGTCGTCGTTTCATACTACAGATGGACAATGACCCAAAACATAAAGCCAAAGCAACCCAGGAGTTTATTAAAGCAAAGAAGTGGAATATTCTTGAATGGCCAAGTCAGTCACCTGATTTTAACCCAATTGAACATGCATTTCACTTGTTAAAGACTAAACTTCAGACATAAAGGCCCACAAACAAACAACAACTGAAAACCACCGTGGTGAAGGCCTGGCAGAGCATCAAAAAGAAGGAAACACAGTGTCTGGTGATGTCCATGAGTTCAAGACTTCAGACAGTCATTGCTAACAAAGGGTTTTCAACCAAGTACTAGAAATGAACATTTTATTTACAATTATTTAATCTGTCCAATTACTTTTGGTCCCTTTAAAAACAGGGTGGCACATGTTAAGGAGCTGAAACTCCTAAACCCTTCATCCAATTTTAATGTGGATACCCTCAAATGAAAGCTGAAAGTCTGAACTTCAACTGCATCTGATTTGTTTTGTTTCAAATTCATTGTGGTAATGTCTAGAACCAAAATTAGATAAATGTTGTCTCTGTCCAAATATTTATGGACCTAACTGTAGGTTTTTTTTTTTTTTGCATGCTATCTAGTTGACCTTCTATCTATGATTAAACCACCCTTTGTTGGGGGCTTAACTAGACATTTGATGGTATTGAATCCTGCCCATACTATTTAGGGCATATGGGAGTTCGATTCTTTTGCTCGTCATCACATCAAACCATTGGGTATGCCTAATTAATGAAATCGTAAGCATGTAAGCTATTGGTACACATAACCTTGATTCTGGACCATATATGGACATTGTAAATAAATTACTGTGTATAGAAAGTAAATGGATCTACAAGCTTCAAAGCTTGTCTCCCAAAGGCCTAAATGAAGAGTTGTTATAATAATTTTTTTTTTTTTTTACCTAATCTGTTACTGCTTGTAAATATTTGGGCGTGCTATCTAGTTGACCCTCTATCTCTGTATGCTATGATTAAACCACCCTTTGTTGGGGGCTTACCTAGATATTTGATGGTACATGGTGATTATTGAATCCTGCCCATACTAATTAGGGCAAATGGGAGTTCGATACTTTTGCTCGTCATCACATCAAACCATTGGGTATGATTAACTAATGAAATCGCGAGCATATAAGCTATTGGTAAACATAACCTCTATTCTAGATCATATAAGTTGCATGTGCTCTGTCGGCCATCTTACTACACCTGTAGTGAGGTGGGGAGGATACACCCTTTTGCCATCCAGCGCCATGTTATTTCATCACTTCCTGTTTTTGTCCTGTGTCTGGGGGGAACGCTCCATGCAGCTGCTGTGAGTTTTAATCAATATTTTTATATATAAAATACCTTGAATCCTGCTTTATCACCATCTCTGCCCCTGATGAAGCCATTTCATATGGCGACACGTGTCGGGCTCTATCCCGCCTATTAACCCCTGGTTTGGTAACCTGGTCATGCCTCTAACATGAGATCCCCCCTATAGCTGTGTTACTTTGTTATTTTGTGCACTAGATTAAGGACAACTGCTATACCATTTGCTGCATTTCTTTGTGCACTAGACTTGGGCTGCATCATTTTGTTCACTAGATTAAGGACAACTGTTATATCATTTGCTGCATTACTTTGTGACTTTGTGCACTAGATTAAGGACAGTTGCTATACCATTTGCTGCATTATTTTGTGCACTAGACTAGGGCTGCATCACTTTGTGCACTAGATTAAGGACAACTGTTATATTATTTGCTGCATTATTTTGTGTATTAGACAACTGTTATACTATCTGCTATGCTAAGATCTACTTGATATATTAATCTTTATGAGTAGACCTATTCACATCTGATCTGTATTAGTCTATAGCAATTTGTTTGTATTGCTTTACCATCTCATATTGTCCTTGCTTACCTGTTTTTTTTTTTGCAGCAATTTGAGGACTAATTGTTCCTCTCTGGTCCTGTCTTCATTTTGGCCTTTGGGGTGATTATGCTCTAAGTATACTACCATGTTTGGCTGAGGTTTCCATATATATTTCATCTAAGTGTATTGTATTATACAGATAGGGGTTATAGGGGTTTATTGTTCCTGTTATGGGGCTTTGTGCCTTGTTTTAATTGTTTTTAATGACTACAGTGTGGTTTTGCAGTTTTTTCAATTAAAAAATTTTCTAATTGTTATGATTTATTTTTGGCATCCCTGGTGTCCTGGTATGTACTCTTTCTTGTCTTTCTAGCATTACTATTACATACCCCAGGTTGATGCCTTTCTATAAGTATTTCATGAATGGTGCCCTCCACTGTTGTTTTGGTTTCTAAAAACATGGTAACACTTCATCTTTAGATGTTCATAATTAAAACATACAGTTAGGTCCATAAATATTTGGACAGAGACAACATTTATCTAATTTTGGTTCTAGACATTACCACAATGAATTTGAAACAAAACAAATCAGATGCAGTTGAAGTTCAGACTTTCAGCTTTCATTTGAGGGTATCCACATTAAAATTGGATGAAGGGTTTAGGAGTTTCAGCTTCTTAACATGTGCCACCCTGTTTTTAAAGGGACCAAAAGTAATTGGACAGATTAAATAATTGTAAATAAAATGTTCATTTCTAGTACTTGGTTGAAAACCCTTTGTTAGCAATGACTGCCTGAAGTCTTGAACTCATGGACATCACCAGACACTGTTTCCTTCTTTTTGATGCTCTGCCAGGCCTTCACCACGGTGATTTTCAGTTGTTGTTTGTTTGTGGGCCTTTCTGTCTGAAGTTTAGTCTTTAACAAGTGAAATGCATGTTCAATTGGGTTGAGATCAGGTGACTGACTTGGCCATTCAAGAATATTCCACTTCTTTGCTTTAATAAACTCCTGGGTTGCTTTGGCTTTATGTTTTGGGTCATTGTCCATCTGTAGTATGAAACGACGACCAATCAGTTTGGCTGCATTTGGCTGGATCTGAGCACACAGTATGGCTCTGAATACCTCAGAATTCATTCGGCTGTTTCTGTCCTGTGTCACATCATCAATAAACACTAGTGACCCAGTGCCACTGGCAGCCATGCATGCCCAAGCCATCACACTGCTTCCGCCATGTTTTACAGATGATGTGGTATGCTTTGGATCATGAGCTGTACCACGCCTTCGCCATATTTTTCTCTTTTCATCATTTTAGTAGAGGTTGATCTTGGTTTCATCTGTCCAAAGAATGTTCTTCCAGAACTGTGCTGGCTTTTTTAGATGTTTTTTAGCAAAGTCCAGCCTAGCCTTTTTATTCTTGATTCTTATGAGTGGCTTGCACCGTGCAGTGAACCCACTGTATTTAATTTCATGCAGTCTTCTCTTTATGGTAGATTTGGATATTGATACGCCTACTCCTGGAGAGTGTTGTTCACTTGGTTGGCTGTTGTGAAGGGGTTTCTCTTCACCATGGAGAGTATTCTGCGATCATCCACCACTGTTGTCTTCCGTGGGCGCCCAGGTCTTTTTGCATTGATGAGTTCACCAGTGCTTTCTTTCTTTCTCAGAATGTACCAAACTGTAGATTTTGCCACTCCTAAAGTTGTAGCAGTTTCTGGGATGGGTTTTTTCTGTTTTTTGCAGCTTAAGGATAGCTTGTTTCACCTGCATGGAGAGCTCCTTTGACCGCATGTTTCCTTCACAGCTAAACCTTCCAAATGCAAACACCACACCTCAAATCAAACACCAGCCCTTTTATCTGCTTAATTGAGAATGATATAATGAAGGGATTGCCCACACCTGTCCATGAAATAGCCTTGGAGTCAATTGTCCAATTACTTTAGGTCCCTTTAAAAACAGGGTGGCACATGTTAAGGAGCTGAAACTCCTAAACCCTTCATCCAATTTTAATGTGGATACCCTCAAATGAAAGCTGAAAGTCTGAACTTCAACTGCATCTGATTTGTTTTGTTTCAAATTCATTGTGGTAATGTCTAGAACCAAAATTAGATAAATGTTGTCTCTGTCCAAATATTTATGGACCTAACTGTACTATAGAATTATAACAGACTAAGTAAAACATACTATAGAATTGCAACAGACTAAGAAGCTTAAAAATAAGTTACTTCCACTACCTTAAAGATTACTTTTTATCATCTCTATTATTTTAACTAATTTTCAAAACTGACAGTCACTACTTTTGATTATTGGGTCTTAAAGCCTAAATAATTAAAATTATGAATCATTACTTTCACCCATTGCTATACTTTCTTAAAATACATGTATTACATTTACTTTCCAGCTACTTTTCCTAAATTATGAGCTAATAGATCAGGCACACATAGCAAAAATATAAAAAATATCAGCCTCCTCCATAACCCCTCTAGCTGTCCTTTCCATCTCCAAGAGAAGTGTGTTTTCTGCCACCTGAGGCAAAACAAAAAGTTAGTCCATTTGCTTATAATTTAGGAAAGCTAATTTTAAGGTAATCTTCACCTATTGGACTCATCTAGACTTTGTACTTGGTAGTATTATGGGTATTTGTTAAACCACTAAGTTTTTAAAGAATTTGTTCAACATTATTCAAATCTGACCACAAAGCAGGGAATGTGTTAAACTCACAAACAGCTAGATTTTACCTAAAAACTCCTTTCCGCTATCACACTGTTGATATGATGGTCCTGCAGGTTTTTGACATCTGTTTTGTAGGACTTTTGAGCTCACCATACACAGGTTACAGCTACCGGCAATCCCTGACTTCACCATAAATGTTAATATGGTACATGACTGCATTGGCCATTGACTAGCAATATTTGTCATGAGGGTGTTGTTGGAACAAAATTGCTGCAGTCCATTTTAACAAGGACCAGCAGGACAACTGGGCCAGTGATGCTGAAATTTATTTGTGGATTTACAAGGTAAGTAATTATTTTAACTACTCTGTCCCCTGTTTCCATATCTTGAAATCCTACACAGCTTAAAATGTATATATGACTTCTGCATACAGAAGATAATCACTGCAGGCTACGTAACAATGGCTGATGGCATTACCGGAGTGGCGGCATGGATTCATAGGTGATTTAAAAGAGAATAATTGTTGGTTATTTACTACTCCTTGTACATTATTTTTTTTTACAAGTCCTAGACAAGCACATAAAAATGTACCTACAACTTATGTACAGAACAGCTGTCAGACATAACACATTCAATAACACAATAATAATCTATGAGTAAAAACATGGTAACACATCATCTTTAGATGTTCATAATTAAAAAATACTATAGAATTATTTCAGACTAAGGAGCTTAAAAATAAGTTACTTCCACTACCTTAAAGATTACTTTTTATCATCTCTATTATTTTACCTAATTTTCAAATTTGACAGTCACTACTTTTGATTATTGGGTCTTAAAGCCTAAATAATTAAAATTATGAATCATTATTTTCACCCATTACAATACTTTCTTAAAATACATGTATTACATTTACTTTCCAGCTACTTTACCTAAGTTATGAGATAATAGATCAGGCACACATAGCAAAAATCTAAAAAATATCAGCCTCCTCCATAACCCCTCTAGCTGTCCTTTCCATCTCCAAGAGAAGTGTGTTTTCTGCCACCTGAGGCAAAATAAAAAGTTAATCCATTTGCTTATAATTTAGGAAAGCTAATTTTAAGGTAATCTTCACCCATTGGACTCATCTATACTTTGTACTGGGTAGTATTATGGGTATTTGTTAAACCACTAAGTTTTTAAAGAATTTGTTCAACATTATTCAAATCTGACCACAAATCAGGGAATGTTTTAAACTCACAAACAGCTAGATTTTACCTAAAAACTCCCTGCCGCTATCACACTGTTGATATGATGGTCCTGTAGGTTTTTGACATCTGTTTTGTAGGACTTTTGAGCTCACCATACACAGGTTACAGCTACCGGCAATCCCTGACTTCACCATGGATGTTAATATGGCACATGACTGCATTGGCCATTGACTAGCAATATCTGTCCTGAGGGTGTTGTTGGGACAAAATTGCTGCAGTCCATTTTAACAAGGACCAGCAGGACAACTGGGCCGGTGATGCTGAAATTTTTTTGTTGATTTACAAGGTAAGTAATTATTTTAACTACTCTGTCCCCTGTTTCCATATCTTGAAATCCTACACAGCTTAAAATGCATATATGACTTCTGCATACAGAAGATAATCACTGCAGGCCACGTAACAAAGGCTGTTGGCATTACCGGAGTGGCGGCATGGATTCATAGGTGATTTAAAAGAGAATAATTGTTGATTATTTACTACTCCGTGTACATTATTTTTTTTTTCAAGTCCTAGACAAGCACATAAAAATGTAGCTACAACTTATGTACAGAACAGCTGTCAGACATCACACATTCAATAACACAATAATAACCTATGAGTAAAAACATCGTAACACATCATCTTTAGATGTTCATAATTAAAACATACTATATAATTATAACAGACTAAGAAGCTTAAAGATAAGTTACTTCCACTACCTTAAAGATTACTTTTTATCATCTCTATTATTTTACATAATTTTCAAAATGACAGTCACTACTTTTGATTATTGGGTTTTAAAACTTAAATAATTAAAATTATGAATCATTATTTTCACCCATTACTATACTTTCTTAAAATACATGTATTACTTTTACTTTCCAACTACTTTTCCTAAATTATGAGCTAAAAGATCAAGCACACATAGCAAAAATATAAAAAAAATCAGCCTCCTCCATAACCCCTCTAACTGTCCTTTCCATCTCCAAGAGAAGTGTGTTTTTTGCCACCTGAGGCAAAACAAAAAGTTAGTCCATTTGCTTATTATTTAGGAAAGCTAATTTTAAGGTAATCTTCACCCATTGGACTCATCTAGACTTTGTACTTGGTAGTATTATGGGTATTTGTTAAACCACTAAGTTTTTAAAGAATTTGTTCAACATTATTCAAATCTGACCACAAAACAGGGAATGTGTTAACCTCACAAACAGCTAGATTTTACCTAAAAACTCCCTGCCGCTATCACACTGTTGATATGATGGTCCTGCAGGTTTTTGACATCTGTTTTGTAGGACTTTTGAGCTCACCATACACAGGTTACAGATACCGGCAATCCCTGACTTCACCATAAATGTTAATATGATAAATGACTGCATTGGCCATTGACTAGCAATATCTGTCCTGAGGGTGTTGTTGGGACAAAATTGCTGCAGTCCATTTTAACAAGGACCAGAAGGACAACTGGGCCGGTGATGCTGAAATTTATTTGTGGATTTACAAGGTAAGTAATTATTTTAACTACTCTGTCCCCTGTTTCCATATCTTGAAATCCTAAAGAGCTTAAAATGTATATATGACTTCTGCATACAGAAGATAATCACTGCAGGCCACGTAACAAAGGCTAATGGCATTACCGGAGTGGCGGCATGGATTTATAGGTGATTTTAAAAGTGAAGTAATAATTGTTGGTTATTTACTACTCTTGTACATTATTTTTTTTTTCAAGTCCTAGACAAGCACATAAAAATGTACCTACAACTTATGTACAGAACAGCTGTCAGACATAACACATTCAATAACACAATAATAATCTATGAGTAAAAACATGGTAACACATCATATTTAGATGTTCATAGTTAAAAAATACTATAGAATTATAACAGACTAAGAAGCTTAAAAATAAGTTACTTCCACTACCTTAAAGATTACTTTTTATCATCTCTATTATTTTACCTAATTTTCAAAACTGACAGTCACTACTTTTGATTATTGGATCTTAAAGCCTAAATAATTAAAATTATGAATAACTATTTTCACCCATTACTATACTTTCTTAAAATACATGTATTACATTTACTTTCCAGCTACTTTTCCTAAATTATGAGCTAATAGATCAGGCACACATAGCAAAAATCTAAAAAATATCAGCCTCCTCCATAACCCCTCTAGCTGTCCTTTCCATCTCCAAGAGAAGTGTGTTTCTGCCACCTGAGGCAAAATAAAAAGTTAGTCCATTTGCTTATAATTTAGGAAAGCTAATTTTAAGGTAATCTTCACCCATTGGACTCATCTACACTTTGCACTGGGTAGTATTATGGGTATTTGTTAAACCACTAAATTTTAAAGAATTTGTTCAACATTATTCAAATCTGACCACAAAGCAGGGAATGTGTTAAACTCACAAACAGCTAGATTTTACCTAAAAACTCCCTGCCGCTATCACACTGTTGATATGATGGTCCTGCAGGTTTTTGACATCTGTTTTGTAGGACTTTTGAGCTCAGCATACACAGGTTACAGCTACCGGCAATCCCTGACTTCACCATGGATGTTAATATGGTACATGACTGCATTGGCCATTGACTAGCAATATCTGTCCTGAGGGTGTTGTTGGGACAAAATTTCTGCAGTCCATTTTAACAAGGACCAGCAGGACAACTGGGCCGGTGATGCTGAAATTTATTTGTGGATTTACAAGGTAAGTAATTATTTTAACTACTCTGTCCCCTGTTTCCATATCTTGAAATCCTACACAGCTTAAAATGTATATATGACTTCTGCATACAGAAGATAATCACTGCAGGCCACGTAACAAAGGCTGATGGCATTACCGGAGTGGCGGCATGGATTCATAGGTGATTTAAAAGAGAAGTAATAATTGTTGATTATTTACTACTCCTTGTACATTATTTTTTTTTACAAGTCCTAGACAAGCACATAAAAATGTACCTACAACTTGTGTACAGAACAGCTGTCAGACATAACACATTCAATAATACAATAATAATCTATGAGTAAAAACATGGTAATTGCAATGTTTGCCAATATATGACGGGACAAGATGGTTATTCCATTTCTATTCTTCCTTTCCTGATCAGGCCCAATGAATTTTTCAACTGTAAATCTCGTAATCTGGTCTATGCCATCTTCTGTGACTGCCCGAAGATCTATGTTGGTCAAACTACACAAGAATTAAGGAGAAGAATGCAACAGCATCTGTCAAGCATCTCAACTGCCAAAAGTGATTGCCATAAGAACAAGACTTTGACATCGGTAGCAAGTCACTTCCTAGAACATCATCATGGCAGATCTACCTGCTTTAAATGTATGTGACTTGAGAGTGTACGCACCACGATCAGAGGTGGCGACATTGTAAATAAATTACTGTGTGTAGAAAGTAAATTAATTTACAAGCTTCAAAGCTTGTCTCCCAAAGGCCTAAATGAAGAGTTGCTATTTACAGGGTATTATAAACGATTATACAGTTAGGTCCATAAATATTTGGACAGAGACAATATTTATCTAATTTTGGTTCTAGACATTACCACAATGAATTTTAAACAAAACAAATCAGATGCAGTTGAAGTTCAGACTTTCAGCTTTCATTTGAGGGCATCCACATTATAATTGGATGAAGGGTTTAGGAGTTTCAGCTCCTTAACATGTGCAACCCTGTTTTTAAAGGGACCTAAAGCAAATTGGACAATTGACTCCAAGGCTATTTCATGGACAGGTGTGGGCAATCCCTTCATTATATCATTCTCAATTAAGCAGATAAAAGGGCTGGTGTTGATTTGAGGTGTGGTGTTTGCATTTGGAAGGTTTAGCTGTGAAGAAAACATGTGGTCAAAGGAGCTCTCCATGCAGGTGAAACAAGCCATCCTTAAGCTGCAAAAACAGAAAAAACCCATCCGAGAAATTGCTACAACATTAGGAGTGGCAAAATCTACAGTTTGGTACATCCTGAGAAAGAAAGAAAGCACTGGTGAACTCATCAATGCAAAAAGACCTGGGCGCCCACGGAAGACAACAGTGGTGGATGATCGCAGAATACTCTCCATGGTGAAGAGAAACCCCTTCACAACAGCCAACCAAGTGAACAACACTCTCCAGGAGGTAGGCGTATCAATATCCAAATCTACCATAAAGAGAAGACTGCATGAAAGTAAATACAGAGGGTTCACTGCACGGTGCAAGCCACTCATAAGCATCAAGAATAAAAAGGCTAGACTGGACTTTGCTAAAAAACATCTAAAAATGCAGCACAGTTCTGGAAGAACATTCTTTGGACAGATGAAGCCAAGATCAACCTCTACCAGAAAGATGGAAAGAGAAAAGTATGGCGAAGGCGTGGTACAGCTCATGATCCAAAGCATACCACATCATCTGTAAAACACTGCGGAGGCAGTGTGATGGCTTGGGCATGCATGGCTGCCAGTGGCACTGGGTCACTAGTGTTTATTGATGATGTGACACAGGACAGAAGCAGCCGAATGAATTCTGAGGTATTCAGAGCCATACTGTGTGCTCAGATCCAGCCAAATGCAGCCAAACTGATTGGTCGTCGTTTCATACTACAGATGGACAATGACCCAAAACATAAAGCCAAAGCAACCCAGGAGTTTATTAAAGCAAAGAAGTGGAATATTCTTGAATGGCCAAGTCAGTCACCTGATCTTAACCCAATTGAACATGCATTTCACTTGTTAAAGACTAAACTTCAGACATAAAGGCCCACAAACAAACAACAACTGAAAACCACCGTGGTGAAGGCCTGGCAGAGCATCAAAAAGAAGGAAACACAGTGTCTGGTGATGTCCATGAGTTCAAGACTTCAGACAGTCATTGCTAACAAAGGGTTTTCAACCAAGTACTAGAAATGAACATTTTATTTACAATTATTTAATCTGTCCAATTACTTTTGGTCCCTTTAAAAACAGGGTGGCACATGTTAAGGAGCTGAAACTCCTAAACCCTTCATCCAATTTTAATGTGGATACCCTCAAATGAAAGCTGAAAGTCTGAACTTCAACTGCATCTGATTTGTTTTGTTTCAAATTCATTGTGGTAATGTCTAGAACCAAAATTAGATAAATGTTGTCTCTGTCCAAATATTTATGGACCTAACTGTAGGTTTTTTTTTTTTTGCATGCTATCTAGTTGACCTTCTATCTATGATTAAACCACCCTTTGTTGGGGGCTTAACTAGACATTTGATGGTATTGAATCCTGCCCATACTATTTAGGGCATATGGGAGTTCGATTCTTTTGCTCGTCATCACATCAAACCATTGGGTATGCCTAATTAATGAAATCGTAAGCATGTAAGCTATTGGTACACATAACCTTGATTCTGGACCATATATGGACATTGTAAATAAATTACTGTGTATAGAAAGTAAATGGATCTACAAGCTTCAAAGCTTGTCTCCCAAAGGCCTAAATGAAGAGTTGTTATAATAATTTTTTTTTTTTTTTTTACCTAATCTGTTACTGCTTGTAAATATTTGGGCGTGCTATCTAGTTGACCCTCTATCTCTGTATGCTATGATTAAACCACCCTTTGTTGGGGGCTTACCTAGATATTTGATGGTACATGGTGATTATTGAATCCTGCCCATACTAATTAGGGCAAATGGGAGTTCGATACTTTTGCTCGTCATCACATCAAACCATTGGGTATGATTAACTAATGAAATCGCGAGCATATAAGCTATTGGTAAACATAACCTCTATTCTAGATCATATAAGTTGCATGTGCTCTGTCGGCCATCTTACTACACCTGTAGTGAGGTGGGGAGGATACACCCTTTTGCCATCCAGCGCCATGTTATTTCATCACTTCCTGTTTTTGTCCTGTGTCTGGGGGGAACGCTCCATGCAGCTGCTGTGAGTTTTAATCAATATTTTATATATATAAATACCTTGAATCCTGCTTTATCACCATCTCTGCCCCTGATGAAGCCATTTCATATGGCGACACGTGTCGGGCTCTATCCCGCCTATTAACCCCTGGTTTGGTAACCTGGTCATGCCTCTAACATGAGATCCCCCCTATAGCTGTGTTACTTTGTTATTTTGTGCACTAGATTAAGGACAACTGCTATACCATTTGCTGCATTTCTTTGTGCACTAGACTTGGGCTGCATCATTTTGTTCACTAGATTAAGGACAACTGTTATATCATTTGCTGCATTACTTTGTGACTTTGTGCACTAGATTAAGGACAGTTGCTATACCATTTGCTGCATTATTTTGTGCACTAGACTAGGGCTGCATCACTTTGTGCACTAGATTAAGGACAACTGTTATATTATTTGCTGCATTATTTTGTGTATTAGACAACTGTTATACTATCTGCTATGCTAAGATCTACTTGATATATTAATCTTTATGAGTAGACCTATTCACATCTGATCTGTATTAGTCTATAGCAATTTGTTTGTATTGCTTTACCATCTCATATTGTCCTTGCTTACCTGTTTTTTTTTTTTTGCAGCAATTTGAGGACTAATTGTTCCTCTCTGGTCCTGTCTTCATTTTGGCCTTTGGGGGTGATTATGCTCTAAGTATACTACCATGTTTGGCTGAGGTTTCCATATATATTTCATCTAAGTGTATTGTATTATACAGATAGGGGTTATAGGGGTTTATTGTTCCTGTTATGGGGCTTTGTGCCTTGTTTTAATTGTTTTTAATGACTACAGTGTGGTTTTGCAGTTTTTTCAATTAAAAATTTTCTAATTGTTATGATTTATTTTTGGCATCCCTGGTGTCCTGGTATGTACTCTTTCTTGTCTTTCTAGCATTACTATTACATACCCCCGGTTGATGCCTTTCTATAAGTATTTCATGAATGGTGCCCTCCACTGTTGTTTTGGTTTCTAAAAACATGGTAACACTTCATCTTTAGATGTTCATAATTAAAACATACAGTTAGGTCCATAAATATTTGGACAGAGACAACATTTATCTAATTTTGGTTCTAGACATTACCACAATGAATTTGAAACAAAACAAATCAGATGCAGTTGAAGTTCAGACTTTCAGCTTTCATTTGAGGGTATCCACATTAAAATTGGATGAAGGGTTTAGGAGTTTCAGCTTCTTAACATGTGCCACCCTGTTTTTAAAGGGACCAAAAGTAATTGGACAGATTAAATAATTGTAAATAAAATGTTCATTTCTAGTACTTGGTTGAAAACCCTTTGTTAGCAATGACTGCCTGAAGTCTTGAACTCATGGACATCACCAGACACTGTTTCCTTCTTTTTGATGCTCTGCCAGGCCTTCACCACGGTGATTTTCAGTTGTTGTTTGTTTGTGGGCCTTTCTGTCTGAAGTTTAGTCTTTAACAAGTGAAATGCATGTTCAATTGGGTTGAGATCAGGTGACTGACTTGGCCATTCAAGAATATTCCACTTCTTTGCTTTAATAAACTCCTGGGTTGCTTTGGCTTTATGTTTTGGGTCATTGTCCATCTGTAGTATGAAACGACGACCAATCAGTTTGGCTGCATTTGGCTGGATCTGAGCACACAGTATGGCTCTGAATACCTCAGAATTCATTCGGCTGTTTCTGTCCTGTGTCACATCATCAATAAACACTAGTGACCCAGTGCCACTGGCAGCCATGCATGCCCAAGCCATCACACTGCTTCCGCCATGTTTTACAGATGATGTGGTATGCTTTGGATCATGAGCTGTACCACGCCTTCGCCATACTTTTCTATTTTCATCATTTTAGTAGAGGTTGATCTTGGTTTCATCTGTCCAAAGAATGTTCTTCCAGAACTGTGCTGGCTTTTTTAGATGTTTTTTAGCAAAGTCCAGCCTAGCCTTTTTATTCTAGATTCTTATGAGTGGCTTGCACCGTGCAGTGAACCCACTGTATTTAATTTCATGCAGTCTTCTCTTTATGGTAGATTTGGATATTGATACGCCTACCTCCTGAGAGTGTTGTTCACTTGGTTGGCTGTTGTGAAGGGGTTTCTCTTCACCATGGAGAGTATTCTGCGATCATCCACCATGTTGTCTTCCGTGGGCGCCCAGGTCTTTTTGCATTGATGATTCACCAGTGCTTTCTTTCTTTCTCGAATGTACCAAAACTGTAGATTTTGCCATCTCCTAAAGTTGTAGCAGTTTCTCGATGGGTTTTTTCTGTTTTTTGCAGCTTAAGGATAGCTTGTTTCACTGCATGGAGAGCTCCTTTGACCGCATGTTTCCTTCACAGCTAAACCTTCCAAATGCAAACACCACACTCAAATCAACACCAGCCCTTTTATCTGCTTAATTGAGAATGATATAATGAAGGGATTGCCCACACCTGTCCATGAAATAGCCTTGGAGTCAATTGTCCAATTACTTTAGGTCCCTTTAAAAACAGGGTGGCACTGTTAAGGAGCTGAAACTCCTAAACCCTTCATCCAATTTTAATGTGGATACCCTCAAATGAAAGCTGAAAGTCTGAACTTCAACTGCATCTGATTTGTTTTGTTTCAAATTCATTGTGGTAATGTCTAGAACCAAAATTTAATAAATGTTGTCTCTGTCCAAATATTTATGGACCTAACTGTACTTAAATTAACAGACTAAGTAAAACATATTAGAATTGCAACAGACTAAGTAAGCTTAAAAATAAGTTACTTCCACACCTTAAAGATTACTTTTTATCATCTCTATTATTTTAACTAATTTTCAAACTGACAGTCACTACTTTTGATTATTGGGTTCTTAAAGCCTAAATAATTAATAATTATGAATCATTACTTTCACCATTGCTATACTTTCTTTAAAATTACATGATATACATTTACTTTTCAGCTACTTTCCTAAATTATGAGCTAATAGATCAGGACACATAGCAAAAATATAAAAAATATCAGCCTCCTCCAATAACCCCCTAGCTGTCCTTTCCATCTCCAAGAGAAGTGTGTTTTCTGCCACCTGAGGCAAAACAAAAAGTTAGTCCATTTGCTTATAATTTAGGAAAGCTAATTTTAAGGTAATCTTCACCTATTGGACTCATCTAGACTTTGTACTTGGTAGTATTATGGGTATTTGTTAAACCACTAAGTTTTTAAAGAATTTGTTCAACATTATTCAAATCTGACCACAAAGCAGGGAATGTGTTAAACTCACAAACAGCTAGATTTTACCTAAAAACTCCTTCCGCTATCACACTGTTGATATGATGGTCCTGCAGGTTTTTGACATCTGTTTTGTAGGACTTTTGAGCTCACCATACACAGGTTACAGCTACCGGCAATCCCTGACTTCACCATAAATGTTAATATGGTACATGACTGCATTGGCCATTGACTAGCAATATTTGTCATGAGGGTGTTGTTGGAACAAAATTGCTGCAGTCCATTTTAACAAGGACCAGCAGGACAACTGGGCCAGTGATGCTGAAATTTATTTGTGGATTTACAAGGTAAGTAATTATTTTAACTACTCTGTCCCCTGTTTCCATATCTTGAAATCCTACACAGCTTAAAATGTATATATGACTTCTGCATACAGAAGATAATCACTGCAGGCTACGTAACAATGGCTGATGGCATTACCGGAGTGGCGGCATGGATTCATAGGTGATTTAAAAGAGAATAATTGTTGGTTATTTACTACTCCTTGTACATTATTTTTTTTTACAAGTCCTAGACAAGCACATAAAATGTACCTACAACTTATGTACAGAACAGCTGTCAGACATAACACATTCAATAACACAATAATAATCTATGAGTAAAAACATGGTAACACATCATCTTTAGATGTTCATAATTAAAAAATACTATAGAATTATTTCAGACTAAGGAGCTTAAAAATAAGTTACTTCCACTACCTTAAAGATTACTTTTTATCATCTCTATTATTTTACCTATTTCAAATTTGACAGTCACTACTTTTGATTATTGGGTCTTAAAGCCTAAATAATTAAAATTATGAATCATTATTTTCACCCATTACAATACTTTCTTAAAATACATGTATTACATTTACTTTCCAGCTACTTTACCTAAGTTATGAGATAATAGATCAGGCACACATAGCAAAAATCTAAAAAATATCAGCCTCCTCCATAACCCCTCTAGCTGTCCTTTCCATCTCCAAGAGAAGTGTGTTTTCTGCCACCTGAGGCAAAATAAAAAGTTAATCCATTTGCTTATAATTTAGGAAAGCTAATTTTAAGGTAATCTTCACCCATTGGACTCATCTATACTTTGTACTTGGTAGTATTATGGGTATTTGTTAAACCACTAAGTTTTTAAAGAATTTGTTCAACATTATTCAAATCTGACCACAAATCAGGGAATGTTTTAAACTCACAAACAGCTAGATTTTACCTAAAAACTCCCTGCCGCTATCACACTGTTGATATGATGGTCCTGCAGGTTTTTGACATCTGTTTTGTAGGACTTTTGAGCTCACCATACACAGGTTACAGCTACCGGCAATCCCTGACTTCACCATAAATGTTAATATGGTACATGACTGCATTGGCCATTGACTAGCAATATCTGTCCTGAGGGTGTTGTTGGGACAAAATTGCTGCAGTCCATTTTAACAAGGACCAGCAGGACAACTGGGCCGGTGATGCTGAAATTTTTTGTGATTTACAAGGTAAGTAATTATTTTAACTACTCTGTCCCCTGTTTCCATATCTTGAAATCCTACACAGCTTAAAATGTATATATGACTTCTGCATACAGAAGATAATCACTGCAGGCCACGTAACAAAGGCTGATGGCATTACCGGAGTGGCGGCATGGATTCATAGGTGATTTAAAAGAGAATAATTGTTGTTATTTACTACTCCTGTACATTATTTTTTTTTCAAGTCCTAGACAAGCACATAAAAATGTACCTACAACTTATGTACAGAACAGCTGTCAGACATAACACATTCAATAACACAATAATAACCTATGAGTAAAAACATGGTAACACATCATCTTTAGATGTTCATAATTAAAAAATACTATAAATTATACAGACTAAGAAGCTTAAAAATAAGTTACTTCCACTACCTTAAAGATTACTTTTTATCATCTCTATTATTTTACCTAATTTTCAAATGACAGTCACTACTTTTGATTATTGGGTCTTTAAAGCCTAAATAATTAAAATTATGAATCATTATTTTCACCCATTACTATACTTTCTTAAAATACATGTATTACATTTACTTTCCAACTACTTTTCCTAAATTATGAGCTAATAGATCAGGCACACATAGCAAAAATTAAAAAATATCAGCCTCCTCCATAACCCCTCTAAGCTGTCCTTTCCATCTCCAAGAGAAGTGTGTTTTTTGCCACCTGAGGCAAAACAAAAAGTTAGTCCATTTGCTTATAATTTAGGAAAGCTAATTTTAAGGTAATCTTCACCCATTGGACTCATCTAACTTTGTACTTGGTAGTATTATGGGTATTTGTTAAACCACTAAGTTTTTAAAGAATTTGTTCAACATTATTCAAATCTGACCACAAAACAGGGAATGTGTTAACCTCACAAACAGCTAGATTTTACCTAAAAACTCCCTGCCGCTATCACACTGTTGATATGATGGTCCTGCAGGTTTTTGACATCTGTTTTGTAGGACTTTTGAGCTCACCATACACGGGTTACAGATACCGGCAATCCCTGACTTCACCATAAATGTTAATATGATAAATGACTGCATTGGCCATTGACTAGCAATATCTGTCCTGAGGGTGTTGTTGGGACAAAATTGCTGCAGTCCATTTTAACAAGGACCGAAGGACAACTGGGCCGGTGATGCTGAAATTTATTTGTGGATTTACAAGGTAAGTAATTATTTTAACTACTCTGTCCCCTGTTTCCATATCTTGAAATCCTAAAAGCTTAAAATGTATATATGACTTCTGCATACAGAAGATAATCACTGCAGGCCACGTAACAAAGGCTAATGGCATTACCGGAGTGGCGGCATGGATTTATAGGTGATTTTAAAAGTGAAGTAATAATTGTTGGTTATTTACTACTTCTTGTACATTATTTTTTTTTTCAAGTCCTAGACAAGCACATAAAAATGTACCTACAACTTATGTACAGAACAGCTGTCAGACATAACACATTCAATAACACAATAATAATCTATGAGTAAAAACATGGTAACACATCATATTTAGATGTTCATATTAAAAAATACTATAGAATTATAACAGACTAAGAAGCTTAAAAATAAGTTACTTCCACTACCTTAAAGATTACTTTTTATCATCTCTATTATTTTACCTAATTTTCAAAACTGACAGTCACTACTTTTGATTATTGGATCTTAAAGCCTAAATAATTAAAATTATGAATACTATTTTCACCCATTACTATACTTTCTTAAAATACATGTATTACATTTACTTTCCAGCTACTTTTCCTAAATTATGAGCTAATAGATCAGGCACACATAGCAAAAATCTAAAAAATATCAGCCTCCTCCATAACCCCTCTAGCTGTCCTTTCCATCTCAAGAGAAGTGTGTTTTCTGCCACCTGAGGCAAAATAAAAAGTTAGTCCATTTGCTTATAATTTAGGAAAGCTAATTTTAAGATAATCTTCACCCATTGGACTCATCCAAACTTTGTACTGGGTAGTATTATGGGTTTTTGTTAAACCACTAAGTTTTTAAAGAATTTGTTCAACATTATTCAAATCTGACCACAAAGCAGGAATGTGTTAAATTCACAAACAGCTAGATTTTTCCTAAAAACTCCCTGCCGCTGTCACACTGTTGATATGATGGTCCTGCAGGTTTTTGACATCTGTTTTGTAGGACTTTTGATTTCACCATACACAGGTTACAGCTACCGGCAATCCCTGACTTCACCATAAATGTTAATATGGTACATGACTGCATTGGCCATTGACTAGCAATAGCTGTCCTGAGGGTGTTGTTGGGACAAAATTGCTGCAGTCCATTTTAACAAGGACGAGCAGGACAACTGGGCCAGTGATGCTGAAATTTATTTGTGGATTTACAAGGTAAGTAATTATTTTAACTACTCTGTCCCCTGTTTCCATATCTTGAAATCCTAAACAGCTTAAAATGTATATATGACTTCTGCATACAGAAGATAATCACTGCAGGCCACGTAACAAAGGCTAATGGCATTACCGGAGTGGCAGCATGGATTTATAGGTGATTTAAAAAGTGAAGTAATAATTGTTGGTTATTTACTACTTCTTGTACATTTTTTTTTTTCAAGTCCTAGACAAGCACATAAAAATGTACCTACAACTTATGTACAGAACAGCTGTCAGACATAACACATTCAATAACACAATAATAATCTATGAGTAAAAACATGGTAACACATCATCTTTAGATGTTCATAATTAAAAAATACTATAGAATTATAACAGACTAAGAAGCTTAAAAATAAGTTACTTCCACTACCTTAAAGATTACTTTTTATCATCTCTATTATTTTACCTAATTTTCAAAACTGACAGTCACTACTTTTGATTATTGGGTCTTAAAGCCTAAATAATTAAAATTATGAATTACTATTTTCACCCATTACTATACTTTCTTAAAATACATGTATTACATTTACTTTCCAGCTACTTTTCCTAAATTATGAGCTAATAGATCAGGCACACATAGCAAAAATATTAAAAATATCAGCCTCCTCCATAACCCCTCTAGCTGTCCTTTCC
Organism: Oophaga sylvatica; assembly: GCA_033576555.1. Lineage (NCBI taxonomy): Eukaryota > Metazoa > Chordata > Amphibia > Anura > Dendrobatidae > Oophaga > Oophaga sylvatica. The sequence goes on from JARQOD010000001.1 coordinate 471,339,159, forward strand.
ATCTCCAAGAGGTGTGTTTTCTGCCACCTGAGGCAAAATAAAAAGTTAGTCCATTTGCTTTTAATTTAGGAAAGCTAATTTTAAGGTAATCTTCACCCATTGGACTCATCTAAACTTTGTACTTGGTAGTATTATGGGTTTTTGTTAAACCACTAAGTTTTTAAAGAATTTGTTCAACATTATTCAAATCTGACCACAAAGCAGGGAATGTGTTAAACTCACAAACAGCTAGATTTTACCTAAAAACTCCCTGCCGCTGTCACACTGTTGATATGATGGTCCTGCAGGTTTTTGACATCTGGTTTGTAGGACTTTTGAGCTCACCATACACAGGTTACAGCTACCGGCAATCCCTGACTTCACCATAAATGTTAATATGGTACATGACTGCATTGGCCATTGACTAGCAATATCTGTCCTGAGGGTGCTGTTGGGACAAAATTGCTGCAGTCCATTTTAACAAGGACCAGCAGGACAACTGGGCCGGTGATGCTGAAATTTATTTGTGGATTTACAAGGTAATTAATTATTTTAACTACTCTGTCCCCTGTTTCCATATCTTGAAATCCTACACAACGTAAAATGTATATATGACTTCTGCATACAGAAGATAATCACTGCAGGCCACGTAACAAAGGCTGATGGCATTACCGGAGTGGCGGCATGGATTCATAGGTGATTTAAAAGAGAAGTAATAATTGTTGGTTATTTACTACTCCTTGTACATTATTTTTTTTTAAAAGTCCTAGACAAGTACATAAAAATGTACCTACAACTTATGTACAGAATAGCTGTCAGACATAACACATTCAATAACACAATAATAATCTATGAGTAAAAACATGGTAACACATCATCTTTAGATGTTCATAATTAAAACATACTATAGAATTATAAAAGACTAAGTAAAACATACTATAGAATTATAACAGACTAAGAAGCTTAAAAATAAGTTACTTCCACTGCCTTAAAGATTACTTTTTATCATCTCTATTATTTTACCTAATTTTCAAAACTGACAGTCACTACCTTTGATTATTGTGTCTTAAAGCCTAGATAATTAAAATTATGAATCATTATTTTCACCCATTACTATACTTTCTTAAAATATATGTATTACATTTACTTTCCAGCTACTTTTCCTAAATTATGAGCTAATAGATCAGGCACACATAATCTAAAAAATATCAGCCTCCTCCATAACCCCTCTAGCTGTCCTTTCCATCTCCAAGAGAAGTGTGTTTTCTGCCACCTGAGGCAAAACAAAAAGTTAGTCCATTTGCTTATAATTTAGGAAAGTAATTTTAAGGTAATCTTCACCCATTGGACTCATCTAGACTTTGTACTGGGTAGTATTATGGGTATTTGTTAAAACACTAAGTATTTATTTGTTCAACATTATTCAAATCTGACCATAAAGCAGGGAATGTGTTAAACTCACAAACAGCTAGATTTTACCTAAAAACTCCAGCCGCTATCACACTGTTGATATGATGGTCCTGCAGGTTTTTGACAAATGTTTTGTAGGACATTTGAGCTCACCATACAAAGGTTACAGCTACCGGCAATACCTGACTTCACCACTGATGATAATATTGTACATGACTGCATTATCCATTGACTAGCAATATCTGTCCCTAGGGTATTGTTGGGACAAAATTGCTGCAGTCCATTTTAACAAGGACCAGCAGGACAACTGGGTTGGTGATGCTGAAATTTATTTGTGAAATTACAAGGTAAGTAATTATTTTAGCTACTCTGTCCCCTGTTTCCATATTTTCAAATCCTACACAGCTTAAAATGTACATATGACTTTTGCATACAGAAGATAATCACTGCAGGCCACGTAACAAAGGCTGATGGCATTACAGGAGTGGCGGCATGGAATCATAGGTGATTTAAAAGAGAAGTAATAATTGTTGGTAATTTACTACTCCTTGTACATTATTTTTTTTACAAGTTCTAGACAAGCACATAAAATGTACCTACAAATTGTGTACAGAACAGTTGTCAGACAACACATTCAATAACACAATAATAACCTATGAGTAAAAACATGGTAACACATCATCTTTAGATGTTCATAATGAAAACATACTATAGAATTATAACAGACTATGAAGCTTAAAAAAGAGTTACTTCCATTACCTTAAAGATTACTTTTTACCATCTCTATTATTTTACCTAATTATTAAAATTGACAGTCACTAATTTTGATAATTGGGTCTTAAAGCCTAAATAATTAAAATTATGAATTATTACTTTCACTCATTCCTATACTTTCTTAAAATACATGTATTAAATTTACTTCCCAGCTACTTTTTCTAAATTATGAGCAAATAGATCAGGCACACAGCAAAAATCTAAAAAAATATCAACCTCCTCCATAACCCCTCTAGCTGTCCTTTCCATCTCCAAGAGAAGTGTGTTTTCTGCCACCTGAGGCAAAACAAAAAGTTAGTCCATTTGCTTATTATTTAGGAAAGCTAATTTTAAGGTAATCTTCACCCATTGGACTCATCTAGACTTTGTACTGGGTAGTATTATGGGTATTTGTTAAACCACTAAGTTTTTAAAGAATTTGTTCAACATTATTCAAATCTGACTACAAAGCAGGGAATGTGTTAAAACTCACAAACAGCTAGATTTTACCTAAAAACTCCCTGCCGCTATCACACTGTTGATATAATGGTCCTGCAGGTTTCTGACAACTGTTTTGTAGGGCTTTTGAGCTGACCATACACAGGTTATAGCTACTGGCCATCCCTGATTTCACTATTGATGATAATATTGTACATGACTGCATTGGCCATTGACTAGCAATTTCTGCCCCAAGGGTGTTGTTGGCACAAAATTGCTGCAGTCCATTTTAACAAGGACCAGCAGGACAACTGGGCCGGTGATGCTCAAATTTATTTGTGGATTTACAAGGTAATTAATAATTTTAACTACTCTGTCCTCTGTTTCCATATCTTAAAATCCTACGCAGCTTAAAATGTACATATGACTTCTGCATACAGAAGAAAATCACTGCAGGCCAAGTAACAAAGTCTGATGGCATTACCGGAGTGGCGGCATGAAATCATAGGTGATTTAACAGAGAAGTAATAATTGTTGGTTATTTATTACTCCTTGTACATTATTTTTTTTTTACAAGTCCTGGACAAGCACATAAAATGTACCTACAACTTATGTACAGAGCAGCTGTCAGACATAACACATTCACTAACACAATAATCTATGAGTAATAACATGGTAACACATCATCTTTAGATGTTCATAATTAAAACATAATATAGAATTATAACAGACTAAGAAGCTTAAAAATAAGTTACTTTCACTACCTTAAAGATTACTTTTTATCATCTCTATTATTTTACCTAATTTTAAAAACTGACAGTCACTACTTTTGATAATTGGGTCTTAAAGCCTAAATAATTAAAATTAAGAATCATTATTTTCACCCATTACTATACTTTCTTAAAATACATATATTACATTCACTTTCCAGCTACTTTTCCTAAATTATGAGCTAATAGTTCAGGCACACATAGCAAAAATCTAAAAAATATCAGCCTCCTCCATAACCCCTCTAGCTGTCCTTTCCATCTCCAAGAGAAGTGTGTTTTCTGCCATCTGAGGCAAAACAAAGTTAGTCCATTTGCTTATAAATTAGGAAAGCTAATTTTAAGGTAATCTTCACCCATTGGACTCAACTAGACATTGTACTGGGTAGTATTATGGTATTTGTTAAACCTATAAGTTTTTAAAGAATTTGTTCAACATTATTCAAATCTGACCACAAGGCAGGGAATGTGTTAAACTCACAAACAGCTAGATTTTACCTAAAAACTCCCTGCCACTATCACACTGTTGATATGATGGTCATGCAGGTTTTTGACAACTGTTTTGTAAGGCTTTTGAGCTGACCATACACATGTTACTGCTACCGGCAATCCCTGACTTCACCATTGATGATAATATGGTACATGACTGCATTGGCCATTGACTAGCAATATCTGTCCCTAGGGTATTGTTGGGACAAAATTGCTACAGTCCATATTAACATGGACCAGCAGGAAAACTGGGGCGGTGATGCTCAAATTTATTTGTGGATTTACAAGTTAAGTAATAATTTTAACTACTCTGTCCTCTGTTTCCATATCTTAAAATCCTACACAGCTTAAAATGTACATATGACTTCTGCATACAGAAGAAAATCACTGCAGGCCACGTAACAAAGGCTGATGGCATTACCGGAATGGTGGCATGGAATCATAGGTGATTTAAAAAAGAAGTAATAATTGTTGGTTATTTACTACTCCTTGTACATTTTTTTTACAAGTCCTGGACAAGCACATAAAAATGTACCTACAACTTATGTACAGAACAGCTGTCAGATGTAACACAATCAATAACACAATAATAATCTATGAGTAAAAACATAATAACACTTTAGCTTTAGATGTTCATTATTAAAACATACTATAGAACTAAAAAAGTCTTAGTTTCTTAAAAAATAGTTGCTTCCACTACCTAAGAGATTACTTTTTACCAACTCTATTATTTTATCTAATTATCAAAATTGGCAGTCACTACTTTTGTTAATTGGGACTTAAAGCTTATATAATTAAAATTATGAATCATTTTCACCCATTACTATACTTTCTTAAAATACATGTATTACATCTACTTCCCAGCTAAATTTCCTAAGTTATGAGCAAATAGACCAGTCACACGTAGCAAAAATCTAAAAAACATCAGCCTCCTCCATAAACCCACTAGCTGTCCTTTCCATCTCCAATAGAAGTGTGCTTTCTCCCACATGAGGCAAAACATAAAGTTAGTCCATTTGCCTATACTTTAGCAAAGCTCATTTCAATGTAATCTTCACCCTTTAGACTCCTCTAACCTTTGATCTGGGTAGTATTATGTATATTTGTTAAACCTCTAGCTTTTAAAGAATTTGTTCAGCATTATTCAAAAATGTCCACAAAGCTGGGAGTGTGATAAACTCACAAACAGCTAGATTTTACCTAAAAACTCCCTGCCGCTACTAAACTGTTAATTTGATGGTACCGCAGGTCTTTGAAAACTGTTTTGTAGTACCTAATCTTTATTCCCTACTTTTCAACAAATTTCCTCTGTCCGGTTAAAAGAATGTGTCAAACAACATGGAGGTTGGTAAGTTCCTAACCAGCAGCTGCTTCTGATGTTTGCGTGAATGCTGTGCCTATGACATCTCATCATGGCATCTACTCCTCGTCTGAGTTGTGTCCTTCCTGGAGACGGGTACAACCATTGTCCTCTGTGTAGAGTTGCTGCAGAAATGAGGAGTGAGCTCGGCCGCTGAGGCTCATAAAGAACTGGATCCCATTGTGATGTCATGAGCAGAATTCCATCCAATTGTGATGTCATACATTGAGCCCAGTTTGCTTCATGTGTATCCAAAACTTAGAGGTCACATTTATATATTATATTAAACTTATTGATCACTTAAAAAAACATATTTCAAGTATCTGAAGTTTGTATTGTGAAGTTCTGCTGAACTTGGGGGACATGACTATACAATCTACAGATGCTGCAAAACCTCTTTTTTAAAAAGTAAGCAGGACTTACATTGGTTAATGTAAAATAGCCACATTTTTATTTCAGTTTTCCATAATGAAGCTCTGAGAGTAATGAGCGTACTACGATGAAGGGTTTAATATAACATTCTGCAGTAGATACGGGTGTACATTATAATATTCTGCTCGCCATTTTCAACATGACAGGTTCCCTGTAAGTCTATGTGCTACCAAATGGAAATTGAACAGGATTTTTTTTTCTGTGTTTAGTGTATTGGAGACATTATATCAGCTAGTCTTCTAGAAGCTTAGAATACATTGCAAATTAAAAAAAGATCCTGCAGAGGGGGAAGCTGCTAAACCAGTGTGGGATACAAGTTATATAATGGCCAGAAATAGTGTTATTTCTCACACACACACAAAGCAGTTTATTCTAACAAGTTACTTGCTAAACATATAGTTCCCCTTTAAGAAAGCTCACATTGATGTGGTCTTTGCCTTTTGGACCACTCTGTCCTTTGAACTGAAAAGTAATATAAGTATTTTCCATACCACCTGTTTCTAAATAGGCTTTCCACATAACTGGTATCCATTGTAGCTGAAATCTAGACCAGCTCATAGCTTGGGCAATTTGTACGTTTTAGTACGCAGTCTACAGATGGGCCAAATTAAGTTTGTACAGCTCACGCCAGCAGAGATTTCGTTTTAGACTAGTGTATAACATGCCGGTCTCCATAACTCCCCCAATGCTTTTATTTCTCTTCTGAGCCACTTACCTGTGTCATCATGGTTGATGTCCTGCCCTGGAAGGTAGAAATCCTATTCTTTGTTCTTTACTTTTTAACAAATTTCCTCAGTCTGGTTAGAAGAATGTGTCAAACAACATGGAGTTTAGTACGTTAGTAACCAGTGGCTGCTTCTGATGTTTGCGTAATTGCTGCGCCTATGACATCTCATCATGGCATCTACTCCTGGTCTGAGTCGTGTTCTTCCTGGAGTCGGGTACAACCAATGTCCTCTGTGTAGAGCTGCTGCAGAAATGAGGAGAGAGCTCAGCCGCTGAGGCTCATAAAGAACTGGATCCCATTGTGTTGTCATGTGCAGAATTCCATCCCATTGTGATGTCATACATTGATCCCAGTTTGCTTCATGTGGCTCCAAAACTTAAAGGTCACATTTATATATTATATTAAACTTATTCATCATTTAAAAAAAAAACATATTTCAAGCATTTGAGATTTGTTCTGAGAAGCGCTGCCGAACTTGGGGGATATTACTGCATACAAACTAAAGATGCTGCAAAACCTCTTTTTAAAGAGAAAATGGGACATATATTGGTTCATGCAAATTAGCCCCATTTTAATGTCAGTTTTCTGTAATGAGGTTCTGCAGCAGCTGATTACTGTAGTATGATAAGCTGTATGTTATAATATTCTGCAGTATATGAACTGTATGTTATAATATTCTGCAGTATATGAGCTGTATATTATAATATTCTGCAGCAGGCGAGCTGTATGTTATAATATTCAGCAGTATATGAGCTGTATATTATAATTTTCTGCAGTATAGGAGCTGTATATTATAATATTCTGCAGTATATGAGCTGTATATTATAATATTCCGCAGCAGGTTAGCTGTATATTATAATATTCCACAGCAGGTGAGCTGTATATTATAATATTCTCCAGTATATGAGTTGTATATTATAATATTATGCAGCAGGTTAGCTGTATATTATAATGTTCTGCACTATATGAGCTGTATGGTATAATATTCTGCAGTATATGAGCTGTATATTATAATATTATGCAGCAGGTTAGCTGTATATTATAATGTTCTGCAGTATATGAGCTGTATGGTATAATATTCTGCAGTATGTGAGCTGTATATTATAATATTCTGCAACAGGTGAGCTGTATATTATAATATTCCACAGCAGGTGAGCTGTATGTTATAATATTCTGCAGTATATGATCTGTATATTATAATATTCTGCAGCAGGTGAGCTGTATATTATAATATTATGCAGCAGGTGAGCTGTATATTATAATACTCTGCAGCTGGTGAGCTTTATATTATAATACTCTGCAGTATATGATCTGTATATTATAATATTCTGCAGCAGGTGAGCTGTATATTATAATATTCTGCAGTATATGAGCTGTATGGTATAATATTCTGCAACAGGTGAGCTGTATATTATAATATTCCGCAGCAGATGAGCTGTATGTTATAATATTCTGCAGTATATGAGCTGTATATTATAATATTCTACAACAGGTGAGCTGTATATTATAATATTCTGCTGCATGTGAGCTGTATATTATAATATTCTGCAGTATATGAGCTGTATATTATAATATTCTGCAGCTGGTGAGCTGTATATTATAATATTCTGCAGTATATGAGCTGTATATTATAATATTCTGCAGCAGGTTAGCTGTATATTATAATATTCTGCTGCATGTGAGCTGTATATTATAATATTCTGCAGTATATGAGCTGTATATTATAATATTCTGCAGCTGGTGAGCTGTATATTATAATATTCTGCAGTATATGAGCTGTATATTATAATATTCTGCAGCAGGTGAGCTGTATATTATAATATTCTGCTGCATGTGAGCTGTATATTATAATATTCTGCAGTATATGAGCTGTATATTATAATATTCTGCAGCTGGTGAGCTGTATATTATAATATTCTGCAGTATATGAGCTGTATATTATAATATTCTGCAGCAGGTTAGCTATATGTTCAAACTACTAACACTGACTTACAAAGCCGTCCACAACCTGTCTCCTCCCTATATCTCTGAACTAATCTCCCAATATCTTCCTTCACGTAATCTTCGATCCTCCCAAGACCTCTTACTATCCTCCACACTTATTCGTTCCTCACACAACCGCCTCCAAGATTTCTCACGAATATCCCATCCTCTGAATTCCACGCCTCAACATGTACGATTATCCACCACCCTTGGATCCCTCAAACGGAACCTGAAAACCCATCTCTTCAGGAAAGTCTACAGCCTGCAATAACCATTCCGCCTCGCCGCCACCACCCGAGCTTCCGCCTCGCTGCCACCACCAGAGCTGCCGCCTCGCCGCCCCACCACACCAGAGCTGCCGCCTCGCCACCACCAGAGCTGCCGCACCCCAGACCTTCTGTTTCTTCCCCATTATCCCGTAGAATGTAAGTCCGCAAGGACAGGGTCCTCTCCCCTCTGTACCAGTCAGTCATTGTAAATTTGTTTACTGTAAACGATATCTATAACTTTGTATGTAACCCCTCTCATGTTCAGCACCATGGAATTAATGGCGCTATATAAATAAATAATAATAATAATAAATAATATGTTATAATATTCTGAAGCAGGCGAGCTGGCAGGTTAGTTAAAGTCTCAGGACCTTAAGACAATACAGCCACCACCCCGTCCTCAGAAGCATCTGCCTCTACAATAAACGGCCTCTGTAAGTCTGGTTGCACAAGAACAGGAGCAGACATAAAACATTTCTTCAAATTTTGAAAAGCCCAACCGCTTCCGGCGACCAAACCTTTAGCTCTGCCCCTTTATGAGTGAGATCCGTAAGAGGCTTGACGATCTGAGAAAATCCTCTAATACATTTTCTGTAATAATTTGCGAACCCGAAAAAGCGCTGCAGAGCCTTAAGCTCGCTGGGTTGAACCCAATCAATGATGGCCTGAACTTTCCCAGGATCCATCTTAAATCCGGAGGCTGACACAATGAAACCCAAAAATGATATTTCTTGAACAGAAAAGGTTCATTTTTCAATTTTAGCAAACAATCAATTATCCCTGAATCTTTGAAAACAAAATGGATATGTTTATGATGTGAATCCAGGTCAGGTGAGAAAATCAGAATGCCATCCAAATAAATCAAAATAAATCTCCCAATATAATCAGAAACAATATCATTCATAAAATTATGAAAACCTGCAGGTGCATTCGTTAGAACAAAAGGCATGACAAGATTTTCAAAGAGACCTTCAGATGTAAAAATGCGGTCTTCCACTCATCACCTTCTCTAATCCATATAAGTTTATATGCCCTTCTAAGGTCCAGTTTGGAAAACCATTTGTCCCCATAAAGTTGATTATATAGATCGGGGATAAGTGGAAGTGGATAAGTATTTTGAACAGTTATTTTGTTTAATTCTCGGAAATCGAGACAGGGATGAACACCTCCATCTTTATTTTTAACAAAAAAGAATCCGGCAGCTACTTGCAATGAGGAAGGGCGAATATGACCTTTTCGTAAACTCTCGCTAATATACACTTTCATGGCTGACCACTCAGGGCCAGACACTTTATACAAGTGAGCCTTGGGTAATTTGGCATTAGGAATGAGATTAATTGCACAGTCATAGGGGCGGTGAGGAGGTAATATCTCAGACTCTTTTTTCGAAAAAACATCTCAGAAGTAGGGTTGAGCATTCCGATACTTCCGATACCTGAAATCCAATGTAAGTCTATGGGAACAAAATATCGGAAGTACTTCCGATACTTACTTCCGATATTTTGTTCCCATAGACTTACATTGGATTTCAGGTATCGGAAGTATCGGAATGCTCAACCCTACTCAGAAGTCTTTCAGGTATTTCGGAATACCCTCCAGACTAACGGAACAAACATGCACAGGTTTAAGGCATTTTTCAATACAATAAGGACCCCATTTGACAATATCTCTCCGATTCCAGTCAATAATCGGATTATGCGTATGCAACCAGGGAATACCCAGCACAATTCCAGCAGGTAAATTGTCCAAAACATAACAGGAGATATTGTCCATATGAAGAGACCCCACCTTGAGTGTGAACTCCACTGTAACTAACCGAACCAGATTTTTGAGCTACGGTGTTATGTCAATTGCCACGATTTGAATAGGGCTTTCTAGCTTAACTGTCCCTAATCCTAACATCAGAACCAGTCCCGCATCAATGAAATTAGCAGCAGATCCGCAGTCAATAAAGGCAAATGTGAACAGACATTGATCTTTAAAAAGACGTTCAGCATTCAACAACACCTTATCAGAGGAGTAAAAGGGTACCTGTAAGTCTGAGTGACCTCCTCGACAATCACCCAGACTTAGGTGTTTCCCGACGGCTTGTTTGCTGCTGGTCGTGCCAAGCAATCCTTTAAGAAATGTCCAGCTTGACCACAATAGAGACAAAGTCCAATTTCCCGCCAGCATCTCCTCTTCTTAATCCTTGACCTGGCAGCACCAACCTCCATAGGTTCCACCTCAGGAGCACAAACCGGGCCAGTTGGACAAAACGGAGCTTTTTTTTGCACCTCACGTCTCTCCCGCATCCTCCAATCCATGCGGATAGCCTGAGTCATGGCCTCCACCAAACAACCAGGTAGATCATGTAGAGCCAGAATGTCCTTAAGAGACTCCGAAAGACCCCTGAGGAATTGGCATCTGAGAACTGAGTCAATCCATAGGACCTCAGAAGACCTCTGACGAAATTCAGTACAATAGTCTTCTGCTGTGAGGTTCTCCTCTGTCAGGTTCATGATCCATGTCTCTGCCACCTTGACCATGTCAAGTTCATCATAGATCTGTCCTTAAGCATCAAAAAAGGTGTCCACCTGTAAGGGGGATGTGTTGTGAATGTGTTAGAAATGAGTTCTGAGCAGAAGCTCCCTCTGGTGGTTGCAGACAGTGCTGAACCATTTAGTGAAGATTGGCAATCAGGAGTTACAGACTGGTCCTATATAAGGGAGGTTCCCTCCCATCAGGGTTGCCGGTGATCAATTGTTCTTGTCTCAACTGTGGTTCCTGGTTCACTTTGAAGCTTGCTGAATCTTGCCTCTTCTCCTGCTCTCAGATAAGACATTTTCTGTTTTTATTTTTGTGCTTGCTTTTTGCATTGCTTCCTGCACTTTTGTGGAGGTCAGCCAGGTCCCCTCCGGGGGCTTGTGCTCCTCTCAGTTTGTCTTAGCCACTGTTATTTGTTCATTTGCCTTTTCCAGTTTTTTCAGTGGCTGCGGCTTAGTTTTGTTACACCAGAGAACTAATTTAGGTGGTAGAGTTCGTGTGATCTCAGGTGTTTTTGCAATTAGTAGAGTTGGTACTTTTTGGGGTTTTTTGGGATTGCAGTAAGTGTCCTTCCTATCCTTTTCTATCTAAGAAGATTGGGCCCCAGCGTTTGCTCATACTATTTTCTGTCTGTGTCTGTATTTCCTCTTGTCTAACCGCCATTACATGTTTGGGGGCTTCCTATGTTCTTTGGGGATCTGTTCCAGGGCAGATAGCTTTTCCTCTTTCTATCTTTAGGTGTAGTTAACCTCTCAGGCTGTGACGAGGCGTCTAGGACCAACGTAGGTACGCTCCACGGCTGCCTTTAGTTGCGGTGGTTAGTCAGGGTACTGCAATCCAGTAGATTCGGTGGTTAGTCAGGGTACTGCAATCCAGTAGATTCCAACCTCTCTGGTGTATTGCCGTTTTTGCTTGCTCTCCTCAGCTACCAAATCATAACAGGGATGACAGCACCGCAGGTACCTGCGTGTCGGGGCCGGAACTGATGAGGCTGTGTCCCCGTGTCACGGGGGGAAGCTTGAGACAGGAGGAGCTTCCTCCTGTCCGAGGGGGCATGGCTAAGTGTTACCAGCGGCAGCACTGGGAGCAGGAACAGATGGAATTGGTGGAAAGGTGCAGTGCATGGCTGAGAAGAATGAGAGCTCCTGATTCGGGGCCGTTAGGAGCTGAGGCGAGTGCCCGGCCGTGAGAGAGACAGTTAGTGACGCAGATTGGCACCCGGCCATGAGAAAAATGGACTGCAGCGCTATATGGCAATAAGTGCGAACTCACTTAACTTCAGTGAGCCGCAAAGTAAAACGGTAGGGCGCTGAACCAGCGTTATAAAGCGAACCCTGTTGCGTCACAGAGCCACTGAGAAAAAGACTGTGTCCTGTTAGACTCACAGGGAACACAGATGACTGCTAAGCGGATTTTCAGTCTGAGGTCTTGCAGTCAGAACACAAGCAACAATCTCCTCACCGGAGTAGCCGGTATTCTAATGGCGTTTTCAGCCAAGCCCTGAACACGTGCATACAATCTCCTCACCGGAGGTGCCGGTATTCTAGGGGCTTATTTCAGCCAGACCTAACCACATGCATACATGACCTCACTGGCGCAAGCACGTAACAGATTTGATACTAGCTAGCGCATGGTGGCCCAGCCATGCCACCCTTTATAGTAACAGCTACAGGACCTGCCAGAAAAAGGACCAATGAGAAACTGTTCCAAAACACATGTAGTTTCAGGACCTTCCTGGCGGACCAATAGGAGCTGCTGCAGTACCTGAACATCTGACCCCTGATCTCCAATGAGAGATCTTACCCTGGGCATGCTCAGAAGAAGAAAAGCAGGACTTCGTCCCAAAGACGTCTGCTCCAGCACTGGCTATAATAGAAGATCAGGAGGGGCAGCAGCAAGTCTCTGCACAGTATTGGAATGGGCAAGACACTGGGACCAATGTCTCTGCTGAGCAGGATCCACTGCGGCAGGAGATGGATGGGGGACCGCAGCGGGACTAGTTCGAGATTCCCCTTGTGCAGCAGTGTTAACTCGAACACTAACACATGTATGGTTATTTTTTATTTAGTTAGCGGCCTGGGTGTGTACGCCCAAACACATGGGGAATCATGTGGCGCTGCCCCTTGTGCTTCCTCACTTTGCCCGGTGTCCGGTGGGGATCTCACATGCACGGTGGGTCTTTATCCAGCAACAGCCACGGAGAGTGATGCCTAGCATCCATACTCATATATGCCACCTCCTCCCTCCTGCATGGCACCCAATCTGGGTTCCTGAAATTATGTCACACACTATGCAGGACCCGATGGCGCCAGCCACGGGGATTTATTGGGCGACGGGCGGCATAATTAACCCCTGCAACGTGTTCATAATTTACAGGTGAGGCACATGGTGTATATCTATAACGGTTCTAAATGGATATGTTATCTTATATGCTGTTTACTGTAAAAAAGTGGCTGAGGTCAGTGTGCAAATATGTATAATATTGCAGCATTTTGCAACTGTTTTTCAAACCTACGTCACAATTCAATGTAGTACTATGATTTCAACAAGATTGTGTATATTGACCTATTTTATGATGTAATCGTGCTCAATACTTTGTAAACATTTGATGTGTTGTACAAACTTATTGATTGATGCGTGCTATGAACCACATTGCCCTAATAGTCTTTAAAAGGGGCTTTTAGGGGCAGTTTTTTTATTTTAGTCCTCTAATGTGTGATTTACTATAACAAAGATTATTGTTGTTAAATTTAATTTCATACATATGTATAAATATTTTCCAACTACTGTCTAGTGGGAGTATTCATCAAAAATAGTTTTCTAGTGAGTTCCTCCACATATTAAAACCTTATTGAAAAATGGGTCTATATATCCTTTCTATTATATCAACAATGTGCCAACTGTGTACTGTCAATATATATATATATATATATATATATATACTCATATATATGGGTATGGTGGTTTAATATCAATTTTTGTATTATAATTTAGGTTTTATTTATACATCAAAAGTGTGAAACTTGTCCTGGATAACAGAGGCACAAAATGTCCAAAAAACTCTTATAGCGAAAGGGTTAAGGGTTTTGTTTCACAATATTGACTCAGAGCAAAAGTTGTGACAATATTCCAGAAGAGGTAAAAAACATATGGTTTGACACACAATTTGTTTTACAGTTCCTTTATTTAACTATTTGAGACTAGTATACAGTACGGAGCAAAAGTTTTAGGCAGGTGTGGAAAGAATGCTGTAAAGTTAGATTCCTTTGCAAAATAAAAGTGCTCATTAGAGTTGAGCGAAACAGGTCAGTCAGATTCAAAAGTCGCCGACTTTCGCCAAAGTCGAGTTTCGTTGGCCGAAACCCGACAATAGCGTGCAGTCGGGCATGCGGTCGGCAAAACGAGCGCCAAAGTCGAATTTCCCAGAATACTTTCAGACGCCTTTTTTCAGCCAATGAGCAAGGACGTACACTGTGGGCAATGAGATGACATGGGCAGCGTCCACCACCATCTTAGAGAAGGGCATTGCAGTGATTGGCGTGCTTTGGGGGCGTCATAATGTCTATAAAAGCCCTGACCGCCGACCGCCATTTTATTCTGCCGATCTTAACAGTAGGGAGAGGTTGCTGACGCTGTTTATCAGTAGGGAGAGAGTTAGGGCTGGAAAGAGAAGTTCTTATGTGCTTGTGCTGATAGCTATTGTGCTGTACAGTTAGTGTGCAGTGACAGGGGAGGATTTTCTTGTGTGCAGCAGCGCTGGTTATTAGCATGCCTGATAGCGGTATTGCTGTGTGTACACTGCTGTGCAGACTGCTTTTTACCCAGCACTAATACTTTTATTCTTTTTTTCTGCACAGTTACCGACTGTTCATTTTTTCCCTCACCATATAGAGCTGTACGCTCCTCACACACTACCGTGTACCGGCTGGTATCACGGGAAAATACATGCTGACTATCTGTGTGTGACTCCGGAAATATATAGAGAGATTGAAATTTCCCCCTACACCGTATACAGCTGTCCGCTTGTGATACAGTACCGTATTTCTGCTCTTTGTATTATGGTCAAATCAATACTGAGAGAGCATCTGTGTGTGACTCCAGAAATAGATACGGAGATTGAAATTTTCCCCTACACTGTATACAGCTGTCCGTTTCTGATACAGGACCATATATCTGCTCTTTGTATTACGGTCAAATCCATACTGAGAGAGCGTCTGTGTGTGACTCCGGAAATATATACGGAGATTGAAATTTTCCCCTACACCGTATACAGCTGTCCGCTTGTGATACAGTACCATATACTGTATCTGCTCTTTGTATTACGGTCTAATCCATACTGAGAGAGCGTCTGTGTGTGACTCCGGAAATATATACGGAGATTGAAATTTTCCCCTACACTGTATACAGCTGTAAGCTTCTGATACAGTACCATGTATCTGCTCTTTGTATTACGGTCAAATCCATACTGAAAGAGCGTCTGTGTGTGTTAGGGGTCGAGTTCCTGCTTCTGCACAAGGGGAATCTCGAGCCATTCCGGCTGCAGTCTCCCATTCGTCTCCAGCCGCAGTGGACTCTGCTCAGCTTAGATGTCGGTCCCAGCATCTCGCCCAGTCTGGCAGTGTGCAGAGGATTACTGCTGCTCCTCCAGACTCTGCTATTGTGGCCAGTACTGGTTAGCAGCGAGAAGACATCTTTAGGACAAAGTCCTTGTTTTTCCCTTCTGAGCATGCCCAGGGTGAGATCTCTCAATGGAGATCAGGGTCACATGCTCAGGTACTTCAGCAGCTCCTATTGGTCTGCCAGAAAGGTCCTGTGACTACTGGTGTTCTGGAACAAGTTTCATTGGTCCTTGTTTCTGGCAGGTCCTGTAGCTGTTATTATAAAAGGGTGGCAATGTTGAGCCGCCATGCACTAGTATCAACCATTATATGCTTTGCGCCAGTGTGGTCATGCGTGTGTGTGGTTAGGGCCCGGCTGAAATAAGCCCCTAGAATACCGACTTAATCGGTGAGGAGTTTGGTATGCTAGCTGGTCAGGGTCGGTGTCCTAGATGCCCTAGATTACCGGCATAACCGGTGAGGAGTTTGATTGCCATATTCAGGGCCTGGCGTTCAGATGCCATAGATTGCGGGTGACTCCCGCGAGGACATTAGCGCATGATCACGTTCTATGTTCGCTTATCACTTAACTGTGTACCTGGGTGCCTGACAGGACACAGAACTTTTTCTCAGCGGCTCTGTGACGTAACAGGGTTTGCTTTCAACGCTAGACAGCGCCCTAGCGTGTTTATTTTGCAACTCAGTTGTGTTCAGTGAGTTCGCACACATCGCCATATTGCGCTGCGGCACTCCTTCTAGCGGCTCTGTGAAATAACAGAGTTCGCACATATTGCCACAGCGCATTGCGGTGTTTATTTTGGCGACTCTGCGGGATAACAGAGTTCGCGTCTTTACTAGCAGCAGGTTCTGCCTGCACGGTGGACCCCTGGCTGCGAACGCATCTCTCTACCTCATATATTTGGTGCGTTCCGCAGACCATAACATAATACTAGCGCCAGGGTCTGGCTAGTAAAATGGCGGATGACCAGCGTCTACAGCAGTACATCCAGCAGCTGGAGGGTAGGTTGGCGGCTCTAGAGTGCACAACCTCAGCTGTGGATGTTACAGCTGTCGCTGTTCAGGCTGCTAGCGTGGCTGCAGCCAGTTTGTCCTCTGCCACCCCTGCTCCGACTTTATCCCGTCTCGCACTTCCAGACAAGTTTGCTGGTGACAGCAAGCAATGTCGGGGATTCGTGAGTCAGTGCTCCATTCATCTTGAGCTTCTGGCTGCACGTTTTCCCACGGAACGGGCGAAGGTGGGTTTTGTCTTATCCCTCCTATCGGGCAGGGCGTTGGAGTGGGCAACGCCGCTGTGGGAGCACGACGATCGTGTGGTACAGAGTGCTTCTCTCTTCCTGGAGGCTCTGAGACAGGTCTTCTTAGGACCTCGTGTCACCCACGATACGGCGCTCCAACTGCTGGCAATATCACAGGGTTCATCCATGGTCAGCCAGTTCGCCGTCCAATTTCGGACTCTGGTCTCTGAGCTAGAGTGGCCGGATAAAGTCCTCATTCCGGTGTACTGGAGAGGACTGGCGGATCATGTGAAGGATGCTTTGGCCACCAGGGAGATTCCCGCCACACTGGAGGAACTCATTTCCCTATCCACCCGCATTGATCTCCGTTTTAATGAGTGAAGGTTAGAGCGGACCCAGTGCAGGCAGAGGTTTCGGTTGCCTCCCACCTTCGCCAAACCTCTGGAATCTTCCGTTCAGGCGTCCGATTCCTCCGAAGCCATGGAGGTTTCTCGAGCGGGACCTAAGTCCCGGACCGCTCGAGCAACGGTGGTCTGTAATTTTTGCCAGCAGGCAGGACACTATACTAACAGATGTCCACAGCGATCGCAGAGGCGATCGCATCTTGTGACCCTGGGAGGAGGCTCACTAGAGACAGCGGCATTTTCCTCCAAGATGACACTTAAAGGGACAATCACTGTAGGCACTTCCACTCTCACCGCCGACCTTTGCGTGGACTCAGGAGCAGAGGGGAACTTCATGTCCTCTAACTTTGCTCGCCGTCACGCAATACCTCTGGTGGCACTTGACAAATCAGTGACTGTCCGAGTAGTGAATGGGTCGACATTGCCCTCACAAATTACACACCAGACTGTTCCACTTGCATTGTTTGTATCTCCTTCCCATCAGGAACTTATTTCCCTACTTGTCCTTCCCGAGGGAATAGACGAGATTCTACTAGGTATACCTTGGCTCCGTTTCCACTCCCCACATATAGAGTGGACTTCGAGTAGGATACTGGGTTGGAGTGATGCATGTAGAGGCAGATGTGTCAGGAGTTGCGTTCAGGTTACCACTACTGAGTTACCGGCAGATCTTACTCCACTTCCCAAGTGCTACTGGTCATATGCAGACGTGTTCTCCAAGAAGGCTGCGGAGACTCTTCCCCTCATCGCCCCTATGACTGTCCTATTGACCTCTTGCCTGGCGCAGAACCTCCTCGGGGAAGGGTCTATCCCCCCTCTCTTCCTGAGACAGAGGCCATGTCGCAATATATTCAGGAGAACCTGGCAAGAGGGTTTATTAGGAAGTCGGTGTCACCGGCAGGGGTGGGATTCTTCTTCGTGCAGAAGAAGAACGGAGAATTGCGTCCGTGTATTGATTACAGGGGTCTTAACGCCATCACCGTTAAAAACAAGTACCCGTTGCCCCTGATTTCTGAGCTCTTTGATAGGCTTCGGGGAGCAAGGGTATTCACTAAACTAGATCTGCGCGGTGCTTATAACCTGATTCGCATCCGTGAGGGGGACGAATGGAAGGCGGCTTTTAAAACCAGGGATGGGCATTACGAATATCTGGTGATGCCATTTGGGCTCTGTAATGCTCCAGCCGTTTTCCAAGACTTTGTCAATGACATCTTCCGGGATATGCTCTCCACCACGGTCATAGTCTATCTGGATGATATACTCATCTTCTCTCCAGATATTGACTCCCACCGGAGAGATGTCTGCAGAGTCTTCGACCTCTTACGGGCTAATTCCCTTTATGCTAAGTTGGAGAAATGTATGTTTGAGCTGGAGTCTTTACCTTTCCTTGGTTATATCATCTCAACCCAGGGATTGGCTATGGATCCGGCCAAACTACAGACTGTGATGGACTGGCAGGAACCCCACTCTCTTAAAGCGGTGCAGCGCTTTATGGGGTTCATTAATTACTATCGCCAGTTCATTCCCCATTTCTCTACCTTGGTAGCTCCCTTGGTAGCCCTCACCAAGAAGGGAGCAAATCCCAAATTGTGGTCGGAAGAGGTCTCCAAGGCTTTCACTTCTATTAAGTCTCATTTTGCTAGCGCTCCCATCCTACATCGCCCCGATGTTGATAAGCCATTTTTATTGGAGGTGGATGCCTCATCCGTTGGTGCTGGAGCAGTCCTCTTCCAAAAGGATGCTCAAGGTCGGAAGCATCCTTGCTTCTTCTTCTCTAAGACCTTCACATCAGAGGAGAGGAATTATTCCATCGGGGATAGGGAGTTGCTAGCCATGAAGTTGGCCTTCTCTGAGTGGAAACATCTGTTGGAGGGGGCCCGCTTTCCCTTCCAAGTCTTCACCGACCACAAAAATTTGGTGTATCTGCAGACAGCCCAGCGGCTTAACTCAAGCCAGGCCAGATGGTCCTTGTTCTTCTCCCGGTTTAATTTCACACTCTATTTCCTCTTGGGAGAGAAGAACATTCGTGCTGACGCTCTCTCTCGCTCTGTGGTGTCCTCTGAGGAGGAGGTGGAGGAGCCTCGGCTTATTGTTCCCACAGAGAGTCTGAGAACAGTGGCCCCGTTTCGCTAGAGTCTGTGCCCCCGGGCAAGACTTTTGTGCCTACCAATTTAGGCGACCGGAGGTACTCTCTTGGGCACATTCATCCAGGGTGGGTGGACACTTTGGGGCAAAGAGGATATCTGAATTGCTGGCGAGAACATACTGGTGGCCGCATATGGTCCGTGATGTTGGGGACTATGTTCAGGCGTGTGTCTCCTGCGCCAAGAATAAGTCTCCACGACAACGGCCAGCTGGGTTACTTTACCCTTTGCTGGTGGCAGACAGGCCCTGGGAGATGGTTGGGATGGACTTTGTGGTGGGCTTGCCCAAGTCTCGGGTTGCACCATCATTTGGGTAATCACCGACCATTTCTCCAAAATGGTGCATCTGGTGCCGCTACCACGGTTACCTTCTGCATGGGCTCTGGCAGCATTGTTCGTTAGGCACATCTTCCGTCTACACTGCATGCCGGATAAAATTGTCAGTGACCGAGGTCCCCAGTTTGCGTCTCGGTTCTGGAGAGAGCTTTGTCGTCTACTCAGTATTGAGTTAAATCTCTCTTCAGCGTACCATCCTGAGACTAATGGGTTGGTAGAGAGGGCCAACCAGACCTTGGTCACCTATCTACGACATTTTGTCTCAGCCAGGCAGGATGACTGGGCATCCTTGCTACCATGGGCTGAGTTTGCACTAAACAATGCTGTGGCTGACTCCACCGGACAGACTCCATTCCTCCTGAACTACGGTCAGCATCCGCGGGTTCCGGTGCCCATGCCCGTGTCTTCCGCCGACTCCAGGGTGGCAGACTGGGCTGTGGAGGCACGGGACATTTGGGACCGTACCCAGGATGCCATTCAGGCATCCAAGGAGAGGATGAGGTCCTCCGCTGACGCACATCGGCGCCCCGCTCCAACATTTGCTCCTGAGGACTTGGTGTGGCTCTCCGCCCGTAACATTAGGCTGCGAGTTGAGTCGACTAAGTTGGCACCCCGCTACCTGGGTCCTTTCAAGGTCCTCGAGCAGATTAACCCTGTGGTATACCGTTTGGCTCTTCCACCACGCCTGGGTATCTCCGACACCTTTCACGTATCCCTTTTGAAACCCGTGCTCATGTCCCGGTTTTCTGAGTCATCTGCCGGGACATCAGGTTCGTCTACGGATGACCATGAGGTGAACGCCAACATAGGGTGTAAGGTGGTACGGGGCAAAAGATTTTATTTGGTGGATTGGAGGGGTTATGGGCCTGAGGATAGGTCCTGGGAGCCTGCCGAGCACGTTCACGCTCCGCAGCTCATCGCTGCTTTTGAACGCAGCGAGGCCGAGAGAAGGGGGGCCCTAGGAGGGGGAGTAATGTTAGGGGTCGAGTTCCCGCTTCTGCACAAGGGGAATCTCGAGCCATTACGGCTGCAGTCTCCCATTCGTCTCCGGCCGCAGTGGACTCTGCTCAGCTTAGACGTCGGTCCCAGTGTCTCGCCCAGTCTGGCAGTGTGCAGAGGATTACTGCTGCTACTCCAGACTCTGCTATTGTGGCCAGTACTGGTTAGCGGCAAGCAGACATCTTTAGGACAAAGTCCTTGTTTTTCCCTTCTGAGCATGCCCAGGGTGAGATCTCTCATTGGAGATCAGAGGTCACATGCTCAGGTACTTCAGCAGCTCCTATTGGTCTGCCAGGAAGGTCCTGTGACTACTGGTGTTCTGGAACAAGTTTCATTGGTCCTTGTTTCTGGCAGGTCCTTTAGCTGTTATTATAAAAGTGTGGCAATGCTGAGCCGCCATGCGCTAGTATCAACCATTATATGCTTTGCGCCAGTGTGGTCATGCGTGTGTGTGGTTAGGGCCTGGCTGAAATAAGCCCCTAGAATACCAACTTAATCGGTGAGGAGTTTGGTATGCTAGCTGGTCAGGGTCGGTGTCCTAGATGCCCTAGATTACCGGCATAACCGGTGAGGAGTTTGATTGCAGTATTCAGGGCCTGGCGTTCAGACGCCATAGATTGCGGGTGACTCCCGCGAGGACATTAGCACATCATCACGTTCTATGTTCGCTTAGCACTTAACTGTGTACCTGGGTGCCTGACAGGACACAGAACTTTTTCTCAGCGGCTCTGTGACGTAACAGGGTTTGCTTTCAACGCTAGACAGCGCCCTAGCGTGTTTATTTTGCGACTCAGTTGTATTCAGTGAGTTCGCACACATCGCCATATTGCGCTGCGGCACTCCTTCTAGCTGGTCTGTGAAATAACAGAGTTCGCACATATTGCCACAGCGCATTGCGGTGTTTATTTTGGTGACTCTGCGGGATAACAGAGTTCGCGTCTTGCGCCATTTTACTAGCAGCAGGTTCCTCCTGCACGGTGGACCCCGGGCTGCGAACCCATCTCTCTACCTCATATATTTGGTGCGTTCCGCACACCCTAACAGTGTGTGACTCCAGAAATATATACGGAGATTGAAATTTTCCCCTACACCATATACAGCTGTCCGTTTGTGATTCAGTACCGTATATCTGCTCTTTGCATTACGGTCAAATCCATACTGAGAGAGTGTCTGTGTGCGACTCCGGAAATATATACGGAGATTGAAATTTTCCCCTACACTGTATACAGCTGTACGCTTCTGATACAGCACCGTATATCTGCTCTTTGTATTATGGTCAAATCCATACTGAAAGAGTGTCTGTGTGTGACTCCAGAAATATATACGGAGATTGAAATTTTCCCCTAAACCGTATACAGCTGTACGCTCCTCATACAGTACCATTTATCTGCTGGTATTTTTGGTACATTTTCCCAAACATGAGAAAGTATGGTGGAAGAGGCCGCGGACGTGAGCGGGGGGTCCAGCTGGTACTGATGGTGGTAGTGGTGCATGTGCTGGTAGTGCCAAAAGCACAATAGCACCTAAGGCAGGAGGTGTTGAGCCTGCGTCATCGTCTGGCTTCAGAAGGCCTGGAAGGCTCCCTTTTCTGGGAGTAGGTAAACTGCTATTAAAGCCAGAGCATCAGGAACAGGTTTTGGCTTACATTGCCGAAACAGCCTCCAGCTCTATCGCCTCCTCTTCTGAAGTTTCAAAAACTGCAAGCACTGAGTCGTCAGTGCAGGCTCCTGGTCAGGAGCAACACCTTTCCTTGTGTCCTTCACCCCCACCAAAAGTGAAGGATGCGGCAGGCCACACTTCAGATTACTCCCTGGAGCTCTTTTCACATACCATGCTTGGGTTATCAAGTGAAATCCTGAATTCCCCAGTCCAAGATGAATATGACATGGAGTGCACTGATGCACAGCCACTTCTATATGATTCTGCAGGTACATTTATCCAGAGCACTGCATTGACCTTGCAGTCTACTGAGCCAGATTCTGACCCTGATGGAACTTAGTGCCCCTTCCCGCATACTATACCACCTTACACGGTGACACAGAGAAAGGTGCAGATGAAATTGAAGAGGAGGTGATGGATGACCCAGTTGTTGACCCGGATTGGCATCCATTGGGGGAAGAGGGTGCCGCTGGCAATAGCTCAGAAGAGGAGGAGGATCCACAGCAGACATCGACATCGCAGCAGTGGTTATCTGGCAGGCCCGTAGCAGTCCAAAAACATGTTAAAAAAAACAAAAAGAGTTGCAGGACAGCTTGGCCAGACGGTCAAATTAGCACAGCGTGCAAGCCCTGAAAATTTATACCATAGTAGGAAGAGTGCAGTGTGGTACTTTTTTGACCAAAATCCTATTGATGAGGCAAAGGTTATCTGTAAGTAGTGCGGAAGGACCTTTAGCCGAGGGAAAAATCTCTGAAGATTGAATACCAGTTGCATGCTTAGACATTTAAACACCATGCACTTGCAAGCGTGGACGGACTACAAAACCTCACTGGCTTTGAACGCCTACATTGCCAAACTGATCTCATTAGAGATGATGCCCTTCTGCTTTGTTGAAAGCGCAGCGTTCTGAGAGCTCATGGCCTACGCTGTCCCGCACTATGACCTACCCAGTCGGCACTTCTTTTCTAGAAAAGCCATCCCTGCCCTCCACCTGCATTGTGAAAGACCGCATTGTCCATGTACTCAAACAATCAGTGATTGTAAAGGTGCACTGTTATGAATGTGCTAGAGATGGTTTCTGAGCAGAGGCTCCCTCTGGTGGTTAGAGACAGTACTGAACCTTCCAGCGAGGAATGGCAATCTGGGATCACTGACTGGACTGATATAAGGGAGGTTCCCTCCCATGATGGTCGCCGGTGATCAATTGTTCTTGTCTCAATTGTGGTTCCTGGTTCATTTGGAAGTTTGCTGGAGTCTTGCCTGCATCTCCTGCTTTCAGATAAGATATTTTCTACTTTTCTTTTTGTGCTTGCTTTTTGCATAGTTTTCTGCACTTTTGTGGAGGTCTGCCGGGTCCCCTCCTGGGGCCTGTGCTCCTCTCAGTTTATCTGTAGCCACTGTTATTTGTTCATTTGCTTTTTCCTGTTTTTTCAGTGGCTTAGTTTTGTTACACCAGAGATCTGATTTAAGTGGTGGAGATCGTGTGATCTCAGGTGTTTTTGTAATCAGAAGAGTTGGTATTTTTTAGGGGTTTTTTTGGATTGCAGTCAGAATTCTTTCCTGTACTTTTTTGTCTAGACAGATTGGGCCCCAGCGTTTGCTCATTCTATTTTCTGTCTGTGTCCGTGCTTTCTTCTTGTCTAACCACCATTACATGTTTGGGGGCTTCCTATTTTCTTTGGGGATCTGCTCCGGGGTAGATAGCTTTCATCTTTCTGCCTTTAGGTGTAGTTATCTCTCAGGCTGTGACGAGGCGTCTAGGATCAACGTAGGAACGCTCCACGGCTACCTCTAGTTGTGTGGTTAGTTCAGGTTACTGCAATCCATTAGGTTCCAGCCTCTCTGGTGTATTGCCGTTTTTGCTTTTTCTCCTCAGCTACCTAAACATAACAGTGCACCTCACAATAGATGCATGGGCCAGTAGGCATGGCCAGGGCCGTTACATGTCCATCACTGCGCACTGGGTTAATGTAGTGGATGCAGGGTCCACAGGGGACAGCGGCGGTGGGACAGTGCTGCCTAGCCCACGGTATAGGCAACAGTTGGCTGTAGGCATTCGACCCTCCTCCTCCAGAAGCAAAAGCTCGTCGACAGAGCGCAGTCGCATGAGCACTCCATCCGCAGCTGCCAGTGTTGGACACGAGGTGTCCCACTATCGAACAGCTAGTGGTAAGCGTCAGCAGGCTGTTTTAAAGATGATGTCTTTGGGCGACAACAGACACACCGCAGAGGTACTGGCCGACTACTTGCAGCGAGAAACTGAGTCATGGCTGGGCAGCCTACATCTTGAGCCAGGCAAGGTAGTCAGTGATAACGGCCGTAATTTTGTGGCAGCAATAGCCCTGGCAAAACTCAGACACATACCTTGCCTGGCTCACACCTTGAACCTGGTGGTGCAGTGCTTCATAAATAATTATCAGGAGTTACCAGCCCTGCTCCATAAGGTGCGAAGACTGTGCTCGCACATCCATCACTCGCCCGTAGATTCCAGTCGTATTCAGAGCCTGCAGCGATCGCTCCACCTCCCCAAGCACCAGCTAATCATAGACGATGCAACAAGGTAGAACTCCACCATGCACATGGTTGAGAGGCTGTGCGAACAGAGGCAGGCTGTAATGCATTTGTGGGATGATACACGGGCAGGAAGTTTGAGGGCAGACAACGAGTTGTCGGTTGTGCAGTGGCCAAAGCTGAAAGACCTCTGTAAAGTCCTTCAGTGTTTTGAGGAATGCACATGGCTGGTAAGCACAGACGAGCCATCATAAGCATGAGCATCCCACTTATGCGTCTGCTCATGCAAACTTTGATGCACATTAAGGATTAGGCATCTGCAGAGGAGGAGGAGGGAAGCCTTGATGACAGTCAGGCATTGTCTGCTCAGGGAACTGTCCTGGACGAGGTGGAGGAAAAAGAGGAAGAGAAGGAGGGGGATGATTATTTTGGGGAGGAGTATGCTTCTCAGGGGGCAAGAGAAAATGTTGGCTTGCCAAGGTCAAGTACAGTGTTTGTGCGTGAATGAAGGGATGTGGATTTGGCAGAAAGTGCTCCTTCACCCACCACTGGCATTGCATCATTGACACCTGGAACATTGGCCCTCATGTGGGATTATGTCTTGCGGATCCTAAAAAGGGACCCCCGCATTGCCAAAATTAAGAAAGATGATGACTACTGGTTGGCCAGCATCCTCGATCCACGCTATAAAGGCAAATTACAGAACATCATGCCACAGGAGAACCTAGAGCTAATATTGGCGAACAAACTAGCAACTCTGGTACACCGTTTGTTAGAGGCATTCCCAGCACACAGCAACAGTGCAGGTTCTACCACGAGCTGTACTGGGCCAAATGGAAGAGGTGTTCGTGGTGCACACAGCCAAAGTGGTGTTAGAGACAGGGGTTTCATGACCATGTTGTGGACTGATTTCTCGAGTACCGCTCACACGACTGGTAATACTGAATCGATTGCAACAGACAGGAGAAAGCAGTTGTCAATTATGGTTCAAAATTAACTCTCCTCCCTATCGATGTTCTCCCTCACAGTTCATTCCCCTTTGACTGCTGGGCCTGTACACTGGACACCTGGCCTGAATTGGCACAATATGCCTTACTGGAGTTCGCTTGCCCTGCTGGTAGTGTGCTATCAGAAAGAGTCTTCAGTGTTGCTGGATCAATCCTGACAGAAAGAAGGACCCGGCTGTCGACCCAAAATGTAGGTGATCTCACCTTCATTAAAATAAACCATGCCTGGGTTTCAAAGGATTTTGTACCACATTCCCCTGATGACATATAGGTTGCCAGCAAAATGGCTCGCTTTGTCCTCCTCTTCCTCTGACTTCTCCAATTCCTCCATTTGCAGCTGCTGAACGTCCAGCCTACACCTCAACATATGCCAGTTTTTCCACCTCCCTAACTGGGCTGTATCCCCCTTTCAGGGCCGGAGTCAGCACCTGGTGCACCCGGGCAAGTGCTGGTGCCCTGAGCAGGTGGGGGGCCCACTCGTGGGCGACGGCGCTTTCACAGGGACCCTCATAGTACGCCGGTGTCTCTGACGATGGGGGGCCCACTCGCTATCAGAGACACCGGCGTACTATGAGGGCCCTGTGCCAGTGCTGTCGCCCACAAGTGGGACCCCCCTGCTTGCTCAGGGCCCCAGCACTTGCAATACTTACCTCTCCCTGCTCCACCGCTGTGACGTCTTCCCGTTTCCTGAGAGTGACATTCAGGTCAGAGAGCATGATGACATCACGTCTGTGCGCCCTCTGCCTGAACAGTCACAGTGCAGAGAGCTGGAAGATGGCGATGCTGAGGAGGCCAGAGTAGAGCAGTGCCCAGCGAGCAGAGGTATTTCATTTTTTTTTAATGTTTGGAGCATTATATGGGGAGCATTATGCACTGGAGAATTATTTATGGGCCCATCATACACTTGAGCATCATAGATAGGGCCCATTATACACTGGAGCATTATATATGGGCCCATCATACACTGGAGCATCATATACGGGGCCCATTATACACTGGAGCATTATATGGGGCCCATTATATATGGAGCATTATATAGGCCCATCATACACTGGAGCATCATCCATGGGGCCAATCATATACTGGAGCATTATGTGGAGCTCATCATATACTGTATGGAACATTATATGGGACTAATTATGTATGGAGCAATATATGGGGTTCATTATTCTGTATGGCGCACTACGTGGTGCCCATAATACTGTATGGAGGACTATACTGTCCATTTTTTGAGATATTGTAGTATTTACAATAGATATCACTCATGTAATGCAAGAAGTGAAGTATTTGGCATTGTGCTATACTATATTTCTCTGCCGTATCGGAGCATCATGAATTGTGGTATGTGTTAAAGGGGCCCACTGAGACTTTTTGGCCCGGGGCCCACGAAAACCTGTAGCCAGCCCTATCCCCCCACAACTTTAGCCAAATAACCCCAGTTTTCGATGTGTTACTATTATTAGAAAGTAAATGAAGGTTCACAAGCTTAAGTAATAAGAATTGATGTCGTTGGCATTGAAATGGGCACTGTAGGTGTGTTTACTGTCCTCCACTCCCTGCCGACTTTTATTCCCCATTGACTTGCATTGGGGTTGGATTTTCGACTCCGACTCGACCTTTTCCGTTAGTCGTCCGACTTCATTCGACTCGACGTTTGGGAAAGTCGGGTTGTCCGAAAACCGACTCGACCATCCCGGAGCCAAAGTCGCTCATCTCTAGTGCTCATAGTTTATTTTAATCCATTAATAAAATGCAAAGTGAATGAACAAAAGAGAAAGCTAAACCAAATCATTATTTGGTGTGACCACTCTTTGCCTATTAAACAGCATTAATTCTTCTAGGTACACTTGTCACTTGCGCACAGGTTTTGAAATAACTCAACCAGGAGGTTGTTCTAAACATCTTGGATAATTAACCATAGCTCTTTTGTGGATTTCTTGCGCAAATCTTTCTTTTTCTGCATATAATCCCATACAGACTCAATTATTATGAGATCAAGTCTCTTTGGGGGCCATATCATCAATTCCAGGACTGCTTGTTCTTCTTTTTGCTGAAGTTAGCTCTTCCTGACATTAGCTGTATGCTTGGATAAATTTGGAGCATTCAGAAGACCAGAAGTAGCCAATGTTGAGGACTGTACATGCAGGGCTTGTCCATTTGTCCATTGAAACTTACTGCAGCACATGAAAAACACAACACGCTGACTTCCCTTCAAAATTTTAAGAGTGCAGCAATACCATCAGCACATAACTGGCAACAACCAAATGCTCCCAGGTCCACCCATCCAATGTCCTGGTCAGAAGTGGTCTTCATGGAAGAATTGTAGTCAAAAACAATATCTGAGTCATGGAAACAAGGATATAGAAAAATGGTCATCTTGGCTGTGGACTGCTGAGCCAAACTGTGAAATATTTGCCTGTAACAGACGACAGTTAAATCGTCAAAGTGCTGGAGAGCACAAAAATAAAGAGGGTCTGCAAGAAACAATGATGTATAGTGGAGCTGTAACAGACGAGACTAAGCGACTTTTACTTCTGCATCTCAAAAGACCCTATAAAGGGGTCCCTTCATGTGTGCACGTATTGCTGATTCAGCAGATGGCGCCTTCAGACTATGTTCTGCCAAAGATTGTGAGACATTGGGACCCTTTAACTCCGCAATGAAGAAGACAGACATGTTGTTTATGAACATAAACTCTTGTTTATTTTAGCTCTCCTCTGGAACATACAGTTAGGTCCATATATATTTGGACAGAGACAACATTTATTTAATTTTGGTTCTAGACATTACCACAATGAATTTTAAACAAAACAATTCAGATGCAGTTGAAGTTCAGACTTTCAGCTTTCATTTGAGGGTATCCACATTAAAACTGTATGAAGGGTTTAGTAGTTTCAGCTCCTTAACATGTGCCACCCTGTTTTTAAAGGGGCCAAAAGTAATTGGACAGATTAAATGATTGTAAATAAAATGTACATTTCTAGTACTTGGTTGAAAACCCTTTGTTGGCAATGACTGCCTGAAGTCTTGAACTCATGGACATCACCAGAAGCTGTGTTTCCTCCTTTTTGATGCTCTGCCAGGCCTTCACTGTGGTGGTTTTCAGTTGCTGTTTGTTTGTGGGCCTTTCTGTCTGAAGTTTAGTCTTTAACAAGTGAAATGCATGCTCAATTGGGTTGAGATCAGCTGACTGACTTGGCCATTCAAGAATATTACACTTCTTTGCTTTAATAAACTTCTGGGTTGCTTTGACTTTATGTTTTGGGTCATTGTCCATCTGTAGTATGAAACGACGACCAATCAGTTTGGCTGCATTTGGCTGGATTTGAGCACACAGTATGGCTCTGAATACCTCAGAATTCATTCGACTGCTTCTGTCCTGTGTCACATCATCAATAAACACTAGTGACCCAGTGCCACTGGCAGCCATGCATGTCCAAGCCATCACACTGCCTCCGCCGTGTTTTACAGATGATGTGGTATGCTTTGGATCATAAGCTATACCACGCCTTCACCATACTTTTCTCTTTCCATCATTCTGGTAGAGGTTGATCTTGGTTTCACCTGTCCAAAGAATGTTCTTTCAGAACTGTGCTGGCTTTTTTAGAAGTTTTTTAGCAAAGTCCAGCCTAACCTTTTTATTCTTGATGCTTATGAGTGGCTTGCACCGTGCAGGGAACCCTCTGTATTTACTTTCATGCAGTCTTCTCTTTATGGTAGATTTGGATATTGATACGCCTACCTCCTGGAGAGTGTTGTTCACTTGGTTGGCTGTTGTGAAGGGGTTTCTTGTTGTGAATGGACTTGAAATGAGTTCTGAGCAGAGGCTCCCTCTGGTGGTTACAAGCGGTACTGGACTGTCCAGTGAAGATTGTGAGGAGTGGGAATCAGGTGTTACTGACTGGTCTTATATAAGGGAGTCGCCTTCCCATCAGGGTTGCCGGTGATCAATTGTTCTGGTCTCAATCCTTGAGTCCTGTTTCCTTTGTAGCCTGCTGTGTCGTGTCTGCATCTCCTGCTAACAGATAAGACATTTTCTTCTTTTTGTTTTTGTGCTTGATTTTTGCATTTTGTCCTGCACTTCTGTGGGGCCTTCAGGGTCCCCTCCGGGGGCTTTTGCCCTCTCAGTTTAGTTCAGCCACTGATGTTTGTACTTTTGCTTTTTCCAGTTTTTTCAGTGGCTGCTGTTTTGATTTTGTTACACCAGAGAACTAATTTAGGTGGTAGAGGTCGTGTGATCTCAGGTGATTTTGAAATTAGTAGAGTTGGTGCTTTTCAGGGTTTTTTGGGATTGCAGTAAGTGCCCTTCCTATCCTTTTCTATTTAGGTAGTTTGGGCCCCAACGTTTGCTCATACTATTTTCTGTCTGTGTCAATATTTCATCTTGTCTAACCGCCATTACATGTTTGGGGGCTTTCTATGTTCTTTGGGGATCTGCTCCAGGGCAGATAGCTTTCCTCTTTCTATCTTTAGGTGTAGTTAGTTTCTCAGGCTGTGACGAGGCGTCTAGGACCAACGTAGGAACGCTCCACGGCTGCCTCTAGTTGTGGTGGTTAGTCAGGGTACTGCAATCTCATAGATTCCAACTTCTCTGGTGTATTGCCTTTTTTACCTGCACTCCTCAGCTACCGAAACATAACAGTATCACCGGCCTAAAAATTGAAAATTGTATGGTACTCACAGAAGGGAAAAAATATTGTGAAAGAAAAAAGGTTGTCAGAGTTGTCAGAGATATTTTTCTGTTTGTTGCATTTTTTTCCCTCTGTATCTCTGGGTGCTGGGGAGGATTTTTTTTTCTCTCAATGGAGTTTGCACAGTTGTCTGGCCGTGTGGATCAGCTTGCCACTGAGGTTCGGAGTATTGCTGCCTATCTTGCTAGGTTGCCTGTTGTGGAACCTAGGATTCCCATGCCAGATTTGTTTTTAGGGGATCGAGCTAAGTTTCAGAATTTCAAAAATAATTGTAAATTGTTTTTTGCCTTAAAATCTAAGTCCTCAGGGAACGCAGCGCAGCAGGTTCAAATTGTCATCTCTCTCCTGCGCGGCGATCCTCAGGATTGGGCTTTTTCCCTGACACCTGGGGATCCTGTTTTGAGTGATGTTGATGCATTTTTTCAGGCTTTGGGGTTATTGTACGATGAGCCTAATGTCACTGATCAAGCTGAAAAAGCCTTGTTGGCATTAAATCAGGGGCTTGATGACGCTGAGTTATACTGTCAGAGATTCCGTAGGTGGGCAGTCCTGACCAAGTGGAATGACGACGCTTTGGCGGCCCTTTTTCGGAAGGGTCTGTCAGATAATGTAAAGTATGTTATGGTGGGATTCTCTGTCCCCTCTGGTCTCAATGATTCTATGTCATTAGCGATTCAAATTGACAGACGTTTGCGTGAGCGGAGAAGTATGCGTGGAATGGTGTTGCCTTGTGAACCTGCTTCTGAACCCATGCAGTGTGATAGAGTGGTGTCTGGGGCACAGCGTCATGAGTTTCGAAAGCGCAATGGGTTATGTTTCTACTGTGGTGATGCCTCTCATGCTATTTCAGTCTGCCCTAAGCGGGGAACACGTTTTGCACGCTCAGCTGTCTTGGGTAGTGTTCAGACTAAGTTTTTATTAACTGTCACTCTGATATGCTCTCTGTCCTCATTTTCTGCTCAGGCTTTCGTTGATTCTGGAGCAGCTATTAACCTGATGGATTATGATTTTGCTAAACGTTGTGGGTTTCCCTTGATACCCCTACAGAAGTCTATTCCCCTACTGGGGATCGATTCTACCCTTTTGGCTGAGAATAAACCTCAGTTCTCTACTCAGGTGATATAGGGTTGAACCTGATCATCAGGAGTGCTGTAAATTTTTGGTTCTGTATAATCTGCATGATATTATCGTACTGGGCTTCCCTTGGTTGCAGTCTCATAATCCTGTTTTGGATTGGAAATCTGTGTCTGTAACCAGTTGGGGCTGCCAATGTGTTAATACCAACACTCCTGTTTTTCTGCCTCCCCCCAGGCTCAGGATGTTCCTGACTTTTTGATTGATTTTTCTGATGTGTTTAGCGAAAGTAAATCTGCATCCTTGCCTCCCCATAGGAGCTATGACTGCGCTATTGAATTAGTGCCTGGTAGTAAATTCCCTAAAGGTCGCCTTTTTAACTTGTCTGTACCTGAACATGACGCTATGCGGTCTTATATCAAGGAATCATTGGAGAAGGGTCATATCAGACCATCCTCTTCACCCTTAGGTGCCGGTTTTTTCTTTGTGGCCAAAAAGGATGGTTCATTAAGGCTGTGTATTGATTATCGTCTTTTGAACAATATTACTGTAAAATATCAATACCCGTTACCTTTGATTTCTGACCTGTTTTCCAGGGTGAAAAACGCTACTTGGTTAACCAAGCTTGACCTCAGGGGGGCATATAACCTTATTCGCATTAAGCACGGGGATGAATGGAAGACGGCATTCAATACCCCTGAGGGGCATTTTGAGTACCTTGTGATGCCCTTTGGGCTCACTAATGCTCCTTCTATCTTCCAGTCCTTCATGAATGACATTTTCAGGGATTTTGTGGATAAATTTCTGATTGTTTATTTGGATGATATCTTGATTTTTTCTAGTGACTGGGACTCTCATGTGAAACATGTTCGAACTGTATTCCAGATTTTGAGAGAGAATGCTCTGTATGTGAAGGGATCAAAGTGTCTTTTTGGCGTACAGAGGATCTAATTTCTGGGATTCATTTTGTCCCCATCTGTTATTGAAATGGACCCGGTCAAGGTTCAGGCCATCTGTGATTGGGTCCAACCTACTTCATTAAAGGCTCTTCAAAGATTTTTGGGTTTTGCCAATTTTTATCGTAAATTTATTGGTAATTTCTCGGTTATTGTTAAACCATTGACTGATTTGACCAGAAAGGGTTCTGATGTGGTGAATTGGCCTCCTGAGGCAGTCTCTGCATTTCAGGAACTTAAGCAGAGATTCACTTCTGCTCCTGTTCTACGGCAGCCTGATGTTTCTCTGCCGTTTCAGGTGGAGGTTGATGCCTCTGAAATTGGGGCAGGTGCCGTTTTGTCCCAAAAAGATCCAGAGACCTCTAAAAGTAACCCTTGTGCCTTTTTCTCTCGAAAATTTTCTCCTACTGAACGTAATTATGACGTGGGTAATCGGGAGTTACTGGCCATGAAGTGGGCTTTTGAAGAGTGGAGACATTGGCTGGAGGGAGCCTACCATCAGGTGGTGGTCCTTACGGACCATAAGAATCTGGTTTATCTGGAATCTGCCAAGCGACTCAATCCTAGACAGGCCAGGTGGGCCTTGTTTTTCACACGTTTTAATTTTGTGGTTTCCTTTCTTCCTGGCACTAAGAATGTTAAGGCGGATGCCCTCTCGAGGAGTTTCCTTGCGGACTCTCCTGAGTTATCTGATCCTTCTGTTATTTTGAAAAAGGGTGTAGTTCTTTCCGCCATCTCACCCAATTTGAGACTTGCTCTGGAGGGGTGTCAGGAGGATAGGCCCGAGCGCTGCCCTGTTGGAAAATTGTTTGTCCCGGACCAGTGGAAAAAGAGTGTGATGTCTGAGATTCATTGTTCCGCGTTGGCTGGGCATCCCGGAATTTTTGGTACCAGAGACTTGGTTAGTCGGTCCTTTTGGTGGCCTACTTTGTCTCGTGATGTCAGGGAATTTGTGCAGTCCTGCGGGACTTGCTCTCGTTCCAAGCCTTGCTCTCGCTCTAGTGGTTTGTTGATGCCATTGCCTGTGCCCAAGAGACCATGGACCCATATCTCTATGGATTTCATTTCCGACCTCCCTGTTTCTCAGAGAATGACCGTCATCTGGGTGATTTGTGATAGGTTTTCCAAGATGATACATCTTGTGCCATTACCTAAGTTGCCTTCCTCCTCTGAATTGGTGCCTTTGTTCCTTCAGCACGTGGTTCGTTTACACGGCATTCCTGAGAACATTGTGTCTGACAGAGGAGTCCAGTTTGTTTCCAGATTTTGGAGGACCTTTTGTTCTAAACTTGGTGTTCAATTGTCTTTCTCCTCGGCGTTTCATCCTCAGACCAATGGTCAAACTGAGAGAACAAACCAGACATTGGAGACTTATCTAAGATGCTTTGTGTCTGCTGATCAGGATGACTGGGTCTCTTTTTTGCCTTTGGCTGAGTTTGCTCTTAATAATAGGGCTAGCTCTGCCACTTTGATGTCTCCATTTTTCTGTAATTCTGGGTTTCACCCTCGATTTTCTTCAGGACAGACGGAGGCTTCTGTCTGTCCAGGTGTTGACTCTGTTGTGGAGCGTATGCAACAGATTTGGGACCAGGTAGTGGAGAGGTTGTCCCTCTCTCAGGAGAGGGCCCAGCGGTTTGCTAACCGGCATAGGACTGATGGTCCTCGGTTTAAAGTGGGGGACTTGGTCTGGTTGTCCTCAAGAAATATTCCTATGAGAGTGGCATCTCCTAAATTTAAGCCTAGGTTCATTGGACCTTATAAGATCATGGAGATTCTTAATCCTGTTTCTTTTCGTTTGCTTCTTCCAGGGACATTTAAGATCCATAACGTGTTCCACAAGTCCTTGTTGAAGAGGTTTGTTGAGCCAGTGGTTCCTACTGCTTTGCCTCCTGACCCTGTTCTGGTTGAGGGCAATATGGAGTTTGTGGTTGAGAAAATATTGAATTCTCGTTTTTCTAGACGGAAACTCCAGTATTTGGTTAAGTGGAGAGGTTATGGTCAGGAAGACAATTCTTGGGTGTTTGCTTCGGACATCCATGCTAGGAGACTCATCCGTGCGTATCATAGAACTCATCCTGACCGACCTGGTTGCTCAAGTGAGGGTTCGGTGACCCCTCCTCAAGGGGGGGGTACTGTTGTGAATGGACTTGAAATGAGTTCTGAGCAGAGGCTCCCTCTGGTGGTTACAAGCGGTACTGGACTGTCCAGTGAAGATTGTGAGGAGTGGGAATCAGGTGTTACTGACTGGTCTTATATAAGGGAGTCGCCTTCCCATCAGGGTTGCCGGTGATCAATTGTTCTGGTCTCAATCCTTGAGTCCTGTTTCCTTTGTAGCCTGCTGTGTCGTGTCTGCATCTCCTGCTAACAGATAAGACATTTTCTTCTTTTTGTTTTTGTGCTTGATTTTTGCATTTTGTCCTGCACTTCTGTGGGGGCCTTCAGGGTCCCCTCCGGGGGCTTTTGCCCTCTCAGTTTAGTTCAGCCACTGATGTTTGTACTTTTGCTTTTTCCAGTTTTTTCAGTGGCTGCTGTTTTGATTTTGTTACACCAGAGAACTAATTTAGGTGGTAGAGGTCGTGTGATCTCAGGTGTTTTTGAAATTAGTAGAGTTGGTGCTTTTCAGGGTTTTTTGGGATTGCAGTAAATGCCCTTCCTATCCTTTTCTATTTAGGTAGTTTGGGCCCCAACGTTTGCTCATACTATTTTCTGTCTGTGTCAGTATTTCATCTTGTCTAACCGCCATTACATTTTTTGGGGGCTTTCTATGTTCTTTGGGGATCTGCTCGGGGCAGATAGCTTTCCTCTTTCTATCTTTAGGTGTAGTTAGTTTCTCAGGCTGTGACGAGGCGTCTAGGACCAACGTAGGAACTCTCCACGGCTGCCTCTAGTTGTGGTGGTTAGTCAGGGTACTGCAATCTCATAGATTCCAACTTCTCTGGTGTATTGCCTTTTTTACCTGCACTCCTCAGCTACCGAAACATAACAGTTTCTCTTCACCATGGAGAGTATTCTGTGATCATCCACCACTGTTGTCTTCCGTGGGCGCCCAGGTCTTTTTGCATTGATGAGTTCACCAGTGCTTTTGCCACTCCTAATGTTGTAGCAATTTTTCAGATGGGTTTTTTCTGTTTTTGCAGCTTAAGGATGGCTTGTTTCACCTGCATGGAGAGCTCTTTTGACCGCATGTTTCCTTCACAGCAAAACCTTCCAAATGCAAACACCACACCTCAAATGAACTCCAGCCCTTTTATCTGCTTAATTGAGAATGACATATTGAAGGGATTGCCCACACCTGTCCATGAAATAGCCTTGGAGTCAATTGTCCAATTACTTTTGGTCCCTTTAAAAACAGGGTGGCACATGTTAAGGAGCTGAAACTCCTAAACCCCTCATCCAATTTTAATGTGGATACCCTCAAATGAAAGCTGAAAGTCTGAACTTCAACTGCATCTGAATTTTTTGTTTAAAATTCATTATGGTAATGTCTAGAACCAAAATTAAATAAATGTCTCTGTCCAAATATATATGGACCTAACTGTATGTAATATGGGCAGCAGGAATAATGCTTTACATTTTCATCTGTACAGTATGACAGATGGTTACTTATTTAGAGAACTTGATTAGAACATTGCAAATGAACAACAGGGCCTTCATCTTCCCAGTACAGGGCCACATGGGTCGATTATTGCGCTGTGACCATTGTATACACACTACATTCTATGGGCTATGTAAGGGAGCTCTCCCAGCTCCCAAATCTTTTAGATGTGCACCAGCCTGGCTGATCCAGTTTTTTTCACAAAGTCCTCCAGATCTGGCTAACACTGAGACTTGCTTTAAAATTCTCTTAAGCAGGTACCCCAATTTGGCTGTGGTATTGAGAACTGCCGCCACTGTTACTTGAATGCTCGAACGTGTACATACTCCCTTGTATGTCTGCTCTTGGCACACACAACATTATGGCTAGACCCGACTGAGGGCGTTCTTTCTTCTTTGCAACTCTATTTAGACTCTCCATAAAAATAGGAACTAACTTCTAGTGTCCAATTATTCCTCCACAGACTATGGGCTGGCCCTACAGATAACCATGTCCACCCCTGTACACAGGAAAAGTGCAACCTACATATGGATAAAACACATAAAACCATAGGTCACATTAACTATACAGTCAGGAGGCTTCAGAGAGGGTATTTAGACATCTTCTCCACCTGTACACAGGGTCCTTGCATATTTGGGGCAGAATTTTTAAAGAATAGAGTTGGGAATTTGGTCATGATTAAATGCAGAGAAACATAGGCAAATAAATATCCATTATGCAATACCATCAGTGAAGCGTCTGACTCCAAATTTATTCTGCAGCAGAACAGTGACCCCACACATAAAGCCAATGTGACTAAGCACTATCTGCAG
Organism: Oophaga sylvatica; assembly: GCA_033576555.1. Taxonomy (NCBI): domain Eukaryota; kingdom Metazoa; phylum Chordata; class Amphibia; order Anura; family Dendrobatidae; genus Oophaga; species Oophaga sylvatica. The sequence goes on from JARQOD010000001.1 coordinate 471,376,334, forward strand.
TAGAATGAAGAGCAAGGATCCTGGAAGTGATTATAAGGCCCTAAAGAGCGCTGATATTAACATCATTAGTGTCTTTCTGGGATTACATAGAGACAGAAGTATTTTTGCTCAATCCTACATCCACAGATGATCTGTGGTCATTGGTTAGTGAGCCAAGATGTTGGGAACAGTTTCCATGTTGAGTTCCTTCAAAAACTGTGTGCAAGTGTACCTGATTCTATGATGTTGTATGCAGCATCTTTACATACCTGTTTAAAATTTTTGCACAGTACTGTATATCCTTCTGAATAATTGGTTATAGCTGTATGAATCATATGTCCCATTTTGGTGCTGCACACTGTTTGCATGGCACATTCATGCATGTTGCTCTATCCACATAGCATGCTGCAAACAATCAGGATATCTTCTGCTATATCTGTAAGGAGGACATCAGTAAACCAGGGGAGGAGTCCCGAGGAGATAATTTGCATATTCCCAGTGCCTTCTGGGATAAGTGAAGAGTCTCCACGAGCTCAAGGAACACTGGATTTTGGCTGTTGCAGCTGAAAGGAGGACATCAGTAAACCAGGGGAGGAGTCCCGAGGAGATAATTTGCATATTCCCAGTGCCTTCTGGGATAAGTGAAGAGTCTCCGCGAGCTCAAGGAACACTGGATTTTGGCTGTTGCAGCTGAAAGGAGGACATCAGTAAACCAGGGGAGGAGTCCCGAGGAGATAATTTGCATATTCCCAGTGCCTTCTGGGATAAGTGAAGAGTCTCCGCGAGCTCAAGGAACACTGGATTTTGGCTGTTGCAGCTGAAAGGAGGACATCAGTAAACCAGGGGAGGAGTCCCGAGGAGATAATTTGCATATTCCAGTGCCTTCTGGGATAAGTGAAGAGTCTCCGCGAGCTCAAGGAACACTGGATTTTGGCTGTTGCAGCTGAAAGGAGGACATCAGTAAACCAGGGGAGGAGTCCCGAGGAGATAATTTGCATATTCCCAGTGCCTTCTGGGATAAGTGAAGAGTCTCCGCGAGCTCAAGGAACACTGGATTTTGGCTGTTGCAGCTGAAAGGAGGACATCAGTTTTGGCTTATATTTCACCGCTTGATTATCTCTTGAACAATAAGAACATGGAAGAGGCCAGGAGCCATGTGGTGAGCTGCATTTCTTGCTACATGTTCATAGACTTACCAGTGGAAAAGCCAAATTTCACATGCCACAAATGCAAGCTTGTGTCCCTGTTGGAGGAAAAGTTGCAAAATCTGGAAGAGAGGTTATCTACATTGAAGACCATTAAGGAAGGTGAAGAGTTCTTAGACAGAGCAGAATTATCTCTTCATGGTACAGAAAGAGAAGAAATTCGAAGTGCAACTGAAGAAACAGAGGAATGGAAGCATGTGACCCAGAGAGGCAGGAGGATCAGGAGGCAGTCAGCACCAATTCTGCTCAGAAACCAGTACCAGGCTCTTACACAGGAGAACGATGAAGAAATACATCAGGATAAGACTTTGCCCACAAAGAGTAACCTTGTATGCCCTCAGAGTCCTCCTGAATGGAGAAAGAAAAATGTTGTGAAGAAGAAACGGAGAGTTGTTGTCATGGGGGATTCCCTGTTGAGAGGAACAGAGGCTGCTATCTGCAGACCAGATATAACCTCAAGAGAAATGTGCTGTCTTCCAGGTGCAAAAATTAAAGATGTGTCTGACAGGATATCAGGACTCTTCAGACCTAAAGATGACTACCCATTCCTGCTAATACATGTGGGGACAAATGACACCACAAGAAGTGACCTGGAAACCATCTGCAGTGACTTTGAAAACTTAGGTAAGAAAGTGAAAGAACTGGGAGCGCAGGTGGTCTTCTCCTCCATCCTTCCAGTGGATGGCCATGGAACAAGGAGGTAGAATAAGATTCTGCAGGTGAACAACTGGCTACGTCGATGGTGCCGTCAGCAAGGATTTGGATTTCTGGATCACGGAGTGAATTACCTGTACGATGGACTACTTGCTAGAGATGGGGTGCACCTTACGAAGACTGGAAAACATGTATTTGGAAGTCGCCTTGCTACACTCATACAGGAGAGCTTTAAACTAGAACAATGTGGGAAGGGAAGCAAAATGCCAGCAAAAGCCATACACCTGACAAATTCTATTGAGAACTCTGCTATTAGAAGTGAAGGGGAAGAACAAAGACAAAAAAATCTACATAATAAAAATATTGAAGAAAGAGAAACCAATCATAAACTAAAGTGTTTCTATACGAATGCACAAAGCATGGGCAACAAACAAGGAGAACTGGAGCTACTAACGCAGGAGAAGAAATATGATGTCATTGGAATCACTGAGACTTGGTGGGACGATACACATGATTGGAATACAAGGCTAGAAGGTTACAACTTATTTGCAAGAAACAGACTTGATAAACGAGGAGGAGGTGTTGCATTGTATGTTAGAAAAGCGTATATCTGCACAGAGATTGAAGCTTCAGAGACTGGGAGTTCTGTGGAAACTGTTTGGGTAAGAATACAAGGACAGAACAATGGAAAGGACACCATTGTAGGCATTTACTACAGGCCGCCTGTGCAAGCTGAAGATATGGATGAACTCTTTATGCATCAAATGGCCAAGTTCTCCAAAAAATATGACATAGTGGTCATGGGAGATTTCAACTATCCAGACATTTGTTGGGAATCTCTCTCAGGCAAAACTAACAGGTCCAGGAAATTCTTATCCTCTCTTGCTGACAACTTTATCTTCCAAAAGGTAATGGAGAAAACAAGGGGATCTGCTACCTTGGATCTAATCCTCATAAACAGGGAGGAAATGGTGGAGGAGGTAAGAGTGGCTGGGACCCTAGGAGGTAGTGACCATGCTATTTTAGAATTTTGGATAACAAGAGGAGGAAGACCTGTGAAGACTCAGACGTCAAGGTTAGATTTCAGAAAGGCAGATTTTAAGGAACTCAGAAAGAGAATTGGAGGGATCCAATGGCTGGATATCCTTAAGGACAAAAATGTCCAGGAAGGATGGAAAATCTTGAAAAATGAGATTCTCAAAGCACAATCGTTAACAATTCCGAAAAAAGGGAAGAATGGGAAGCATTTAAGGAAACCAGGATGGATGAACATAGAACTTAAACACATGCTAAAAAGGAAGAAAGAAATGTTTATCAAATGGAAAGAGGGAGGCATATCTAAAGAAGAATATAATGCCGTCTGCAGAACCTGCAGGGCACAAATCAGATTATCTAAAGCTGACAATGAATTAAGGCTTGCAAGTGACGTCAAAAGCAACAAAAAGGATTTTGGGGATACGTCAAAAGTAAAAGAAAAGTCAAAGATGCTATAGGATTTTTACAGGATGAAAATGATGAAATGGTAAGTCAGGATGTTGAGAAGGCTGAACTTTTAAATTCCTATTTTGCATCTGTTTTCTCTCAGAAAGGAAATGTAACATCAACTGATCTTCACTGTCCTATTAAAGGAATAGAAGAATCCAGGATATCTATAAACAGAAAGACAGTGAGGAAACACTTAGCTAACCTAAATGAATTCAAGTCTCCAGGTCCAGATGAATAACACCCCAAGGTACTGAAGGAGATAGCAGAAGAAATTCTTGAACCACTGTCCATAATCTTTGAAAATTCTTGGAGAACAGGAGAAGTCCCAGAAGACTGGAGAAGAGCAAATGTTGTTCCTATCTTCAAAAAGGGGAAGAAGGTGGACCCAGGGAACTACAGGCCGGTGAGTCTGTCTTCTATACCAGGAAAGATCTTTGAACAAATTATTAAAGAACATGTATGCAAGTACCTGGATAAGAATGAAGTGATTAAACAGAGTCAGCATGGGTTTGTAACTAATAAGTCATGTCAGACTAACTTAATTTCCTTCTATGACAGAATCACTGACTGGGTGGATCAGGGAAATGCTGTAGATATAGTATATCTTGACTTCAGCAAAGCATTTGACAAAGTATCTCACACAATCCTTATTGAAAAAATGACTAAGTATGGAATGGACAAGGCAACTGTTAGGTGGATTCATAACTGGCTTAGTGATCGGACCCAAAGAGTGGTTGTAAATGGCTGCACATCCAGTTGGAAGAATGTCTCAAGTGGGGTACCACAAGGCTCTGTTTTGGGCCCTGTATTGTTCAACATCTTTATCAATGATTTAGATGAAGGAATTGAGGGTAAACTGATCAAATTTGCTGATGACACAAAGCTAGGAGGGGTAGCTAATACTAGAGAAGAGAGAGAGAGGATTCAAAAAGATATACATAAACTGGAGCAGTGAGCAGCAACTAACAGAATGGATTCTAACAGGGAAAAATGCAAAGTACTACATCTGGGCAATAAAAATGAAAAAAGCATATACAAAATGGGAGGAATAGGGCTAAGTAACAGCACATGTGAAAAAGACTTGGTATACTAATTGATCACAGACTTAACATGAGTCAACAGTGTGATGCAGCAGCAAAAAAGGCAAATGCAATTCTAGGATGTATCAACAGAAGCATACAGTCTAGATCACGTGAGGTCATTATTGCCCTCTACTCCTCTTTGGTCAGACCTCATCTGGAATACTGTGTCCAGTTTTGGGCACCACATTTTAAAAAAGACATCAACAAACTGGAGCAAGTTCAGAGAAGAGCCACCAGAATGGTGACCGGTCTGCAAACCATGTCCTATGAGGAACGGTTGCAGGATTTGGGAATGTTTAGCTTGCAAAAAAGAAGACTGAGAGGAGACTTAATAGCTGTCTACAAATATCTCAAGGGCTGTCACATTGTAGAAGGATCATCTTTATTCTCATTTGCGCAAGGAAAGACTAGAAGCAATGGGATGAAACTGAATGGGAGGAGACACAGATTAGATATTAGAAAAAACTTTTTGACAGTTAGGGTGATCAATGAGTGGAACAGGCTGCCACAAGAGGTGGTGAGTTCTCCTTCAATGGAAGTCTTCAAACAGAGGCTGGATAGACATCTGTCTGGGATGATTTAGAGAATCCTGCTTTGAGCAGGGGGTTGGACCAGATGACCCAGGAGGTCCCTTCCAACTCTACCATTCTATGATTCTATGTATATAATATGAAAGTATGTCTGTATTTTTATGATACTTACAGTGTATGGAAATCATACATCTTGCTAATTATTAAATTACACTCACAATGCGCTTTACTAAGAGTGTAAATTAAATTGCCAACTTAGTGCAGTTCTATTACTTTTAGTAAATGTTGCACCTTATGTTCCACAGAATACATGAGTATTACCTGAATATTTAATCTCAGCTAAAGTTTATTTATCTCTTAAATATCATTGGTCAGTGGTTGATCACATGACTTGTGGTGGTGCATACACGATGATTTCATATGAACGGCAGTGAGTGACAGTTGGAAGTGACAGTTGGATTTGCCCAACGACGTTGTAGGAGATAGATGTCTGCTGACCTAAAGCAGAGCGATTATATGGATACAAAAGAGGAGTAGACTGTGGTGAGGAGAGAAGGAGCGAAGAGACGAAGATCTACCGATGACACATCTAATGATGAGAGGAAGTCTTCAGTCAAGAGGACCAAATAACCAGTCCAGAAGAAAAAGTGGAAGAAAAGGAGGAGGAAGAAAGTCAGAAGATGGGTGCCAAGAAGAGAGGAGCCATCTTCATCTCATCGGGGGATAAAAAGGAGAAGAAAAGAAGGAATACATCAGGACAGAAAACCATGGATCTAAACGAGAAAACTGAAGATGCTGAAGGAAGCAGCGGTGTTTGGCCAACTGGCTTCAAAAGCACAGTCTCTGATACTGATACCATCAAGAGGAGACTATTATTCCATCATGTGCTTGGCCAGGGAAGCTTTGGAACGGTCCTGCTGGCGGAAGATTCATCTACCCGCAAACATTTTGCTGTTAAGATCATCGGCAAAAGAGCCCTGCTTGCTGAAGGTTATGAGCGTGTGATGGTGGAGCGACGGGTTTTACAACTGGCATCTGGGAGCCCCTTCCTTGTCCACGCAGACTTTGCATTCCCCAGACCAAGGTACAGTATTGATTGCTCAATATTAGAAATGTCACACGAATCACACACTCCTCTACCTCATGGACCCCACTGATATCATCTTCTTACATTACAATATAGCTTATACACATGGGATATTGTAGCCCCTGTACTGTAATTAATAACATTTATGGCGGGGTGTGGTACATTGGGAATCATTTAATAAAACATCCTTTTTTGTTAAAGGCTAAAGCCTGTGCCCGCTGCTAAAGAGAAATGACTATTCACTGTGCTGGCAGTGAATCTTCATTTCTCTGTAATAGCGCACACAGTGTCAGCCTCAGCCTCCTGCTCCTGCAGCGGCCATGCTGTCACGTGTAACCGCTACTTAAGAGAAATTAATATTCACCTTTCTCCACTCCCATGGGTGTGGAGAGAAGTGAATATTCAATTATCTTAACTAGCGGGCACATGTGACCACCCGGCCACAGGATTCCGGTGGCTGAGGTTTACACTTTGTGCACGGACTAATGAGCAATAAACACTCACTGCCCGCCAAGCACACAGTCCCGGCGTGCAGAGCAGTGAGTATTCTGGCAGCTATGCTCTGCTTGTAAGCAGCGCATGACGTCCCTGTGACATTTACTCTTCATTCTTGCAAACCTAAAGAGGCAAGTGTTATAATAGAAGTGCCCCAACCGACCACAGGGCAATACCGATAATCCACACAATTGTCTCTGATATAAGATGCTATTTTGGGTAGAATCTTTACCAGTTTATCTACATATGTGATTATTAACGATAGTTTTTGGGCTTCATTCCTCGTTTTTCTATATCATGCTGGATATAAATACGGTATATATTTATATTGCGTTTTTTTATTTAAACATTTGTTCACCATACAATTAAAAATATAATCATTCGCATAACGTCTTATACAATTTTGTACCACTACAGGTCTCTTGTTGTTCTTTATCTAGTACTTTCAAATAAGCTGCATCCAGTACCAGACATCACCACTAGGGTGGAATTCAGAAACCACAGCTGCTTGTAAACAAGGGACGCCTTGACTTTCACAATCATTGTCTTTCTTTATTGCTTCTTAGGCTGCGTCCCCACTGTCAGTAATCGGCAGCGCTTTAAACACAGAACATGTCCGCTGCGTCCAAAGTGCTGCCGGCTTTTGAACGCAGGTGAATCCACATGTGTTCATTGAACTGTGCGGAATCACCAAGTCCCATACAGTGGACGGATGAAATTTATCTTGCAGAGAATCGCGTCTCCGCAAGATAGACATGCTGCGGTCTGGAAAGACGCGCTGCATGTCAATTTCCGCAGGGAAGCCACGGGTGTCGGAGCACACATAGTGAAGATTCCTTCAAATCCCATTCACTATGCTGTAACATCTGGAAGCTGCGTCCAACCCGCAGCATTTAATGATCGTGGGAACATACCCTTACTATATCATTAAATGGAGACCACCGATATACATGTGGGTGAGCAGTAAATAAATCACCAGGGTGTCCTTAGTAGGATGAACTGCTGATGTGCTTGTCGCGTTTTAGGCAAATTTTAGATCATTTGGCACCAAAAGTATTTTGGCCTCAGAGAGAAGAAAAGATCATGTTTCTAGGACTTCTGATTTGTGGTACGACATATTTTTTGTTCTGATTCGGATTGCAGAGATTTCCTAATTTCATTGACATCCATCTGGTATAAAAATGGAGACAGAATTTAGATAACTTTAGAGCCCAGTCAACAGGTACCAGGGGCACATTCAGCTGGTACAAAGAGGCAGTCAGCAGGTACAAGGGCCACAGTCAGCTGGTACAAAGGGGCACACTCAGCTGGTACAAAGGGGCACAGTCAACTGGTACAAAGAGGCACAGTCAGCTGGTACAAAGGGGCAGTCAGCTGGTACTGAGGGGAACAGTCAGCTAGTACAAAGGGGCGCAGTCAGCTGGTACAAGGGGCACAGTCAGCTGGTACAAGGAGCACGCTTTTCTGGTAGATGGAGCACTCTCAGCTGGTACAAGGGGCAAAATAAGCTGGTACAAGGGGCATACTCTGCTGATACAAGATGAATTCTTTGTTAGAACAAGGGAATGCTCTGCAAGACAAATAACATTATCTGCTGGTACAGGGAGCATGCTCGGCTGGTATTTGGGAAGTGCTGTGCTGGTATATGGGGAATGCTCCATTTGTAAAAGGGTCATGCTCAGCTGGTACAGAAGAAGGCAATACAGTTGTGTGAAAAAGTGTTTGCCCCCTTTCTACCAAATGGCTGCAATGAAACAAAAAAGTGAAAAATTTAAAGGGGTCTGAATATTTTCCGAACCCACTGCAGGGGGTGCTGGGTGTGGGCTCACACTATATATGGAGGCTGTGGTGCCTCATACTGCATAAAGGGGCTGTGGGTGAGTTCAAACAGTATATAGGGGGACAGTATACTTAAATCTTCTCAATATTAAATGATACCATTAATATAAAATAACTATAATTAATATGGTAATATTAACCTCTTAAGGACGAGTGACTTTGTACTTTAATGACAGAGCCTCATTTTTAAAATCTGACTAGTGATTGAGAGTGTTTTATTTTTACATGTTGTAATTCATATTAGTATTTAATTTAGGTTAATATGATTTCCGGCTGTTTTTATGAAAATGTTGAAAATTTGACAAAATAAAAGAAAATTTAGCAATTTTGACTTTATATACTCTGAAATCAGATATTTATTAACTATTTTGTGTGGTATTATAAACATATCCCACATGCCTACTTTAGATCTGTATCATTTTTAAACAATATTTTTTTTGTTAAGACGCTAGAAGGGGTAAAAGTTTAGCAGCAATTTTCCAACACTTTGAAAAACTTTTTTTTAGGGACCACAGAAGATTTGAATTGACTTTGAGGGGCCTATATGACAGAAAATATCAAAAGTGACAGCATTTTAGTAACTGCACCCCTCAAGGTGCTCAAAACCACATTAAGAAGCATATTAACCCTTTCAATGCATCACAGAAATTAAAACAATGTGTAAGAAAAAAAAAAATTAACATTTTACTTTTTTCCACAAAAATATTGCTTTAGCTCCAAAGTTTTCATTTCACAAGGGTAACAGGAGAAAATTGAGCATACTATTTGTTTTCCAATTTCTCCTGAGTACACAAATACCCCATATGTGGTGGAGAACTACTGTTTAGGCGCAAGGAAGGGCTCGGAAGGGAAGGCTCTCCATTTGACTTTTGGAGTGCAAAATTGACTGGAATAGAAAGTGGATGCCATGTCACATTTGCAGAGCCCCTTATGTGTTTAAATAGTTGAAACCTACCACAGGTGACCCCATTTTGGAAACTACACTAGTCAAGGAATTTATTTTGAAGTGTGGTGAGTACCTTGAACTCACAGGTACTTCACAGAATTTTAAAACATTGGACCGTGAAAACTAGAGCTATTTGACTCTTGGAGAACAAGTTTTTATAGAATAGTTTGCAGATTCAATTTGGAAATTACACCCATCTGGAAATGTGTCTACAGGTGTGTTGATTATTTTCCTAGCAATGGATGTTGCTAACTGAAAATGCAAATATGCACTGTAGTGCTTGTACATTGTGCCCAACTTATTCTTCAGAATATAAGTACCCACATATTAAGTGGGCTCTCCTCGCTACAGAAATGCCAAACATGTGGATGCTAACTGCGGATTACACACACTGTGGGGCTAAGGAGGAGGTGGCCATTTGGATTTGGGAGTGTAGATTTTGCTGGATTTCTTTTGGCGAAAGCCCCGTCACTTTTCCAGAGCCTTTGTGCTGCCAGTAATGTGGACACCCTCTATATTTGTTAACAGATGACGGACCTGAGTGAGAATGTTTTTTTTCGTAGGCTGAGAAGCTTTTATTGGTGACATTTTGGATCACATTTATCCTGTGCTCTACGCTGAGCACTTACATCAGGGTTTCCATCTAAATCTGGAAAATATATGATTCTGATGAAACCCCCGAGGGATTAATTCTGACTTTTAAAGAGAATCACAAACCGGTGATGGCTGCACTTTTATGCACACCTAAAAAGATGGACACCGCTTTTCCACAAAGCCTCCATCTGCCTCATTATAGGGAATCTTCCACCGGGGGTTCCGTCTTAATCACGTATTTCAGAGATTTACACGGAAACCCGGTGTAAGTGCTCAGTGTAGAGCTCAGGATAAATGTGTAATGAGGCAGAATGAACAAATCAACAACTGGTAGAGAATTGGTTTTATTTATTTTTTACGCCATTTCTCCTGCAGTATAAGTGATTAGACAACCATTCTCTGGGTCAGTATGATTACAAGGATATTAGATTTACATTCCTTTTTTTTTACTGCTTTTCACACACACACAAAAAAAGTTTTTGCATAGCTATATGTTGAGAGTTATAATTTTCCTATTTCTGCCAGCAGAATCATGTTATGGCTTGAATTTTGCAAGTGCAGATGATGTTTTTTTTGTACCATTTTCGGGAACATAAATTTTTTTGATCGCATTCTATTAGTTTTTGAAAAGGCAGAATGAACAAAAACCAGCAACTGTTTTTTTTTCTTTTTGTATATGTTGTTCACCATGTGGTATTTATTGGTGTAATACTTTGTTCTTCACTTTGTGTTTTTGCAATAATTTTTTCAATCTTAACTTTTTTTTTTACTTAGTCCCTCTATGGGACATTAATTTTTATTACTCTGATCACTTGTATCATGCATTGAAATGCACCAGCACTGCAATGCATGAGACTTGTGATATTACAAAGACAGATCGCTCAATACATCCAGCCTATGGCTGGGTCTAACAATCCACCGTTCCTGGCACACTAGGTCATTGTTTGGTGCCATGACAACTATGAGCTCCCCATGATTTCGGGGTTGAGAGGGCGCACCCTCCCTCTCACAACCTTCCAAATGCCATGATTGACATCAACACAGAATCTGGAGGGTTAATCAGGCAGGGGTGGTGCAGGCACTTGCCCTGGCAGTTACTGCATGAGCTCAGCTGTCAGCTGAGCAGAGTTCCAGCAGTAATCACGTAGAGAAGTTCTGGTATTTCAGCACCTCCCAGACGATCATGCTGTGATCAGTTAGTAAGTCGCTGTAATGGGGTCCCTGCATCTCTACAAATCAGTGACCACTGTGCGCACCGAGCTGTCACTGTGATTTCACACAGTGACAGCTTAAAAAGTCATGACAGACATCACAGGTCAAGTTGCGTGAACCGACACCTGATCATGACGTGCTATGTCAGTCATTCATCGTAAAGGGGTTAAAAGTTAAGGAAAATTCATTTTAGCCTGTCGGTTTAGCCTGTCGGCCATATATGTATCACATGGTTGGTTCATTTTCACATATTAGAGGTTAAATGAATCAGCATGGAGCCTGAAAATGTCCATCAGTTTAGGAGAATTTGTATTTGGCAGATAATAGCCACACAGTTTATATGTATGATTGGCACAAAGTTAGAAAAGACAAAACATGAGTAAGGTGCTACAGGTAAAAAAAAAAAATCCTTCATTCACATAAACCAATCTGCTGATATAGGATATATTGGTATTTAAATGAAAAACAGGTCAGCGGATAATATGATTGCCTCCAAAAGAGAATTACAGAGGGCACACTTAAAGGGGTTGTTTGGTGAAAAAAAGTTCTCACCTATCCACAGAATAGGTGACTTAGTGATGAGTGGGTGCCAGACCACTGGGACACAGACCAGTGGCAGGACAGGACACTTTTATCCCAGTTAGGCCGGGTTCACATTAGCATATAGCACCCAATGCAAGAGCATCGTATATGACATTCTAATAACACTCAGCTCAAACTCTGCTGTGAGCAGGAGCCGAGTGTCATGCTACTGTGATCTGATGCTTGCTTATGTGAGAATCGGATCACAGGTGAGGAGAAGCAGGAAAGACTAAGATCTCCATCTTCTCCATTGCCTGTTTCGGCATAGATCGGTCTGCACTGGGATGACATCTGAGTGCAGTCTGATGTTTTGCATGCAACCCTTGACAAGATACGCTGCCAATGGGAGCATGCAGTTTTTTTTCTTATGCAGAATCGGCTTAAAAAAAAAAAAAAAATTACAGATCTTCTCTGCCTCATTGAATACCACTGGTCAGAGTGCAATGCTAGATTTTCTTAGAATGGAGCTGCTAATGTGCATCGCCAACTATTCCATGTGGAGCACCGTGCTTGGCTTTTTCTTGCAGACCCATGGAGCAGAAGTCAGGCTTGTGTACTAACAACTGCAATCTAATGGGGATAAAAGTGCCCTGTTGGCAATAAATATTCCACGTTTTGCCAATATGTGAAGGTTCCAGCAGTAGGATTCCCACCAATCAGCAAGTTATTAGCTATTCTGTGGATAGGGGAGAACTTGTTTTCACCAGAGAATCTCTTTACCATACAAATTACATAAAAAAGGTGTACACTTGTTTAGTAAAGTGACACCCAGCGGGTGATTTTTCTAAACCAATGCAATTCTGTTGTAACATAAATCATTAATTGTGTCTTCCCATGTTACAGAGTAACATAGTGATAGGATATGCCATTACTTTATCATCGATCTCTGGGACTCCCACCAAACCAGAGAATGTAGGGGCCACAGCCCTGATGTACCAGTGCCATTTTACAAGAATGCCCTTGCGAAATGCTGTGCAAGGCCCTGCAATCTAGCCCCATTAAAGTAAATGAGGACCCACTGCAGTTCACAGCAGAACCAAGTAAACCATTGCTGCGGCCACTTCTCTATCAGCATCAGGGGTCCCAGGAACAAACCATATTTGCACCACATTTATTTAGACATTTTTTTGCTACTCATCTGATAAGAGGGCATGGATTAGTCAGAAGATGGGGTAGTCGTAGTCAAAGAGGCATGGCTTAAAGTGTGACACACTGCAGTAAAATGGCAGCACCCATAAGACAGTATGCTACATTTGCCCAGAAGTTTGTTCCTTTAAATCATTCAGCACTTAATGCTGGTGGATCCGCCTGGTTGCAGTCTGGACAGATGTTATCTCAATACTCTTAAATTTTGGTTTCCATATCCACTCCCACTGTTCTTGGACTACAGATTGGAGTAAGAATAGTGAATATGGAGGAAGAGCCAGTGTTGTGAGGTTTGTACAGGCTGGAGCCAGAGCCATCACTGAACAAATCAATGCATGAAAGATGAAAAGGCGATCATTCGTAAAAGGGATTAGAAAAGTTCTTTTTTCCCATAAACAGCAGTACTGTACATTGATCTGACAGCTAGTACAATTATGGCTCATGTCATTCACTAGGATAAGGTGGGACACCAGGAACAGTCCCCGGCAAATCGTGTTATTATTTTACTAAGTTGTATATTAAGGGGTTTTATTAATGTTAGGAGGGCAGGGGCATATTGTTTGGTTTACACCACATGTTGGTCACATATAAGGGGCATATACTTACTTGACAAAAAAATATATAACATATCAAAAGTAAATAAAAAAATGCAGAACAATTTAAAAAAAAAAACATTGATATGAACCTACTGAGAATTACTTCTGAATATTTGCTGTTGTTCAGTAGAAGACGTGGAGTAATGGAAGAGGTCTCTAAGGGCATGTTCACACCATCAGTATCTGGTTAGTATTTTACCTCAGCATTTGTAAGCCAAAACCAGAAGAGGAACAAATAGAAACAGGTACACTGCTCAAAAAAATAAAGGGAACACTTAAACAACAGAATATAACTCCAAGAAAATCAAACTTCTGTGAAATCAAACTGTCCACTTAGGAAGCAACACTGATTGACAATCAATATCACATGCTGTTGTGCAAATGGAATAGACAAAAGATGAAATTACTGGCAATTATCAAGACACACTCAAAGGAGTGGTTCTGCAGGTGGGGACCACAGACCACATCTCATTACCAATGCTTTCTGGCTGATATTTTGGTCACTTTTGAATGTTGGTTGTGCTTTCACACTCGTGGTAGCATGAGACGGACTCTACAACCCGCACAAGTGGCTCAGGTAGTGCAGCTCATCCAGGATGGCACATCAATGCGAGCTGTTGCAAGAAGGTTTGCTGTGTGTCACCGTAGTGTCCAGAGGCTGGAGGCGCTACCAGGAGACAGGCCTGTACACCAGGAGACGTGGAGGGGGCCGTGGGAGGGCAACAACCCAGCAGCAGGACCACTACCTCCGCCTTTGTGCAAGGAGGAACACTGTCAGAGCCCTGCAAAATGACCTCCAGCAGGCTACAACTGTGCATGTGTCTGCATAAAAGGTTAGAAACCGACTCCATGAGGATGGTCTGAGTGACCGACGTCCACAGATGGGGGTTGTGCTCACAGCCCAACACCGTGCAGGACGCTTGGCATTTGCCACAGAGCACCAGGATTGGCAAATTCACCACTGGCACCCTGTGCTCTTCACAGATGAAAGCAGGTTCACACTGTGCACATGTGACAGACGTAACAGAGTCTGGAGATGCCGTGGAGAGCGTTCTGCTGCCCGCAACATCCTTAAGCATGACCGGTTTGGCAGTGGGTCAGTAATGGTATGTGGTGGCATTTCTTTGGAGGGCTGCACAGCCCTTCAAATGCTCGCCAGAGGTAGCCTGACTGCCATTAGGTACCGAGATGAGATGAGATGAGATGGGTTCCTCCTAATGCAGGACAATGCCAGACCTCATGTGGCTGGAGTGTGTCAGAAGTTCCTGCAAGATGAAGGCATTGAAGCTATGGACTGGCCCACCCGTTCCCCAAACCTGAATCCGATTGAGCACATCTAGGACATCATATCTCGCTCCATTCACCAATGTCACGTTGCACCACAGACTGTCCAGGAGTTGGCGGATGCTTTAGACCAGGTCTGGGAGGAGATCCCTCAGGAGACCATCTGCCGCCTCATCAGGAGCATGCCCAAGCGTTGTAGGGAGGTCATACAGGCACGTGGAGGTCACACACACTACTGAGCATCATTTTGACTTGTTTTAAGGACATTACATTCCACTGTAATTTTGTGTGTGACTCCAAATCCAGGCCTCCATTGGTTAATAACTTTGATTTTCATTGATGATTGTTGTGTGATTTTGCTGTCAGCACATTCAACTTTATACACAACAAAGTATTTAATGAGAATATTTCATTCATTCAGATCTAGGTTGTGTTATTTGAGTGTTCCCTTTATTTTTTTTGAGCAGTGTATTTATCACCCACTCCTGGTTTTGGCTTAGAAATACTGATGTAAAATACTGACCAAATACTGAACGCGTGAACACGGCCTTACTATTTGCATATCTGAGTACATCTATTTGACAGTGTTTTAGATCACAATTCATGCATGTTTGCTTCAGTGTAAAGTATAGAAGCACAATCATGAGTGTAAGGTCTTTGGATCTTAAAGGGTTATTTCAAATTTGCCAAGTTTCCACTTAACTACAGAACTTGCTGAACACTGGGGGTCTAACCACTGGGCCCCTAGCAATCCATAGAACAGTGGAATGGTGGCTGTACATACATGCCAACACTACACTTCTTGTCTATGGGTCTAGATAACCAAATACAGCACCCCTGTCCCAGAGAGCAGCCATTTCAGAACTTAGTTCTCAGGATCAATAGGGGTCC
Organism: Oophaga sylvatica; assembly: GCA_033576555.1. Taxonomy (NCBI): domain Eukaryota; kingdom Metazoa; phylum Chordata; class Amphibia; order Anura; family Dendrobatidae; genus Oophaga; species Oophaga sylvatica. Next base: position 471,391,941 of record JARQOD010000001.1, read on the forward strand.
CATTGATCAGACCACCAGCAGGTTATCATATGGAGAAATCAAATGTTAGAAAATCGTAGTGATCACAAGCAGATTGGACTTAGATTGGTCTTAAAGATACAGTGGTTGGCTGAGCACCATCTCCGCTAACCATCTACCTAGGATGTCTTTACTTCAACTGGACAAGGGGGGGGGGACACTGTAGCCAGCCTTATTTCTTAGAAAAATCACAGATTAGGCATGTTCGTTATCAATATGCCTAATCATGGTTTCATCCCCCTCTATTTGCTGTTAGGGCCCAGTGGATCTTTTGGTATTCACTTATGATTTAATGTGTATGGGCAGCTTTATACCAATTTATCTTCTATGGGGACACTCAAGTGAGTGCTGTATTGTCCCTGCCGTGGTGATATGGATAAACAGATGCGCCCCCCCCAATAGACTGATATCCTGGGTGGGCTATGTCATATAAATACATCAGGTCCACATAATTATGACAAAGAATCCAGGCAAATACAGAAGAAATAAATTACAATAGGGTGTCTGACAATCACTGACTGCAAGGTATTTGGCAGCGTTAAGGCAAATTCAGAGATTAGACATTTACCGTAAATTAGTAATAGGTTAAAATGACATTTTCTGATCATTTATAATAAGCAAAATCCATTCAAGAGGTAAAATGTAGATAGAAAACATGTCCCTCCAGAAGGCTGAGCGCGGCTCTCCAAGTCACACACTGTGATGTTAGGAGGTCTTCCAAACTCTGTTCAGAACTTTAACTACTTCTTTATGACAAAGACGATGGCAACATCCAGGCACACTCTGCCTAAACGTGGCACGGTCCCCTTGTAGAACCTGCAGAGAGATGTTGGCTTTTAGTCCATATTAAACAATAAATACAATTGTGACAACCACCAAAGAATAGGGATTCGCTTAGGCTGTGTTCACAGAGCGTTCTGTGGCTTCATCAAGGCTTATGTCAGAACCTCCGAAAAATGGGATTCAACATCTGTGTCAATGACTAGAATGATGCAGAAGGCATCGGTGTGTGCTCGGCCGTCCATCATTTTCAGCTATATACACCTATTGGGAGGGGGGCGCGGGAAGGCAGCAAGACACGATCTACTACGTCTGCAAACTGCATAAGAAAGGCCTAAAAATAAATGAAGGAATGAATATTCCAGAATGGAAAATAAAATATTTTTTCATGTCAAAAGGTGTCCATAACAGCAAGTGATTATGTCAAATGACTACCTTAAATTCCAAGGAACACAAACGCTATGCACTATAATGTGCTGAATGTAATTTGTAGGATTTCAATCTGTAGGGGGCAGTATACTCAAAAAAAAAATATTAATGTACTCTTAACTTACATGTAATAGGAGATACTCAATAGACATTAAGTGGAGTGTCCCTTTAAAAAGTTTACTGACTAAAAGGGAGCTGAGGGCCCCCACTTGCCAGAACGGTAGAAGAGGCTAAACATAGAGAAAGCCATGGATATAAAAATATGGCGGCAATTGTCAAGTTGGAAGCTAGGATTGGATATTAGACGGGAGGACGGAGAGTGCAGTTGTTTTTTAATGCAAGTTTTCGGTCATTTCTCATCTTCAAATAAAATAATTCTAGTAATTTTGCTTTGTTAAACATCTGATATAATGATTGTAACAATCATTGATCAAATGTATTGTTAATTCACAATATTTAGTCCAAATGAGTAAGTCAGTACTCCACACACCTCTATTCACCCCTATTAGTGTTTTGGTTAAATAAAATGAAGTACAATGAAAAAATTAAAAACATAATTTTATTGGAACATGATTAAAAAATTCTTTCTTAATACAAAACAAGAAAAGGTGGAAGGACTAAGAAGAGGGAACTAATCCCACCTCATGTGACAACACAGCAACAAAAAAGGTTTGTTGGAAATTTCAATATTGAGATTGTGTCAAAAGAATCTCTATAGACTAGCGTCAGTCACAAAGAGTAAAAGATCAAATGAGTGTACACACCTGAATAGAATACCACAACCCCCTGAGGCCGGCAGGTATCAGAAAACTAATTGCTGACATTGAACCTAAAACAGCCCCAATTACTAATACTCACAGCGCAGTGACTCAACAATAGTCAGACTCAACAATAGTCATAAGGAAGAGTGCGGGATAAATGGTCCATGTATAAAACAATAAAGAAATATAGATTATCTGCTTAGACCACAATGCCATGTGACAGGAAGGGTGTCCCTCTGCCCCGAAGCGCGTTTCGCTTCTTTGAAAGGTGTTTTATAAATGGACCATTTATCCCGCACTCTTCCTTATGACTATTGTTAAGTCACTGCACTATGAGTATTAGTAATTGGGGCTGTTTTAGGTTCAATGTCAGCAATTAGTTTTCTGATACCTGCCGGGCTCAGGGGGTTGTGGTATTCTATTCAGGTGTGTACACTCATTTGATCTTTTACTCTTTGTGACTGGCGCTAGTCTATAGAGATTCTCTTGACAATCTGAATATTGAAATTTCCAACAAACCTTTTTTGTTGCTGTGTTTGTCACATGAGGTGGGATTAGTTCCTCTTCTTTGTCCTTGCACCTTTTCTTGTTTTGTATTGAGAAAAATTTTTTAATCATGTTCCAATAAAATTATGTTTTTAATTTTTTCATTGTACTTCACTTGATTTACCTATACACTAATAGGGGTGAATAGAGGTGTATGATAAAATGTATTGTACCAGTAAAATTATGTTGTGGTAATGGGTAACAGACAAGTTATGTTGTTCATTCTGACTTACTACCACATTATGTTATACACTGGGAAGAAATTCTTATTATTGGTAACTTACGCCAAGGGACCCTCATTGCGAAGTATCTGGCTTGCACAGTCTAGAGTGTTCTTATATTTGTGAGCTTCCAAACCCTGGAAATCAGAACAGAGAGACCACATAACACATTATATAGGAACACAATGGTCACCAAATATATAGTCAACATCAACAAAAGGAATTAGGGCTTCGCTCTGAATAGTGGGTTTAGGTTTCCATCGGGGTTCCTATTGTATTAAAAATACCCAACCACAGAAGAAAACCAAAAAAAAGAAAAATTGGATGTTTTAGGATCCATTTTAAAGAAGATGAAGGCACCTGTGGAGAACTTGATCTTGCTGAGGACATGGCCACCTTTTAAGGGCTAATTACACACATAGGTGGTGTTGAGAAATTCCCAAATGTGTCTCTCTGAAGTCTAATAGTTGCAGATTGTGCCATCATCCTTTTCATCTATTGATGAGACATTCTTTCATTGTCTGATCAAAGCACTTCAGCTTTACGGAAGTTAAATTCATCTTTCTAAAACTTGATCTTGTGGAAGGAAGGATCATTCTTTAAGCAGTAAGGACAAAATGTTATTGTCCAGAACCTACTAAATATGTCATACCACAGTCCAACTTTTCTGTGTTGCGCCACTATTATTTTTTGCCATTGGTCGATCCATTTTTCATATATCTCATCAATGGACACCATTTATCTTCTTTCCACCAAAAGGTTCCATTCTGTGCCACATTGTATGTAGTTATTAGGCCACAGCATAAATTTCAAAGGAAGAAATTTGCCATCTCGCAGATTGACAAGCACGTAAATACTCTGAACCATCAGGCCACCTAACGGTAATATGACAACACGTATGTTATTCTTCAGGACATGCACACATGGTGTTAAAAAATCCAGCCTCCTCCAACCCCTTCAGCTGGCCATTCCATCTCCAAAATTGGGGCATTACTCACACCAATATCTCCCGTTATGTAATATTCTGAACCATCAGGCAGCCTAACGGTAATTTAACAACATGTATGTTAGTCTTCAGGACATGCATACATGGTGTTAAAAAATACAGCCTCATCCAACCCCTTCAGCTGGCCATTCCATCTCCAAAATTGGGGCATTTCTCACACCAATATCTCCCCTTATGTAAGCTAATTAACATGATAGTGCCTGATGGAGCAGAAAATACAACATTTGGGTAAGTATAACGGCTACATAGATAAATCCATAAAGAAGATGAAGGCACCTGTGGAGAACTTGATCTTGCTGAGGACATGGCCACTTTTTAAGGGCTATTACACACATAGGTGGTGTTGAGAAATTCCCAAATGTGTCTCTCTGAAGTCCAAAAGTTGCAGATTGTGCCATCGTCCTTTTCATCTATTGATGAGACATTCTTTCATTGTCTGATCAAAGTACTTCAGCTTTAGGGAAGTTAAATTCATCTTTCTAAAACTTGATCTTGCAGAAGGAAGGATCATTCTTTAAGCGATGAGGACAAAATTTTATTGTCCAGAACATACTAAATATGTCACACCACAGTCCAACTTTTCTGTGTTGTGCCACTATTATTTTTTGCCATTGGTCGATCCATTTTTCATTTATCTTATCTATGGACACCATTTATCTTCTTTCCACCAAAAGGTTCCATTCTGTGCCACATTGTATGTAGTTATTAGGCCACAGCATGAATTTCAAAGGAAGAAATTTGCCATCTCACAGATTGACAAGCACGTAAATATTCTGAACCATCAGGCCGCCTAAAGGTCATTTAACAACATGTATGTTAGTCTTCAGGACATGCACACATGGTGTTAAAAGATCCAGCCTCCTCCAACCCCTTCAGCTGGCCATTTCATCTCCAAAATTGGGACATTTCTCACACCAATATCTCCCGTTATGTAAGCTAATTAACATGATAGTGCCTGATGGAGCAGAAAATACAACATTTGGGTAAGTATAACGGCTACATAGATAAATCCTTGGAAAAACAAAAAACAAAAAACAAATATCCTAAAATAAAATAAAAAATATATATTGCAAAAAATGCATGAAGGTAGTAATAATAATAAGGGTATTTGGTAAACATAATTTTGATCAAAAGAATGTACAAGCCATCCTGCCACATCAAGGCAACCCTTTGTGGGACAGTCCTAACTCTTGCATTAAAAACCTTTCCACTTGTCAAGTGACAAATGTGAACAAGGACAGAGAGACTGAACCCACCAGTAAAAGCATAGGCCAGACAGGATGGATTTCTCAGCTCAGAAGCAGGGCGGTCACACCCTTATATGCACAAGATGCACTAAGAACTAAATGAAAAACTAGGTCTGAGCTGAAAAAGTAAGTTGATGTGTATGCAAAATGTAAATGCATATTAACACATGACCATTACACAGAGAAAACAAAAAACAAGAAACAAACATCCTAAAATAAAATAAAAAATATATACATTGCAAAAAATGCATGAAGGTAGTAATAATAATAAGGGTATTTGGTAAACATAATTTTGATCAAAAGAATGAACAAGCCATCCCGCCACGTCAAGGCAACCCTTTGTGGGACAGTCCTAACTCTTTTATTAAAAAACCTTTCCACTTGTCAAGTGACAAATGTGAACAAGGACAGAGAGACTGAACCCACCAGTAAAAGCATAGGCCAGACAGGATGGATTTCTCAGCTCAGAAGCAAGGAGGTCACACCCTTATATGCACAAGATGCACTAAGAAAGGTTTTTAATACAAGGGTTAGGACTGCCCCACAAAGGGTTGCCTTGACGTGGCGGGATGGCTTGTACATTCTTTTGATCAAAATTATGTTTACCAAATACCCTTATTATTATTACTACCTTCATGCATTTTTTGCAATATATATTTTTTATTTTATTTTAGGATATTTGTTTCTTGTTTTTTGTTTTCTCTGTGTAATGGTCATGTGTTAATATGCATTTACATTTTCCATACACATGAACTTACTTTTTCAGCTCAGACCTAGTTTTTCATAGATAAATCCTTAAAGAAGATGAAGGCACCTGTGGAGAACTTGATCTTGCTGAGGACATGGCCACTTTTTAAGGGCTAGTTCTTAGTGCATCTTGTGCATATAAGGGTGTGACCGCCCTGCTTCTGAGCTGAGAAATCCATCCTGTCTGGCCTATGCTTTTACTGGTGGGTTCAGTCTCTCTGTCCTTGTTCACATTTGTCACTTGACAAGTGGAAAGGTTTTTAATGCAAGAGTTAGGACTGTCCCACAAAGGGTTGCCTTGACGTGGCGGGATGGCTTGTACATTCTTTTGATCAAAATTATGTTTAACAAATACCCTTATTATTATTACTACCTTCATGCATTTTTTGCAATGTATATATTTTTTATTTTATTTTATTTTAGGATATTTGTTTCTTGTTTTTTGTTTTCTCTGTGTAATGGTCATGTGTTAATATGCATTTACATTTTCCATACACATGAACTTACTTTTTCAGCTCAGACCTAGTTTTTCATAGATAAATCCTTAAAGAAGATGAAGGCACCTGTGGAGAACTTGATCTTGCTGAGGACATGGCCACTTTTTAAGGGCTAGTTACACACATAGGTGGTGTTGAGAAATTCCCAAATGTGTCTCTCTGAAGTCCAATAGTTGCAGATTGTGCCATCATCCTTTTCATCTATTGATGAGACATTCTTTCATTGTCTGATCAAAGTAATTCAGCTTTAACCCCTCTCTGACATTAGACGTACTATCCCGTCCATGAAACCCGTGCCAATCTGACCATGGACAGGATAGTACGTCACAGGCGATCAGCTGCGCTCCCTCCGAGAAATATTTGTTTATATATGTCCAAATATTTATGGACCTAACTGTAGGTTTTGATTATGAACATCTAAAGATGAAGTGTTACCATGTTTTTAATGGTAATGGTATAGCGTTTTTCCCGCTATATTATTGACCTAGAAAGTTCAGGGAAAAATTGGGGTAAAACGCGCAAAATCCGCACAAGAAAAACCATCAAAAACACGCAAAATCCGCGCTAAAAAACGTGCGTTTTTACCGCGAAAAAAGTCCGGTTTTGCTCAGGAATATTCTGCAGGCACTTAGCCTGAGACTATCACAGAGCAGATGCATTTATACGGAGACTTGATTATACACAGGTGAATTATATTTATCATCATTAGTCATTTAGGACAACATTGGATCATTCAGAGATCCACAATGAACTTCTGGAGTGAGTTTGCTGCACTGAAAGTAAAGGGCCAAATAATATTGCACGCCCCACTATTCAGTTTTTGTATTTCCACAAAAATTTAAAATAACCAATAAATTTCGTTCAACTTCACAATTGTGTCCCACTTTTTTTTGATTCTTCACCAAAAATTAACATTTGGTATCTTTATGTTTGAAGCATGATATGTGGGAAAAGGTTGAAAAGTTCCAGGTAGCCGAATACTTTTGCAAGGCACTGTATGTCACACAAAATATTTAATAAATAACATTTCCCATATGTCTAATTTACATCAGCACAATTTCTAATTTTTTTTTTAATTAGGACGTTATAAGGGTTAAATATCTTTTTCTCCAACTTAAATGTTTTCAGATTGGAAGGGATCCTTAGACCCCCACAGGCCACACAAACACTACTTTGAAGAGTGTACACACCCTGAATGGGCTCAATAGAAAAAAAAATAAGAGCCTGTATACCACATTGTACACACAATTATTTAGGAGCTCAAAGCTTCTGGTTGCTGAGACATGTGACTGAAAATGTTTGAGTGATTGGAGAGGGGTCTCAGGACCTGGTCCTCCCTGATCGGTAGGGCATGTATTTTAAAATACCGTATATACTCGAGTATAAGCAGAGTTCTTCAGCACTTTTTTTGTGCTGAAAACACCCCTTGGCTTATACTGAAGTGAGGGTCACAGAAGATGGAGGGGGAGCGACAGCGGCAGAGCAGCAAGTCACAGGAGGCAGAAGCAGTCTGCTGCTGTAAACTCTTATGATCCGCTGCTAAAGAGAAATTAATATTCACTGCGCTGGCAGTGAATATTCGTTTCTCTGTAATAGCGGGCACAGTAGTCGCAGCCGCCGGCTTCCTGTAGCTGCCGGGTGGTCACGTGTGCCCGCTACTTAAGAGGAATGAATATTCCCTTCTCTCCACTGCCATGTGAGTGAAGTGAATTTTCATGTATCTTAAGTAGCGGGCACACGTGACCACCCGGGAGCTACAGGAAGCTATCAGCTGACACTGTGCCGCTATTAAATAGCATTGAATACTCACTGCACTCGACGCACATAGTTCTGGCTTGCAGAGTGGTGAGTATTACGACAGCTCTGCTTTGCTTGTAAGCAGCGCATGACGTCCCTGCCATGCGTTGCTTACTAGCAAAAAGCAGCTGCTGGCACCGGAACAAGACGCTGTGAGGGAGGACAGGGACGGTAAGTGTAATGTTTTTTTTTTAATGTTTTTTGATGAGGGCCACACATACAAGGATAGTGATAAGGAGCCACGCATACAAGGATAGGGATGAGGAGCCATGGAGATCAGTATAGGGTTGAGTAGTATGCATACCAGGATGCGGATGAGGAGCCATGCAGACCAGGATTTAGATGAGGGGACAATGCATAACCGGCTAATACTAGAGTCAATAAGTTTTCCCATTTTTTTGTGGTAAAATTAGGTGCCTCGGCTTATATTCGGGTTAGCTTATACTTGAGTATATACGGTACTTTAAAAAAAAAATGCTCTGCACCTGTCAGCAGTCAGAAGCACTGAGTTCTTGAATGAGCATGTACTCATATTTTTATATACATGAAAAAATAATACCTGTCCCTCCTCCAATCTGCAGTACATGTAAGGTAGGATTCTCAACATTTAATCTACAACACCAAAAAGGATAAGTTGTGAAATTATGTTCAAAAGAAATGTTAATGCTATGAAACTTTGAAAATGTTGATAACTTTTCTCGATTTATTCAGTATCAAGTTTTTGCGCTACATGCAGAAATCCCTGCACTTGCACGCCTTGGCTAAATTAATGAGGTTATTAATGGTTGTCTGAGGAATGTTCTGCCACAGTAAATGCACATAGACATCATCAGGATCTGCTGCTGGCTGCTCTCTGTGCAATTGCCAACCTGTGATGTTCCAGATGTGCTTGTTGGAAGACCAGACTGGAGGCGCTGCATCCCATCGTAGCACAGTTAGACCACGCAGGCTCCTCACAGTAGCACAAGCAACATGCAGCCTGGTACAGTATTGAAAAATGGCTCCTGGGACACTCTCATCAGGGGCGGAACTATCGTGGAAGCAGGGGAAGCAGCTGCCATAGGGCCCGGGCTAGCAGGGGGCCCGTCCCTGCTGCAGCTGTCTCCCCTGCGGCTGTGTTCCGCCGCCCATGGCCTGAGAGTCGGCGGTTCCCTGTGCTGGCTGTCATGCTGACAGCCGGCGCAGAGAAGCTGCTGCGTGCCGTCTCCCAGGAATCAATTGCACTGGTGTCTATACAGACGCCAGTACAATTGAAGCTCTGACCGCCGGGTCAGAGCGACGTCTGCAGCGTGATCATGTCATGTGATCACGCTGCTGACGTCACTCGTCGGCGGCGCCCAGAAGGGTGAAGACTGGTGGTGAGTGTGCTCCACTGTGGAGCTGAAGATACCACCGAAGATTAACGGGGGCACATACTGTGTGAGTGATAACTCTGCATTCTTGGCTGCATTACTACTTGAGGGGCACATTACTACTGATGGGAGAATAAGAGGGCTTATTACTAGTTATGGGGGCATAATGTGCCTGCATTAATAGTTATGCGGGACATGGTTACTAGTAATGGTAGCATAAGGGGGCTGCATTGCTACCAGTCCATTATATTATATTGTGTTTCCATAATGTCTGCTTTAAATACAGCTCTGATTTGGGCAAAAAGCTGGCCGTTATGAGACTGAAGAGTATTTTTTGGGCCTAGAGAATTGCTGTGATTTGCTCTGCCCACTGCTATTGGCTCCGCCCACTATCAGAACCCCGCCCCCCCGCCGCCCGTTTGGGAGAGGGGGCCCCGTTCAAAATTTTGCTGTGGGGCCCCGCCATTTCTAGTTACGCCACTGACTCTCATTATTGACTCTTCATGGTGTACCCATTTATTTTCTATAACAATTTCCAGCTATCATTGTTGTGACAACACAGCATTTAAAAACCAGCTATAATGTATTACATAGGAACTCACTATTAGGTACTCTCAGAAATAGTAGGAATATAGCTTGGAGAATTTTCCATAAATGATAAAATATAACCTTTATTGGATAATCCTAAAATAATCACTAAAGACAAAAAGGTGACACAAACTATAATACCACATATATCAATAACATGCTCATGCATAGCAGTGCTCAGTGTAAAAAGGTTTTGTCTCACCAGTATATAAGAAGTTCAAGTTCATTGTAGCAGCTTTGCATCAAACAGGAACAGGAAAATACAGTCCAAATATTAGGGGGGGGATATTTTTTTTTCCTTTCATTCCCGGTCGTGCCCCTGCATTGCTCCTGTCCTCACAAGGACAGTACCCAAATGTATACTGCTACGGGGTACCCACCACTGATGTATAGATTATATCTCCTTACGCGTTTCCTCCCCATTAGAGGGGCTTCATCAGGAGAGTTGCAAATAGAATAAGTTTGAAAAGATAGCAGATAACAGGGCCCAGCTGTGGCAGGAGTCCCTTTTCTAAGGTGTGACCTACAGTGTCACTGCCCCCATACATGTGGATTGTGTGATTTGGCCAACAATCTGGGCTTATTTAAATAGAAAACACCAGAAAAAAGGCAGAGGTGCTTACCTGCCCAGGCCTCAAAGCAAATGCACTATCATGGTGCAGTGGACCCAATTAAAGATGATGGCAACACAGGTGAAGTAATACCGATGAAAGAGTCAGTCTACAATCAGGGGGTGGCAGTTTGTTACACCAGTGCACAAAAGATACAACCTGTATGCGGCATTATTCACACACAGGAGATGCAGAGCATCTGGCTTACAGCCTATTAATAACGCCCATACTCCTAGATCAGGCGGGCTGCCCATTGCTAACTAAAATTCATCCTGTGTGAACAGAGGCCATAGTTTACAGAACCAAGTAGGAATATTTAAAGAATTACCACAGCTGAATATATCAGACCGAGAGGAGGGGAGAAAATCACCCGCGGGAGGGGGGGAACATAGAAGACCTCGGGGGGGTCCTTAGACGCAAGCACTGGATAACAGGAGGGAGGAGTGGGGGAGGGGAAGGGTTTCGGGGGGTAGCCTAATCTGCATTGATATTCATTGAAGTGGACAATTATTCCTCTGAAGAAAACATCGATAATTTAGTTGTTCATTTAAATCCCTGGGATGACAGGTGTCCAGCCGGAATATCCACCTCGTCTCCCGCTGTAAGAGCATTTTGTGAAAATTTCCGCCTCTAATTGGTGCCTTCACCTTGTCAATGCCCATAAAGCGTATTACCCTTCCAGCACCTCCATGGGACCCGTTCACATGTTTGGCAAGCGGCGTCTCCCTCTTGTTCTGGATATCACCCAAATGCTCCCCCCACCCTCCTCCTGAACTCCCTAATGGTTTTGCCGATGTAAGGCATGCCACATGCACAGATGGCTCTGTATATGACTCCCTTGGTCTTGCAATTAATGAAGTCACTAATCCTGTAAATTTCACCCGTGTTTCCATTGTGGAATTCTTTTTCCACCTGGATGAACTCGCACGCTACACAAGCACTACACCTATAACATCCCGCAAGTCTTTTAGGTAGCCAGGAGTCGTTTTGGTTAGAACTGAAGTGACTATGCACCAGTCGATCCCCCAGTGTCTTACATCTTCTATATGTAATTTGTGATTTATCACCTACAAGCTCTCTGATGTCATCCATTCTCAGAATATCCCAGTGCTTTCTGAGAATTTGTTTGACCAATTATGCCCATTGTCAAAAGGACAAATCAGTCTACACTGTGTTCCAAATTATTATGCAAATAATATTTTCTCACATTTTCCCAAATTACCTATATGAATTGCAGTCATTGTAATTTTCCAGTCAAATAACTATTAGAGTACAATTGAAAGGTTTTTGTACAAACTGCCTATCATAACAGTCAGGGGCGTACATAGAAATCATGGGGCCCCATAGCAAAAGTCTGAATGGGGCCCCCCCAAAAAAAAAGCCAGAGCCATTGTAAATGTAAAGTGCCAGCACAGTGAGGGGACACATTTAACAAAAAAAATGTATTATGCCCTCATAGATGCTGCCCCATAGATGCTCCATAGATTGTGCCCCCATAGATGCTCCATAGATTGTGCCCCCATAGATGCTCCATAGATTGTGCCCCCATAGATGCTCCATATATTATGCCCCCATAGATGCTCCATAGATTGTGCCCCCATAGATGCTCCATATATTATGCCCCCATAGATGCTCCATAGATTGTGCCCCCATAGATGCTCCATAGATTGTGCCCCCATAGATGCTCCATAGATTATGCCCCCATAGATGCTCCATAGATTGTGCCTCCATAGATGCTCCATATATTATGCCCCCATAGATGCTCCATAGATTGTGCCCCCATAGATGCTCCATAGATTGTGCCCCCATAGATGCTCCATAGATAATGCCCCATAGATGCTCCATAGATAATGCCCCCATAGATGCTCCATATATTATGACCCCATAGATGCTCCATAGATTATGCCCCATAGCTGCTCCATAGATTGTGCCCCCATAGTTGCTCCATAGATTGTGCCCCCATAGATGCTCCATAGATAATGCCCCCTTAGATGCTTCATAGATAATGCCCCATAGATGCTCCATAGATAATGCTCCCATAGATGCTCCATAGATAATGCCCCCATAGATGCTCCATAGATTGTGCCCAATAGTATAGGTCCCTTATACTGCCGCAGCTGCTGAAACCAAAAAAAAAAAAAGACATACTCACCTCCCGGCACCTGTGATATTTACCTGTCACCCGGTGCAACCACTGACCGCCGCTGTCTTCTGGGTCCTCCGCAGTGAATGCTCAGGCAGAGGGCGCGGCACGCACAAACTACGTCATCGCGCCCTCTGCCTGAACATTCACAGCTAGAGAGGATGCGAGGACACAGCGGCGAGCAGCGGTGGAACGGGATAGGTGAATATCCCTGATACTCACCCTCCCACCGGTGCAGTCTCAGCAGCCCCTGCTCTTCTCCCACGGTCTCTGGCACCAGTGTTCAGCGGTCAGGTGGTACCGCTCATTAAAGTCATGAATATGTGCATATTCATGACTTTAATGAACGGTACCACCTGACGCTGATCACAGGCGCCTGAGAACGTGGGAGAAGAGCAGGAGGGCTGCAAAGACAGTGCCAGGAGGAGGTGAGTATATAGCACAGCTACGCTCCACCTCCCCCGCCGACCCCCTGGTAGTACTGTGTCAGCACAGCTGCCAAACCGCAGCGGCCGTTGCGGGCCCCCTCACCTGTCCGGGCCCCATAGCAGCTGCGTGGTCTGCTACAATTGACGGTACTGATAACAGTATATTTTTTAAAAAATAAAACACTCAAACTGCACTCAAAATGCATGTTCCAAATTATTATGCACAGCAGAGTTTTCAACCTTTCATTTTAATAAAGAACAAAAAAATGGTCATTTTTTAAATTATAAGCATTAGCAGGTTATTACAAACTGAAATCAAACAGTTTTCAACTCAAAACCTTACTCTAGGTGATGTTACATTTGCACATAGGACCCCTTGTTCGAAAGGAGCTTCTGAACTCTCTCGTCCATTGAATTTGTCAGGTTTTGGATGGTTTCTGCTTCAATTGTTTTGCATGAGGACAGGGTACCCTCCCAGAGCTGTTGCTTAGATGTGAAGTGCCTCCCGCCATCATAGACACTCCTTTTGATGATGCTCCAGAGGTTCTCAATGGGGTTGAGGTCAGGGGAGCATGGGGGCCACACCATAAGTTTGTTCCCTTTTATACCCATAGCTGCCAGAGATGCAGTAGTGTTATGTGCAGCATGAGACGGTGCATTATCATGCATGAAAATGATCTTGCTGCGGAATGCACGGTTCTTCTTCTTGAACCATGGCAGGAAGTGCTGTTTGAGAAACTCAACATACACTATGGAGTTCATCTTTACCCCTTCAGGGATCCTAAAGGGGCCGACAATCTCTCTCCCCATGATTCCAGCCCAAAACATTACTCCACCTCCTCCTTGTTGGCTCCGTAGCCATGTTTGCATGGGGTGTCCATCAACCAGCCATCCTCCACTCCATCCATCTGGACCATCGAGCATTGCACGGCACTCATCGGTGAACAAAACAGTTTTGAAGTCAGTCTTCATGTATTGTTTGGCCCACTGGAGCCGTTTCTGCTTGTATGCAGTGGATAGAGGAAGTCGACGCACAGCTGCAAACCTCTGAAGGACCCTGCATCTTGTTGTTCGGGGGACATTGGAGGCACCAGCAGCTTCAAAAACTTGTCTGCTGCTATGACAAGGTTTTTTTTGCCGCTGCTCTTTTAACCTGACGTAATTGCCTGTAGGAAAGAGTCCTCAATTTTCCCTTATCAGCACGCACACGTGTGTACTGTGAATCAGCTACATACTTCTTGATTGTGCGATGATCACAATGAAGTGTCTTGGCAATGTTGATTGTAGTCATGCCTTGAGCTAAACACTCCACAATTTGTTGCTTCTCAGCAGCCGACACATCCTTTTTCTTTCCCATTTTGGCAGAAAATGTAGGCTGCTTAATAATGTGGGACAGCCTTCTTAAGTAGTCTTGCCTTTCATTGGACACACCTGCCAAACTAATTAGCACAGGTGTCTGCAATTGCTTACAGTGATATAAAGAGCCCTGACACACATCACCATCAATGAGTTTAACTGACAAACAAAAAAATTCTTACCTTATCACTCCTAAACAATTTTTGCATAATAATTTGGAACACAGTGTAGTATGTTTAGCCATCCTTGGACTGTTTTCACGATGTATGAGGAGTGTCGTCCTGGCTTGTCTGCGTGATGAAAAGCCTCCCTCAGTACCCGGTCGGGGTAAACCCTCGATAGAAATCTCTGTCGTAGGTCGTCCACTTTGACCCTGAAATCCCTCCCATTTGAACAATTACATCTCAGCCTTAAGTATTGCCCTTTGGGTATACCTTTCTTTTGGGAATACGGGTTGTGGCTATCCCATCTTAATAAGGAGTTGGTGGAGGTTGGCTTATGGTATATGGTGGTTTCCAAGCCATCCCCCCTCCCTGACTTCGCAATCATGACATCCAAAAATGGGAGGTAATTCTCGTGTATTTCAAAGGTAAACCTAAACCAATGTTATTGATATTCAAGGATGCAATGAAAAATTGGAAGGGTTCTCTGGTACCCCTCCATAAAACAAAAACATCATCAATAATTCTAACTCACAAATCGATGTTAGCTGTATATTCTTGGGGAGTCTCTGAGAAAACGATAGTATCCTCCCACCAGCCCAGGAACAAATAACTAGGTGCACATGGACTCCCCATGCCCAGTGCATGATCAGCAAGTCTCTCTGTCAGTGCAGAGCTGACAGTCTCTATAGCATGGTGATGCTGCTACATCTCCATGCTATAAATACAGTGAAGGAAGCAACACACATGTGTGACCCATAAAATAATGTCTGATAAACAGACGAAAAGTACCCCCACACATGGATGCCTCTGGATTTATGCAGGACAAACTGCAAAAAGCATAGCAACAAATGCAGAAACACAGTCATAAAGTCCAAAAATTAATATTCAAATTTTATTATAAAGTTTAAAATAGAATATTACCAGTACAATAGCAAGGAGGGAAATTGTAACCACAAGTACGCATAATACAAACAAGGGGCAAAGAGAACCAATTGACCTCTGAATTTTTGGAAAAAGTCAAATAATGACTAAATAAATCATAGATATAATACTGCACAATAGTGGTGTTAGTATCAAGCTAGAAATCTAGCTAGAATCATAATGTCAAAGCCTCAGCTTACCTCCACCAATAAACCATATGGTATGTTACAAATGAGGTGGGCAATGACACATGAATATTAGAGAGATTACCACCAGTTACAAAGCAATCCCAGATGATCTAGGGAGCATAATTGCCACGTGAAATGAGGAGCACAGATCTCCCAACACACCCAAAAGTAAATACATGACAGCAAATAAAGTGTGCAGTAAGTGATTACCAAATAGTGCAGAGGGCTGCGGTCTCCAAGCCCACCCCGACGCGCAATTCGGAGTGAAAGAACACTCCTTCCTCAGGGGCGTGGAGTAAATGAGCACAGTGGCCGTCTATTTGTATTGGAAAAGGACGGAAGTGGGCGCGCGTTGTCACAGCAACGCAGGCAAGCAGCGTATACCTGAGAACGCCGTAGCAGGAAACACATGGGGCCCCATGTGATCCGGCCACCGACATCACAGGAAGTGACGTGGTCGGCTGCGGTGAAACTGCGC